>CP099428.1:0-1200000 GCA_024114885.1 Septoria linicola | reverse complement strand
GCATCGGATGGCATCGTATTCGGTGGCGTCGGATCAATATCGAAGCCTTCCCTTCGGAATGTATCCCTGTGGATGCGTCAGATCTACACTTACGGCGAGTATGCGTATGGGGTCCGCGACAATCCGCTCCGGGAGCGCAAGAAGCGCAGAAGACGACAAATGCCAGTGCCAGACGCTGGTTCCGATTTTGTGGACGAATCAGACCCCAGACCAAAAGTTCCAGCTGTGCCTGATAGTACAGTGGCCAAAGACTTTGGCAAGCCCAATAAGTCTCCGACCTTGGATGGCGCCGATGGGGATAGCAATGATGAAGCGCGGTCGACAGCCCGGCCTGGCATACCACCGCCCATCGTCAGCGCGGCTGAGACGTCTCTGAACAATGCCACACGATATACGAAGACAGCGGCCGTACCGGTCACCTTACCTGGTAACGACACCACATTAGGCGTGCCCGACCAGTACATGAAGTACCTCACCTTTGGTATTAGCACCTTAGTGAAATCAGGCCAGCAGAAACGGCCAGAAGCGCCTCGAAGAACGTCAACTTCAAGTTCAAAGACCATGACAGAACAACGACATGCGGCGTCCAGACTTCCCAAACACGAAGCATTGCCAGAACTCGATGAGGCCGACCTGACTCAGGTTGAGCCGATTCCAGAAGGGCAAACTCTTCAGGATAAGATCGCTATGCAGAAACGGCTCGAGCAGCAAGGACATTTCATTGTAGGACTAAAAGGCGACCTCGACAGCGTGCCAGAGAATAGTGACGTGACTGTTGATGACACTAAAGACGAAGGGTTGGGCGGACTACGCAACGTCTTACGCACGATACACGTGCAGCTTTCTACCGACCGAATGCACGAACAAGAAAGGACTTCTCTCCAGCGAAAATTGTCAGATGCTGGCTTACCGGCCGGAGTGGAAGGTTTCGATGACTTCAAGAGACACCGTGTTCTGATCTACGTTCATCGACCCTTCATGTACTGCTTGCTTTTCGAGCACCGAACACCATCGTTGGCAGTGGCCAGCTTCTACAAGGACATGCATCGCAACCTGATGCCTATACACAAGCCGTTGCTATCATCGACCAGCTATACCAAAGTAGCTCAGCGTATCGATGATGCACAAGCTTCGTCCTCGGATACTGCCAGCATAATGAGCGGCCAGTCGAGCTCCAGTATGATCTCTCAGCCTTCGCCGATCTACGACCTTCTGTACGACCCCGCGCTCCTCACCGTCCACACCAGCATTCCAAACATCGCTGAGCCAGGCACTCCCGCTGCGGAGGGCATCCTGACGAAGCGGTCACAGAAAGGTTCTGCAAGCTCAGCAGTCTGGACGAGAATCGAGGCACTCAATGTACACAGTCAGATCCTGAACACGCTTTCCAGCGTAAAGCGGAGCACCCACGAGTACGAACGCACGAGTAAGACGAATCGTGGCTGGTGGGTGGTCTGGATGAAGTTGCCTCCATCATCGAAGGAGGAGACCGAGGCCAATCCTCAATCAGACGCAGAGCCACATGCAGACCCCAATATGCCCTCCTTTAGGGTCGACCCTCCAAACGATAAATTTGGTCCACCACCATTGCCCAAAGAAGACTCGGGAGGCACGATAGTGCCGCCGTCAACCAGACACGCATCGACCATGACTCGTCAACCACCACCGTCGATGAATCGCATCGCTTTCTTGGTGCGTAAAGCTTCGGACGCGAATGCATCCGCGGCCAAGTCTTCGTCAGCAGGAAGTCGTGCTGCAAGTAGCATGTGGAGTGCTTTGACCTTGCGACCGACATCGATGTCTGATGAGAACACCGGCGGGACTGGAGCCGGCTGGGGCCCTTCAGCTTTGACGGGCGGTATCGGATTCGACCCGAGAAAATACGTCGAAGGATTGCTCAGTCTGAATCGATGAGGCCTCTCACTTGGTCGCCCACACATATGCAACCACAGGCGCCAGACCTATCACAGCTGCGAATCCTACACTTTGGCTGTCCCAGCTGTCGTAGTAGTCTGCCGCCCAGCGGACGTAGGCGTTCTTGCTTGAGGAGAAGTTATTCTTGGTTGATGGCTGCTCGAGCACATCTTCCTGTGATACTGGTCCATAGCTTTGTTTGAGGACTTCGTTGCATTCTGCTTCTGACAGAACTTGAATGCGCTTGGTCTCGGGGAATATGCGCAGCGCAAAGGGGACGTCGTCTGCGGATCCAGGCACAATGGAAGAGGCGTCGCTGTCGAGCTGTAAGAGTAGATATCAGTATACTGAACAGAACGCCTGGAAATTGACCTAAGTGAAGCTTGTGTCGCCCCAGGAACTCCTCATACAGCAAAGCAAAGGCACAAAACAAGAGGAAGATACTCACAAACTCCAACGCCACCTTCACCCTCAACTTCTCCTGCATCCCCTTCCACGTCTTCCGCAACATCTGCGCATTCGCATCATACGGATCCCTCACTTTCTCCAACATCTCCATAGCAGTCTCCATCCACAACCGCACATTCCTCGCCCAATCCAGAATTACCACATCCGGCAACGTGAGTAATTGCACGACTTGTGCGTCTGCAGCTTGGAAATATGAATCTACAATGTCTGTCGTTTCGAGACCTTCGGCGAGACGGAGGCGTGCGAGGAGCAGGTGAAAGCAGGTTTTTTGCGAGTAGGTGAGGAACGATGGGGCGGTTTGGGTTAGGGAGAGGAGATTTGGGGGGATCGGGGTGGTAGAGCAAGATGAGGGGGAATTGAGGAGGGAGCGGACTTCCGGGGTGAGGGTAAGACCTGTGAGGGCGCTGCGAAGGGAGGATATGAGGAGGCGGCGGGTGTCGGAGAGTGACAACTCTTCTCCTTCCTTGGAGCTGCGCGAGCACGCGGCGCAGTCACATTCAAAGCCATATTGATTCTGCAACAGCACCGCCCTTTCCCTCGCAGTGCAGATCTCGCCGATCTGGTTATTGTAGCTGATTGTAATTTCTTCTCCCTGTTTAATCTCTCGCTCCGAGATGATTTGTGCGAGATCGTCCATGTCGGCGTCGTGGTGGGACGTGGCATTGGGGATGCAAGAGTGGTTGATGCGGCAGATTGTGGGGTGCAGCCAGGTGGTGGAGCCGTCGCCAAAGGCGTTGGAGCGCATGATTTGCATGAGTTGGGATTCGGAGGAGGGGCGGTTGCCGATGGAGAGGGAGAGGACGGAGTGTTGTTCGGGGGTGAGGAGGAGGGAGAAGGCGTCGATGAGGTCGTGTTCGGTGTATTCGTGGCCGGGTTTGGGGATTTCCATGAGGCGCGGTTCGCGCAGGATGACAGTGCCTTGGGGATGTTTTGTGTTGCGAAGAGGCCTTGGCCTTTGCCTGTAGAGTCGCGGAGCTCGTAGAGTACGTCTTCGTCGTCGCTGTCTGCCATGTTGCTTGGGTCCATTTTGCTGTGAGATTTCTTCTCCTCTGCGCTGCACTCTTGTAGTATGTAGGCTTGACAGGCCGCCGCTCTGACAGTTATCCGCCCGTTCCAGAAGTAAGTGTAGATTATAGGAAAGGAGTGTGCAAGACAAGGTGTTGAATGTATATGTCGAAGAGAGGTTTGTGAAATGCAGGGCTAGCATCAGTAGTAATTGAGAACCGGAGATCTAGAGCTTCCCTTACCCACAGCTCCGCGACCGACATTGCAACAAGTACGACCAAGACCTACCTCGTGAATATGCGCTCCACGCCAGCGAGGCATACTGATGGTTCTGCGTTACAATGCTGAGTCTACTCATGGCGGACAAAGCCTGCAGAAGGAGTTGTTGCGGGTATCGTCACACAAAGGAAGTGCAGGGGTGTCGCCGCTAATTGCCGCTAGTGTTGGCGGTGCCAAGACGACAGCATGATCTCCTACCGCTCGACTCTCGTCCTACGTCGTTCCCTGGAAACACGATTCATATGCAGCGCTGTCAACTTCGCTACGCTGCTCAGTATGGTGGTGTCTGGCTCACGTGATATTATCAGAGGCACTCCCGACTCCTTTGAATCCTCCACGAGAACAAGCTCCGGAACGACATCATTGTGATAGTCGCCACAGTCGTATACGTCTGCCTGCTGAGGGTTCGACTGGTCTGCTGACTTGATCCTCTATGAGTCAATCACAATGTGATGCGGCACCTGTTTCGTGTGCGATCCATCGACGAACCCCATTGCCCGAGAGGCCCCGAGAAGGATTCGCCAGCTGTCATCGATATAAGAGCAATAGCCAACAGTAAGTCAACATGCGCATCGAACCAATATGTCAATATACGAGAGCAATGGTTTCGCAATTCTATATGCAAGCATTCCGCCGTGCCTCCTGGCACTGGTCCTACAGCTGGTAGACTTCACGGCGTTGAGCCACCGGGTCCAGGCAGTCATCCTTGTGCCTACGTTACTCTACCTATATGCTGCTTACAAGATAGGATCGCAGATACTAGAGAATCTCAACAATCCGCTAAGATACCTTCCAGCCTCTCCGGACGAGTCATTTCTGTTCGGGCATGCCAGAGCGACGTGGGAAGAGCCCAAAGGCTCCGCGTTCCTCAAATGGATGGACACGATTCCCAATGAGGGGCTCATCTATTATGCTGGGTTCTTCCGGTCAAAACCTCATGTCTTCGCTGCATCTCCCGAGGCTATGAGAGAGGTTCTCATCACTCATGCTTACGATTACAAGAAGCCCGAGCTTGGTCGGAAGTTTCTGGAGCAGACAGCAGGTCGAGGTCTGCTTGTGGTCGAGGGGAACGAACATAAGATACAAAGGAAAAGCGTTTCGCCTGCGTTCTCGGGGAAACATGTCCGAGATCTGGTTCCGATATTCTGGAATAAGGCGAGAGAGCTGACGGACATCCTGGCAGATCAGCTCGAAAGGGTGGGAAAGGAGCAAGCACGTACGGGTGTGATTGAGCTCAATGGCTGGGCATCTCGTGCAACTATTGACATCATATGTGCTGCGAGTCTCGGTCGTGACTTCAACTCACTTCGCAATCCGGACGATGAATTGGCCCTGCAATACAAACGAGTCTTTGGGGACAACGCTGGTTCACAAATATGGATACTGTTTGACCTTCTCGGAACACCGCCGCCGATACAGCTCGCCCGCTGGACGCCATACTTCACCAAGTTTCGCGAGGCAGCGGAAGGCAGGTATCAACTTCGTCCACTTTGTCGTGGATTTGTCGGGCTGAAACGAAAAGAAATGGAGAGTGGCTTGGCTGCTGCCAACGACATCCTGTCAGTACTGATACGCTCTGGCGAATTCACTGACGATGGGCTTGTTGACCAATTGCTTACATACCTCGCTGCTGGGTAAGCAAATCTGCCCGCAGGCTTGACATTCACTGACCTGCTCCGCAGACACGAAACGACATCATCCGCACTTGCCTTCACGTGCTGGATACTTGCAAATAATGACGAGGTTCAGAAAAGACTACGCAACGAGCTCAAAGCTCGTTTCCCGCGACAACTGGATGAAGAGGTCACTGCTTCGGACCTGGACGCACTTCCATACCTGGATGCAGTCATCAGCGAGCAGCTTCGCCTGTACCCATCGGCTCCCATTCTACCTCGCGAGGCAGTTCGAGATACCACGATACTTGGGCATCGCATACCAAAAGATCAATTTGTGCTGATGTGCCCGTGGGCAGTCAATCGTAGCAAGAAGCTCTGGGGCAACGATGCGCAGGACTTTAAGCCAGAGCGATGGCTAACCAAACCGACTCCATCGGTAGATCTTGGCGGAAAGGATGACAACAGCAGATCTACAACTACGAGTCCAATGCGATTCCTCACTTTTCTGCATGGTCCCAGAAGTTGCATCGGACAGACCTTCTCCCGCGCGGAACAAAAGTGCCTGGTAGCTGCAATGGTCATGAGATTTGAGATACGCATGGCAGATCCAAACGAGAACATCATGCCGGCTGGATTCATCACGATCAAGCCGATGGGTAAGGACGGACTGCGGCTTATGTTACGAGAACTTCAGCCTTGAATAAATAATGACGTTGGCACGTCTCACAGAAACAAGTAGAACATACTCCGCTCAATATTTGCATCGCTGAGAAGATGTGGCACGGCTGTCGGGCGATGCGTGATCCCGATGTGGAGAGGCGACTGACTGCTGATACACACTTTAGTCGATCGTATTCCTGAAACAGAGGAGTAGCTTCTTGAATAGGCAAGGCAACCGCTGCACGCAGGGTGCGACCCATTGCAGCCGGTTTAGCCGCTATGATGAAGGTGAGAACCTCACAAGACTATGTTTGGAGCTCCGGCTCATGGACCTAGCGGTGCATTTCGACTACACCTCTTAAAAGAACTCTTTCCAGTATGCACTGCAGTGTTTATCGTGTAGCGGAAAGCCCAGACTCCCATTGAGAAGAGCTAAATAAGGATGTCGCTGTCAAAAGTACAGCTCAGCGAGGGTCAGCTCGAGCATCACCGCATATGGAAATATGTCATTCTGGCCCTTGTTGGCTTGTTCGCAGCCAAATTCGTGCAAAGGCTACGCTTCCGTTCCAAGTACAAGCTGCCGGGCCTGGAGCCTGGTCTTCCGTTCGTGGGAAATGCTCTGCAGATTCCGCGCGGCATGAAAGAACGTCTACAATACCTCTCCGATCTGAGAGACAAGCATGGAGAAATGTCAGCACCTCACCTACCGCTGTTTCTCATCTAACGAGTATCAGGTTCACACTCGACATCGGCGGCACGCGTTGGATATTCCTCAACTCGCATCGTGTGGTCACAGACCTCCTGGACAAGCGCGCAGCTATATACTCATCCCGTCGACCTACTCCCATGTCCCATCTGGCCACGAGAGGGAGGAGACTCTTAATGATGCCATATGGAGACTTGTGGCGGCGGGAGAGAAACGTGATGCACCAGATTCTCAACCAGACACAACAACAGATTTTCGCGCCCTGGCAGGACCTTGAGTCGAAAGCACTACTGTATAATTATCTGGCTAACTCTGATGAGTGGTACAAGGCTCATGCGGCTTTCTCTGGATCGGTCATACTCGCGGTCGTTTTCGGCAGACGGGCAACTCCTGATGATCAAGATTTCAGGGCGTCATTGCAAGCCACGGACGAGTACCTGGCGATGCTTGGACCAGGAAGTTCCGTCGCTGATATATTCCCTTTTCTTACTCAGATGCCATACTTCGCTAAGCTGCAGCCGTGGAGGTGGCATGCCGACGAGTTGTATGAACGGACTGCGGCGGAAGTCAATACTGTTGACGCCTCACACGAGAGAGAAGCTGATGAGGGTAGCATCTACAAGAAAGAAGTGGAAGGTGTGAAAGAGCTCATGAGGCTTGGTGTGCAGAAGCCGTGCTTCATGACAGAGTTCCTCGAGAGCAAAGCAGATCGCGCCTTCACGGAGGAAGAAGTGCTCTTCATTGCAGGCACACTACTTGAGGCCGGCACAGACACGACTCGCATGTCGCTGAACCAGATCGTTGCAGCAGCCACCCTTTGGCCCGAGTGGGCTGCCACAACCCGCAAACATCTAGATCGAGTATGCGGCTCTGAAGCAGAGCGACTACCTTTCCGCCGAAGACGTCGAACAGCTTCCCTACATCAAAGCTGTGGTCAAAGAGAGCTTCAGATGGAAGTAAGTCGCCTTCTGCTCGTCCCGAACGTGCCTAAGCATAAACCTCAGACTAATGAACTTGTATCACAACCAGGCCTAGCATCGCAGAAATCGGATCTCCTCACTCTCTAACCAGAGACGACGAATACGAAGGATACAAGTTCCCTGCAGGATCCATCTTCATGTCAAACGCATGGCTCATCGCCAACGACCCAAATGAATATGACCAGCCGGACCGTTTCTGGCCAGAAAGATTCTTGAACGAAGACATCGACAAGAGACTCAGCGGGCACGTTGGCTTTGGCGCAGGTAAGCAAACACCTAAGCCTCATCAGACACGCCTACTGACGAGAATATTCAGGCCGCCGAGTCTGCGTAGGCTACAACGTCGGGACGACAAACATGCACATCGCAGTTGCGAGACTACTATACTGCTTCGATTTTGTGTCAACTGGTCAGATCGACATGTCGAAGCCGCTGTCGATAGATCCGGAACATCCGCCGTGCGAGGTAAAAGTTACGGTGAGGAGCGATGCACATCGACGGCTGATTGAGCGAGAGTGTCGTGATGCAGCCTTCGAGGCAGAGACTGGCTCTTGATTGTTAATGAGACGTCGGCAGGATCGATGTCCCTGCCTCCTTCTCCGTCGCGACTTCGAGATCTATTCAGACTTCCCACCTTCCATCTTCATGTTCGTCCACTCGCGTGGAGGCACACTCACGTTCGTTGTGTAAGCAAGTGCGGTTCTCAGGCTCCTGCTGCCGCGACAATTCCTTCACCACCAATACGAAGCGACGACCAGGCGGCTCAGAATCGCGACAGCGATAGCGTACATGTCATGAGACACGAACTGCCATTCAGACGTCCTCCCTAGAATCTCCGCTGATCATTGAGGGCTTCGAAAGTCTCAATGCCGCAAGAACCATGGACTGGAGGCTGGGTGAGTGAATGCTCTTGTGACAGGCGGGACGCGCAACAAAGCAGAGACACAAAGGAGGACAACGGCATTGATAGCACAGACAAACGAAAGAGCACAATGGCCTTGTAGGAGGTCGAAGAAACGGACTTCTTGACGAATCCAGGGGCTTGTCGACCGCGCTTGTCGTATGGCCACAGCATCACGACAGCCGTGAGAAGGTTATCAGCAACACCTGGGAAACAATGGCTTTACTGCACTAACAACGCAAGCGCTACAACGCAATTATGCACGTCTTCAACAAAGGAAAAATCATGGTACAGACTGTCGGGATATAAATATTTCTACAGTATCGTCCGACTGAGCTCACCCTCTAAACATCAGCACAACGACTCACACACCAACAAACTGGCTACTACAGCACAGTCTCCAGCGAACAAGCAAGAACGGACCAGACACTTACCACAAACATGTCTGTTCTCAAACACCACCCCATCTTCAACGGCCTGGTGCCTGCGATGGATCTCGAAGAACTCTGCAACCCGACTATGGTACGTATCATTGTCCAGGACAATGACCGGTCCCACACCTTCCAAGTCCCAAAGGAGCTAATTTGTTCTCGTTCAGATTACTTCAGCACGCTCTTCAAGGCCGGTAGCAACTTCACCGAGGCCAGCACTGGCGTTGCGACTCTCAGAGACACTGAAATTTGGGCATTCAAGACCTATGTCGGCTGGCTCTACTCTAACCAAATTGTCCTCGCTCCGAACGACCAGGCTCAAGTCATGCAGAATGGTCAAGCCGACGACCCGAGCTCTTGGCCGTACGAGACGCTCTTCCAGTTGTACGTAATCGGCGACAAGTACAAGACTCGCGCCTTCCGTACTCTGGTGATTCAACACGTTCAGGCTAAGATGCGAGCGGCAAAGGAGCTGTGCGACCGCATGTCTAAAGACCAATACGAGTCTCGCGTGCGCAAAGTCATTCGCGATGAGCTGGAGCCCTTGTTCTTCGACCTCGACGACCTGGACTTCCTCGTACACAACGTCTCAGAAGACTCAACCCTAGCTCGCTGCATTTGGTACACACTTGCAAACTCAGACAAGACATACCACGAGTATGGCAAGGCGTGGGTCAAGAACTTGACCGGACAGTTCGACACCAAGGCCATTCGACTCGGCTTCGAGATTCTGACTGGAATCGGCGCTGCCCGCGCTCGGCAGAGGGCTGTACAAGCATGTCGTAACTGTGGAGAACTTGTTTGTCACTCATCGTACAAGCGTGATTGTGCAGCGCACGACCGTCTCGAGGGCTGGGATGAGCGATTTTCAGACAAAGCGGATTGCCTATTCCACGAGCATGTAACTGAGACCGAGAGACTTGATTGTGTTGCCTTGCTTAGTGTAAGTATGATGCGTGGCTGAGGCGGTGGTCTTGGTAGTACGCGTGGCAGAGGCACGGGGTCGTGAACGCTCATATGTGCTGATCGAATTGGTCTGATAAAGTATGCCTTGCTTCTACTGCTGCGTTCTGGGACGGAGAATGTCGTTCATCTGCTGCGTTCAGGAGTCATCGGCACTCGTGGTTACTGGTTCGGATCGGAAGCGGTGACTAGGATCGTGAGCTGTATCATGCTGGACATGTACGACTCCGCTTTGCCTAGGAATACCGCCAAGTATGTATGTTAATGGAGGACTTTTGTACCTTATCTCTCGTTCCCTCACATCCTGCTTTCTCCAATTGCTTGCGTTGTTCCTTTCATTTCCTCTTTGGTATGTAACACTGCTGAGCAGCTATTTCTACTCAAGTCTAGTAGACCAATAATGCACTCGCCGTATTCGACTCTGCTGTCACATGTGATCAATAGCAAGAGCCAGGGGTCGGGACTGGCTCATGTCGCTACAGTGAAGCCCTCCTAGCGCGTCTCGATAGCAGCGCCATATGACCCCGTTGTAGTACCGCTGGCATGCCCATTAGTCTGACCGCTGTCGATAGCCCGACTTCATGGCACTTCGCAATAGTCCTCTCACCATGGTCCAGAGACTTGGGCTGTCAAACTCAGTAGCAATGCCATACCGTTCGTACCAGATCCCGACCGAAACGAGACGTTGTCGGCGTTGTTCTTCGAGAACAACAACAAAGAACCTCCTAGCAGCAACGAAGTACACAATACCGTTAAAGAAACGAACAATGAGCGAGCACAATGCCCTTGTGGACCATAAACGACAACGAGCGCGACTGCATGTCCAGCAGCATGCCTATAAAGATGTCGATTGAGGCCAGCCAGCACTCAGTCCGCCAGCTACCCACACATTCAGATACTTTCCTCAACCACAGAACTCTCGATCCCCAAACCAGACCAGACAAGAACTCCAAAATGTCCAGCCTAACCCACCACCCCATCATCAACGGCCAGGTGCCCGAGATGGACATCGACTCCCTCTGCGAACCTACAATGGTAAGTATCATCGTCATGCACAGCTCTCAACACCGCCGCTTCCGCGTACCCCTCGAACTGATCTGCTCCTACTCACTCTACTTCCAGAAAATGTTCCGCGGCTCCCTCTCGGAAACCTCAACCCACTTCGCCATGCTCAAAGAGACACCGGTCTGGGCCTTCAAGACCTTCATCGGCTGGCTGTACACTCAACGTCTCGCGCTATCTGTTTCCGACCATGCTCTCACTCTCCGCGAAGCGAGCCACGCCCGATTCATGGAGCAAGAGCCAACTCAGGCTGCGAACCCTCGTCTCTGGCCGTACAAGACGCTCTTTGACTTGTACATTCTCGGAGATAAATACGTCCTTCCCGCATTTTGTGATTTGATCGTTGAGACGATTCAACTCAAGATGAGTGCGACGTCTTATCTGCCTGCTGCCACTGACCTGCTTCACCTGACGACTAATACCCCGCCTCCGACCTCGAGCTTCAATTGTCCGCTATATCATTTTCAAGCTGGCCTCGGTCCCAGGCTTCAACAGAGAGATCCGCATCGCTGACCCAGAGGCATTGTCAACATACTCCGAAGAAGCCGTCTTCGATTTCGAAGACGCTCTGTGGACTGCCGCCAATGAACGACAAGCAGTCAAACTCTGTCAAAACTGTGGTATCAACGCCTGTACTCTAGACAACAAGCAGCCCTGCAATCAGCACGATGCAGCTTGGGATCAGATCGACACGACAGCAGTGTGGTGTCAGTTCCATGAGCACCAATCTGCAGCCGAAGCGACAGTGTGTAAGCACAGAGTCCCTGCTGGCTTGGATGCGATCATGGGACCTCAGAAGTTTCTAAACGCCATGGAGGCCACGGAGAACTTGTTTGAGGTGGCGGGATATCATCGTGAGAGCAGAGATTTTGGGACTTGAGAGTAAGCAACATCTGCGCTTATGTGCCTTGCTCTCGATTCCCGTGTCTGATGGTCCTCAAGTAAAGGACAGTCTCGTCGTTCTGGCATTACTGGCGTTCATGTTTGCTTAGTTCGATTTCCAGCAATGAGTAATCTGTATCGGTAGGTTGGAAAAGTGAGCTCTGACATGCTGGACATGTCTTTCGCTCAAGGATGTCGCCAAATCATGTATTCAATAAAGGCGGACTCGCTTAACTCTCTATCACTCGTGCCACCTTTTCTGTTTCCCATTTCATTTCATCTCATTCGATGTCTTCTTTTGCATTCTGTTCACCCCGGAAAGCATCCTGCAGCTGCATGCATGTTCTGGTCAGGGATTTCCTCAAGGCCCATAGGTGATGGTGGGAGCGCTACAATACATAGTCTCGAAGACTAACATGGCACAAGTATTGCGAGCACCAATAAGTCGCGACCACGCGTACGCCGTCCTATAGTCCGTTCACAACTTGTCCAGTCCATGCCGCCTCAGCCTCTCCAATTCATCCCGAGCACTGTCCCGTTTCTGTCGTTCATACTCTGCCCAGAGCAAAGATTCGGGAACCCAGAAATCGTGGAGAAAGTCGTTGATTCGCGTGCCACCCACAAATGGCGACTCAGTCTCGCCTGCTGGAAGATTCAATGCAAGACAAGCATGGCATCCACAGACTGGGGTGGGCCCTCGCTTTTCGATCAGCAGATCCTGATACACGCTCATGGCTTCCTTGCGCGTCAATTTGCAAGCACGCAATATCACTGGCTCAAGCCTCTCCGGCTTGATGATCAGTTCCGACCAGGGCTGTTCGAATCCAGACCCAAAAGTCAGTTTGGTAAAAATTTCCCTTTGTCGCCGGTCACGAATGGGGATATAAACAGCTGGCAAAGATAAATTGCTCTGCCACTGGTCCGCAACGACGAACTCATAGATCTTGACCCTTAGTTCCGGCGGTAGATCGAGAAAACTCGACTTCGCTGGTGTGTCCACAATCAAGCTGGCAAGCAGTTTGACCGTAGTCTCTGGCGCAGCCCATAGAAATTCTTTTCTGAAAGGATTGAACCCCCGATCGGGCATAACGTGACCGAGAGTGTCTCTCCGTGTGTCAATGAGGGGAGCCAGGGCCTCCGAGACTCCATCGATGAAGTGGAGAGTAGCTGCAAAATGTAGAGATGGCTTGGCACAGCGTATCTCCCGGGGGTATGTGCGATCTGCCATGAGTTCGGAGTGCTGCAAGTGACGAGCAGCAATGCTTTTTGGAGGCAGTCTAGCCAGGTGGTTCTCTGAGGGCCCCATGTTGGCGTCTCGAAGCAGATGGAGTCGTGAAGGCGAAGAGATGAGTGATACAACGATTCGTGCTTTAGCCTTGCGGTCCGTGGTTTATGTAGACATGGATACTGTGTCGCATCTGTCTAGTGAATGGAATGGTGATACATTATTGTGACTGGAACAGCCAGTGAATCCGCCAAGCGTTGCCTGAATACCAGTGATGGGGTTTGCATGGTCTTGTTCGCGCCTTGAACCGCATTGTGACAGAAAGCGCCCTGCCCATGGCAGTCCGCGTCGACCTGTTTCACAGTTCGTTGTGCACTGTAGCCTGGTGAAGTGGGGGCTGGAGGACAACTTCTCTCAATTTTCATCTGAGACTACCAAACCAAAGCTATTACACCCATGCATACTCCGCGCTTTTCAATCAAGACTTTAGTCACAACAAAAGAGATATGCTCGCAGTTGTTGGTATCAGTGAAATCACAGCTGCCGTTCCGTGCCATTCTGCGGCTCTTGCTGGCCATATCAAACTTCTCACGATCCCTAGTACAGACACGAAAGAAAACCCACTCAATAATCCGCGAACTTGACAGCATCAGAAGTCTAGCCTTGGCTGGCAGGTCCGCGGGTGTGATTTGGCGTATTGTGCGCTCCAATGGCGTTCGGAGGTGGCCCTGCGTGAGAGAGAGGTGGTGCTGAGACAGGAGCGTCGATTGGTGGTCTTGCCTTCACCATGGGCTGCGGTCTTGAGCGCCATGTCAGCAAGCAAAGTCATAGATGCCACATGTCATGAAGTCGAGTAGATAGTAGATGCTCCAAATGCTGGGTATCAAGTGTGTCGATGGAGGGAGCAAATATCTAGTACCCATTCATGGTCATGCGCTGGCTTTGCCTGCTAAGCTCGCGGTCGGCCGATGGAGAGATGGGTCGGCTGCCGCCACCGTGCACCTGTGCAGAGCTCTCCTTGAGTGCGAGAAGTTGCTTGGCACGGAAGGACTCGTAGTGGATTTGAGATGTGGTCTCGATCAGATCCTGAAGGTGAGTGCGGGTGAGGAAATCGCGGAGGTAGACGAATTCGCAGTGCTTCTCGTCCTCGACATTGATGGTTCCCCAGCGGTTCTGGCGACCACGAACAGTCTTGCCGTTAACGTTGATGTTGCGCTCGCTACCGACGACTGCGAATGGGATGATCGACTGAGGACGTGTTAGTATTCGACTCCGGCTGGAGTGCGAGACATGTGCGTACCTTGATCTGAGAGTTCATTGCCGCCTCTTCCGAATCGTACTCCTCATTCTCGTAGGGGTACATGCGAATGTTGTGGAACGCAAACTCCTCCTTGATGCGGTCCTTGAACAGCTGCCTCTCCTCCAAGGTGAGACTATCAGCCTTGGCGATGACAGGAACGACGTTGACGGTCTCGCTCAGCTTCTTGAGCACCACAATATCGATTGGCTTCAGAGCGTGGCCAGTAGGTGCGATGAAGTACAAGCAGCAGTGGATGCGGGTGTCCTGGATGTATCGCTCGCGCTGAGCGGTCAACTCCTTTCGCAGGTATGCGCTGTGCTGGTCCTTGATGTACTTGACGATAGGGTCCCAGCAGCGGTCGTTGTTGACAAGATCGCCGTATCCAGGAGTGTCGACAATGTTCAGGCGCAGGCGCACGCCGTTCTCCTCAATGACATGTGCGACTGGGTGGATTTCGGTGGTCTGGCGGATGGGCTCGTTGGGTGTCAAACGACCCTTGCTGTCGACGAGATGCGATGCGAAGATGGTGTTGATCAGCGTTGACTTGCCGAGTCCAGTTTGTCCTGTTCGCGCAATGCTGCGTTAGTGTTTCATGTTCCAATGGCTGGCTGGGACTTTATCAACGAGCAGACAGATATGCCCTTTGGTGATTCTGTCGCATTGAAGAGTCTCGACATACCGACACAGATGACATTGAACTGGAAACCGCGCTTGAGCAGCTTCTTCTCAATCTGGGTGGTGATGCTGTCGAAACCAACGTGGCTCTTGGGGAAGACACTTTGCGGTGGCTGCGCGTTCACTGCTGCCGCCGCCATTGTCGCGGACCGTTTTCGAGTAGTCTGGTGGAGGTGTTGGTGGTGGAAGTGTCGAGGTAGAGGTTCAGCGAGCGACGAGCAATTAGTAGGGATGAAGTGTTGGAAGTGGTGTGTGGTTGGAGTTGCTCCTGCTCCTGCTGCTGCGAGTTGCTGGAGACTGGAGAAAGTGCGGCCAACGTACAAGCTCAAGGGTTCAGGGGAAGCCACCACACCCAATCACAACGCGAGGAAAGAGCCGCAATTTCCAGAGAGCCGCCGCCAATTGCAGATCACTTCCGACGGACATGCTGCGTGATAGATTGTCGCTAGTTGGGAGACATCACGAGCAACAGCACAAACTACACAATCCAACATGGCCTCGATACGCGTCCCGTCGAGCTCCCTCCTTTCGGCGTTTCTGCCTGTTGTGCGCGCGCGACTTTTGCCACAGGAACAGACAGTGCGACGCATACCTCTTTTACACCAAATCCAGCAATTACGAGCAGCTGCAAGTCTGCTGCCTGCCGTGCTTGTGCCAATTCCATCACTACTCGAGCAAATATGGGACGGAGTGTTGAAGGCAGTGCCCAAGAAGAAGACAAGTCACATGAAGAAGCGGCACCGTCAGATGGCCGGCAAAGCATTGAAAGACGTCACGGCATTGAACAAGTGCAGCGCGTGTGGGAGAACGAAACGAGCGCACGTGTTGTGTCCATATTGCGTCAACAGTGAGTGCATTGGCGAGTGTAGAAAGGGACTGGCAGCTAATCTAAATGCAGGCATCAAACAATGGTTTGCAAATGGCTTCAAGTCGAAGCAGGAAGTCGAGGCAGAAGAATCAAAGAAATTCGAGGAACTGAATGAAGAGCGAGTAGCGAGAGGCAAGAAGCCTTTCAAGTGGGACGAGCTGTATGACGAAAAAAAAGAAGACGCCAAAGCGTAAGGACGGCCTTTCAAGATTCGAGAACAGCATAGCGCAGGCGTTGCATGGGTAAAGACTTCTTCAGCAAGAAGCACTGTACAAGATCGCCGGATTGGTATGTAAAAAGAAATTAACAATGATGGCACAACAGCTGCCACCACGGCGAGATCATCTGGTCTAAGATGAGCACGACAAAGGATGATTCGCACTTCCGCATCCGGACGGCCTCGAAAGAAGGTGAGTTGGGGCCATGTTCCTCGTCTGCGGATTCTGCCCTTCTTGTTCAGCTCTGATCCGAGAGAGCGACACACTTCACCACCAAGCAGTGATCGAACACGTCGCCATGGCGAGTAACGGGCAGGACATCTTGACTCCTGGCTTCGTACCGAGTGATCGGCTTCGACTGTACCAATCCCACAATGAGCTCATTATTGCCGCAGCGCGCGCCATCTTCGTGGAATTGAGCGAGAATCCGCCAAACAGAAGCCGCCTGAGAGCTGCCGTACGCACCCATTTCATGGGTCACATTGCGCAGGCTCTGAACCTGCGAGCGCCAATAGTTCGACAACCGGCCACTCGATCACCTGTTCCACAGCAAGACGAAGTACAGGCCTATTACGACGCCGATCGTGAGCCTTTGAATGCGGATGGACGACCCATGTGGTTCGATCCACTGCATAATGCATGGCTGTCCAGAATGACTGGGTACCTTCCTGAACAAATCGTGCGAATTTATCAAAACGATGATACGGTTCGCCAGCTCGTCAACATGGCGGATGCGGATTTCGATGCCGTGCCCGCATATGATGACGGCCCACCACCTCCGTATAGTCCCATACGAAGTCGACACGGCAGTGGTCAGCGAGGTCATGTCACTCCCCGACCGTCTCGACGCCGCTCTGGAGGACGACCTGGACGTAGCAATGAAACCAGAGGCTCCGCCAGAGTCCGACAGCCTGACCGCACCCCATCTCTCCCACGATACAACGCACAACGACGGAGAAGTGCCCCACGTACGCCAAGTCTTCCTCGTGTACTACGCATCGGCGTACAACCAGGAGTGAACGATGCTCCGATTCGACGTGAAAATGACTCTCCACCTCTGCACCCTGGCTTCAGATTCGACACTCGAGCTCCTCCCACTAGAGCCGAATCTGGCTCATCAGACTTCCATCCCGGCTTCGGAAGCAGCAACAGAATCAATCACACTGCTCCCGGTCCTAGCAGATTCCGCGCAGCTACCCTCAACGGCAACCTCCAGCGCCTAGCCGCTCCTCCGCCACTTCGTTGGCGTGATGCACCTTCCGCTCGGGATCAGTCTGTCCTCGACACCCAGCGCCGCACAAGAACTTGGCCTCCATTCCCTGGCAGAGATGAAGATGGACGTGTCTATGGAAACGGCATCTTTGGAGGGGTCCTTCATCCGTCTTTCATGACACCTGAGCAGCTTTCTCAGTGGGAGGCTGAGGGCGAGACAGTAATGCCTGGCCTCTACCCAGACTACAGTCTCAATGTTCAGCGCTTTGCTGATGAGTCTGAGGAAGATGAACCAATGGGTGATGCTGATGGCGGAAATCGCCGCGCAAAGATTGGTTCCCGCGTGGACACTGACGATGGCGAGGACTTGCTTGATACAGACGATGAGCCGCCATCGCCAGTGCAAGCCGGACGATCGCTTCCACGTACTACTCAGCGCGAACAGGACATTGACTACAGATCTGGCTTGCCTGTGGGGTACAGTCCAACATCGCCTGGACTTGGCTGGTGTCCGATATCGCCCACCTACAGTCCCACATCACCAGCATATGCTGCTACATCACCAGCCTATGCTCCAAGGGCGCCAACCTACACTGGGATCCAGCCTCACCGCGAAGCAGGACACTTAAAGTCAGCTTTTACCGCCCGTAGACCTGCAAACTATGCAAATGAGCTCAGACTACATGCAGCAAGGAACGTCGCATCCCAAAGAAGCCGCATAGGAGGCGAGATAGGGCCTCGTTCAGCTGTGCCACCACATCAGCCCAAATCTCAATACTACGCTGGAGAACTAGACCTTGGTCGGCCCCTCTTCGAGAATGGCGACGGCGGTCTGTTCGCTTCCTCCGGAAGTTATGCGCCCAGCAGACCTTTCAGCACAGCACACCGTGGGCAAGCCCAAGTTGACAGGCATGCTACTGTCGAGTCGGCCACAGACGATGGCCATGATGATGATTGTGCCGAGGAAGAGCTTATTGCAGGTTTCAGTAGTGGTGACGACGGCGACGTAGGAGAGGCATTGTTCGAGGGGTTCAGCGATGATGAGGAGGGCGTTGAATCTCCCGACTTCAGCGCCGACGAGGAGAATGTGTTATTCGAGGAGCGCAGCGATGGAGAGTATAAGGGAGGAGAAGAGACACTCAATGAATCTAGTGATGATGAGGAAGAGCAGCCACCGAGGAAGAGGAGGCAGAACAGCGGGCCACCGGCGAGGAACACGAGGAGCCAGACAAGGTTTTGATCGAATTGCGATAGTACGGGTGCACGACGAGCTCGAAAGAATGAGATGTGAATAATGTGTAATGCTTGTGTGATTTAGGTATCTCGATATGTTATGTACTCTGTTGTTGTCCACACCCCAAAGTTCCGGAGCATGTGACAGCGCGGAAGTGACGTGAAGTGAATGACATCGTCTTTCCATCCCACCTTGACATTTCATTCCGGTCTACAACAACAGCCATTGCGCATTTTGTGGCAAGGATTGTTGCTTTCCGCAATCATGGTATGGTAATTGTCCGAAGAAAGGTAAGTGACAGTCTAACATCTCTTTGCAGTCGAAGCAATACCTCCAAACGATCAGTCTCGCCGACGCGCATCCCACCGACATCTTCTCGCTCGCCGTCACGCCCTCGCATCTTCTGACTGCATCGGGATCGTCGAGCATCAAGGTCTACAGCACCAAAGGCCAGACGATCCACGCCGACAGCACCGAAGACGAAAATCCATATCCTCTGGCCCAAACGCTGGAGAAAGTGCACAAAGTGGGGTGCCATCATATCTGTGCCAGTTTGGATGGGAAAGTCGCTGCATCTGTCGGCTTCGGCGGAGAAGTGAAGGTGTGGGGCTTCAATGAAGAGGACGGGCAATGGAGGGAGAAAGGCGAGATTGTCGCAGAGAAGAAGAATGCAGCTGGTCAGCACTGGGCGCCAGCTCTGAACGAGAACGGGCAGTACCTCGCCATCACGACTTCGGATGGCCGCGTCAACGTCTACGACACGACGACACTCGAGAAGTTCACGCAATATGAAACGAAAGGCTCCTTCGCCATGTCCGTCTCCATTTCGCCCAACGGCGAGATGACGGCGACAGGACACCAGAACGGCAGCATCTACATCTTCAACAACTCCACCAAACGTCTTGCACACTCTCTTTCCGGTCTCATCAAGCCTGTTCGTAGCGTGAGCTTCTCTCCAGCGAACCGATACCTGGCCGCAGCAGGCGACTCGCGCGTCATTGCTCTCTACGACACGCAATCGGGAGAGCAGGTTGCCAATCTGACAGGTCACGCAAGCTGGATCATGTCATTAGACTGGAACTGGTCAGGAGAGTACCTGCTCAGTGGTGGATATGATGGAAAAGTCAAAGTCTGGTCAGTGGAGAGGAGAGAATGCGTGGCTACGCAGACGGAGAGTGAGAAGTGTGTCTGGAGCGTCAAGTGGCTGTGGCATGGCCCTCAAGCGAGGAACGAAGTCTTCGTTGCGGCTGGTGCGGGCAAGAGTTTAGCTTTCTACAGAGAGGCGAGCGGGACTTGAGGAGCGGGGGCGTGCCGAAGCATGCATGAAAAGGTGGAGAGGCTAACAGCATCGGAAGGCGTACAAGGTGGACGAACAGGATGGCGAGCTCACGCGTAAGACGATACCCATGGCTTAATGCTAATGTTTGCTAGAGCAAAAGCGACATAGAAGACACGGAATACTATTACCGAACCATTACATACAGGAGATCCGCCGTCATCACATACCCTCGAACTCATCACTCAGTCTCTAGAGCAATCTACAAAACCATCAACAGCCTCGCCACATCTGCCGATCAGTATCTGCGACTTTGGCCGTACTTGCC
This sequence comes from Septoria linicola, assembly GCA_024114885.1. NCBI lineage: Eukaryota > Fungi > Ascomycota > Dothideomycetes > Mycosphaerellales > Mycosphaerellaceae > Septoria > Septoria linicola. The sequence goes on along the minus strand of CP099428.1, from coordinate 1,179,797 downwards.
CGACATCCACTGCCCGGTAGTTGGAACTTGTCTGTGATTCTTGTTTGGTTGCCTCAACTCTGGATTGGGCGCGAAGTACTGCGGGCGTCCGGTGCCAGCACGACGAGTTTCGACACGAGGAACACGGTGCACACCGCTCACGCCAGCAACGCCTTGCGCACCAGCGTTGCGGTAAGGGTCACGAATAGCGTTGGAGCGCTTCGGAATGTTGCGGTTGACGCCATTGACCTGCGCATGTCCACCAAAGTTGTTGCGCCCAGAGGCATAGCGAGGTGCATAGTCTGGGCTGGGGACAGGACGGCTCGAGCCGGATGACTTGTTTTTCTCTTTGTCCTTCTTCGACGATGAGGACGAAGTGAAGCAGGACAGGCCATACTTTCCTCGGCGACCAGAACTCACATCAGCTCTTCTACCGGCAGCGGCGCGACGAGCGAGACGGATAGCCTCAATGGTCTCATCATCCAGGTCGCCGAGTCCGTCACCGGCACCGTAGTTTGAGCCAAAGCTGCTACCTGACTTGCGTGTGCTGTCGAAGACACCTCCACCTGGTGGTGAGATCGGAGCTGGCGTGGCAGGTCTGTCGCCGAACAAGCCTCCATCGCGACCATTGCTGGTAGAGATGGGCTCACGAGAAGCTGGAGCCTTGCTACCAAACAGCCCTCCGAACCAGTTGCGCTTCGTGGAATTCGTGTCTGTACGAGGCGCATTGCCGAACAATGGACTACGTGCAGAGACTGGTCTTGGTGCATCGAAGTCTTCAACGAACTTGGACTTCTTGAACTCTTGAGGGCGCTCAGGCCAGTTCTCCTCATTGACATCATAGCCAGCAGTTCTGACATTCTTTGTCTGACTTCGTGCAGGCGGACCAGGGCGGTAACCGTCATCTTCACGCCGGTAGGCTGTTTGCTGGGAGAATGGGCGTGCGTACTGCACACGCTCACGGTCTGGATAAGTGTACGCGCTGTCGTACGACCAGACTGATGGAGATCGGGAGGCACCGAAGGTTGGAGTTGGAGAGCTGTCGCCGTACTTGGCACGTCTGTATTGGCGGACGACGGGGACTTCGTCTTCCTCTACATCGTCCGAGAGATCGTCGGAGTCCTCTTCTTCCTCGACAATGGCCTGATGCCGTGCGTACAGTCGGGCATTGGTGTTGCGAGCTCTGCGGCCATCCTTCGTGAGCACATCAAGATCTTCGACATCGTCCTCTTCCGACACGTCAGGATCCTCAAGCGGATCCTCTGAGAGAGGTGGCGGCCGAGCCTGCGACGTGGGCTTCGCGCCTGCTGAACCGGCACTCTTCGCTGGTGAACGGCTGTTGCTGCGGTGTAGAGCAGCTGCAGCTGCGCGACGCTGCTCGGGAGAGCTGTAGATGCTCAGCGACGGAACAATGCCTCCGCTCGCCGCTCGTGGTGTGCCGAAGATCGACGAGCTGCTGGCCACCCCAAGTCGCTGCTCTGTTGCGCGACGGAAACTCTCGCCAATAGCAGTAGTGTGAGCGCGAGGACGACTTGAGTCCGGCCGACCACCCCGCTGCACCTGATTGACAGGCTGACGAATCTCCTGCTGAGCTCGAGAAGGACTAGTTGATGTCCTGCGAATGGAACTGGCATTTGCTTCGGCCAGGCGCTCAGCTGAAGTCCTGCGTCTGGATGGAGAGCCACCTGGAGCAGCACGTGGAATACGTCTTGGAGAAGTCCTGGTTGTGCCTGTTCCGGCGTTGAACCTTGTGAACAGCTCAAGCTCCTGCTCACGTCTGCGCTGCTCGAGGAACTCATGGATCACGTCGGGCACTTGATCGCCAAAGGCTTCACGATAGGCCTGATTGAGTGCGCCTCGAGGGAGGTTGTTCTCGCGCTCGATCAGCCGGTTGTGAGCTCTTGTGAATAGCAATGGCCGACCACTTTCTTCAACGAGACCTTCTTCGGAGTCGTAGTCTGTGGCTTTCTGCTTGCCTTTACCGTTGTCGTCTGGAGGAGCCATGGTTGGCGATCAGATATCACAAGAGTTGTGGAAAAGAGGCAAATTACAGCAAAAGTGACAAGACTTCGCAGCAGCAATGTGTGCGGCGAAGATGATCAGAAAGCATTGTGGGAGATGGCTTTGGGGTGTACGAATGTGTCTGAGACTGCACAAAGACGTCGTCGTTCATTGTTGAGATGGAGTCGACATTCGCCGGATGCGGAAATTTTGGACATGGTGAAGGAGGATTGGGGATACGACGGACGTTCGAACATCATGCTTCCCAATCCGGCGAAGACAAAGAGAGGAATTGGAGTGGGTGTAGATTGTTGGTTGTGCGATGTCCTATGCCGAGCTGGGAGCTCGAAGCACCCTGTGCAGAAGTGAAGCAATTTACCACTCTTCGCCAAGATGACGGGCAGAAGCTCAGGTATCTCCAAGGACAAGCGTCGACGGTCGCCGCCGACCTCTGCGGCTGGCCTCATGCTTCACGAAGCGATGGCAGCGTTTCGAAAGGAAATGGTTGCTGAAAGTGAAAGCGATGAAGGAAGTGACGACGAGAGGCCGAGACCAACAGCTTACGGAGACGATCGCCCAACAAGCAGTCCCAAAGCAAGAATCACTGCCAAGTTCGAGATGGACTCTGACAGACCAGGTGAAATTACGGCGACTGTCACAAGAGAGTCTCAACAATCTGACGGATCGTGGAAGGGCAAAGTCCGACAAGAAAGTCTCAAGACTGTGATGAATCCATTCACCGGAAAGCCAACTACCTTCTCAACTCCCAAGCTGATGTCAGATTTGGTCAAGAAGACTCATGCTGCTCCTGGTATTCCCAAGTCGTGGCAGACTCTGCCAGAAGAATTTCTCGACGATGGCTATCCTCCTTCTTCTCGTCCACAACGTCCCAAGGATCAAACAGATGACACACCTTCCCGCCCAGCAAAGTTCCCTCCACCACGAAAAGACTCTCTCAACTGGCAAGCCACAACACACCGCATCACGAAATCAAGAACCTCGCCCAAAACATCACAGCATCGCACATCCCCACGCCGCCACTCCCCTCCAGCTCCCGCTCCTCCCTCCCGCAATCCCCCTCCCATCCCTACCCTCTCCCCCACCTCCCCAACCCGCCCAATCCCCATCCCTTCAACCTCCCGCCGCCGCCGCCCTCACTCAAACTCCTCCCTCTGGTCCACCACAGCAACCGTATCCTTCTCTCCACCTACCTCGCGCTTCACATCTCCCTACAGCGAAGACCGCGCGCTCGACCGCCCCATCCAAAAGCCCACTCTTCATGAGAAAATCCGAGATGCGGAGCATGAGAGATTGCGGTGGGGAGGGCAGGCGCAGGGAAGGGCGGCTATGCTGAGGAGGTTGGGGAAGAGCCCGAGTGAGTTGGCGTTGGAGACGGGGAGGATGTGGAGGAGAGGCGAGGTCGAGGATTTGGTGGGGATGCCGGGGGGTGGGTTAGAGTTTTTTGGGAAGAGGGGAAAGAAGGGGAAGGGGAGGGAGGGGAGGGAGAGGGAGAGGGAGGATAGTTGAGGGCGCGAGTAACCATTGATGGAGTCCTGTTACTATACTTCAAGGACTGTTTGACAGTATCTCCCCACCGCTGAACAGCCATTGTGCAAGTAAGTCGTGACATGTGTAGCTCCGCAACTTCTGATTCACATGCGTCTCTTCCCCTTCACAATCTTCTCGTCGAGTCGCGCTCGCAGACTGTTCTCTCTCGATCCCGTTTGTCGTCTTGATCATCAGCAGCTCGCCAAAAGCAAAAAGGGACATGACAATAGACGTTTCTGGTAGCAAAAACAATCACCCAAGGCACACTAGCCTAGCACACTCAAGATACTCCGCTCGGCTTAGGCTTAATGGAGGGCTTAGCCGTGTGAGTGCAAGTGTCTGATTCATGCACAGATAAGAGAGCTGCGACTTACTGACTGAGCCATTGTGCTTAGAATTCGTTGTGTCAGCATGAAAGTAAGGTCTACCATGAGATCTGGGCTGTGTTGTCCGCAAATTGTATTGCTGACGACATGTACCTTATAATCCCAGCTTAACAGGCAAAAGCAAGGCAAGTGTAGCTGGAGCTGCAAAACAAATGCTTGAGGCACTTGTGGTACCGCTGCTGAGGAGAGCGAGCAACTGCCTACAGAAGACTGTAGATCTTGAGAGGTCGTGTGCTCGGCGATAGTCAGGCATGAATGAACCCGTGTCTTACGACGTGCTAATCTCTATCACTTCATGTGTAAAGCAGCGTAACAAGGTCACATCCTCACCATACACATATCACTCCTTCCTTCAATCCTTGCTTCCCTCTCACTTAGACCTCCTCACCATGCTCCCCATCCCCTTCCGCTCTTGAATCTCACAGCATCACCCCTCGTCGGCGGCGCAGTAAGCTTCACAGTCCGTCCCCTTCTCCCACCCTCTTCCCCGACTTCCTTCTCCTTCACTGCATCAAGCCCCTACATGGAGGAGCTTGGTATCGCTGTACTGGAGATGCGCGGCCAGGAGTCAGCGCGTTGGGTATTTCTGGACAACCGGCATGTCGTCTTTGATTGAAGAGCGAAAGCCCCCACGATCAAGCTCTAATGCCAACGAAGAACTTCGGAAGCAGTGCGGAGTTCGCTCGATCATCCAATGGAACGCCAGCTAGGTGCGTGCAGCGTGATCAGGCTGACAGTGACCGTGGGTACGCGGCTGTGACAGTGCTGAATTTTTCGTCACTGGTTTCGTAGACCAACATCAGGCTGCCAAGCGCGCAAGTCGCGTATAACTCCTCGCAGTCCAGCATTCGATTTCCCCATCATCAAACCCCACTGCTCCGGCTCATCACTTCACCCTCCCCGGATACCCCTTCCTAATCCTCTCGCCAAACCTAAAAATCACCCACGCCATCGGCGTAAACGCCAACGCAATCCCCGCAAGCAAAGTGTTTCCCCAGCCCTGTCCTAGCGCAGCATACAACGAAGGTCCTGCCAGTGGTAAAAATGCTCCAAGCATAGACCGGAAAATGGTATTCGCCGCTGCAGCAGAAGACGCATAGAGCGTGAAAGCATCGATGAGGTACGATTGTACTGGCATGAATATCGCTAACGTGCCAAGTCCAACGAATGCAGTGCCGATGATTGGAACGATCCAATGCGTGTGAGCTTCCGCTGACCAGCCGTACCATAGCAGCCCGATAGGTACGATGAGAGAGCCTGGGAGGAGGGGAAGAAGGCGGTATTCGGGTTTCCACTCGGTGCCTTTGGAGTAGTGCATTACCAGACGGTCAGAAAGTGCGCCGATGGTGTAGAGACCGATCGCGCAGCCGATGCCGAACCCGAGATATGTGAGTCCGACGAGGCGGTTGCTGAAGTTGTAGATGCTTTCAAAGGCGCGCTCGAAGCTGGTGAAGAGGAGGTAGGTGTAGCCGTAGACGAGGCCGGCGTAGACGGACGTGAGAGCCACAATGGGCGAGGTGAAGAGCATCGTGAGAGGGCGGGCGATGGCGCGGCGGAAGATTTCGGGTTTGGTGAGGTTGTTGGAGTGTTTGTGGTGGAGCTTTTCGTTGCCGGTTTCTTGTTTGAGTTTTTGGACGCGCCGCTCGAGGAGGATGGGAGCGTAGGTTTCGTGTTGGAGGCAGAAGGATATGAGTGTGCCGACGCCAGAGACGATTGTTAGGAGCCAAAAGATCCATCGCCAGCCCGCGCCTTCGCCGAGGAAACCCCCGACGATTGGGCCAAAGACTGGGCCCAGCAGAGGTCCAGCTGTGAAGATTGCAGTGACTTTGCCTCGTTTTTCTCTGGGAACACAGTCGGCTATCGATCCGTTACCGTTGGTCACAGGACAAGAGCCTGCAAGACCGGCGAACAGTCGAAAGACAAGCAGGGCATTGATGTTTGGGGACAATGCACAGGCCATATTCCAGATAACGAATAGTGCGCTATTGATGTGATATATGGGTAGACGCCCATAGATCTCTGACAGAGGAGCGAGCACCATTGGGCCTAAAGCATAACCCAAAATGTATATCGACACCACGAAGCTGCCAATGGTTTGATCATTTGTTTTGAAGTCTTCCAGAATCAGATTCGTCACTGGAGCCATCATGGAGGAAGCGAGAGGTGTAAGGAAGCGAAAGAAAGATATGATGCCCAGGTTGCACCATACTTTGGCCGTTGACCAGTTGAGAGGGTTGGCAGGATCATTCTCGTCCCAATCGATCAGATTTGGATCTGTTGTTGTTTTGTGGTCCTCCGCGCCATGCTCGAGGTCTTTCTCTTTGCTCTTGCTGATTGCCGTCGATTCGCTATCCGATGACGGCTGTGTATCTGACTTCATGTTGTCTTGAGTGTTGGCATGGTATGGAGTCTTCTCAAGATCCTTGTCCTCTTGTTCGGGCGTGTCTCGGCTGTTCGTGCTGGGATGGTGTGCGGACATTGTTTTTGACACTGATTAAGGTAGTCGTCATGCGGCAGAGCTCTTTCGCGTGTACTTCCCAGGTATCGAGGGTGCTCACACTCTTTGCGGATTGAGTATCAGCGCGGTCAGTGAAGCGCACGGAAAGTGAGGTGCAGTCGCGTATATTTGCCATCTGTATGGTGAAAGAAGAACTGATGGCGCTCTTGCCCTGCAACAGCTCACTCTCGACTGTCTCTTACAGATCGTTGGTCATGATGAGCGTGTTGATACTCTAGCTGCTGCAGTCAACATCCTCGTACGTCAGCGCTGGCCGCTATTGAACGCTGGCACGAAGCAGCGCGTATGTTGATCCGACTCTGGCAAAAGCCAAAAGTCAACGATGGTGTGCACTTTGCCGATCAAATGATGAGATATTGAGAGGGTGGCACGACTAGTTACTGCTTTAGGCAAACACAGATCATCATCTGCGAAGCTGCTACCCGGCACATCAAAGCTTAAATGATGGCCGTGATTCGCTGCCACGGACAGAGGCTTTACCGTCTCAGACCGTACCCGATCCAACCTTGCGGCTCCTTTATCATAACGCCAGCGATGGCACACGAGCAGTTACTGAATGTGGTAGATTTGTGATGGCCATTTTGGGCTTGGCTCCGGATTAAGCTCGTCAAGCGATACATGGCTTGCACCTTGGCGATGATGTGTTTTGTGCAAGAGCGATAATGGGGAGCAATAAATGGCCTTCGATCGTGCCGTAGGTTAGCGCTCGCTATCCGCCACTGCATATACTCACATCGAATCTATTCAGCAATCATGGGAAGCATCGAAATCTCGACAGAGGTCATTGAGCAGCCTCCAACCTGGCACAAATCCATCCACGAATATCTCGATGAATACAATCTCAAATGCAGGAAAGCCACACCACTGCAAGGCGGAGCCTCGGCGTACATCTGGAAGATCGAAGGCTTGACCAAAGATGGATCAGAACCAAGACCAAAGCCGCAAGGTCGAGCAGCGTCGGAGGTATGCATACTGAAGTATGGTGATGAGACAGCCAAGAGCGTAGCATCGTTGGAGTTGGAGCCCAATCGCATGCTGGCCGAGGCTCGTGCCATGCAGTCGAAGATTGTCAGGCGAGTGTGCTACGAGGAGCCTTCTGTAGAAGTGCCTCGCATGGTGAGCAAAACCGACCAAGCTGTGATCATGAGCTGGGCAGGTGACACTGATCTGAGGTCTGCCTTGATCGCCGACAAAAACCTGGACGCCCAGGACATTGGAAGTCGACTAGGCAGATGGATCGCTACTCTCCATCTCGCTGGTATCGATGATGCTGAAGTGCGGGATTGGAGCAGCGCAACGGCCAAGTCTGTCATGAAGAATGAAGAGGACAACCTTTGTGCGAAGTTGTCGAAAGATTCTCACTTCACGGAAGAGGACATTGAGAAGGCAGGGAGCGTCTACCACGGGTCCGATGTAACGAAGACGCTCGCTGTATGGGACTTCAGGCCGATGAATACGCTATTGCGACCAGGGCCGAGCGCTGAGCGGCCGCGAGTGACAGTGGTCGATTGGGAGGTTGCGTCGTATGGCGATGCAGCCTGGGATGTTCGTCTTTGGGCAGCAGAGGCTATCGTGCTGGAGTCGCAGCATGGCAGCGAGAGGGGTCTGCTGCAATCGTTCTTGACGGCCTATCGTGAGCGCGCTGGGGAGCGACTGGTAGACCTGAAGTTTGTCTGTCGAGTAGCTGTACTCATTGGAGGCATATGGGAATTGCTGATGCCTTGCTCTATTTGGGACATTGAGGAGGGAGAGGATGCTGAGTCATGGAGAAAGGAGGGACATCAGTACGTGCGGGCTGGAATCGATGCTGATCGCGAGTGGCTCTTGAAGAGTCGGTTGGCGCCGCTGTTACAGTGATTGGAGATCAGAGGTAGAGCTGACATGTAGCGATTGAATTCATCATGATTGACATGAAAAGTACGCACTTCGATGAGAGCGATGTGGGATGGAGGAAGGAGTGAAAGTCCAAAGAGGAACTCGAGTCGCCTCACAGTCTGTCTCTGCAGGCAGCCGCTAGCTTCCGTCCTGGTAGGAGATGTATGATTCGCTATGAGTGATGAGGGCGCTGTGGGCGAGTCTTTGCTGCGTCCAGCTTACCGCAACCGCAACCCACAATTTCACATGCAAGTCGTCGTGTTGTTGAATGTTGATCAATAGAAATCGACTGTGTAGTTGTACACACGCCTTGTCGCATCACACGCGTACCACCCCGTCTCTCGTGCGCCGTTCAATCGCCAGCAGCATGGCTCCCACAGGTAGCCTGCTTCCACTCCATTTACACTCTCCTGCACTCTCGTAGCCTGACGAATGCACCCAGACACCACCACCAAACCTCGTCCCATTGTCGTTTCGGGCCCTTCTGGTGCGGGCAAGTCGACGCTTATCAAACGTCTGCGCGCCGAGTACCCCGACCGCTTCGCACTTTCCGTTTCTCACACCACGAGAGGGCCACGAGCGGGGGAGGAGCACGGCAAGGACTACTGGTATGTGTCAAGGCACGACTTCCAAAAGAAGATCGACGAGAATGGCTTCATCGAGCACGCACAATTCGGCAGCAACTCGTACGGCACGAGTGTGCAGGCCGTGAAGGATGTCGCTGAACAGGGTCGGACGTGCATTCTGGACATTGAGATGGAGGTGAGTGCTTGATGGACGACTCGATTTCCAGGCGAAAAAACATAGGCTCGCGTCTGGCAGGGCCTGTGGCTGATATGCGATGATTACAGGGCGTCAAGCAAGTGAAGAAGACCGATCTCAATGCACGCTACCTGTTCCTCCAACCACCTTCGGTTGAAATCCTCGAGCAGCGGCTGCGAGGCCGACAGACAGACAAGGAAGAGGCCATTCAGCAGCGCCTGAAGCAGGCTACCAAGGAGATCGAGTATTCAAAGACTCCCGGCGTGCATGATCAGATCATCGTGAATGATGATCTGGAGAAGGCCTGGAAGGAGTTCAAGGCATTCTGCGTGCCGGAGTCGCAATCGTGAGCAGTTCTGCACAACTGCCAGTGATTCCCATCAGCGAGCTCCAAGGACATACAGCATCAGTCCCACGACAGAACATGAAACATACTACACTAGATCAATGGCAGACCAGACCTGCATTCGAAGCCGGTCTAGACTTCACACCTTGCGCGAAACATCAGCACACCTCGCTCATTCTGCTTGCTGATTTGCTCTTGAGATGTGGCACATATGCTCGCTACTGCATGGCACAGACTGCAGCCACAGCCCTACGGCTCGTAGAAACATGCTCAGCCGAGGCCGTCGCGCAGCAAGTTCAAGACGATAACCAATAGATATCTTGCTGAATCTGCTCACCCTATCTAGCTACCGAAACTGCTCCCGCGCACCTTCCCAAAGTTGCAGCTTCTTGGCTGCCAAGAACTAAACCTGCTCAAAGAGCCGCAGACAGCCTGCCACAAATAAAGCTTCAACTTGCCGACCCAACAATATGTCACCCGCAGCGCCTTTACCGCTGCAAAGAGAGGGACTCCATGTGCTAAGAAGGGTCTCGTAACACTACGGCCGAATGCTGGTGCTGGAGTTGTTCTAGACATGCTGGCTGCACATCAAACGGGCCATACATCTGCGTTGTGTAGCATGTATATGCTGTACACACGGTCTGATCTTGTTCAGTGCTCTTTCCAACTCGACAGGTAACATAGAGTCAGATTCCAATGTCTTCAAGATCAAAGCAGGTACTCCTGCTCTTGCTAAGCTGCGTCTGGACGCTCTCGGTATCAGCATCGCAGGCTTCTCAGAGGCCTCGAGGATCAGGCTTCATCGGATATGGTGCGCTCATAACAACACGCGTTGACAGTCATGAATGGGACAAAGCGCTGACGATCAAAGGCATCTCGATGTACAAGCCAGCCTGCGCGACCGCCTGCCGCGACTCTGTCAAGAATCCACTGAACTGCAATGGCACGTCTGACCACAGCCACATGATGAAGCGAATGGGCGGCATGTCGATGGAAAAGCCTAGCCCCGAATGCTATGCCAACAACGATCGTTTCTTGCAGTCTGTGGCCTTCTGCGTTTCTCAGCACTGTCAAGATGTACCCACCTGGCAACTTGAGCAATGGTGGGCGGAACGGATCCCAGGTCGGACGCCAGGACAGCCAGCGCCTAAAGAATCTTACCAGGAGGCACTGGCCAATGTTGACACTCCGCCAAATGCAACGATTTCGAGCGATGAGATGTTAATGGACGAGAACACGCTCGTTGATGGAGACACTTACTTGGCGAACTTCAATGGAGATGATGTGTTTGAGATGAATGAGTCGACTCATGCTCGCTACGGGTGAGTGTCTTGGTCACTACATTTCTTGCAAACTTGGCTGACAATGTGTAGATTGATCTTGCTCACTACGGGTGCAGCTATTCCTATTGCACTATCCCTGCTTCGCTTTATTCCATTTCCCCGAGCATTCGCTAGCCGCTTCAATGCTATCTTCGTCGACCCACCCGTCTTTGGCACCAAGCACAGTGTGCCATGGCTCAACACCTTCATCACACCGACTCGCGGACAAGCGTTCTTCATCGCTTACTTGTGGATCATCAACATCACCCTCTGCTCGATTGGCTATCAGACTAGGCGGCCCAACTCCTGGTTCGAGACTACAACACAAGAGATCGCGACATACATCTCCTACCGCACCGGCATTCTCAGCTTCGTAAATGTAGCCCTCCTAGTGCTGTACGCTGGTCGAAACAATGTCCTCCTTTGGGTCACGGACTGGTCGCATTCCACATTTTTGCTCCTACATCGATGGATCGCATTCATTTGCACTCTCCAAGCTTGCGTTCACTCCGCCATCCTGCTACAAATCTATGTCAACCAACCAGACTATGATTACATTTCCGAAAGCAAGAGCCCATACTGGGTCTGGGGAATTGTAGCCACGCTTGGCCTGGTCATTCTTCTTCCTACTTCAATCTTGCCAATCAGAAGAAAAGTCTACGAACTCTTCCTCGCATGGCACGTCGTTCTCGCCTTCTTTGTCTTGATCGGCGGCTACTACCACGTCGTGCTATGCTTCGGCCATCAATGGGGTTACGAGACTTGGCTCTTGATTGCATTCGCCTGCTGGACATTCGATCGTGTCATGAGAATACTTCGTATCACACGCAATGGCATCAGAACAGCTCGCGTCACGATCATCGATGAGGACTACATTCGTCTCGATATCTCAGGAGTCGCTGCTTCCGGCCACGCATATCTGTACTTCCCGACGCTCACCTGGCGTGTCTGGGAGAACCACCCTTTCAGCATTGTAGGCGCACTATCCGCTCATCAAGAACCAGATCATCACATGTCCGAACAAAGCTCCCAGTCCAGCATACGCGATCCTACCGAAAAGCTGCCTTCACAAACAATCGCACCCATAGCCAGCCCTCCTCCCCAGCAAGATCTTCCTCACACCCACCACCCCGGCCTGACCTTCTTCATCCGCACCCACACCGGCACAACCTCCCTCCTCCGCTCCCGCAAAAGCCTCCCCGTCCTCATCGAATCCTCCTACGGCCACAACATCTTCAGCGGCATCAGCAGCAGCAATAGCAGCAAATCCACCCCTCTCTCCACCTACCCCAACCTCATCTGCATAGCCGGCGGCGTCGGCATAACCGCTCTCCTCCCACATCTCACCTCTCACAATCCCTTCAACTCCAATACCAGTAAAAGACTCTACTGGGGCGTCCGCTCCCCAGCGCTCGTCTCCGCTCTCCATAATACGTTATCTTCATACGCACATGCGAATGTGGAAGTGGAAATTGTGCAGAATGGAGGGAGATTGGATTTGATTGGTATCGTTGAGAAGGCTGTAAGAGAGGATGGAGGTGTGGGGACGGCGATTGTGGTTAGTGGGCCCGGGAGTATGGCTGATGAGGTTAGAGTGCTGGTGAGTCGGTGTGTGAAGAAGGAGGGTAGGCAGGGGAATGGTGGGGTGGTGGTGAGGTTTGTGGAGGAGAGTTTCACGTGGTAGGCTGCAGTGAGACGAGGGGTCGTCTAGTATGTGTCTATAGAAGAGAAAGGCGAAGCTGCACCAGTATTGACGGTATGTGACATCCATGATAGATGTCGAATGAAGTATGCGTCTAGCATGCTCAGTATTTGTTTCACTTGCTCTTTTTCATACACAATACATAAATCCCTAGGTATTCCAGCGCCGCGAAGGCATGCCATGCCGTCTAGCCTGGCATATTGCCAACTGATGCATAAACCAACATAATCTGGCTGCTGGCTGGTTTTGTCTCTGCTCTCGCAGTGTCTTGCTCCGCCCTCTCTTCCTCGGGCGATGATCTAAGCATTCGCTGGAGAGTCTTTGCCAATAGTTGGGTTGTCGCCCGAGTTCATAGGGACATCCGAGTCCAAGATCTCACCAGGCTTATCGTGACGGGCGTACATTGAGTACTCCTCATCCTCGTACTTGCCCACTCTTCCTTCTTCGACCTCCTTTCTCGTCAGAGCCTGCTTGGATTTGGGCAGACCCATTGAGTCAAGGAATGATAGCGTGTCCTTCCATTCTCGCTCTTTCCTTTGCTTGTTCCACTTGAGCTCCTCGCCCATGATATCGATGACTTGAGGGAGCGCTTCAAGCGTTGCCTGTGCGTTGAGGAAAGCCAATCTCGTCCTTCGTGCTAGCACATCGACGGCGGTTTGGGCGTATTCATGGCGGACGGCGTAGCGAACCTCGCCGTCGACGTAAGGGTATAGCTCAGAAATTCGGGTGCCGCGGACTGGGAAGCGGCCCTCAGTTGGTGCGCAGAGAGCAGCCACGGTCCAGGCTCTGTCACCGTAGTCAATACACAAGTGCTTCGCGACTTCGGTCTCGAGACCGTAGTGCTGGATGATGTTGATGAAGAGTGTCTTGGAGAAGCCGTGAGCGCCGACCAGGCGGACAGCGTGCGTTTGGCAGGAACCATCCAGCTCGAGGCTCTCGTGAAAACCCTCGACACCAGAAACAAGAGGTGGGTTGGCCACGCCCTTTGGCTTGAGACCGTATTGAGTGATCGCTTCATCGACAGCTTCTTCGGCCATTTGACGGTAGGTAGTCCACTTGCCACCAGAGATGGTGAGCAAGCCGGAGTCGGAGGTGGTGACAAGATGGTTTCGGACGAGACCTTCAGACTTGGCCTTGTTAGGATCGCGGACAAGAGGGCGGATACCAGACCAAGCAGCAAGCACATCGCCACGACGAACGTTGATTTCGGGTTGCAAGTAGTTCTGAACCTCCTTCAAAATCCAGTCAATTTCCTTCTCCTGCGCGACAGGGTTTGCCTCGATTGGGCAAGGCGCGTCAGTGGTTCCAGCGATAGTGTTTCCTTGCCATGGCAGGAAGAAGATAACACGGCCGTCAGAAGTGCGAGGATCGATCAGACCCATGTTCGAAGGTGAGTAGTAGCCAGGCAGGATGACGTGCACACCAGAGCTGGGTGCAACGATCTCAGGCACTTCTTGGTCGTCCATCTTGCGGATAGCATCCGTGAATGGGCCAGTCGCGTTGATGATACCTTTTGCTTTGATCGAGAACTCATCTGGAGTCTTGCCGTCTTTCTGCTGCACCAGATCCTTGACCTTTGCGCCGCAAAGCTTGCCATTAGCATCCTTTTCGAGGCCAGTGACCTCCATGTGATTGACAAGAGTAGCACCGTAGAGAGCAGCAGTCATGGCCAGAGAAGCGTTCATGCGGGAGTCGTTGTGAGCACCATCGTAGTAGACCAGAGCACCCCACAGGTTGTCCCGCTTGAGCATAGGGAAAGCATCCAGCGCCTTACTCTTGGTCAAGAAGTACGAAGTCTCAATGTTCTCGGAGCCAGCCAGGAAGTCGTAGAATTTGGTTCCAGCCCAGAAGTATGGCGCTTGCCACCACTTGTTGACTGGAATCATGATTGGAAGCCATTGGGAGAGGTGAGGCGCAGTATCGAGGAAGTATCTGCGCTCGCGCAGAGCTTCCTTGACCAGTTTATATTGGTTGTAGTCCAGTTCGAAGACAGCCTTTTCGAGATATCGCACACCACCATGAACAAGCTTGGTACTCTTACTGCTTGTTCCGGAGGCGAAATCGTCTCTTTCGACCAGCGCAACTTTCAGGCCTCGGGAGGCAGCATCAAGCGCGATACCTGTGCCTGTCGCGCCACCGCCGATGACCAACAGATCATATTCGCTGCCACCTTCGCTGTTGGTGGACAGCTCTGCGCCCAGCGCTTCCTTGACCTTGTCCTTTGCTTGCGTGAAAGCTGCTCCCGCGCTAGCTTTCAGATCCGCAATCTGCTCACTTCTGCTCTTCACGCGCGGGAAGTTTGGGGGGCGGAAGACACCGCCCTCGCCATAGGTTGGTGGCGGTACCGATGCAGCCTCGAGACCCGGCACATCTCGAGGACGGTAGACAAAGTAGAGCGTACCAGCGCCGACAGCGCCGACACCAGTAGCTGCTCCTAGGTACCGAAGCACCGTACGTCCGCGACTCCGCGCTGCCATGCTCTGTCCTTTTCAAGAGAAAAGTCAAAAGGGAGAGAGAAGAGGCTGAAAGACGTGCTCAAGTGTTGTATATGCGATTCGGGAAGTGGTTCTCTCCTCCGAGCCAGCTCCACAGCTGCCAGCTCCACCGTTACGGCGTGATGATGACCTGCTCCAAGTCGATCTCTGGGGTGTCACTTCGGTTCTGCTGCGGTCAATTCATTTGTTGGCTACAGAGAATGAACAGTGATGCAATGCGGGCTTCAGAAGGATGAGAAGCTGTCGTCGTCGCCCGCATGGAAACAAGTTGTTTTTGCTCGCACTTTGGAGGTGTTGGTACAAGCTGCTGCGTCATCATCTCGTTCTGCGATGGACCAATTGTGCCGCCTTTCACATGCTCTCGGCTGCTAGCCGAATAGACAGAGACATCTGTGAGCGGAAAGAGGTGCCCCCAACTCATCCTGCAAACAGAACAGCGAGGTGGCATATACATTTGTCCGTCTCCCCAAAGTCACGGGTATTGGTTTCGCGATACATAAGATTCGCTTGCGTGCATCCGAATCTGATCGAGATGCGAACCCATGCAGAACATCTTAGTCATCTGTCGGGATGCCTCATGGAGAACAGCTTGCCAGCCTTTGATTAGACGATTCTGCATAATTCGTGCACGGAATGATGACGGATCAAACAACAAGGGATTCAACGATTGTCTCAGTTGCCGCAGACAGCTCCGTCTGGTTGCAGCCCAACCTGTCAAGCCAGACAAAGAGCTCTTCCTAGCTAGCTCTTCCGCTGCTCGAGGTTCTCACGATATCACACTGGTTTGATCACAAAACAGTGAGACACAGCCAAGGTCAACAATAGCATCTCATCTGCATGACTCGTCCCTCTCGCCACCTGCTCAACGGTGCGTTCGCGCTCCCAAGACTGTATGAATAATGATCACCGGTCTCCCAAGACGCGAGGGAGCTGCATACCAAGACAAATCTCCTCTCTCGGTTCCCCGGGCCATGGTCCATCGTCATTCCGGATTGACACTTTCTACACAGTGTCTTGGCTCAAGCTACTTGGCAATACTGACCTGCATTGAAGCGACTCAAGTCACATTCCTTCCAGGATGCGATGGGTGAGAGAGGAGCACAGTTGTCGTATGCTTGCGACTTGGCTCTGGAGTGCTGCATTGCAAGTCTCTCGCGTCTGCAAGAGAGTCGTTTGGCGAGCAGATCTGGCGAGAGCTTGTAAGGAGATACGCGCGAGACGTGATCGTCCTCGCTACTGCTGTGTGTCGCAATGTTGTGGTACCTCTGGTCGGAAAAGCTCCACTGTCTCATTGACTCCACGATTGCATGTGCAGCGTTCTAAGATTGCGGCGCTCGCGAGCAGATTGTGGAGAGCTCTGTCGAAAGGTACCTCACCTCAGGTCCTCAGCGTCCGTCGCGTGCCGCGTGCAAGCTCACATTCCAATGGCCTTGACATAACACTGTTCACGGAACATTGGCACAAATGGTTCAACCAGCAGCAAGAAGTGAATTTGTCGCTACAGAAGATGTAGCTGGTAAGAAATGAAGAACAGATCGCACTTTCTGTGTCGCGAAACTGTTGCGTTGTACAAAACAAATGGAGGCGCGTCGATGTTGTTGTCGGGTGTGGTACAAAATACATTATTTCAGTACCTAATATCCTCCACCACCACAGCCGTTATACCAAATAGAGCACGAAAAGGGTTTGTGCGCGCGTTGTTGTGCGCCTGCTATGCATCCATGCAAAACATCTGTCGATCTAACAAACAGCAATCATGACCCGTCTCTTATTCGAGTACGCATCTAGTATGCGAGCTGGCCACGGACGGCACCTGGGACGGCGTTGATGCCCTGGGCAGCGTCCATGAAGTTGGTGTGCACATCGGCGTTGAATCCCTTAGGGTTGACCTCGATCTGAGCAACCTTGAAGCCAGCGCCAGTGTCGACATCAACACCGGTGGAGTTGTTGATGATACCAGTCTCGAATGGACCAGTCAAGCAACCGACCGACACGCGGTAGTTCTTGCCAGCGACTGGCTGTGGGTTAGGGAAGGCGATTCTTGGTGGGCCAGATCGGCCACGGGCAGACTCGTGGATGTGAGTGGCGGTGTCGGCGGGCGATTGGTACTCTCCGCGGATGTTGTAGAGACGGATGTAGTAGCAGATGGTGTCGAGCTCGCTGTTGACACCGAGGTCGTAGAAGCCGACGGCACCTGGGAGACCGCCAGTTGGCTGGTTGGTCATGCTGACAACCTCGCCTGGAACAGCCTTGACGCGGTAGGTGCTGGTGAATGGCTGCAGATATGTCAGAATGGGTAAACTTGGCGACCATTTCGACAGAAGGTACTCACGATTGGGAATCCCTTAGCACCCTTGTAGTATCCGTTGGAGTCGCAGTCCTTGTCGTACTTTGGCTTGGCTGGGGTGTTCTTGTACTGCTTCTTGTTGGATGCCTCTGGGGCGGCCATGGCCACACCGGCCAGGAGGGAAGCGCAGATCACGGAGGCCTTCATTATGATTAATGTGTTTGGGTTGTTGTTGGGATGGGATCTGAACGAAAGTGTTGTTGATTGAAGCTGGTGCTGATGCTGGATGAACAAGCAGGATGGACAGCGAACGCAAGGTACTTATGTCTGGTGCGACTCTCCTATTGCGGTTGGTGGCCAAACTTACACCAGTACTTGGTAAACGATGCACGCACATGGTGCTTTGCAGGCCAAGTCTCCAAGCACAACGATGACGATCGACGTGCCCGCGGACATGTCCACATTTGGAATTCTGGGCACAACAGCAACAGAAGCCCAAGACTCACAGATGCTTGTCGTTTTCCTGCTGCGTGGGCGGGAGAGATACCACCCGACCAAGACCTTCACACGCCGCGGTGTTGGCGTGCTGGGCGAGGAATGTATGGGCCGCAGCAGAATGATACTTTCCGAATGGCGACGTCGAGACAGGGCAGCTAGGCTCGTGCCGGCAGTGTCTCCCAATATGCCCAGTCATGCCAACATAATCCAAGAAGCCGCCGCTCAATGGCTACACTTTTGTGGAAAGTAGTCTAGCCAAGACCGCATCCAGTTTCAGGAGCCAAGAAACCTCCGGGGATAGAGTTTGAGATCGCTATCTCGAAAAGGCTTCGCGCCTTGGCTGTAAGCACACCTTCCGGTAACGCGAGAACCGACGATAGACGACATCGTGGTGCCGTCTTGTCACTACTTAACGCTTGGAAAGAAGCCAAACGTCGGCCTTGGCTGTACTTTCGCAATAATGCTTGCCGCCAAGAGCAGCATAGCCATTGTTCAGGCGGCCACATGGTCCATGATCGACAACAGACCAGCCACACATTTTGCGACTTCGTCTAAGGACATTGTTATGTCAGTCCTACAATGCATAGAAGAGAGCATTTCGTATTTGCTTCCCAAAACGCATGCCAATGCTGCAAAATGTAATTTGCAATCAAAGGTCAAACAGCCGATGAGAGATTATCAGGAGAAGTATGTGGCACCTCTGCTCCGCAGAAAGTTGTGTGAGCTCGATCTGGACCTTCTCTCGTGAGGTGCTCGCATGTTTAGACTCTGGAGTCGTGGAGAATAGCTTCGGTAGTGTTCGCCGTGTTCCAGATTGTGCAGAACTCTCTTGACCCACCCATGGTTTCTCCAATGAATCATGTAGCTGCTTTGGACACACATTCCATCCGCAATCGCTCTCAGATTTGGCATTACGACTGTACAAATGCCGCATTCCGCCAAGGCATGTTCATAAATGCTCGGATTTGGTATGATGATGTCGATAACAGGCTTGGAGCTGATGTGGCTGGGTTGAGAATGAGGCAAGCCAAGTGCCAAGTTCGACTATCAAAAAGTCGACAGCTGCAGCTGCAGCTACCTGCAGCTCTACGCCAAGACGCTCAAAAAGTTGAAGATGCTCAAATGACCACGCACTTCGCCTCACAATGAGACGCTTGCAATCATCCGCCAAGAACAATGCGAACGAGCTGGTCAGCCATCGACCGCCCGAGTGTGCTGGCTGACGCTTTCGCCTTCAGGATTCGTGCAGCTTCCTTCAGGACCCGAGCAGCGGCATCAGCGCCCGAGAGGATACCGACGCCCGCGAGCTGTGCCTTGAGTCCGGTAGCATCACTGATCCAGCGGTGAGCGACCTGGGACTCAAAGCCTTGATCAATGCGGATGCTTTCACCGGGCGACAGTCTCTGCGATCCAGCATCTGTCATGATTCGATCAGGCGCAATCAATCTGACCCACGCCCAGATGTACAGCGAGGCGGCAAGGAAGGCTTGAAGGTCACATCTTGGAACAGCTCGCAGCAGTCGGAAATGCGAGTAGAGACGCCCAGCATAGAGAAGTGTGATTCGTGCTCTGACGCCCTCTGCAACAAGCGTGGCTTGCAGCTCTCGTTCTGTGTCGCTTCTGCTCTGGTGACCAGGTCGCAAGCCTACAGCCACGCATAGATCGCTGAAGGCAGTAAAGCGAAGGATCGACATCATGTGGAAGGAGACTTCAAAATCGCCGCGAGGCCGGGAGTGGAGATCTTGCTCGAAGCGTTCCATATCGGCATCGAGATACTTGTGGATGACTGACCCGTCGCTTCGATCTTGGGCGTTGACGCGAGGACGGATCCAAATTGCATATGTCTCCTGCAATCGCTTATGCGCAACTACCAGGGTCAAAAGGACTTGCAGAAATGCGGCATCGCTGAGTTCCTTGACGATGTCAAGTGTTACTGGGCCTTGGGATATCACGGATGCGATGCTGCTTTGTAACGAGCTTCCTGCACGGCTGTCAGCACCACACACACAAGTATTCGTAAGCTGGGAATCTATACCTCTTTCGTGCTCGCGATGCCAATCCTCGGCGTTTGCACAAGACCAGAGCCGCTCGTGGCAGGGAAATATACTGGTGAGCTCTCCAGTGTCCATTGTAGGTGGCATGTCAAAGGTGACATATTGCAGACACTCGAAGTTCCACACGGCAGCGACATATCTGCGCTCTTGCTCACGCAAAGCCCATTGCCTCCAAGCGGCATCGACATTGTAAGCAGTTGCCTCCTGATCATCTGAAGCACGCTTCGTGGTCAATTTACGACAAGTGGTTACAAGCAGCGACCTATGATGCTGCAAGAACAGAAGATGTTCTGGCAGACCATCATAGAGCAATAGATGGGAGAAAATGAGGACGCTCTGGTCTGTCGAAATGGATTCGATATTTGGGGCACAAGTCATCTGGTCTGGTTAGTATTGAGCAGTCGAACAAAGTCGATGAAGAGCTTACGGTAATGGAGATTGCTCGCATAGCAAGGTGCTCAAACATAGCCATCAGTTGCATGGAACACAGCTCCGAATGCTCACATCCTGCTGCAGCAACAGCTAGGACCAAATGCCAGTTCTCGTCTGCAGGCACGAATGTAGCTTTGTGCAACAGCGGTAGCTTTGCATGATGGTATTCGAAATACAGCTGCACAAACACATTGAAGACATCGAGACCTGGCAGAGCGGCGTGAGCGGGGGATTGAGTGCGTTGTTCCTCGTAGAAATGCACGATCCTTGCATACGTGGAGGGAGGTAAACGCGGGACGTGCCCAAAATCTTCAGCTGCGATGATATCGGCATCGCTCTGTGGTGGTACGGCTATTGAGGTCCTCCGTGACGAAATCGCAGACAGGGGTCGGGCTGTCACTGGAGTAAGACCGGACAGTGATATGTGGCTGTGCGCGTCGACTGTTGATGTTTGACCCGGCTGCGTGACTTCGATCGAAGGATAGATTGAAGCTCCAGGAGCTGGATGTGCATTGACATGGTTGTACACTTCCGCTATCGATGCTCTCCGCGCAGCGCCTCGAGCATGTTGGAACCGATCGTAGTCGTTATCGAACCAAGCAGACGAGGCAGCCGGCTCTGTTCTCGTACGCATTGCGGGACTATCCGGCGCAGCCTGCATGGAGCCTTCTCGCAGCACTGTCGCGAATGATGATGACTGTGGTTCTAATTGCTGCTCTGAAGACCGAGAAATGACTGAGTCGAGATGATTGCCATCTGCCTCTCTCGTTGTCGACTTTCGACTACACCGTACGCCTATCGGCAAAAGTCAGACAATGCCCAGGCCGCGGAGCTCGACTTTTGATATGTCATGCGCCACACGTGGAAAGAAGATGATCTCAAGTGCGCGCCCGAAGCGCTCCGGTGGGAGAACTAGCACCGAGAGAAGAGATACGAGACACACCTCGTTGTTCGCATCGTTTGCATGGATCCATACCGTCGCATCGTTGCTTTGACCTTGCGCATGGCTTACAAGCCCTTGTGGTCCGTGCTACCGCCTCGACAAATGTTACTGCAGCTTCCTTCCCATGCATTGAATTCAAGTGTCTCTGGAGAGTGTCACGACGCGGGAACGCTTTGGGACAGAGCTGGCATTGGAATGGCTTTGCGCCCGAGTGCCGCAACAGATGTCGCATGAGATGCTCTCTTCGTTTGAAGACCTCCGGACAGCCTGAGAGGGTACATTTAAGCTTTGGCTCGTGTGAAGTTCGCTCCGCGGCTTCGTCACAGGCTTGATCGACCTGCTGCGCCTCCATGTGTCGCTGCACGTGCGGACTCGTTGGCCGCGATCTGCGCTTTGCGCCACTCTGTGGTAAAGAGAATGTTGTCTTGCGACAGTCGGAAGAGTTGCGCGGACTGCGCGGGGACTTCTGAATTGAAGTACAGCTCCAAAGGTGCGGGGTACCGGTCCCCCACAGCAGCCACAGACATGAGTCCTTCGAGCTCTTGTCCTGCTGTCGTGGTTTCAGAGACCTCATCGTCGCATGCACCATACTACAACATCGCCGTGCCGCCTGTTGTCGTCGTGCCAGTGGGTATTGAAGAACCTTTTGCATTCTCTGTATCTGCTTCCTTGTAGTATCTGCGCCAAGGTAGGCTGAAGCTGTTCAAATGCCACGAGGTAATGAGGCCAATGTCGTAGTGTATCATCGTGGGGACTAGTCTTGACCACTGCCTCGTCAACTCCTTTTGCGATGGTCCTACGATCTTGCATGTTCTCGCTGAGCCACTTCCCAGGATCTTCGTAGAAGACATCTGCTTCATCCAAATAGGTGTGCCTTTGATCCAGTGGTAGAGTAATAGGCGGCTCACACGTGAGTGCCCATGCGTTGATCTCAGGGTATACGAGATGACTCCTCCATGGTGTACTGTGACATGGCATGAGAAAGCCAACCGTAATGTTTTGGGCCTTCCGTGATGAAAGGTCCTCGGTATGTGACGCATCGAACCACGACTCCTGTCGATGGCGGAGGTAGTGCACCACGTCAACGACACCTCTTTGATGGACGAAGCTGACATAATAGGCAATGTACAAGTTGACCGCAATGCCGGCCGCTAAAAGAGCTGTCCGTGTTCTGCTCTTGCGAGCAAAGATCGAGGCCAAGGGTCGTGCTGCCAGAACATGTAACATTGGTAGCAGCGGGTATGCAAACCTCATCTCCTTGTGCGCAATGGTCGACAATGCCAGTATTGTCATGAGAGCTGTTGCTGCGAATACTGCTGCCGTTCGTTGTCGTATTCCATCGCCGTTTAAATGTCTAGACCTGGCATCCCAAAAGCTTTGATAGAGCCCTGTAAGTGCGAAAGGCAATGCAGTTGTTAGCAGTAGTGGCAATCCTTCGGTGACATAGTAGTCTGGTCGGTTTCTTCCGTAGAACACAGCAAGTGACTGCACCACGTTGAAGTACAGGAATCGTAGCGGCGGAAATGTCCAAGCATCATAGTAGACACGATCAATACAGGCGAACGCGACCGTCACAGTGATCCCAACGACAGCAGCAGCTTGAATCAGCACGATGGACTTAGTGACGCTGCGATTGTACCAGACAAGACAGACACTGATGCTCAGCCAGATGATGATGTTGGTCGGCCGAAGGTAAAACGCAGCTGCCGCGGCCGTGAGTGCAAGGTAGAGGTCGCTCGATGACTTGCTGTGGCGCGGCACAGCTTTGTGTCCCTTCTCCTGACGCACATTGGGTTCCAAAAACCTCGACCATGGAAAGGAGGATAGTGATAAGGCTGTCAGCGTTGCCTCAAGTGAATTAGAGAACGGTCGAACAGAGCAGAACCACTGCCACGGACTCAACACCGTCAGAGCCAAAGCCGCGGATGAGGCTGCATGCCCAGAACCGTAGAGTTTATGGGCCATGCGCCAGGTCAATAAATCCATTGCCGCTGCCCAGAAAGCTTGCAAAAGCCTTGGTGCTGCACCAAGAGCAGCGGCGCGAAAGTGCTCATTTGCTTGGACCAGTTCGCATATGCGGGCAACCGCCTTGTATGCAGCCGCAAATAGATAGGGGTGGACTGAGGTACGCAGACCTTCCCTCCATTCCTGGTGCATTTTGTCAATTTCTGCAATTTCGACATCGTTTTCCTAACCCACCCAAGTCATCCACGCCCCACTGTCGGGTCCAAAAGCAATCTGCCATGCTGGTTCCAGGGCTTGAAAGTACTCATCGGGCTGGAAGAAGGTCTGCACTAGTTGAGAATTGATGGTCCTGAAGATGAGCAATGCGATGAAAATGCTGACTTCTGCTTGGATTGTGTGCAACCCCTGGTTTTTAGCTGTCGCCATCTTGTAATGTGGAAGGGCAGGGCCGATGGGTAAAATCAGGCCATGCAATTGACAGCGCTTCCCGTTGCCAAGTGGTCCATCGAGAAGCACGAAATTGATGATCCAGGAGATGGATATGAGATGTACCGCGCTATGTCGCGTCGCTAAGGAAGCCGGGTTTTGACTTTGTGAGATAAACGAGACCGAGATTGGCTTGGCGATTGTCCCACCTGTTTCTTGCGCAGTATTCTGCCTCCTCCACGACGTTTCCGTCAACGTTGCTTGCGTTGCATCACATCGGAACGATGCACAGATGCCAGCCACACCCGCAGTCACTTCTAGACATAGTCCAATGCTGTACAAATGTTTCGCCCAAGCGCGTAGAGCTGAGGTCCACAGCAAGCAGAGCGACATCATCAGCTACATACCGAGATGTGCAAGTCCAGTAAGTACTGAACAACGATAGAGGAAATGGTATGCTTGAAGTTGACATTGATCGCTTTCATATCTGCTTATCAACAAGCCCGCTATCACAATGTTTGCAATGAGATCGCACATCTCACCGACTTCTCGATTCCCTGCCGCAAGATCAGATCGAGAAGTTCACCTTCTCCGTGCCTTGCCCGCTCACATCATCGCTGTCAATACACTTACCAGCCACTGATCTTTCTTCATGGCTCGGTACTGATCTGACTGCGCGTCTCATCGGCACAAGCACCATCTTGTGCACTTGATCTGCTTCCCGCCTTTCCTGGCGTAAGCCTCTCAGCTACGACCTCTCTCCTCTTCGCCATATCGGACTTCTCAACCTCCCTCGTCTCCTTGATTGGCGCAGGGGAGTCAAATGCACAATCATGCTTCTTCTTGTCAGCACTTCCACGAAACTCCTCTTCTGCCTGCCAGGCTGTAGCAGTCATTGGTGTGACAAGTTCTTCCTTGGCAACAGCCTTGCTGTTGATATGATCGACCGCGTCTTGCTTTTCAGCTTGGTTGAGCTCGTTCCAATTTTTGCCGATTGTCAGCTCCATAGGACGGTTGCGCCGATCCGCCTCGTCTCCCGACATCTGGCTGCTGGTTGGATGGCTACGATAATGATGTTCAGACACTTCTACAACGAGAAAGGACACAGAGACTGTGCTCTATTATGTTTGCTCAACAAAGCCTCGCATTTCGTGCTCTCGAAAGGTCGAGAGTTGATTCGAGAAGAGCCTCAGATGAGCACTCACACCGCAAACATACATTAGTAGGGTATATCATCTCCATCTAACCATTTCGCATCGCTCAAATAGTGGCATCGCTCTTGTGATCGAAGTCCTCAACTCGCAAACTCCTGCCTGCTTCGACCTCCTGCTTCCAGATCTTCCTCTCCTCGTTAGGATTCACACCAGGACCATTATACACACTGCCGTACTCATTGCCAGTAGCGTAGTCCTTCCCTTCACCATCTTTCGTCTTCTTTGTGTAGTTGCGCTTGATCCATTTGCCATATGCGATCAGGTTGTAAAGTCTGAAAGCCAAGAAAGCAAACTTATCTCTTTCGAGGTCCGCAGGATATTCGGCTCCAAGATCGACAGCCGCAGAAATACCTGAAATGCATGCGGTCTCGTGGGCATTGACGAGAGTCCAAGAGGCAGCGTAGCGTGTGTGACGCTTTCCTTGCAGGAACATCATGCGGGGAACTACGAAGAGGTAGTGAGTCCATGAATGGCAGAGCTGATGCCACCAGTCTTCGCGAATGATCTTGTCCTTCTTGATCTCGTCCTTGGTCCAGAGATGGCTGTCGCGCTCATTGTTGAGGAAGATAGTTTGGAAGACGTGCTTGTCGAAAGGCACTTCGGGTGGGAATTGAGGTTGATAGTTCGTGGCATCGAAGCACATCTCCAGCTTCGTCAAATCCTGTGGGTACATTCGAATGAGGTACATGGCCTTGAAGTTGTCCTTTGCCCAATCACATCGCTCCTGCATGTTGACGCCGTTGATAGATGACACTGCTAACTCCTGGCTGTAGAAGTTCTCGTAGTGCTTCTTCATATACTCGTGATCCTGGTGGGTGACTGTAATATCGTTTGCGAACTTCGCGGATCCGAGGACGCGCGATTCGAGGCCGGTGATGGTTGGCTTGAGAAGGCGCTTTGCGGTATCAGTGAGTACACAGAGCACAATCTCATCGTACTCCTCGACGGTTTCGACCTTGTCGCCATCTGCCTTTGATCCTTCAACATCATCAGGTACCCAGGCAGAATTTGGGTTATGGCCATCCTTCACTGGTGTCCGCCCGATAATTTTGACCTTGACACCGTTCTTATCTCGCTGTATAACCTGGGTCACTTCTGTAGAGAGACGGATGTTCACTCCGCGCTTGAGCAGATTCTTGCGCCATGTCTTGTAAAAGTCGCTGAGATTAGGGAAGACGACCATAGGAGGCATGTTCGAGGCTACGCTATGCTTGTCCGGGGGGTACCACATGCCATAAGTGGGACTTGTGCAGAGGCGATCGAGCATGATGGATGGCACTTCAGGTGCGTAGTTACCAGTCCCCAAGAACAATGCTACCATAGGCAAAGCCACGACATTGGCGAACTCTTCTGAGAACCGGAAGATCTTTACCAACAGCTTGATCGGTATGAGCATGAAGAACAGCTCTAGTGCGCGTATGATCTTAAGCATGCGGAAGAACTTGACGACCTCTGACTTGTGCTTCTCCAACATCTTGGTAGGATACACGTTGCTCCAGAACTGGTCGCCTTTGCCGAAGGAGACCTGGAGCTTGACGGGATCAGCCCAGAAGCCATTCCTGCCGAACATGGCCATGGTGTGGTGAAAGATGTATGAACCTCCTTGGACACCTTGGTTGAGCCATGATGCGCCGGTCTTTTGCTTATCAAGTGGTATTGAGTATGCCTGTCCTCCGCAGTAGTTGACTGCATCTACGACCGTTACATCGAATTTGTCTGGGTGCTCGGAGAGGTGGTGCGCGCAGGACATGCCTAGATCAGACTGTAAGCCAGCAGCACAAATATAGCCCATGCAGCCATATCATACCAGCCGCGCCAGCTCCCACAACCAATACCCTCTTCCGCTTTTGGCCTTCCATCTTTTGGCTCATGTCGAATCGCGTTTGCGATGCTTGGGGCTCCAGCAATGGTCTGCCATCAGTAGGCATGACAAGCTGTGCACGAAGAAGAGACTATAGGAATGCTTCGGATGAGCACATCCCTACCTCATGGCTCAATATTATGCTACGCGCCAGGCTTGGTATGGGCGTGAGACCCGCGCCAGACTTCGTCATTGACACAAAGATCGAAGCATCATCAGATCATCAAGATCGGCCGCTCGGCTAGATCGACGCTTTGACTAGATGTGGCATAGCGCACAGCGTCTGGCAGTCTGAGACAAGACACCGTGGTGGTCTGTTCAGCTGAGATAGTCGTCCATTCGTGACGACGTGCTTGCTTCGTGACACCGTCACTTCCTCGAGGTTCTCCATCAGGCCTCCCACCATCCAGTCATTTCCCTATCTGAACACCGCTGGTGAAGCTGTGGTATATGAACGTCCGTTCTGTGCTCCGAACGAGGACATTCCTGTCACTTCCTCACGCAAGATACATTACACCAAGACAAATCTCGATCAACGCAAGAATGGCATCAACGACAACCGAATCTCCGGTAGCCCCTGCGCCGAAGCCAGCTCTCCGATACGTCGATGTCTGTATTCTCGCTTCTGGATATCTTGGATTCTACTGACAGAGATTCAGTATAGATCGGCATAAACCTCTCAGATCCAATCTTTCGCGGCATATCCCATGGCAAGAAAGCCCACGAAGATGACCTCGAACACGTCGTCAAGCGAGCCAAAGATGCTGGCGTGCAGAAGATGATGGTCACTGGGTCTGATCTCAAGGAAAGCCAAAACGCTGTCAAGCTAGCAGAAGATTATCCTGGACTGTGTTTTGCCACCATTGGCGTACATCCTTGCTCAGCGAACACTTTCGACAAACACCATTCGGGTCCAGACGGGCTGCTACAAGAGCTCAGGACCCTTGCGACGCAATGTCGTGACGGGGGTACCGCGACGGCGTTTGGCGAGATTGGACTGGATTATGATCGTCTCTTCCATGCTGAGAAGGAGACACAACTGAAGTACTTCGCTCTACAGTTGGACCTTGCTGTTGAGCTGCAGATGCCTCTATTTCTGCATTCTCGAGCCGCAGCCGAGGACTTTGAGAAATTGCTTACAGAGCGTCTGGAGAAGCTACCGAAGCGTGGTGTTGTACATTCCTTCACGGGATCGCTCGAAGAAATGCAGTCGCTCGTGAAGCTGGGCTTTGACATTGGGATCAATGGATGTAGCATGAAGACGGAAGAGAACTGCGCGGTGGTGAAGGAAGTCCCACTCGAGAGACTACAAATTGAGACAGATGGACCTTGGTGTGAGATGCGGCCGAGTCATGCTTCTGCGGCATATTTCAAGAGCGAAGGAGCACCTGAGCTACCCAAAGCTGTGAAGAAAGAAAAGTGGGCTGCTGAATTCATGGTGAAGGGAAGGAATGAGCCATGTGCCATGCCACGAGTCGCTTGGGCTGTGGCTGGCATCAAAGGGATCGGTGTGGAAGAGGTCGCCGAAGCGTAAGTCGTGATGTATCTGTCATTCAAGTTGTGAAATCGAGGGCTAACTGTATTTGCAGGGCATGGAACAACTCCATACGCATGTTTGGGCTTGGTGAAGAGGTACAGCAATGATGTGCTCAGATCATCTTGCGACAAGATTTGCACTAGGACATCTGTCTCTGTGCACAGCATACAACTGTAGAGATAGATCAAGACCGGTGCTGAGCGCTCTGTAAGAGCATACAGCCAATTCCACCAAGCTCAGTCTTCCAATGGAATGAGGACCAGTGGACCCTCCATTGCTGTCACGCTGCTCACAGATTGTGGCCATACCTGGTTTGGAACTCCCCCATAAAGTCGAAATCGGCGTCTCTGTTTTGTACTGGATCATCGTGACCGGCAAATGTGGCTACCGAGCCTTCATCGTCACTGTCGATGATTTCTGGCTCTGCTTGCAATCTAGGTTTCTTTTGGCGCGGCTCTGGATGAAATTCGTCGTCGTCTCCAATAGCCAAGATGATGCCCTGGTCTTTCGTAATGAGTGGTGCTCTCTTAGACCTGCCTGTGGTCGACCCGAGCATGTCCTCATCCTTCTTGATCTCCGGCTTAACCTGTGTACGCTGGCGGTCTCTCTTCCTTGATTGGCGCACGAGGTCTATCAATTGATCCGGAGTCAGATTGGGGAGGTCGTCGTCTTCATCCTTAGGCTCGGTTCCAGCTTCAGCTGCGTGGTCTGACCCAGCTGAGGGACTTGGTGTTCGTGGTATGATGCGCTCGTCCTGGAGCGCCTCTGCAAGTTTGTTAGCTAGTGCTGAGACTGTGCGTAGTCGAGCCAAACATACCTCTCGACCTGTACCGGAACTCATAGACCGCCACCGGACCATTTTCGATGTCAATATATTGCACTTCGGAGAAAGCTGCACCACCTCGGTCTTCCACAGCCGCACCGAAACCCACGCTGTGACTGACAGCCTTGCCCTTCAGATCGACCTCATCCAAGCCCAAGATAGTCCGGTCCTTGTACTCGCTTCTTGCTGGTGCCGACCGTCCCTGTTTCCGGACGTGATGCACGACAATCTTCACAGTGCCTAGTTGTTCAAGCTTCTCTTTCTCAGCTGGCGTTCGAGCTCCTCTGGCAGCAGCTGCCGCGGCGTCGATCATCTTGATTGATTTCAGTCGGTAGGGCAACACTGTCTCGGCATCAATATACTGGCCCTTGCTGATGCATGTCTTGCCATCGGGATAGCTGATCCTGATCAAGACATCGTAGATGAGTAGAGCGTCAACGTCATCGCCGTCTACCGAGATGTGGAAGGCCAGACCATACTCCTTGAGATTCTCCTCTGCAACGCCTTTGATGTAGTACGAGTCTGGCGTGAGTGCATGAATATCGGCATGGATCTCGAACTCAACACTTCCTTCGTCGCGGTCTTCGTCATCGTCGATTGCAGAGTCTTCAGCTTCACTTCTACTGGCGATATCCGGCACCTCCACATAGCGCACGGCGTGGGCTTCTTGATCAGGTGTCGCCTCGTCGTCTCCGTATTCTGGTAAAGCGGTGCCAGCGACCTTCAGACTGATCGCCATGTCAGGGAAGGCTGGATGGATCGCCATGGCGATGTCTTGCGCTAGTTGGCGTTAGTGACTGTGCGGTCACGGCTGAGATGACTGAACGTACCTCGATATGTCGTGAACCGCCGAGAGGGTGTGGGAAAGCGAGTGGCTCGGCACAAGAAGTTGATGTCAAGATGTTGTCGAAGAAGAGAGAGGGTGACAAGATTGAGCTTTGCATAGAGACAAGTGATTGAATGAGTTTGGAATAAGTGAGATTTTGAGCTACATGAATTGAAACGCGCTAAAGCTGACGCGTCAAAATTCCCACCTCACTGTTGAGCGAAGTGAAGCGAGGCGAAGTGAAGTGATGAGTGCTGAAGCTACCAGTTTGCACCAGCCTTCTCACCTCACTTACCACGGCTCTCTGCAGAAGGTACAGAAGCCATCGACTCGTCGCCAACCATGTCCCAGTCCATGTCCTCGCCCTTCAGCTCAGCACTCACCTCGCCACTGCGACTGACCTTGCGACGAGCAGGACTACCCTTCTCTGCTTCCTCGCGCTGCACCTGAGCCCCATCCTGTCTAGCAGCTTCGGCCTCTGAGGCGTGTTCCTGAAGCTCATCGGCTCGCTGCTCTTCTTGAGGACGCTCCGCGACAGATGGGAGTCCGAGCGGAGCAAGGGGCAGAATGCGCCCATCCTTCGGCAAGACGCCCAAGGCACAGAGCATCTCTGCGAAGAAAGTCAGTAGACTGGAATAGTCAACCAGATGCATCACTAGGCTTACCGTGAGTACGATAGTGGTAGATGTAGGTCACAGCAGAGCTCTCACCGTCACTTGTGGCATCGACATCCCAGGTCGTGACCGGGGCGACAGTCTGAGGAGCGGTGAATCTAGCCTCTGTTAGCTTCAACTCGAAATCTCCATACCGAGAGCCCAAGAATGTCCCACCTGACCAGGAGGCCGCCAGCCTTGTCCTTGATAGCCTTCTGTTTGTTGTCACTGATCTTCGAAGTTGTCGAAGCACCTCTGCCAAAAGCGACCGGCTGCTTCTTATTGACGTGGCATATCACAATCTTGATCGTTCCAAGCTCTTCTAGATCACTGGTCTCGGCACCAGCAGTAGTGCTTGTGGCATCTGTCAGATTCGAGGTGGATTGAACCGCAGTCGATGCCCGCGACGAGAAGGATGGTGGAGTGTCGACCGAGCTCATCTCTGAGAATGTAGTGGATGGCGCTGCGAATGGGCCAGAGTTGCTTTGTAGCCTAATGTTGGACCAGGAATTGGTCGCTGAAGTCGGAGCGGATGTCTCGGCTCTGGAAACGTAGGTCTCAGCTCTGGAGGCATAGCTTGTGTATGAGACTTCTGGAGTCTCGGTAAATCTTCCAGAGTGACGGGGACGGTGGCTGAGCGAGCGACTGTTGCGCTCGACTGTAACTTCAAGTCAGTAGTATCACTGATAGGACTAATTCTGAGTAACCTACCGATCTCGATCTGCCGCTCACGAGAGGCGAATTTGTATCGTCTCAGCAGACTGCTGGTCACGTAGCGACCGCAGCTTCTCGCACTACTGCCATGGGTACTGATGTCTGCTGCATCGATCAACGTGCCGTCAACATACTTGCCGTCAACGTAGAAGTGGATGGCGAGGGAAGAGCCTGAGAAGGCGGCATGTGGACTGGCACGAGCATGGATCTCAAAGGTCTGGTCAGGCACAGCTTCTATCATGTAGGACACAGTGCGTTCTGGGTCCTGTATGTCGTCGTCTCGATATTCTGGGAGTGCTTGACCATGGATCTGGATGCTGGTGGAGACGCCGGGAAGGTCGTCGGAGATGGCCATTGTGGTTGATCGTTCAATGTGATTCAGAGTATGCTGTGAAGATTATGAATGCCCTTCAGTTTCAAACTTATCTATGATGTTGCTAGTCGAAGTTTGTCAGTTCCTTTGTGCAGGAAGCTCTGTCTCTCGCGCGCTTCAGTGTACACAAAGTTGTGACGAGTTTTGAGCAAATAACATTGCATGACAAAGACGTCGAAACCGCCAGTAACGTCAAGCTGACACCAGCTGCATTGCTAGCCGACACAAGGCTCTCGTGTTCAGCAGCAGTTTCCATTGTAACCATTCCTTCTGCAATCCGCGTTGCTGCAGCGCCGCGGCCCCTTCAATCGAGAGTAACTGTGCCACAGAGGTTTGGTGTCACGCTTGCGACTTGTACGGTCTCGCGGATGGTGTTGCCATTGTCATCTAGCTCAATAGTCGTGGTTTGATTGTTGCGGTGGACTTTGCGTCGTGAAGGTGAGGTTTCGACTTGCTCACCTTTGAGTTTCTTCAGATCATCGTTTGCTCCACCCTGAGATGTGTCAGTCGCGCATTGATCAGACTGTGGACACGCTAGCTGCTCGAACCTCAAGAACTTCATGTTGCGCATCGAGGAGATCCTCTCGAGGAATCGCGTCGAGAAAACGTTTCTTCTGTGATGCCGAAGATGACGGTGGGATCAGCAGCATTGATTGCAGCGAAGCTCGATTTCTATCAGCGTGGGCTTGCGCATCAGGAGGACATTAAAGTTACCTCTGGATCTATAGTGAAATAAATATGTGGCTGCCGGCTTCTTATTTGGATCGATGTGTAAAGTCTTGAATGCAAGACGCTTGCTTTTCGAGCTCACTGAGACGGTTCTGAGCCTGGAAGAGTTTGAGTATGTGACAATTACTCATTTCAACTGACTTACTCGACATTGTGAGAGATGGATTGACCTTTCAAGGCCTTCTCGTGCACTGCTCCCAAAGGGGCTGGCGCAATAGCGCTTTGACGAAATACAGTGGCGGTCGTCTTGGCCGGATCTGCTGTCCGCAGTTTATGATACACGTTGACTTCGATAGCGCCAAGGCCCTTCACTTGTGCTGCAGTAAGTAGTCCGTCTGCGTCAGCACTATCGGCTGCTCCTTGTCAGTGCAGTCGTGTGAAATCCGCGTACGTGACTTACTCGTCCTCAAATCTGCAAAGCAGGGTTGCTGCACCAGTCCATCGGCCAACAGTCTGCCATAAAAGCAGTACGAAAAACCCTTGTCCTTGAACGCGAAGTTGTCTAATCCGAATTTGTCGATATATCGACCATCGATCAACACTTGAAACGAGAGTCTGTTTCCCAGGCAATGTGTGCCACGCTTGACGTGAACCCGCACCTCAAAGGATGTGCCGGATTGTGCTTCGACGTAGGACGCGCTCTGAGCTCGCGTCTTTGCATCGTCTTCGTCTTCGTACTCATGCAAAGCTTGTCCGTTGACGACGATCTCGACGGTGACACCTGGCAAAGCTTCAGTGACCGCCATGTCGCGTCTTCTGGTGGCGGGGTGGCCGAATTTAAGGTGCTGGGAAACGAAGTCGAGGTGCAGCAGCCGCGAAGGTGTTCCTCGCAGGTGGCTTTTACGCTAGGCAGGAGTGCACCTTCCAGTACAGTGACATTTCCAAAAAGTGAAAGTCACAATTTCGGCGTTAGGCAGGCGCGAACATTGATGGGCAGACAGTCCAAATTCCCATCAGCCTGATAGGCAATTTAGAGCGTATTGATTTCAACTCCAAAATCGCGACAAAACGCCTGCTTCGGATCACTCCTTCCCGCTGTACCTGCTTCACCTTGTGCTCGCCCACTTGACCTCACATTGGCAAGTGCACTCATCCTCGCAGCAGCCAACTTGGTCGTATCGAATGACAGACTTTGCATCTCCAGTAATCTGCGGTATCGTGTGATCTCAGAGGACCAGTACTCGATCTCCTCGTCCGTAGTCGAGGAGAGCAGCATCGAGAACATGGAACCTGTGAATGCCCATATCAGCCATTGTCACTTACAATCTTCAAGAGAAATCCACCTACCACCTGCCATAGCAAAGTTCACTTTCGAGATTGGTGACCACCAGAACGCACGCAATCTGGTGACCTGCAGATTCTCCACCAGCTTGACAACAGATATCATGACCTGCTTAGCCTGTTGTCGGATCTGTTGACAAAGACGATCGTTCAGTGATACGCAGCGGAGAAGGGCACGTTGAACGACAGACTCCACAGTGTAGAATGCAAGGAAAACTGTGCCTGGAACCGGTCAGTATATGAATTTTATCAATGGCCATGACCACTCACCAGTGGGGTCGAGAAACATGTCGGCAACATTCTCCAAAGGCGCAAGGTATCGCGCTCGAAATTCAAATAGCCTTTGCTCAAAGTATGCCTTGAGATTGCCAATTTCTGCAGGCGTTGCTCTTGCCATCTGCTCAGTGGCCTTCAGGGTATAGAACGTGTTGAGAACTGTAGCCAGGATCTGCGTCAGAGCAGCCATCGCCACAAACATCTGCGAGCTAGTGCGAGGGAGTGTTTGCTCGCCTACAGTGGTGACAGGGATGTGTGCAAGTGTAAGTGGTGGTACATTGCACGCATCTTCATGTATAAATGAAGGCCGGCCAAGACCAAGCGCAGCCCATTTATCCGCAGTGTATACTGCCCACCATATTCTCATTCTTCGAGCTCGATCGACTGCCGGTATATCCCAATGAGTCGGATCGACATTAATGCCAGCGTCGTGGCACATGGCTACCAAGCCGCCGATCTGCGAGTGGAAGCCGGGTACCATAGGCCCTGGACTGTCGCTCTGCAGGAACAGCAGCGCAGCTTCGATCGTGTCAAGCCGTGGTATTCGGACGTCGAGCGGGAGTGCTCGGGTCACAAAGGCTTCTAGCGACTCGCTAGGCAAGTCTGTAGCGCTAGAGCAAAAAGGCCGTGCGAGGGCATACATAGTAGCAAGTAGACACAGGTCTATCTTGTTCCCCTTCACAAACCGTGCCGGTTCCAGCAGTGGGAAGGCCGTATGAACGACCTCAAAGTACGTGGACAGTAGCTCATGATGGAGCGGGTACGCCGCGTCAAGTAATGTGCTCGGGGGGTAATGCATCGGTCTGGTGTCGTTGAGTGGACTGACAGTGAAAAGCGATGGGATCGCGGCGCTGCTCTGCAATCTCAAGCATGCCCAGTCGCCGCTTCTGTAGTAGTTGGACGGGCCGAAGTTGGCGTGTCGCAGAACGAATGGATCGTGGTCTCCAGAGAGCCCAACATACTGAGAGGCCCATTCTCGAGGGCCGGATTCGTGGTTGGGCGAAGGAGCGGATGATGTAGCACGTGCTATTGTGTTTGGCACGATCACCGCATCTTCGTTGGAGCTCGGCAATGCACTCGTCACTGGTCGTCGTCTTCTCGGCGTAGGTCCTTGATCATAACTACAGATCTGCGATTGCATTCGGCATAGAGAGCAGGCATCGTCGCCGGGTTCGCGAATGCAGCAGACTTTTCGACGTCTGTAGCTGCCATGTCAGGATTCTCCCAGTCTCTCATCCTCGAGAAATACAGTCAAGCTTACCTGCACGCATCACAGGGTCTTTCTTTGCGGCTTTTGTATTTGCGACCCTGGACAGGTGAATGTGGTTGATGCTCCATGTGCGGCTCTGAGCCGACCCAAACGGGTCCGATGCCTTGCAAGCATGGGACAGGACGACTGACATCTCAAAAGAGACATTTTGTTGCCCGTCACTGGCCGTAATTGATCCTGTAGTGCTACGTACGAGCTACGATAAGCAAAACATGAAGAGATAAGGACAGCCGCGGCCGCGTGAGAATGATCGGCGAAGGATAGTACAAATTGCGCAGGAGCTGTCTGATAAGGAATGTACTGTACCTATTCCGCACCGGCCCGCGAATTCTGCCTATTGCGATGAGTGAGAATCAGTGAGTCGTGAAGTGGTATATCACTATGAAGTGCCGGTCGCGATGGACCAGGAGGAGAGAGACGAGAAGACGAGATTGTGAAAGTCACCAATGGAGAGTCGGCCCGTCGCTAGTTGACGATTTGGCAAGCACGGACGAGAACTATTTAGCACACTCTGCACATAAATACGAAGTCTGAAAGTATGCAAGTTCTTGAATTCAGAATGATCGATCTAGCTGGGGTATGGTATCGTCATGTTCCTCAACGCCCGTGTATCCTAGCTCACTCGGGTCCGATGCCGAGGGCAGATGGTATCAATGCATATAAGCACAACAGAGAATGAAATGCGTGTAGAACAAAGTAGCAAGCCACCACTCAGACGCTAAACAGTCACTATCGTGAGGCGACCTCTACCGGCCCTCAAAGTCGCTGAGAAAGTCGCCGGTCGTGTTACCGGTGTAGGCTCCAAACTGTGGCTGTTGCTGTTGCTGCTGCATGCCGCCCATGTGATTCATACCCATCATGTTATTAATGCCATTCATGTTCATGTTCATCCCGGTCATGTTCTGGTCTTGCTGACCAAAATGGTTTTGTTCGTTTTCCGAATAGTCATCGTACCCGCTGCCTGATGCATCAAAGGAACTGCGTCCACTGTATGCTTCCTCGTCAGGCGGCGCACCTTGCGGTATAGAGTTCCAGTCGAGATGTTGCAGTGCTGGGTATTGTGCGAGAAGTGCTTGCGGGAGGAAATTGCTCAAGCTCAGCTCTGGTTGCGCCATGATCGGCTGCGGAGCGACAAGCCCCTGTGCCATGGCTGATGCTTGCTGTTCCTCCATCATGACCTTTTGCCGGTCTGCAGCTTCTTCGTCGAGGAGTGGCTTGATGCACACCCGACCTGCTTCGCTGCGGAAGTGACGACCAAGTGCATCTGCGCGTGCGAAGCGTCTGCCACAACCCCAGGATGAGCCGCCTTGTAGTTGACCTCGGCACACAAACTTCTTCTCTCCACTGTGGAGACCTTCGTGTCGTTTGCGATCGTGTTGTCTTGCAAATGCTTTCCCGCAGACAGTACACACGAAAGGCCTCTCGTCTGTGTGCGTGCGCAGATGTGATCGCAGATTGTAGGCGCGTGTGAAGCGCTTCGGGCACAGATTGCATTGGAAGGTAGCCGGGTGCTTCTGTACGCGTTTGCTGTCACCACCAGTACTAGGAGATCGTGCTGGGTCAGCTAGATCGAGAATGTAGTCACGCTGATCCGAAGCATTGCTAGAACTGCGAGCGCGGCCGCCCTGCGAGCCACTGCGACCTCGGGCTGGCGAAGGAGATCGTGAACCAGAACGAGAGCCATCGACCGCGAGTAGACTTGCACCGCCAGCTGATGGCGATCTTCCTCTACCGAGCAATGCTGGTGAAGGTGATCTTGAGCCTGCATGAGAGTCTGATTTGGCGCGAATGCGATTCGCTAGGTCATGATTAGCTTTTGCGAGTCTGTCATGTTGACTACACCACTTACTTCGCACAGGCGGACTCAACGCATCCACGGACTTCTCGACTCCCATGTTTTCCGTAGGCACTCGTGAGGGAGGTGCGAAGTCAATATTGATCTCTGGCGGGCTCATGTGATCGGCCATGCCAGCACCGGGACTCTGGTTCTCACTGTCCACTGTCGGAAAGGGCTCAGGGCCAAGTCCAGGGAACATTTCGAGGTTGCCATTCTGCTGTCCGTTGAATTGGCCGTTCATGCCAGCGTTCAGGCCAAAATTGTTATCAGCTGTGAACTGCGGCAATGCTTGCTGTGGCTGTGGCATGAGATGAGGAGAGTGGCCTGGGCTATGTCCGGGACTGTAAAACCGCTGCTGGTCATTGAGGTTGAAGTGTTCCAGCCCAAGGCCATTTCCGAACGTCGGGTCCTGATTTGAAGGATTCAGCATAGGCGAGGAGTGCTCGAATGTGTCCAGAGTGCCCATGTGTGGTGATGCTCCGTGATTAGACGATATGTCTGACAGGTTGTCTGAAGGTGTCCGCTGGTGCGAGCGATATGCGCCCATGTGTTGCCATTCATTGCTGCCTACTGGAGGATACCGAGCACTGGACGGGTCAAGCGACTCTGAGTTTATTCGTGGTCTGTTGATCTGCTGGCCATAATTGGCTTGCTGGAATCGTGGAGAGGCGTTCGGACTGGGACTGCCTGAAGGTCGTCTGCCTTGATCGGTGAAGAGGTGGGGTGGGGTGGGCGAGTGGGACTGGGCCATGGCGGCCATGGGATCGAGCCGTTGGTTTGTGGTGTCTGCGCCGGACTGCGCGGTCAGCAGATCCAGCTGAGAGGGATCAAAGCTGTCGAGGACACTTGGGTCCAGGCTTGTGTTGGCGTCGAAGGTATTGTCGAAAGCAGGGAAGGCACTGCTGGTGCCGTTCGTGGTCTGGAGACCGTGCGACTGCAAGAATGCTTGGTCCGATACGTTGTTGGTCAGTGTCTGCTGTTGCGACTGGTCTGGGAATCCAGGATACGAGGGCCCAAGGCCGAACTGCGCCTGGGATGAGAAGTCGGCAGTGAGGATAGGGTCGCTGAGGAGACCTGAGGTCACGTTCAGCCCGGTCGCGTATGCGCTATTGCTGTGGCCGTTGCTGGTGTTGTTCTGTAGGAGAGCACTGCCCGAAGCACCATCAAAGGATGTGTCTAGAGGAGACGGGTGCGGCGACGCCGGAGTCGAGTGCCTTATATGGTTGTTGGTCTGACCCGCCGAGGGCGAGCGTCCGCGGTGAACGTCCATGGTGTGCCCCGGTCGCCTAGCAATGCGCGTCGTGAGCTATGTGTATTTTCTGCAGCGGTCGCAGCTAGGAATAGAACAAGCGTGTGCGCGACCTTGTGGCAGGTGTATGCGCTTAGAGATGCAGTGTGGGAGGCTCTCGCTCACAAGACACGCAGACCCCGGCGCTTCTCCCGCAGTCAAAGTCGAAGGATGCGGCCTCAACTGAGCCGGCGCGAGCTCTCAAGGATGTCACCGTGCAGCTCACGCGCCAGCCAAAAGGTACAATTGAACTGCTGGCAGCTGCACGCTACCGCGATCTGTCGCAGCCGCGAGTGGCAGATTGGCGAACGTCGTCGCTTGGGTGCAGTGGGCGCAGCAGTCGAGGTGAAGCTAGATTAGAGAATGTGGATATGTGAGGCTGTGCACTCGCGCTCTGTATGAGAACTGTTGTTTGTCGAAAATCGCCAGTCACTAGCCGGACAACTGAGTGTGACTTCCTTGCGTAGTGAACAGAAAGGCTCATTCGTGCGCTTGTTCATTCAGTATCCGCTCACCTACACCGCAATATTGTAGCATGTCATACAACTGACGTTCGTTTTGAAGAAGATCTTGAGAATGCTCGTCATGTTTGACCGGTGGAAACTATAATTAAACTTGAAGCTCGTCAAATGCGAGATGGCCTCAGGCACAGAACGACGATATTTGCACCACCTTCCTTGACAGTGCGACTCAGTCGACATGCTCGTCTTCACCGTCGTTCTCATTTCCACATCATGCGCGGCATAACAGTCCAAGTCAGCAGCTGTGTTCACTTCCTCTTCAAATACCTGGTAGCCCCCATTTCGCAGCCGAAGCCGAAGTACCCGAGTCAACATTTGTGCCACGAGAATTCATCAACAATACATGCACAGCAACATCATATCTTCATTATCTGTCCTGCAAGTCATTGAAGCTAAATCTGCCGTCACAGCCTAGGAGACACTAGACTCAGGAACGCTTCGTTTCAGAAGCTTCCGTGACTTTTTGCATAGCCTCTGTACCGCGAATCCTTCGAGGCTGTGCTAGTATACCTTGCTTACTACTGCAGGGCCGCCATTGAAGCCGCCAGGCCACTGCGAATGAGATCCACCACAGAGCACAACTAGCCATTGGTCTCGCAAGGTACAGAAGTCAGATGGTACGCTAGCATATCGAACTGGGCAGCAGCATAAGGCAGCAGTGGCTGTTGCAGAGATAGTGCCGTGGCTAGTCTGCTGGCTTGCTATCA
The DNA here is from genome assembly GCA_024114885.1 of Septoria linicola. Classification (NCBI taxonomy): domain Eukaryota; kingdom Fungi; phylum Ascomycota; class Dothideomycetes; order Mycosphaerellales; family Mycosphaerellaceae; genus Septoria; species Septoria linicola. The sequence continues at coordinate 1,140,348 of CP099428.1, read as the reverse complement.
CGAGGTGAATTCTTAAGCGGCCGCACCACGAACTTGCAAAGCATGCTGAGCTGTCTTTCCTGAGAAGTGAATGCATCTCCGGTGCACAAGTTGGAACATCGCAGGGCATGTCTTTGTTGCCCTTCGCGAAGAAGTGCACGCAATCTCCAGCTGCTTATGGCATGTACGAGAGTGTTGGCATGCGCATTTTGTCTGGGATCTCGTACTGATGGCCTGACGCCACATAGGTTGGCACGGCAGGAGCAGGCACCTGCACTAAGAGTTGAAACACCCGTTCAATGCGCTGACGCGTGGCTCGTGGTGGGTAAGCTCTGTGATTATGTGATTGCTGACTGCAACGTTCCAGAGAGACTAACTAACGAACATATCCATCCACCGTCTACTGCCTTCAGTCGGCGACTCTCAATACGCAGGCCACCGGAGTCTTGACACCAACCTCATTCAGTGACGCAGATCTCGGCGACGATGCCATGCTCAAACAACTGCGAAAGATGACTCAAGGCCATGCCTGCTGCACTGGAGCAGTAATGATCATTGCTACTGGTGAAGGTCCTGGCAATAATGTAACTTGAGCGGAAACCTGCGGCGGATAGCGCTCAGCATCTCATACGCCTCCAAGCGACGTGCATCCTCATCATTGTCCTTATCAACTTCGATCGACAACTCCACAGCAACCGGCTGAAGGAGCGACACCTTCAAAGCAGATCCAGCCATACTCGAAGATGTCGTCCACTTTCCAGCCCGCCTCCGATCAAACGCCATCAACCAGTACCGAAATTCCCGCTCAACGCCATAACAGGTTGACCTATGCATCGACAGACGTGCCTTGGCTGCATATCCTCTCTTCACTTGCACTTATACGCCCATTGAATATACTGCAAAGTGTAGTACTCTGCAACGTGGAATGGCCAGAGGTTCTCTTCGTAGTATATGCGAATTGCCTCACTGCACGCCTGGCGACAAGTGCGCAGGAGTCCTGGCAGCAACGGACGTTTGAGGCTTCGCACTTGTATTCCCCTGGTTCTGATCAGCGCGAATTCGTAGATTCTGATCCGGATCTCGGCTGGCATTGTCAACAGTTTCGAGGTCTGTTCTGAAGTATTGGCAGCATTTTCGACTACAGAACTCGTCCACCGGCTGAGTTTCGGTTCCTTCTGCTGGTCGAGCAGGAGATGGCTTGGACCGGCTAACACGATCTCGCGGGAAGCTTGCCTGCATTGTAGTTTTCCGTTATGTTACGACTTCTGCGATTGAGCTGACCATATGCTTGCCTTGGCTGCAGCTTTCCTCGAAGAGCCTGCCATGATGGACGATCTGGTGTTTGCAAGCAACGACTGCAGTGTACATATGCTTGATCAAAGAGTCTCACACGCCCACGTGGCTTGACTCATCTCTCGCGCCTTGTTCCTAAACACCCTATCAGCCTGACCATGATTATTTGCACATTCACAACGAGGAAGTGGAAATAGTGGAAAATTGAATAAACCCCAACGCCTCTATTAGAACCCTATATTGTGTTCGATTGTAGTTGCTAGTTGTGGTAGCCTCGCCCTCCTGTCGTGAGTCATTCAAGCCCCACGACAGGCGCCCTACTATCTTGCTACTCCACGCTATGGTGGGAGCCTCGCCCTGCTCTCGCTCTATCCAGCACCAACAATAAATGTCGATGACGAACAGAACAAAAGCCGCCCTATGATCTTGCTCCACGCCAATGATTTGGCGCTTGCACCATTGTCATTGGCCGATGAGAATTTCATGACCATGCAATGCTGCGAATACGTGATCTTGTGGTGGTATGTTGTACGCCTCCAGCATATCTTCGATTGGAGGATGCGCAGGAGCGGTGCTGCTAGATGTTGGGGGTGGAATGGTACCAGCAACACCGCACCAAGGCGCTGCGTTTTCACTCGACTCGTAAGAGCTTGCCAGCAGACTTGCGTAGATGGAATCTCCGTATGCGTGTGCTCCGTACGAGGTGGCAGGGTCAAACTCTGGTGTTGTGAATTCTTGCGTATGGACCGCAGGCTGTGGCTTAGAATTCGTCGAGAGCGACGCAGGCGGGAGTTGCAGGTCCAGAGCTTCCGATGATGGTGTAGGCACGGACCATTGAGAACTCTGATCTAAATGACCAGAACCTGGTGAGCTATATTGCGGACTATATCTCTGGCTGCTGGAGTTGGACGCAGGCGGTGTCCGCCCAAGCTTGCTCTGACCTTGAGTTGTGATAAGGCGGCCAAGAGGCATAGCATCCATAGCCGGCGCAAGGTGGGCAATTTTCGCAGTCTTGACATGTCCCACAAGGTTGTGATAATCCAGGCTCAGTAAGTGCTTGCTTGATGACGGAGAATCCACGAGCCCGGTTCTTGGCACTTCGATACCATTGCACCGCAAGAGTTCCTTCAGATAGGCATTCTCAGCTGCAATTTCTCTCGCTGCAGCTTGCATTGCCTCTGTGGCCTGTACACCTTGCCGCTCACAGCGTCGGACCTTGTCTTCGAGCTCCTGCACATACTCCTTGTGCCCTGAGTGATCTTGTCAGTAGATGATACGTGCTTTTTCGAGTACCGAGTGTGGTCTTACTGGCTCTAGATCGTCGCTGATTACCTCGAACTCGTGCCAAGTCATCCGCACGCTGGTCGAATTAGCATAAGTACAGGCATTGCATTTTGCAGGATAAGTTGCATACCGCATTGGCGCCCTTCAAAGCTGCTACCATCACGCCTTGGAGTGAGATGGTTGTAGAGAAGAGGACGGCTTTCCGACCAATGATCGAATGTGGCAAGCCACCGTCGGCAGACTCGCCCGGTCCTTGGCGAGGACCAGACCACTAAAAACCTGAGAACCAATGCCGAGGAGAAATCCAACCACTTAGTCAGCCAGTGACATACATTCTTTACGCCATTTTCATCATCAATACTTCAGCGTTGCCGTTTAATTCTGTTTGGCAAGCAAATCTGAGAGCGGTGACATCGCATCCTCACGATCTAGTATGACCTCAATCATGTCCAGTGCAGGAATTGCTCGCTCGTCTGCACGTTCGAGTGCTTCTTGCAGGTCCTTAACAGTCCTGGCTACAGAAGTGTGGGCCAGATACTCGCCCTTCACGCTACTCTCTTCCCGAGCGACACCAAAAAAGGCCGGCGCACTCAAATACCTCCACCTCGCAACATCGTTGTAGCCCTGGTCCTTACCGTGAATGCATCTCTCAATGGTGTAGCCATCGTTGTTCAAGAGAATGATGGTGACGTTCAGCTTCTCACGAATGATTGTGCTCAGCTCCTGAACAGTCATCTGAAAGCTGCCATCACCGATCAAAAGCATCGTACGGGGCACTTTGCCTTTGTGTCGGTGCCATTTCCCATCTTGATCCATCTCACGCTGTGCGAGTGCTGCACCTTGTGCTGCTGGGAGCATGTAGCCTATCGATAGCCAGGTCGAAGGCTTGAAGAGGCGAGCATATTTGGGTAGCTTGAACTCGCGGACACCATAACCTGCTGTACCCGTCTCGCCCATGATGATATCACCTGTCCGTAGGAACTTCTGAAGCTCGGCATAAAGATTATGCTGATCGAGCTTTGACCGCGCGTCTCTTGGCGTTGCGGGCTCTTCAATACGATAGGGAATGTCTGCAGCCTGGGTCTGTAGTGCTGAAAGATCGACCTCCTTCAGAAGCATCGCAAGGAATTGCTTCACCGGAAGGTCCCGGAACACTTGGTCTTCGATGTTAATCGCCGAAGACTTGAAGTAGATCGTCGTCTTGTGAGGTGGGATACCAGTGTAGAAGTAGCTGTTTGTGCCGGAAAAGTGCGGACCGAAGCACAAGATGAGATCAGCAGATCTGACATAGTCTTGGTCTTCCTTCGTCGACCAGTTGCCTTTCCAGACGCCTCGTGTGTTCGGCAGAGTCTCGTCGACACAGCCTTTGCCAAAGTTGGATGTCCATGTAGGCCAGCCGGTTGACTCGATCAATTGATGAAGCTCTTCTAGGATACCATATGCCAGACTCTCCCCATCGACCAGGATCACAGGCTTTTTGGCCTGCTTCATGCGGTCTTGTATGAGGTCCAGAGCAGGATGCTCATTGCCCGAGAAGATGGCCAAGGGTACTTCGACAGGTGTTGACAGGGCTACGCTGCTGACTTTCATCGCCACCATGTCGACTGGGATTTGTATGTAGACTGGTCGATGGTGAAGTAGACATTGTGCCAGAGCAGCATCAAAGAGGCTGACGGCAGTTCGAGGGTCTGACAGATCGGCTTGCGCAACGGTGACATGCTTGTACATGGCAGCGAAGTGGCCATATTCTCCATCGTTCAAAGTGTGATGGATCAAGCTTCGCGATTCGTGTTGTTGTCTCGTAGGCGTGCCCACGATGTGGACAACAGGTGCGAGCTCAGCATAAGCTCCTGCAATAGCATTGACTGGGGGACGATATCAGTATATGAGATGGTCCATAAATCGCGCACATCTCGACTTACTCGCACTAAGCTCCCCGACACCAAAGGTGGTGATCAGTGCCCCGATGCCATTAATTCGCGCATATCCGTCGGCGGCATACCCGCCGTTCAGCTCGTTGCAGCTACCAGTCCAATGGAGTCCTGACGGCTCAACGTAGTCAAGCAGTTCAAGATTGTAATCACTATCTCGACCATTAGCAATGAGTATGCAGGTGTCCGTTTGGCTCGTCCTACCCAGGCACACCGTGAATGGTCTTGACGCCCAACTGTCCTAGGCGAGTAAAGATGTACTCGGCAAGCTTGATTGTTCCTGACATGCTCGTGCTTTACGACTATAGAGCTTCTGTGCAGTGTGGCCGACCATAACTTATACTTCCGAGCTCAGCTCATTCATGTCCGTGGTCGGACTCTTCGGAGTCTCGCAAAGTTGGCGGTATGCTGGCGAATCTTTCATTGACTCGCATTAGTTAGTTAAGTTAGCTGCTCCAGGTCAGGAGCCCTGCGACATTCACCAATGCAAGCAGCAGGCACTGCCAGCCGCCTCACATAATGCTCACATTGCCGCGACTGGCATGCACGTGTCGTCCTCCCACCGCTTTTCGACCACGTCCGCCTCGTAGGACTACACATCACCCAAGCTCCCATGGGAGCTGTCTAGCAAAGGCATTGGCCATGACATCGCCTGGTCTGGGATCATGTTCGTCGTGAGACCACACAAAGATTGTCACACGTTCTTCTCGCGTCCGTTTGTCGACACCCGGGTCACAAACCACAGTCGTTGTTTGCTCACTGTGCAAAACGTAGACAGACGATATTCGTCACATACACTATAGACTCTCGCCTGACACTGACACTATCTCAACCTCACGTCGCAGATGGCAATGCCGCCTCCTCCTTCCTCGGACTCCCACGCGAGCTTCGCGACCACATCTACGAATATGTCTGGTGCTCTCCAGTCTATATCAGGCTTGCCCGAGAGTACTTGGAATGCAACTTACACAGTGGGGACGAAGATGGATGCTCAGTCCTTGAAGACATAGCTGCGCGGTGCCCACCACTAGAGGAAGATGTCGACACCACCGACAGGGTGAAGAGAGCGAGGAGGATAGCGATGGAACGCAGTCGGGGAACTTGGAGAGCGATCAACATGGTGAGCTGTCAGATGTGGAGGAAGACGGGGTGCTATCGCAGACGGCGAACGGCGATGAGGATGATGAGGACTCCTGCAGCGAAGATGAAGAGATCGACTATGAGTATGGCTTCGAGGCAGAAGATGATCAATTGATTACCACAGCGCCGATCGGTCCTGGGCTGCTGCTTGTCAATTGGCGGGTGTCGGCAGAGGCTCTTCCATTCTTCTATCGCCCAACAACATTCATCCTTGACGGAGATGGTGCAAGCTGCATGCGCTTCATTCGCGAGCTGTCTCCAGTGGTGGGGCCATACATTACATCCGTGGTCATCACCAACGCTGCTTTGATGGGAGATGACGGTCCTTCGAGAAGAGCGTAAGCATGGCCATGGATGGCAGTGTGGTTCTCTCAAGACGTCGCTGACTCTTACTGAAAACAGATGGTCTGGCAGTACTGAGACGCCACTCTATCGCGGTGCCGATGGACTGGCCCTGATCACACCTTTTGGAAAGCTACTTGCTAAGAAGCTCCCGAGTCTGCGAGAGATAATCCACACTTAGAGGCATTATCCGCTGCCGCCGATGCTGTCGCTCTACTCGAAAGCTGCAATTGCACGTTCAGAATTGATACCCGCAGATGTGTGCCCTTCCCTGGCGATCACGAATGATACTGCGCTTGGGCCAATACGGGTATGTTTATGCTGCTCAAATGCGGGCGCATCGAAAGGCTCAAGCACATCGTCTTTGGCGCTTCTGCCCTAAAGGCACTGGCAGAGTGTGACAGCGAGGAATGCTACGAGCAGATGTTGGGCAACTGGGCAGATGGCGCTGAGCTTGTAGACCACAGTTTCGATCTGCGACACCCATATCCGGCGGGGACAGAACGGCGACACCGAAGAAGTGAGATGCAAGGCACTCGTCGTTAGCAGCGGGCAAGTGGGAGGTACTTGGACGTGCATGCTGAGCCATTCGCGTGGAAATGGGCCAATGCGACTTGGACATGGGCAGCAATGGCAACGTCCAAGCTGTCATCGCATGCACCAAAGCGTAGCACACTGCTACTGGTAGCAGTGACCGAAATTCGGCTATGAACGGCATTGTTTGTTAAGCCCGTAGCAGCCAATGATATGTTGACATTTCTCCAGCTCCCACTTCTTTCTGCTCACTCCGAATACGCCGACACTGCACCAAACTCCACCACCAAGCGGGCACAGGACAATTCCTGGCGGCAGACGATCGAAAATTGCACTCGCATATCTCAATGCCCGTTCGTCTTGCTGCGTGCGACCCATGCAGGTTATCGAAGGTCTCGTGCGATCATCAGAGACCCGTCTGTGGCCGCTGCAGTGAGAGCGGTCCGGAGAACTGTCAGTATCGCGAGCGTCCCTTCAAGAGACGCAGAGGCGTCCCAGCACCACAAGAACTAAGGCCGGCGCACATTTCGCCGTGGGTATGCAACAGTGCGCGCTATGGGAGCACCGCTCATGTTCACACAGGCTCGCAGAACCAGTCGGCGTTACTGTGACTGCAATCCTACCCACCACCCTGGTCAACGACTCTCCGGCTACGTCGACTTCCACGCCTCACGTATATCCAAACCCAGGATATCAAGGACAGTCCAGTCATGCAACCATTTTCGATACCGTCAAAGCTAGTGGTGCGGCAGACGTGTTTGCTTCGCACGATGGGTTGAACGAGGCCATGGGTGAGCTCGAAGAGTCTGAAGCGTCACAGCACGCCAGATTCCTGGATGACCTCAAAAAACTCGATCTCGATGCCTGCGCTCAGCTCGTGAGGCATTGGACCTCGTGTGGCGTCAATCTTGCTGTTGCCAGCGAGCTTTTGCTTCCTTGTGCAGATGCCATCTGTGTGCTCTTCCAAAATCGTTCAGGAACCGAGCTTGCATCTTTACTCTTCCGGAGCTCTCGCGAGCGACTCACTGCAGACGGTACTATGACGATCCCGTCGTTCTGCGATACGTTCTGTCGAAACGATCCTGGTTGGGCGACTCTGGGCTTGTTCCTGGTGGCCGTAAGCAGGGCTGTTGAGGACACTGCCTTCTTTCCTGGTCTCTACAGCACACGGGCTGGACAAAGACAGCTGGCCAAGACCTTGCTGCGATGTTCTGATCAGTGTCTGGATATCTGCCTGTCCTTGGACTGTCTCAATGACTTGCAGCTAGTGCTTCAGTACGAGGTATTCATTGCACACAGTATGATCGATGGCGACCAGAGCTATCATTCTTGGAGACGTCTCGGCGATGTCATCAGCACCCTTTATGCACTTGGACACCACGAGCGAGTGAGCCTTAACACGATGACATCTAATTCACTCGCCAGCTTGCGAGGCCAGACATTTGCACGAGCATATTCAGCAGACAAGAATGTCTCAATCTTCCTTGGACGTCCTCACAGAATGCATAGTGCCCACAGTACGCTCAAGATGTCTCCGGGTGAAGCTGCTCGGCTCTTCGGCCCACCGACGCAGTTTGAGTACAGGCTCGAAACACTCTGGACAGTCGCGTGCGCAATGCTCAAAGAGCGAATACTGGATCTTGCAAGGAGCAACAATAGTGAAGCTCGCGCGCGAGCGACGATGGAGATACATCAAGAATGCGAAGCCCTCACCATTGCATTGCCAGCGCGATATCGTCTGGAAGATAATTTGAAGGCATTTGAGGGCACCGCCGTTGAGCGAGACTTTGTAGCGAGTGCTGCTCTCAACCTTCTTCACGTCCGCTTCCTTTTACATTCGGCTTCCATGGCACGAACGTCGGATCCTAGTGACGACCTGTTGAGCGTGTCTGGCGCGATGCTGAAGTTAGCCGCCGAGGTGGCAGTCTTGAAAGAGTCGCTGGCAAATTCAGGAACGGGCTTCATCTGGAAGGCAAGTAGCTCTTAGCAGCAGGAACTGTCGCTTCGGTTGTGCTGACCAGCTTAGATCGCCTCGTATGGACTTCCGGCCGCAGGCGTCATATGTCTGGCTCTGGTCAATCGCACCCGTCAACGTGTCCAGACAACTTTCTCCACATCTCAAGCGATTCAAGACCTAAGCGTCCTAGTCGCTCACGTCGAAGCAGGAGTGCTGATTCGTCCAGATCAGCCGAACTATGCTCTGCTGCAAGGCGCCACAGCCACTATCAAGAGTGTGCTGGGTCGTGTCAGCCAAGGGCTACTCGGGACAACACAGCGCGATGTACGATATGATCAGATGTTGGAAGACGCTTCAACAGCCGAGCCATGGACTATGCTCGATAGCGATACTTTGGACTTCGAGTTGGACTTCTGGACGAATCTTGCTGAGCATCCAGCGCTGTACCAAGATATTACGTAGCATCGTTTGGAGTTGAGAAAATGGAGCAAATATTATTCGTCTGCGGCATCAGCAAGTTCCTTTCTCATCATGTGAGTGTGACTGCATGGTAGCACCAGTAGCTGGCCCTCTGGCGCGTTGTGAGATAGAGACGATGTGAACAGTCAATCGCCAAGCATAGTGCTGCTCGCTTAGGGTTGACTAAACTTACTCATGGGACGACGACGAACCGGCTACCAAGGCTCTGTCCACTTAAATAGGAGAACTGATCGATTTTAAAGAATCTAAAGATAAGTTCTGTGAAGTTGTAGCACGTTTGGTAAGGATTTGAAGTCGAAACATGGGAACGCTGAATTAACCATTTCTGCGAATTTGGGCTCACCTAGGAATGTGTCTACCGACCCATGGACGTCACCAGCCACTTCAAGCTCGAAAAAGCGCAACACATCTCGAATACTGTTGCGACTGGCAGAGGAAGCTGGTAACCACAGTGTCAACCGCTTTAATCGCCATGTAGATCGTATAGACATGCAAGGGGCCTTCATCGTGAGCAGCTTTCGCCGATGTACTCCGTGCTGTCTCCGAGACACTCTACCGCGATATAAACAAGCACATGTTGACCTTGTTCTTGTGATACATACCTAGACTACACACATATCTCATCATGTTATCTCAAAAGCTCGCCGCCTTTGAACAGAATCGAAAACAGACCGACCCTCTGCCAGTCGGAATAGCACCGAAAGTGTTCAGCCCTTTCTACAAGTCACACTCAGATAAGCTCAAACCACGATCCAAGGACTGGACGCATCGCCTGAGCGAAGAATCACGCCGTCGTGGTGCTTCGACACTGAAAGCTTCTGCAAGCTCCAAAGCCGCGACTCAGATATGTAACCTTGGCGTTGCTCGACCTGTGGCATCTACCATACCATGGACCTCCATGACCATGTCCTTGAAGGACGCAGCAAGTAACGAGCCAGCATCAGAAGGCAGTCCTATGTCATGTGTTGATGGTGAAGATGCATGGGATCTCGGATATGCCCTGAACTATGGCCACTCCGCAGGCTCACCACAGCTCCTTCGCTGGGTCACCGAGCACGTTGAGCTGGTCCATCAACCACTCTACGAGGACTGGGCGACTTCACTATCGTGCGGCAATACTAGCGCACTCGATATTATCCTTCGTATGCTGTGTGAGCGGGGAGACTGGTTGTTGACTGAGGCATATACGTATCCTGGCACTCTCGAGATGGTTAAGCCGATGGGCGTCAGCATGCTGGGTATTGCAATGGATGAGGAAGGCTTACTGCCTGAAGTGCTGGACTATGAGCTTGTGAACTGGGATCATACGCGTGGACGCAAGCCGTTTGTTCTGTACATGATTCCATGTGGTCAGAATCCTACTGGAGCCACGCAAGGTCTCGAAAGGCGCAAAGCGATATACAGTGTTGCGGACAAGCATGACTTGATCATCGTCGAGGACGACCCGTACTTCTTTTTGCAGCTTGGCGAGAATGGTAGCGGACCACCTTCTTCTGCAGAGGACTATCTCGACAGACTTCCACGATCATATCTGAGCCTCGATCGTTCCGGTCGTGTCCTTCGCCTCGATGCCACCTCGAAGATTCTCTCTGCTGGCCTCCGCGCTGGCTGGGTGACCGGTAGCGAGCAGCTCATCAACCAATTCATCTACCACACGGAGTTCAGCACGACAGCTGTAAGTGGTCCTTCTCAGATCATGATGTACAAGTTGCTGGACCAGAACTGGGGCCATCTTGGGTTCATCGAGTGGCTTCGCAAGCTTTCGACAAGCTATCGCTCATCTCGTGATGCACTTATCGAGGCTTGCGAAAGATGGCTACCTTCGTGTTGCGACTGGGATGTCCCGTCTTCTGGTATGATGATCTGGGTGCGGACCAAGTTGTCTGCCGACATGCTAGAATCTCGCCTGGAAGCACGAGCGGTGGAAGACGCGATCCATGCTTCAGCAGTGGCTCGTGGGCTGCAAATGAGCAAAGGAACTTGGTTCGCAGTCAGGCCAGAACAGCAAGGTGATGAGATGGCGTTTCGTCTTACTTTCGCGGCCGCGCCTAAAGATTCGTTCGATGCGGGTATGAAGTGCTTCCGAGATGCAGTGCTTGATGGGCTGATAGCATCGGAACCTGCTGCGAGTACCTGAAGATGTTTGTAGTAAATGCAGTCGTCGCGTCACAGTCAATTCATGATTTCACGAACTGAACAATGCAGTCATAGGATCTTTCCACTCGAAACTTGCGCTCACTTCGCCTTCACTTGCGGTGCTCTCAGCTTTGGCATCACGAAGGCGCATTCTGTTCGCCTTGTCACCGAGGTTCACATCCCAGCGTACACTGTGGCTCAAAGTCCCGTCAGTCGTGTCGCGCATTCCAGACCATCGTCCCAAGAAGTGATCTTGATAGTAGTCTGGATCCGTGCTTGTCAGGACCAAGTGCATTCTATCCCCATCGCGTCCTGTCTTTGGTGAGACCGGCTGGAAGATAGCCTTGCCACGTAGAGGATTGCGCGCGTCGTAAGTCGGGAGAGCCACGGGCATGGACACGTCAATCGACGGCAGTATTTCTCTTTCGAAATGCTGTTCAACGCATGCTTTGAGTTGACGTGTGGCCAGGCGAAGACCTAGCCATTGGTCCTTTGCTGAGCAGAAACATAAAATATGCAGCCAGAGCTCGTTCGGCAGGTGAATCATCTCAGTTAACGTTTCGGCGTTCGCTACTTGCTGCAGGTAGGGGAAGATTCTGGCGATTTGACGGAGATCCCATACGCGCTGTGTTGGGTGCTACCTCAAGTTCAGTGCAATGGACGTGTTGTGTGCGGATTTACGGCTCCACCTCGGCTAAACCAAGACAGCATTGAGCACAGCTCTACAGCATTTCGATCGCCACGACTCAGCAATTCATGTACATGACAATGGATTGTTATGCGAGATCTGAGTGCTGTTGACCATGCATATCACGTTTGGAGCCGAGTTGCATGGGGAGAAGTTCAAGTCATGAGCGACAATGACCGAAACGAGAAGGGAGATGAAGACAATAATTGTTCACAAGGCGAAGTCGCTGGATGTTCGCGTAATTACATTAACGTTTAAATACGAGAGGCTAGCTATAGCTTGAGTATCATGCCTACATATCGGGACCAGTCCGTCCAACTAAGTCATACGTCTAGTAGTGGTATGCTGGAGTCTCCGATGGGCAAGGAGTAGTGGTGGGGTACTCTGCGTGAGACTCGTAGGTCTTAGTCTCGTGGTGGACTGGGTAGGTAGGAGCTGGGTGAGTCTCGTAAGTAGTGGCGTGCTCAGTAGGGTAGCTGGTCGGGTGCTCTGGTGCCTTGTAGGTAGTGGCAGTTGGCTTGTGCTCTGGCTCGTAGGTCTTTGGGTGCTCTGGCTCCTTTGGCGAGTACTTTGGTGCCTCTGGCTGAGTTGGGTGAGATGGCTGGTATGGAGCTGGTGCCGGGTGCGAAGGAGCTGGGGCGTAGCCAGATGGCTTGCCGTATCCCTCTCCCTTACTGTCTGGTGCACGTCCAGTAGCGTTGTCGGCGAAGTCAACAACAGCTGGGCCAGCAACGATGTTGTCGTCGGATGGCTTGTCAGCGCTCTTGGTCAGGACAATGTAGCCCTGGCCAGCGTTGATGGTGCCTGGCTTAAGGTTTGGCACACCGATCTCTGGAACAACAACCTCGTAGGTAGTGCCAGATCCAGTGATGGCAGCAGCGACTGGGCCGTTGGAGGTGATGAAGTAGGCGCTCTTGGCATCAACCTCCTTGGCGCAGGTCAAGGTCAACTTGTCGCCAGACTTGGCAACACTGGCTGGGGAGACGGTGATGGCTGGGAAAGCCTTGAATGGGAGGCCGAGGGTACCCTCTGGGGCATCTGGGCAGCTCTTGATGAAGAGAGCGGCAAGGGAAAAGACCTCGCTGAACTCCAGAGGAGTGTCAAATGGCGATGGGAAAGGCGACTTTTGAGGGTTCTGGTTGTCGCGAATGTAGGCCGAATGGCGAGACTCGACGGTGAGGATAGAGCCAGCGGCAGTCAAGTAGTCTGGAGACTTGACGTACTTGGCAGCGCCCAGGTAGGCGCTGACACCGACACCCTCGAGGATGTTGGCAGTAGCGAGGAAGCTCTGCACGTCGGTGACACCGAATGCATATTCGCATTGCTTGACGGGAGTTGCACCAGCAGCTAGACGAGGAATTAGGGTTGCTGTCATCGTTTGATATCGGGAAAAATATTCTTACCGGTCAGACCAGCCTCGAGGAAGGCAACGTGGGTCTTCTCGTCGAAGGAGATCTGCTGGAGGTTGTTGTAAAACGAAGAGCCTAGCCCCGCCTTCTTGAAGTCCTCCTCAGAGAACTTGGCGAGAGCCTCCTGATAAAATACGTTCTCCAGGTGCTCAAGCGACAGAGCGTAGTTGAGGATGGTTGCGTCGTCAACTCCGCTTGGAGGTGGTGCGGCCTGGCGCTCGACCAGAGGGGCCGCAGCGGCCATAGCGGCCAGCGAGGCGATGAGGGTAGCGTGCATCTTGACGATTGACGACTTTTGGTAGACGAAGTGTGAGCGAGTGACTGGTCCTGATTGATACTGATCGGAAAAGTTTGCACGATGGCCCTGGATGTTATGTACTGCCCATGCCCCTCTCCAGATCGCCTCCGCGGCTGGAGGACGGCATCGATGACAATGACATGATCGTCTTCGGTAACATTGCAATCATCCTACCAATCTCCTCCGCGTGTGTAGGTGGAAACAGACTTTCAGCACACTTGTGCTACTCATGTTAGCGCCAATACAAGATTGCAGGTCCCGGTACTGCCAAGCGTAGTGTGAGGCTAGTTTCAGGATCTGAAGAGTGCTCATTGGCTCGATGAGCGGACGAGAGCGTGCAAAATTGGCTCGGTTCTTTGCGCAAGCGTATGCAGTAAGACTCGTGAGGCACGTGTACAGATCCAGTCTAGTGGTGGCCCCTTTGGGCGTCCAAGCACGGAGCTCTTCTGTCCCGCAAAGTTCGGATCTCGAACAGCCCGCGATGCCAAGATGCTCAAGCTCTCAGCGGAGGTCCTCCTTCTTGTGTGGAGTGATGTGTGTTGATGTTGGTGGACCTGGAAACTGCCGGTGGCATCCCGCATTGTTGGTCTCGCCTCTATGGTTTCTGCAGCCAAGCCGTCAATACATGATGAGCAGCTACAGCTCTGTGCAGTGCGCGTCATCGTTGCACTAAGGCCTACCTATGTTGGCATCAATCACCTCAGATACCGCAATGCAGCTGCTCGATGGCGAGATTCTATTTTGTGCAGAGATGTCCTTAAGTCGTACCATTTCAAGAGTGACGGGACGTGGCCACATCAGGGGTTTGTGATCGCTTCTATGCTAACGCAAACAGAGAAGGTGAAGAGATGTTTGTCAATTCGTGATCCGCGCTAGCATCCCCGGATTCGCTTTCGGAAAGTGGTGGCTGAAGAGCAGCCTTCCAAGCGACTGGCTACACGCTCGCAACATCTTGACAACAAAAGACGATCAATAATGTTGTTGATGGTGTCGAAGTTCCAGACAACGCGTCAGACTTCTTGGTATAGCAGCATAACAAGAGGATACTCAGATGCTCGGTCTTTCTGAGCCTCAAGTAGCCAACGCGCCAATCTTTCTCAGCCTCTCAGCACTCCGATGGGATTTGTCACCCACACGGAAGAATCGTGTCACTCCAGCACATCGCAATTCTTATAGGCTTCTGATAGCGAGGCAGCCTAGCAGCTCAACAGCCTAATTGACAAAGTGCAATATGTGCTAAAAGTAGCAATTTCCGACCCTGCTTGGCCGTATAACATGCTTTTGCGAGCTGGTCTAGCTTGAGACTAAGATCCGCTGCTGTGATCGCCCGGTAGGAATGTGGCAAGCCACGCTGTGGTGCGATCGAAGCGCATCTCGACCCTCTGTCGAGAAGAGCTTCTCCGACAGGGCTTCTCCGACAGGGCCCATCTCCAGGTGCACGAGTTCGACGTTCTCTCAAACACAGATTCAAGTCCTTGGCGAGCGCGACAGCAGCTCTCGAGACGGAATCTTCATCTCCGCAATGCGGAGGTCAGGCGAGGAGTGTGCGATAGAGAAGTATGACTCGCCGCAATGCAGGGAATCGTAAAGATGGTCAGGACGGCTTCGTACTCTGATGCGTGAAGATGCGACACCTTTTGTATGGACCGACGAGCATCGCTCACCACGACCGCGAATTCACAGTGCCCACGATTACGATCCTGGACGTCTGTGAAAGACGTCACTGTCTTGGGATGCAGCATACTCATTGTAGCATGACTGCTACAGTTGTCCAGTCAATGCTGCTGGCGATCACCAGTCAGATTTCTTTGGCAGCCACTCAGCGTCGGTGTGGTAACTTCGTCATGATGTCTTCGCGATCGAGGCCGGGCAGCACAGTTTGAGCCGGACGGTGGTGAAGAAGCATTGAACTGGATAACGAAACCTACGATAGTCGAGGCTCCCCGAAAGTACAAGGCTTTTGCCGGAGGAGATCCATGCTGTCATCAACGACGATGAGGTCCGCATATGTGTTTCTCAATCAGCGCTGGATACGGACGGCGTGCTATTGTGTCTGCACTCCGCGCCGGACACTTCGTTCCTGAGCTTGACGTTACCTGACTGCCCCGGCTGTGAGGATCAGGAATACTCACCTAGCGAGCAGATCAGGGTTCCATTGGGAGTCTTCTTGGATTGGCGAGTCGAACTTGTGCTGTGAGTTCATGCTCGAAGCAGGTCAGCGAGTACAGTGTCCCGCGAGTCGTCCATGCTGCTCGAGCAGGTCATGGTTGCTAACCTCGACAAAGAAATTTGTGTGATCACATTTAAGTCGTAGCTCACCGCAGCAAGCAGCTCGACTACACAGCTGGTTGCAGCCTCAACTAATGGTGTGCCATTTTCTCTCGGCGTGGTGATCGTGAAGGCAATGATCGGTGGGCTGTGTGCTGGATCTCAAGCGTGCCTGCAACTCTGGATGTAAGACTGTTCTGGACCTGAAATCTCTTCTAACAAGCACAACTACAGGCTGGTCAGCTTCAGACGGTGCATCGAGCTGCAATGAAGCGGCGCAGTCAATGGGCGAGGTCGAGTGCACTGTGGAGCACTGCGAATGCTGAGCGCCGAGAGTAGCACACCGAAGGCCCTGTCGCCCATTCTTGCGACACAGTAGTAGACTTTCACGGCCAAATATGATTTCCTGCAGCGAAGTTATGCATCTTTTGATCGCCAGCAAGGAATGGTGTCAAGTTTTTCGTTGGTGCCTTAGGCTACAAATTCGCGCTCGCAGTCATCTCCACCATGCTCCTCCTGACGCCTTCAACAACCAACCCAAGGAGATCGCTGACACTAGATCGTGAGAACGCCATCATAGAGATCCTTACACTCACTCAGGCCGCCATGCCTCCAAGTCCCACTGCGGCTCCGAATGACTCCCCAAGCACACCCATTGACTGCTTTGCAATGATCTGAATCTGGCACAGCGTGACTGCAGACAGAGCGGCGACTAATCTCCGTTGACCTCCAAACTCATCAGTCGCGCCACGACCCTCAAATTTCAATTCGCCCAGTTTACCGCCAGCTTTCTTCGGATCCTTCTCTTCAACATAAGAGGCCACAATCTCCTCTCCTCCTTCGACAAGACTGCCCACTCGATGCAGATGACGCAACATTGGGAACTTGTAAAGTGAGACTGGTCTCCATTCGAATGTCTCTACTTGAGCTGAGCCTGCAAGTGCAAGTGCAATCGCGAAGCGATAGCGCTCCTTCGTCAGACTACCCTTGTCTTCGAGCCCGACCACGTTGGGGAGCTCGCCGCCCTGGCTGGGCAGCCGAAGTGCTTTGGCAGATTTGAGTCTGCCTCCTACATTCTCCACAATGGCCAGAGGTGCTTGATGTTCGTTCGTGGTACTATGCAATGTCAAACAGCCTTTACCAAAGCCATTGTACCCGGTGTAAGCTAGGAACGGGACGAAGCCTTGGGAACTCGTGTAACAAAGGTTGGCAACCATGGTTGTATCTGCGCCAAAGCTGACATATCTGATGATGATAGTGAACCCGGCGCCGAAATTGCCATGCGTTGCAGCGACTAGAGGCTGTTCAGCAGCTATGTCAGCCGCCTGACGCTTTTCTGAAGCCTTCTTTTTCTTGAGCTGCGCGAAGATGCCCATTTCTGTTGCTGAATTCCGCGGTTGTTGCTATGGTGCGCATACATAGAGCTTGGAAACTGATCGCACAAGCATGTGAAGCCCTTGTGTCGGCTTGCATGACTGGCACCCGACTGACTACACATCTTGAAGCAAGGCGCAGTCACATTGCCCCGTCTCGCCCTCTCGAGCTGGAACTACACAAGAGATGTACGAACTGCGGCTCGGTTTCCCAAACTGGTAGGTGTGGTTTGGAGATGCGAATTGGCACAGTATCCTCCAAGCGACACGCAAATCCCGGCCTTTGATGCGGAAAGGATCGACTGAACCCGTTACGATACAAGTTACTGATCGCGGCCACTTTTTAGAAGGTAGTAGGCAGGCGCGGTAGCCCTCGTGAACCATTTCGGCAACCTACATTTGCATGTCTGCAGTTTGTTGAAGCAGCACTTGCAGCTACAGTGTCCACGTCCTTCTCCGCGCCTACATGTGGCGTTCGCAAGACCCTGACAACACACGTCCCGTTCCTGAGGACCTTGGACAATTCCAAGCTTATTCACAAGCCTTGTGGAACCACTGCGATCTTGACATGTTTATGGAGCGAGACTTCAAGCTTGACTCACAGTGTCTCTCTTGAACGAAGCCGGACAAGCTAGGGACTTCATGGTTCATGCTCTATGACGTTTCTCCGATGCACTGCTCAGTCAGTGGACGATGGCGCGGCGTCAAAGGGTCGGCTTCCTCAATTTTCGCATATCCGAAAATCACAACATGATGCTTGTGTATACTCGCACAAGTCGGAGGAGTTCTTTGAAGTGCTGCCAAAGCCTGTCGCGGCGCAATGACGTCCTTCATGCCTGACGCGTCTGAGTGGACCAACACGACAAGACGGTTGACGATCGAAAAATTAAACGTCAGACCCATCAACTTGAAAGTCAACGGATTGTCGAAGGACTTCTGCACGCATGCATATTTGCAATAGCCACTTATGGAAACACGAAAATGTCGTCTCAGGAGACGCAACCGACACCGACGCGCTTCGAATTCATCACTTCCAACAAGCCTACTCAAAATGCCCAGGCCCGTAGGCTAGTCAGATCACACGTCACGGAACTTCAACACAGAAAGAAGCGTGAACGCAAAGACATCCGCTTTGCAAATGCTCGCACTCAACAGAGGGCGGGAGGCAACCAGAAAAAAGCCAGCCGTCAGCAAGCTGTAGTGAGGCCTGTAGTGACGCCTGTCGAATTCCCTTCGATAGACGATCTCACAAATCCTCTGGCCGCCGCGTTTGCCCAAGGGACTATTGCCTTCCGGCTGTACCATCTACAAGATCCCGAGAATGTTGTTGGCAATATCCTGCATCAAGTTGGTACTGATGCTTTATCTCTGCTGGTATGCCGTGCTCACAAATTCTGAGGGTACCAGCTGACGAGGTGAAGACCAACTATGAGCAAGTGATAATTGCACAGGCTCCAGGATTTGAGTAGGTTTCGCGGAGGTTTCATTCAAGCAGACTTGTATGATCGTGAGATGGCCTGACATCAGCAGGCAGCAACACGCGGACATACTCCCAATTGCCGATGCCTACGGAACATTGTTCCCGCAGATCTTTCGTGATCCTGCCCCGCTAGCAGCTTCCATGCTGCTCTCCTTGTCCCACATGGCATCCCAGCGACCGCAGAGGATTGACGCGGCGTTCACTTATCGAATCCTCCAGCTGCGCGGCTATATCATTCGTCAGATCGACTCCGCGCTCAAAGATCCCAAGCGTTGTATGACTGACCACGCGTGCATTGCCATTTTGCTCTTGGCTACCGTTGAAGCACTACATGGTCTGCGGAAGAGCTACGATGTCCACATGACAGGCCTGATGAATCTGATAAATATGCGTGGCGGGCTACGTGCTCTGGGCTTCGGTGGTCACATTGAGGCATTCAGTAAGTGAGGGTTGTACCCTATCAGAGTTCGAGCTAATGATTGTTTCCCATACAGTCCTGTGGCAAGACAACAACCTTGCCAACATTATAGGAGGTACTGGCTATAACCATCTAGCAACGAATCCATCTAGAGAGTACGCGGTGAAGCCCGATAGGGAGTTCTTCTTGTGGGGAGCTGAGGCGAACGTGAAAGTAATAGAAGAGGATGAGAACGAGGAGGATCGAGAGGACGATCCGGTGTGGTAGTCGATCGCAACGCCAGTACTCCGCTCAAGCAGGTGGAGCAGAGCGAACAATGTGTATTTTCATGGAGAGGTCGGCATGGAGCTTGTCGAGGTTGTTTGAGCTTGCAAATGAGCGTGTAGGGCAAGTATGCTAGGTATGTTTGATCCCGTCATATGGTGACTGGATCGTGGTAAGACTCCCCCTTCGACTGCTTTGACCTTAAGCAGCAATCTGGAGCCACGTCGACAGCGCCACAATTATAGCGGAGTTGACTGACTCAGTTGCGACTGCACTGTTCGTTGAGCAGATTGTGTAAAGCATTGATATTGATCAGGCCCTGCGCGCATACTATGTCAGCTCGGTGACAATCCGTTGCTGATCTATCACTTACCGCTTGAGTGACAGTCTCACTGTTGGAACAGCACATCACTTTTCCATTGCTGCACTCGCTGTCCTCTGAAATTGAGCATCGTCAGTATTTAGGATCAGTGTTTCGAAGCTACTGCTAAGACGACATACCGCTACAACTTCCACTGTCTCCGTACGTCGGAAAGAAGATAGACAGGAAAGCGAATGCAGAGTCTGAGCTCACGGTATTGCAGCACACCATCGTGTTACCCTTGTCAGAGCAAGTGTTCGACTCCAGATCGAGGTTGGTGTTAGTGTTGCCATTGTTTGATGGAGCTTCGCCTTTGCCGCCCTGACCGGAGCCAGGTGAGCTGCTCGCTTGGTTTGGAGTGCTTCCTGGAGCTTGAGCTGAAGGAGCAGCGAGTGCGAACGTAGCAAGAAGAGCAAAGATAGCTGGGGTGGAGTGCATCTTGATTTGCAAAGATTGGATAAATGAGTGTGGTAGAGCTTCGAGGAACTGACTGGAAGTGATACAACTAGAGGCTGCGAACGATTCTTGCTGCTGTGTAGAGTCGCTTAGGTCGAAGGATATCTGCCTGATATATGTCCTTCTGGAGCCATGAAAATGCCAAGCAATGCGTTGTTACGCAGGTTCTGCTTCTTTCGTAACTGCTCGACATACTCTCGCACTGAGTGAACGAAACTACGGACATTGTGATCGTCGTTTTCCGGGCCAGCAATCAGCAGAAGAATTATGGGTTGGGGTGACCCGATGGCAGCTTTCTCCAAACGTAAGCTTCGAAGTCTCAGCCTCGCAGTAGCGCATTCATTTGCACATGCCGATCTGTGCAACTAAGGCCTCGAACGCGTGAATCATAAGGCACAGAGTTCTAATCATATTGCTCCTGAACTCGTCCAAGGCTGAGATTGATCGGAAGTCCTCAGCATCAAAGCCAGGAACGAAAGAAGCGGCTCTCGTGTCAAGCTCCAATATCACTCAGCGGTTATCATGGTGAGAAAGACAATTGTGTGCGACTTGTATATCTGTACGAAGCGCTGGTGGCTATGGCTGCTACGGTGAGCTTGGCTGATCTCCAGTTTGACAAGGCAGCGATGCTGATGTTTCTGACTGTATGCGCCTGAGATCAGAACTGTGCGGGCCACGCTGAAGCCCCAAGAAACGCTGAGTGCTTCTGCATCACGACAGACGTGCGCTCTGATATGGCACAGAGCTGTGGAGACTAGTTCCATAAATATAGCAAACGGGGAGTGTGGTTAAAAGCGCGCAACGGGGCTTCCTGAGCCCGAAAGCTGGCGTACTCACCTCATGAGCGACTTGTGTGTATCCTTATCGATGTGTGATAGACGAACGTAGACATGTCTGATGTCACTAAATATCTCATATCGAAGGTGCCATTGTGGAGTGAATGTTGACGTGAATCCGCCGCCTTCTTTGTCCATCGAATTTTCCGCCAAGCTGTTTGCTGACTACAAATGATGCAACCAGCCATTGGAATAGTCTTCCTCGATCTTGGTCTGAACATCACTTCAAACATGCGCAGACTGGCAGGAAGAGCGCGCGTACGATATGTCGATTCACCAGAGCGAAGAAGAGCTTGAACGCTTGGTGAGCAGCACAAGCGAAGAGCCTCTTCTCGACGCGTCGACTGCAATACCAGATTTGCACGCGTTCATTGTGCAACATGGCCTTGAACGCGACGGCACCATTTTCGAACGCGCCAGTGCACTGTTAGCAAGCACAGCGGAGCCGACAAGTCTTCCAGACCTCACACTCACTGAGCTGTCGACGCTTTCTCAAAGTAAATGGCGCCAGCCACCAATCCTTTACCTTTGCGTCGCAGTCACAGCGCTGGGCGCTATGGGTCAAGGCTGGGCTCAAGTCGGCATAAATGGGGCGAATCTCTACTATCCAAAGCTCTTCGGCATTGGATCTGACAGTGCTCGCGACACCTTTACCGTGGGTCTCATCAATTGCGGCATTTATCTCAGTAATGGTCTCCTCGGGTCATGGCTCGTGGCACCTTTGAATCAGCGTTTTGGACGGAGAGGTGCGATTTTCATTGGCGCGCTACTGTCACTGTTGATGAATCTCGCTGGAAGTGCTGTCTACAGCTGGCAGGCACTCCTTCTTTGCCGACTCCTGCTAGGCGTGGGATTGGCTCTGGTGTCGAGCTCGCTCAACGTCTTCGCGGCAGAATGCGCGCCTGCCGTCATTCGTGGTGGCCTTGCTGTATCATGGCAGGCGTTCTGTGCCTTTGGCATATTTGCAGGCTTCTGGACCAACATGTTGGTTGACAGCAACCCTGAAGCCTTTGGTCCCCTCAGATGGAGAGTCATGCTATTGGCAGCTGCGGCGCCGACTGTGCCGCTGATTTTATTGATCTGGCTAGTCCCGGAATCGCCAGCGTGGTATGTGAAACATGGAGAGCGATTTGATAAGGCCTTTGATTCACTTTGTCGTCTGAGGAACACGAGGTTGCAGGCCGCTAAAGAGCTTTTCATGGTCCAGCAAACCCGAAAGTCCTCTAGATCCAACGCGAGAGCATCGCTATGGAAGCTGTTTTCCGAGCTGTTCACCATTCCACGAGTACGACGCGCAACTCTTGCTGCTTACACTGCAATGTTGGCGCAGCAGCTCTGCGGTATCAACATCGTCGCCTTCTTCTCGAGTACGATATTCGTACAGGCCAACTTCTCACCTCATGCCGCCGAGCTGGCCTCTACCATCTTCGGCCTCTGCAATTTCCTCGGCGCTTTCCCAGCAGTGTGGACGATGGATTCTCTTGGCCGACGATCTCTGATGCTGTACACTCTGCCGCCTATGGCAATCGCCATGGCCATCGCCGCCTTGGGCTTCTCGCTATCTGATCCGAAAACCTCGTTCTACCTTTCAACGTCCATGATATATATATTCTGCCTCCTGTACTCGCCCGGCATGGGCCCTGTGCCCACGGCGTACTCAGCAGAAGTGTTCCCACTCAGTCATCGCGAACTAGGAGCAAGTAGTGCCGTAGCTGTGACCAACACCTTTGCGGCGATACTGTCGCTCACGTTTCCGTACCTCCTGGCCACACTGGACACATCGGGAAGCTTTCTACTTTATGCTGTGCTGAACATTGTTGCGTGGGTACTGGTCTTCTTGTTTGTGCCGGAAACCAAGCGATTGACTCTGGAAGAAATGGACGAGGTCTTCGCTGTTCGATCGCGGGACTTTGTGAGACATCATGTGGAAAGACACTTGCTACGAAAGCATGGAAGGATGTCGTTGCCGAAAAATTATTCTGTCGCTCCTAATGACCAAGTTGAGAATTTCAATGATTGATCTGCAGATAACGTCCTCCATCCGCTCCGAGCTGTCGCTCATGGCTTCTAAGCGAACGAGTGGTATCTCGATGTTGATTCCCGCGATCTCACTCTATCCGCCATGGATCTGATCCCACTGCCCTCCGCACCGAAGAATCGTCATCTTGTACTGGCATCTGGAGCAGCTCTTGCTTGTTGTGACCACCGTAATAGGAAGACTGCCCTATACGCACTTGCATAATCGTGGCTAGATGCGCATAGGGTCTGACCTCCCACGATCTCAATAACCATTTTGCCAGACTCGTTCCCTTCAATCTTGTGCCGACATAGTAGAGGAAGCCGGCAGGGATCGTATACCAGGTCAAGGTCAGGCACCATCGTTTCAGTGCACGCTCGATACGTTCAATGGCGCCCGTGCGGAGTGCTTCGCTCTGGTCAATTTCTAACTCGATCTAGCCGAGGATGTTAGCAGCTTGACCTGCAAAGGCTCAAGAACAGGTGTCGCAGAAACATCAGTCCTTACAGAGTAAACACTCAATGCCTCGTCGGGACAGACGAGCTGAACGAACTCCTCTTCTCGAAGCAATCCGGATGGCTGCTGTTTTCGCAAAGGATGAGTCCGGTCTACTGCTGATGAGTCGGGAGACTCGGGGTCCAGGAAAGCCATGTCTTCACGGTACAATGCGCGGAACAATGCAAGTGCGATATGTTGTAATTTGATTGAGCAGTATTCATGCCGCACAACATCATTCACATGCTGGAGAGAACAGGTCAAACAAGACTTGCGCCTACCACACAGACGGCCTTCTACCTCAGTTCCTGCCAGGCTGCTCACCAATATCGATCACGGCGCTCGCTCCTCCTCCTCCACCGCCCCTGCCACCTCTCTTGCCGCCCCTACCCTTGGAAGAAGGGGTCGGATCTTTCTTATTCGCTGGCGCCTTCTTCGGCGGCTTGGGCTCCTTCTCCATCTTTACCAATCTCTGAGCGGTCACCCTGCCAGTCAAGACTCCCAAGTGAGGTAGCGCGTCACCGCCCTCATACGCAACCAGACAACGATTCTCCGACACAGGACGATGGTAATGCACTCCGATGTTGAACATGGTTAGTGCATCCTCGAGCTTGGTCATGTCTGCCTCAAGATTGGCTGCAGTAGAAGCGGTGATGAACAGCTCGACCTGCGCAACATTAGTCGGTGACCGTTTCGCGCGTCGCAAGGATATTGAAAGCGGAGTGGTGAATACGCACGAAGTAGACCGACATACTGTCGTTCTGCCTGAACACATCTGGAGCGGCTTTGTACAAGTCCGGAGCTGGACCACCTCCATCCCTATCGACCTCTTCATAGTGTGTTGACTGCATCTAGATCCAAGCCACTATATCGTTCACGGTACACGACGGACCTTGCCGTGCATAAGTGCTCGATCATGATTGCTACAGTGTTCATGCTTCTGAGCAGACAATGCTGATGACAGTGACTTGATGACTCTACGAGACTCTACGAAATTCTGGTGTGAAGCTGAGCCCTGTCTGGAAGCAACAGGCTCAGTGCGTGAATACTACAGCGCGTGAGCAGCCACTCAGTGACGGCATTCACATCTGCAAGTCGTCTTCACAAATGTAGTTCGGCGTGCGTTCGGGCCAACTACTCGAAGTGCTGTCGCAAACAGCGGCAAATGCATTGAAGTATGGCCTTGTGTGCCACCAGACATCTTCATTATGGCTTGACCGATGATAGAAATAGCGGCTCTGAGCAGCTCTGCTATCTGACTAACTATTGCACTATCAAGCCACTGCCAGGACCAGCAGCATCGTCTTTCGAATCACCAGTGTATGCTAGCTCGCCGCTTCATAGCAAGTAACCGCAAGCCAACTATGTCTGGACCAACAAGATTCTTCTGTGGGTATCGCCACCTAGGCTGCACGAACACAGTGTCACAACGCAATGCAGCTTGTCAAGTGTGCATTGTAAGTCTTGAGTCCAGAACCAGCGACACTATCGGGTTCGTGACTGACATAGAGCGTACAGCAAGTATATGGAAGGAACCCAATTAGAACAGGCGGCATGCGTTGAAGTCCATAGTATGGAAATAGTGTGGTGGTCGACAAATCTGCTGATACGATAGTGTCTCAAATCTGATCCTGTTCTTACTTGCTGCTGAATCCTGCATCTCATAGCATATCATATCGTCAAAGTGGCATGCGGCGCCAAAAACCCTTTCCTCCGAACAAGCATTCAAGAAGTGCTAATTCCAAGGCACAGCTTGCAGTCAGTTGGCTATCAAGTGATCAGTGTACACGAAGTAGACGAGAGAAGAGAATGGAGCTCACCAATGCCGATCCAAAAGCAGTCGCAGCTGCTATGCACGCAGTATCCTGCTCGATATCCTTGCCAGTCTCAATAGCGGCCCAGAAGCGATTCACAAGGACACCGGAAGTCGAGCCAGCGCAGCCTGGAGTACGGTCAGCATGAAGAAACCTATTGATTGATTGTGTTGGAACTTACGCTCAGCTCTCTGGAAACCACAGTTCAGACCTGGAACGTCTGTTCGTCTCGAGATTGCGGCTTCATCTCTCTTGAGATTCAGTCCAGATGCATCCAGCAGATCGTTCAGAGCACCGAGACCCTTTGCTGCGTCGATCTGGTGGCCGTCAAAGTTTACTGTTGCGCTTTCGCCTCGTGGGAGAACTACTGCAGTGGCCAGAGTGGCAATGGCCAGAATTGTCGAGAAGAATTGCATTATGATTGTGTTGTTCGTGGCGTTTTGGATAGAGTGATGCAACGATGACTGCAGAGTGATTTCTTGGGATGTTGCTGTTATAATGAGATCCTGGTGAGGATGATGGCTGTCAAAACATGGGCAAGACTGAGGCTACTTATGCATCACGGCCGTGTCTCGACTGACATTGGCATCTCAGAAGGAGACGTGGTGTCGCGATGTCGCTATCGTGGTGTTCATTGTGCTTGCACGACATATCAACACGAGCGCAGGCACGAGGCGTACTAAAGTGATACAAGCTCACCAAGTGCTGCATCAATATAGCTTGGTCGACTACAAGCAACACAAGCGGTGCGATAAGCAGTCTAGGTCGCTGTGGCCCCTTGTACTCTTCACACGAGGTACGGCCGGGATCTGGCATTGTAAATGCTTGATCCCACGTTGATACCGCGCGAGCAGATCCCAAGCTTGTTCTGCTCAACATACACAAGCTACCTCGAGCTTTGCTGTCTCTGCCGAGTAGATGGTGGGAATCTTGACGGTCTCATGCGATCAACGAAAAGCATGATCTAACGACTGACCCACCGCAGAGGTCTGAGATTGTGCTCGACATTGTGGTGCCGGACGAACATCGTGTCCTTCAAAAGTGGACCACCTGCCCGGTATAGCCGGAACACTTTCCACGAGATCTGAGTGTTCGAGCTTAGGCGAGTCGCTTTTTCGTGCGGTGACGTAGAGACATGCGAAAGAATTCCCAACCAAGCTCCAAGAAGCGATTGACTCCCTCTGCATCTTTGAAGGAACCCACCACAGCATGTCCTACAAAGAACAACAAACACTCTCTGCTCAGCATTTGACTATGCATCTTTCCTACGCATCCGAAGAGCCCATCTCGTTCTTCAAGCTCGTCGTCGCACGACAACTTGTGGTACCCGCCGCATGGACCACCCTTCTCCGCGTTTTGTGAAACTTGGCGTTAGTACTGGAACAAGTGAACGAGCCAACATCGGTCCGAGCTGTTCACGCTACCCCGAGGACTCCTAGATATTCAACTCCACTATTATGCGACGAACAACAACGTCATGTCTATATGCTAGATTCACGAGCCAATGACTGCTTTAAATACGCTCGAGCTCATTCGTACAGTGACTCTCGCGATAATGTAATGATGAAGCCGCGTGAGTGCTTGAGTGATGAACATCTAATTCGATCTTGTCAAACGTCGGCATGAGCGCACTTCTGCTATTGGAGAGCTATACGAAAATACGTATGTATCGCAGCTATATTCATTTAGGTGCTTCTCCACATCCACTTAGTCTCAGATCTGCAGCTCGTGGCACCACGCGCCTCGTACGCCGTGCTGAGATAGGCTTCCCAATGCGGCAAATCGGTTGACACTCACCATTCATGTTGACCAACGGAGCTATACTGCCACGAGTCCTGGAAGAAGCTATGATCAAAAGAGTATCGTAAAAGCTAGCATATACCACATCTATGTATACACCCAAGTCACTGACAGCAACACCATGCGCCTTTCGCTAATATCAGATTGTACCTAATTGCCCAGTCTTGCCAACTGCGACCCGTCCATGCAGTGCTGAACCTAACCGCCCATATCAAAAAGTCGTTCCCATATACACAAGTGCTACAAGTCCTCAAAGGGGTTTCCACTTGTTCCTATCTTCGATCCTGCTGCCACTGCTCAATAGCCCTCTCATTCTCATTTCCATCTGACTTTCCCTCTCTTTAATCTCCACGTCGCCGCCGCTTCTGCTTCGCACAGTGTTGACACTTCCCTCCCGACTAAGTTTCCCAACAGTGAGTTTGTTGTTGTTCAGACTGAGCATACTCTCCTTTCTGCTGATCGCTCCATCAGAGGCAGATCTCATACTGGCTCGCTCAATGTCTGCATTGACGACCCTCAGTCTGGCTTTGGGAACGGTGAACATGACTTGAAAATCTCGTTTCGAAGCGGCGCCTTCCACGTCCCACTCGTTCTCGGCCTCGCGTGCGTCGAGAGAAGTACGAGTCTCTTCTCCCCAGTCGCCCTCAAGTTCTGGATCGTCGCGGTAAGGATGCATAGCATCCCAGTCCTTTTGCCCTCGCTTCTGTTTCAGTAGAGCTCCGCCATCTGAGATAGCTCGTCTCGGCTTGTCACTAGTGCCAGCAGGTCTGTGCGACCGTGATGGCGAGGAAGATGAGGTTCGCGGCTCGATCTCTTCCGGAGGTTGTTTGTTCTGACTGGTGAGACTAAAGCTGCGGTCGTTCATTGCAGTGGTCAATGCACGACGTATGCTACCCATCCAGCCTTGCCTTCGGCTCGGACCAGCTGGGTCCGCTTCTGATCTCGAGTTGGTGCCACCAAGACCGTGTGCTGCCAGAGCGCGATGATATGGATCATCGCGGGCAAAAGTCGGACTCCCGCCAAGAAGTGCCTTGCCCTCCTGCTGGAGCCCGATGAATGAGGAATTGGCAGTCATGAACGATTCCGTGGATTCATCAGCGTTGTGTATAGGCTCAAGCACTGGCTTCTTAGATTCACGCTTGACTTTCCTTTGACTTTCGGTGTGACTTCCATAGAAGTAATAGGGTGATTTCCTGCCACTGCTCGAGCCCGTTGTTGTCATCGTTCCTGTTCGCGTTTCCAATGGGGATGTGCCTGGGGTGTTCTCAGCTTCCCTTCTTGCCAATGCAGCGGCCATGAGAGCGCCGGTACGTGTCGACATAGTACGCGTAATCGATGTCGTTGAAGCATGAGAGCGCGTCGAGCGGTCACTGAGCGTAGATGATGTTCGGTCATCCGTCTTGGTTGGCGAAATCCTGCCACTCCACGAGGCAGGACCGGTACTATGTCCAGAACTGGAGCCAGATGTTATATCGTCATCATGCTCAATTACTTCCCAATTCATGTCCTTGCCTGATGGCACTGGCTTCCGCTCAATGACTTGTTCGCGTGCCATGTACGTTGGTACTCTTCGCAGCGTATCTGCCGCGTTAGGAGATCTCGGCGAAGTAGGATGGCTTCCTAGTGGGTTAGGTACAGGGTCATTGAAAGGATCACGAGTTGGAGATGTATCCGCGCCAGAATGTAGCACGCGTTGTAGCTCTTGTAGCTTTGCTTCAGCTGTACTGAACCTATCACGCACTTGTCCAGGCTCGAGAGTCGGTGAGGGGTCGAGAAATGGATCTCGCGGAGTCATGCTTCCTTCCAGATCATCCTCATCCTGGCGCTCCAGAATTGGGTGGATGTTGCCACTGCCTTTGTTGATCCGTGTATCATCGTTACGCGCTGTTTGATGGTAGCTATATGGCCTGTTCAACAAGCCATTTCGCAGACCTCTCGTGGGACTTGGAACGCTCACAAACAACCCGGTGGATGCTGCTTGCTGCATTGGTTGAGATCCATCATCCACAGCTGCATATGGACCGTTTCGGCGATCATGTGGATTGCCATGGTCCAGATACGGTTGATCCAACGCCATAAAAGATCCATCCGCAGAGTGAAGCAAAGCTTGCTGGCGCTCTTCGCGCTTCTTCTTCAGACGCCTGGCATACCAGAAGTAGGCCAAGATCAGGATTACAAGGACTAGCACACCTAACCCTAGACCAAGGCCCAATCCGGTCTGTTGCGACGTCTTGCTCAGAGCACCTCCACCCGACGACGATTCACTCGATTGGCCAGAGCTCAACGGATTGGTATAGGAATCAAGCCACTGATTCGATGTAGCATTGAAGAGCAGGACTTGATCGCTTGGCTGTGCTTGCCTTCTGACGAATCTGGATGAGGATGCAGCTGGGATCGTGTAGCCTCCGACGATCATGACAACGCCTCCCGGTAGCATAGCTGCACCGTGTCCGAACAAGCCGGTGCCCTCAGCAATACCACTCCCAGATTGGGACGGAACTGTCCAGGTCCAGGCTTCGGCAGCGTCGCCTCCATATTCGGAGCCCAAATTCAGCACAGCCAGCTGTGGCACGGCTGGGTTCGAGATGTCTCCTACCCACCCTCCAATCACGATGATCTTACTGCCGTCCTCCGAGAGCACTGCCGTGTGACCAGATCTAGGCTCCACCGTCGATACCTCCGCTTCTCGCACAGCTAGGTCGATTCTGCCTGTAGATGGCTGCTGGACTGGCAAGAAAGACCAGCTGTTCTGTGGTAGAGAGAAGAGCGCCACTTGTGACGTATTCAAGAACGCATCTGTTGTGTGTCCTCCAAGCAGCAAGAAATCCTGCTGTTGAGAGTGCGCTGCGCCCGTGGCGTTGACTCGAAAGGTGGGCGTCAAGCCAGTCATCGAGAATCCAGCTTCTGCTATGGGCGGTCCTCGTGCTGCAGTGTTGCCGATATCGTAGACTGTCTTGCCTGTGCTGGCTCCTCCGCTGGGCGTGTACACGAGCATGGTCTGCGAGTACTCTGCAGAGCCTTGCCATGTCGCAGTCGTGCTGTTACTAGAAGGACACATGCCACCAAACACGTACAAGTCCAGCTGCTGTTTCCCGTCTCCCATGTCCGCCGAGAACGCGATGCCGTTGCTGAGGTAATTCACTCCGGTCAGGTTCCCGTTCACGCTCAGCTGCGTGGCTGACGAGTCATGTTTCGTCCATTGTCCATTGTACTTCCACACTGCCGTGCTGTCTGATCCACCCTTGCAGTCTCCAGCAACGACTGTGATGTTTCCCGACGCATCTAGAATGGGCAGATACGGTACGAGCGTATCTTCCTCCAGGAATGGCAGGGCTGGTGACAGAGTCTTGCGTGACAACTTATCGCTATCGAATTCTCCCGAGACATCTACGCTCTCTAAGACCGCTTGATTCGAGTTGCCCAAGGAACCTCGTAGGATGTATGCGATGGAAGAGTTCGGCGAGGTGAGAACGGTTGTCGGATTATATGGTAATGATACATCGGCCAGAGCTATGCGCACCAAAGCCAGAAGGCTCCACGGTACTAGCTGGTCCTTCATAAGAATATCGGTTCGTGGTAGTCGTGAAGATCATAAAGAGGTGGAGGAAGTCGTCTCGTCTGGGTTACACCATCCTCTCATTCATCGTTGTGTCTCTAATGCCCTTGCTTGCAGCACAGTTGGTCGATCGTCCCAGAGTCCAAGCGTATGTCCAGGTAAGAGGATTGAAACTGAGCAGCAACAGTGCGCTCGAGATTCCAGAACAGAAGGTGGCACTGCTGCAAGTGTGGCCTTGACACGCCGCGTGTGCGATTCGTCTCAAGAATGTACGAGGCAGGTCTCAATCACTCATCAGCATGCAAGCAGTAATGCGTTCATGGGTCTTGGTGCAGTAGGTCAGAAGTGTGTGACCCTCGAATCCTGCAAGTCAACAAACGCGCATCAAGCGCCGCGGGCTGGATCAGCTCTACCAGCCTTTTCTCTTCAAGCTTTTCCTCTTATTAGCTAGGTACGCTCACACGTTGGTATTGCGCAACAACCGAGATCCTGGGACAGCAAATCAGAGCGAATGACGCCAGCCTCGTCTGCGCAGTTGTGGATGGCTGGGCGAAACGTCTTGTGTTTTGAGTGGATCCCGGAGCTTGTTGCCAGGGTGATGTCGCTTGCACGAGCAGTCCGAGACCTCGAAGCGGAATGGTCGGCGTCATGCGAGATGCGAACACTTTGGAGATCCATGTTAGTACCGTGATCTAGTGAAAGCAAGGTGGTCGAGACGAGAAGTTGGAAAGTAGTGTCGGCAAGAGCGCAGTGACGTTCGGACATGATGCCGAGTTGGAAAGGGCAAGCGAGTCAGCACACACGGCCAGGCGCTGACTGGTGGTGTCTCAAGTAGTGCAGATAGATGGTGAAGACACACGTGAGTGATGGAAAAGTATTGTGCATGTGTGGTAGCTGATACAGACTTGGTCGACCTGTACTTCGCCAAGTCTCAGTCTACCATGATCATGCCACATCAATGTCGACACTTT
The DNA here is from genome assembly GCA_024114885.1 of Septoria linicola. NCBI lineage: Eukaryota > Fungi > Ascomycota > Dothideomycetes > Mycosphaerellales > Mycosphaerellaceae > Septoria > Septoria linicola. Next base: position 1,108,768 of record CP099428.1, on the reverse strand, counting down.
GACTACATGCTTTGCTTTCGACACTTCTTCGGTCGTGCCATGTCCAGCACAGTACCATGCAATAAGTCCCCAGCACAAGGACAGTCAATCTGAGCCCTTCCCGTCCGCGTATGTCAGTGCCAGGAGCATTTCGTGCTCGACCAGCAGGTGACCTCCCAAAACGCCTTCAGAACTCCTACTCCACGCTCAAACGCCTGCAAATGATCGCCTGTCTTCAACGTTCCCCGATGCTGTGTGTACGCCGCCTGATGATGTTGCCCCGTTCATCCAATCGCTATGTCAATGTTCATTCCGATTCGCTCAATCGTCATCCAAAGCATTGATCTTCCTCTTCATGAACTCGAAGTTACTGAAGAATATCATGTTTATGATGCAGGACCGTAGCACTGAGACGCCCAAACCTCGATATGAACCTCCTGCGAAGAACTTGATATCTGGTCGAGCGGCATGACCACTTCCAGCGCTGAGGAGCGTTTTCTGATATACTGTTTTGGCAACGTCCACTGGATAGATCTAAAGTCACTGGTCAGCACCTTCCCTGATTGTCTGAGGCAAGAGGTACAACTTACACAAGCCCAACTGACGATGCCGCAAAGTCCTCCGGCCGCAAGAACAGCATAAGGTGAAGTCGCGCTCTTTCCTCTTGCATTTCCCATCAACTGCTTCGCACTTTCATACGTTGTGAAGTAGATCGCTGTTCCAATGGTATCTCTCAGCAGATGCAACCTGTAGCCAGCATACAGCCCGGTCAAGCCTCGATCTCGCACCAATCGTCTCGCAGTAGCCATGCTGCCTCCACTCTTCAGGTCTACGACTGGTGCAGCGCCCGACTGACTCGTAGCTCCAGTTGTTGTCATCAACGATGCGGCCTTTCTCGCCTCTTTCCCAGCCAACTGCTCATTAAGCTTCGTCAACTCAAAGGGACAAGAAATAGTCGTGATGACGGCCCCGGCTGTTGCTCCTGCGGCGCCAAAACAGGCCATTGTGCTGAGCGTGGGATACGAGCCTGGAGCATTCGCAATCACCAATGGACTTTCGCCTGTCATCTCGTGGATAGCCGCATCATATGCGTACTTCGCCTTCTGGTACAGACTGAAGCTAATGGTTCGAACCACTGTCACTGATATGAGCGGCGGTGTGACGCCTCGCCAGAACGCTCGCAGGCCCTCGGCGCGGTAGGCATCTTTGATGGTGTGGACGAAGCCGGTCTCATAGGACTGCATGCGAGATTTGGCGAAGTCGAGTGGGAACGCCGCGAATGTACTAAAGACGGACGAAGTCGAGGCGCTGATCTCGGTGCGGTACTTCTTGGCGAATTGCTTCACCTTCTTGGATGGCTGGAAGTAGAAGATGCTTCTGCCATTGTTGTTGTTGCTGCTGTTGTTGCTGCTGCTGCTGCTGTCGTCTCCTGACGAGCTCATGGTAGGTGGTTGAGGACGGACCTCTTCATCGTGTTTCCACGAATTCGAGGTCTGCCCGCGGAAGTTGTCTGGCGGCCGAGCGCCTTGGTGGTCTGTGGTGCGCGGAGTTAGTCTCTGCAATTGCGAGTGGTCAAAGTGCACAAAAATGACGGCAAGGCAGTGGTATGGTGGTGTAAACGATCAAGTGAGCTGGTGAGCCGAAAGCTCACCCAATGATGCGTTGCAAGTCCCGCCAAAACCTTGTTAGGTAATGCATCTTGGCGCCACCTTCGTCCACGGCAGCATGTGAAAGAGGCTGACCACGGCGCGTGATCTCTATGGTCTGATACATCACTCCATGCTACTGCATATACCACGCCAAGTGGAATGAATTCAATGGCCGTGCTGAACGGATACGTGGACGGAGAGAGCATTCGTGTCACACAGAAGCGAAGACTATCGCCTTATGGCTCGAGGACAAGGCAGAGTAATGAGGCAACGTGCCTATGCAGAGCTGCAATATCGGATCGGTGCATATCTCCGATCATCTACGTAATATGCATGCTGCGCTCCACGAGGCACACGCTTGCGATGCCAGATATTATCATAGCCAGAGCATTCCAACGCCACTGGCCAGACCAACAAACACAAGACTCCAGGCGAAGCCTCTGACAACAGCAGGGGCAGCCGATTCTGGAGCTTGTTTAGTGGTATTACTGCCTCCAGGCGCAGTGTTTATGCAGTTTGATGCACACTGATAGCCCGTGGGACAACATCCTCCACCGACATCCGCGCCACAGGTCGCCCATCCATTAGCACAGGACCCGCTAGTCGCAGCAGCATTGCCGCCACCGGCAGCGACTGTTAGACCAGAGTTACTGACTACATTTGTGCTAGCTGATGCCGGGCAAGAAGTTGTGTCACAGTTTCGGTCTACCCGGCAGCATCCACCTAAGTAGACTGCTGAGCACATATAGAAGCCAGTCGGACAGCCTTCGACAGCCTGAGTGGTGGTCGTTGTGGGTCCAGTCTCGGACTCTTCGCTACTCGTTGGGCGTACAGGAGGAGCAGCTGTAGCAGAAGTAGTTGTCGTTCGGTCTAGGCAAGACGTGCTGGTGCCGCAGACCTGATCCGCGGCACAGCAGCCTCCTCCGAGAGTTGCAGGACAAGACTGAAAGCCATTCTTACACGATCGACTAGCTGTTCCGCCGCCAATGACAATAGTGGTGGGCTGCGTAACGGTCACTGTTTGGGTACTGTCGTCTCCACTCGCTGTCACAGTCACGGTCGTGGTGCGGCCAGACTCGGATACTATGATAGTCGTCGGACGCTGACTGCTAGTATTGATCGTGCCTGTTGTTTGAGTGGCCACTGGCAAAGTCCTTGTCACTGTCGCAGTGCCATAGAAGGCGCAGCCGTCTGCCACACATGCCGCGCCTGGTATGCAACATCCTGCCCCATCGTTGGGGCAGCTAGTATACCCTGCAGATGTGTCGCATTCGCCGACTTCATCACCGCAGGTAGCTCCTGCGGGACAGCATCCCACGCCTTCTGAAGTGTTCACACATGTCTCGCCGCTCTGACAGCAAAGATCAGAGCCGATATTACTGCATGAAGTCGTGCCAGCAGGACACTCAAACTCTCGTGCGAAAATACTGCGCCCAGACAGCTTTACGGCGTGCCGGTCATGATTCGTATGCTGGCCAATCGGTGGTAATAGCCTCGAAGCATTTCCACACTGGCCTAGCTCGTTGTGATGTGCCAAACGTCGCGAAGACAGATCTCCGGTCTCATCTGTCGCAGCGTACTCGCCAAAGTCCCAGTAGTGCAGAAAGAATTTCTCGCCTGGATCATCTCCCAGCTTCTTCATGCCTACAGGCTCCTGCCATGTGAGCTTCTGCTGTGCTTCTAGACCTCGTTTTACATGTGGCTCGTCTTCTGGATAGTATTTGACATTTCGTGGCAGATTGAAAGGCCATTTCAGTTCTTCGGCGTTGATCGCGGTCGCAGAAAGTACAATGAGTAGGCTGGCAGGGAGAGCGAGTAGTCTGCCTATGTCGTGCATTGTGCCGTCCTATGGGTGAGTAGTGAGACCAACAGAGCGTGGGAGTGGGTCACGACCCAAACTCGCGAGATGGTACAAGCAAATTATGCGACACAGCGGAATAATGAAAACGTCGTACTTGCCTCGTAAGACTCTGTGATTGTGGCTGGTATATAAATCTGCTACAGCTCGAGTCCTCGAGTCGCAAGACTGAGCTTGCCAGCGAGGGTGGCTGGCAATGAAAGCTTGGACGCAGCTCACACCGTCAGTCTTCCGAACTCCATATTTCGGCTTCCAACACCACGATATTACTGCCAACCTTCAGATCATGACTACGTGTGTTGCATTGGCTGGGCGGACAGCCTCAAACTGACCATCATAATGTCGATGCCCAAGTCGCTGTTTCAAAACATACGATGGAGGCGAACCTTCAGCTAACTTAGTCTTGACAGCCCTCACAAAGCAGCCGTCTGTGCTCTGGTGCAAAGTAGACAAAAGCTCGATGGCCGATTTTGACGCACTAGCTCAGCGACTGTAAGCATTTGCAAAGGACTGACTCTCTCAAGCAGTACACACTGACAGCTACGAGCCTCTGCTGTCTGAACCCAGCAGATCAGCAGCAATTCCGAGAAGCATGCGCAGACGATGCAGTGTCAACAGAAGTTACAGTGAAGTCATGGCTGGAAGTCTGGAAGACCACTTTGATGGGAGGCAGTGTCGCTCGATTGGAAGCCTTAGCAGCCGAGCACGACCTGGCAAGTCTGGTCAAAGTCATCAGTATCGCGGACGATACTGAGAGATTTGATCCATGGCTTCATTATCTACCCCATTCAAAGCAGAATCGTACGACATCTGGCCACGCGGCGAAGATGGAACTGTCGCGTCAACGGACATCGGTGTGGCAGCACTCCAGGCCATTCTTTTAGATGGTCAGCTTCGTCCTAACACGATACTCATTATGAACCACCGCATTGCTGCCACAAATCGAACAACCCAGACTGAGATGTCTAGCCATATCGAAGGGCTGGTCTCGGCAGAACACAACGGTTCTTATTCTGACGCAGCTATTGCCTTTGCAGCAGACATAATTCGCGGCTCTAATCTGGCTGTGACCTCTATCGATGTGGCTACGATTGACATTCCTCTTGCAGAAAGCTCGCTTATCCACTCCGTGCAATCCAAAGGACAGAGTGACCGTATGGTCTTGGCTTCTCCAAGTGTGACAGAAGTCTGTATTGCAGAAAGCTCGCTTATCCACTCCGTGCAATCCAAAGGACAGAGTGACCGTATGGTCTTGGCTTCTCCAAGTGTGACAGAAGTCTGTATTGGTCTATCACCCTCTCACCAAGGCCAGGACATGGGATTTGCCCTTCTGCGAACGGCAAAATTGCGCTTGGGACAGGAGAGCTGCACATACTGGCTCGAGAAAGTGCTGTACTGTGCAGTTGCACTTGTCGCTCTGGAGATCTCGATACATTGTCCATGGAACATGCTGGCAGATACACAAAAGGTAGTGCCGAAGCTACATAGCTTCACCGTGTCATCGACCACAATTTCCGCTGAAGCTATCTGCCATTTCTTGTTAGCTTCAGGCGAGAGCTTGATCGAGCTCAACTTCAATCAAGTGACACTGGTACATGGATCGACATGGCTTGATTTATTGTCTGATTTGGCTACTCGGTTTCTGAACTTGGAGTCGTTCAGCTTGAAGATCCTGAGAGAGGAGAAGGCAGGACACATGGCCATCGACTACTCCAGCTTCGATAAGCAACATCTCGAGGAGCAATATCGTGCTGGAATACAGCTTGTGGCCAAAGGGCCCTCTCACAGTAGGCGCGTGACAAGACTTTCGTATGCAGGTCCAAATGCCGACAAAGTGCTTAGAATCGTGGCCAGATATGGTCGCACAGTGCTCTCCTCGTATACGTGATTGCGACTCACTAGACCACTTGGAGGCCAATCTTTATGGATCTTCCCGGCCATCGTCGGAGGCAACCTGGAGCATGGGACACATAGCCAGTGCGCACAGCCGAAGGTGGCATGAGTAGTTGAACTCCTGGGCTCAAACGGCATACAGTATGCTACATCTCGGCCACGACACAGCAAAGCGAAAGAGAGCTTTGTCATCGAAGATCTACTCGGCACTTGCCTTGCCTCTGAACTTTGACTTTTGGTAATCAACTTGCTGCAGCATTACCAATCGGGGCTGGTGCTTGGCAAAGTGTGTCGGGACGATGTGGTATGCCCGTCATTGCCGTCACGCAAAGCTGTGCTCAAGCCGATCGCGGCAACTGACTACATAATCGTGTCAATGCCACAATCTGCAAATGGTCATCGAAACTCTACAGACGATTCACAGCGAACCAAGGTTTCATGATGAAGTTCGCAACTCTTGCTTACTTGGTTCCAGTGCTAGCCATTTCATCTGCAAAGCCACCATGCATGGACAACATCAAGCAAGTTTCAACCATCTACCAGTTCAAAAAGGCACTTGGATAGAGAATCTCGCGATCAGATCGAACGGCAAGATTCTGGTCACTCTGCTTTCCGCACCAGAAGTCTGGCAGATTGACCCCGTCAATCCAGGTCCAGCAGAGCTGATCTATCGCTTTCCGCAAGCGCTCAGTGCTTTGGGTATAGCCGAAGTACAGCCGGACGTCTTCGCCGTGGCAGTCGGCAACATTACAGTCGAGACAATAGCCTCCACGCCGGGTTCCTACAGCGCATGGCTAATCAATCTGAGCCAACAGCAGCAGGGGAAGCAAGCGAAGTGCGTATCGAAAATCACCGACCTACCACAAGCAGCTTTCCTGAACGGCGTTTCCGTCCTATCGCAGAAGGAGAATGTCGTCTTGTTGGCAGACTCGGCTCAAGGTCTCATATACCAGCTGAACGCACAAACTGGTGCCTCAAAGATATGGCTCGACGATCCAGCCCTGAAGCCGAATAACTCCATCGCAGTCAAGTCTGGGATCAATGGCTTGCGCGTGCATGAAGGCTACGCGTACTTCACAAACACTTTCTCCTCTCCAGTCCTCGGGCGGGTTCAGATCAGCAGTGCAGGAGGACCTGCTGGCCCGGTGCAGACCATTGTCGGACAGCCACCATATGAGACAAACATAGGCGATCATGCTGATGACTTTACGTTTGATAGCAGTGGAAATGTCTGGCTCGCGACTAATCCTTCGAACTCGATCGTCAAGATTGAGTCAGGTGGTCGTGTGAGCGTCGAGGTAGGAGGCGTGGATGATTCGACTGTTGCTGGTGTGACTGCTCTGGCTTTTGGGAGGACTAGCAGAGATCGCAAGGCGTTGTATGCTACGACGAATGGTGGGATTGCTTATCCTCCTCCAAGTGGTGCCGTGGGCGGCAAAGTGCTTGCAGTCAACCTAGATAACTTGTGATACTGCACGGTTTCGGAGGTCATCAACCATAGCACCAAGCAGATAAAAGCTTCAAAGGCTAGAAAAGGATGATTTGCAACACCTACATGAGATTTGCCTTTATTTTCGAAGGCACCACGCTTGACCAGATTTCACAAGGAAGTGCTAATCGAGCCAGACTGCCTAACAATCAATATTCTCAACTTGCCTCCGATACTGCGCTCGAATCAGCTTCTGATACCACCAGCCTCCACACGACAGAACCGCCATAAAGCCGGAGGCAACGCAACCCATCTTGATCCAGTTTGTGCTCGCGTGTCGCTGTGGATATGTATCTGACGCGACTTGGACGAAGGCCTCGTCGAGCCGGGTCCACATCGGAGCATTGACGTAGCAGATGCAATTGCGGTACACTCCCATAATCTGCAAGACCGTGCCGCCGAGCGACGTGAAGAGTGCGAGGAAGCATGCAGTCCAGTAGAGTGGTGATAGTGAGTGGCGAAAAGTAACCTCGATAATATAACATATGCGAAGAAATACGCTCAGCACGCGAGCTCGCCAGCCGGAGTTGAGGAATGGAGTCCATTCGAAAATAGCGTTTGTCTTGTGGCACTGTCTTCGGGCCTGGTATAGCAAAGTCACAAGCAGCTGGCACGCGGCATAGCAGACCAATGTCAAGGAGCGACAGCCCCAGCCGACCGGTGGTGTTCTCCAAGCCACAACAAAGGAAGACTGATTAATACTACTGTGGGTAGTAGAGAATCCACAAAAGCCACTCGATGGGCTTTATTCGGACATTCTGCTCTAGAGATCGAAGGACGTCTTGCTGCTCACCGCTCGCGCGTATCATGATGGTGCGAAGCCAGGCGGTCTTATTCGAGCCACGTTCTAGCATGGACACGGGCTGGAAGCGAGTCTTGTACATCGAGAAGGCGGATTGGGCCAGTGCAGTAGGCGGTGGCAGGCCACTGAGGACGCAAATTGCGCTAGGATTGTTGCTTGCAAGCAGGCAGCCACTGACAATCGCAACGTGCACGACTATCATCCACTGCACTCCGAACGCCAACGTGATTGCCGGATCTTGGAATGCTGCATCACCCAGAAGATCGACGATGTTGTAGATGAATCCGCCAAGAAAGAAAGCAACGGGTGCTCCAACGACCACTCCGAAATCACCTTGTGCGCTCATGAGATACAGCATTTGAGCTTTCTGAGCACTCGCATCCTGGTGAAAGTCCAGGGGTGGGATGCTTCTGTGAGAGCATCCGGCTCACGGTGCGGTGCTGCTTGTGGTAGCAGTCTTCCCAATGCCTCTTCAGTCAAAGCGTCGTGTACCGTGCCGATGCCGCTCAGTGAACTCAAGCGATAACGGTGTCTCTTGGATGGTGGCAGAGGTAGCAGCAGGTTCCCGCCAACTACGCATAGGAGTAGTCGGAGCTTAGAGGAGCTGTCCAGCTGCCATTTCTTTGTGGAGATCGCATGAAGTATCTTCGTGTCGAGGACTGCCTCAGTGATTCCAGATATCATCAATGGTTCAGCTAACATCAATATGACAGCGATCCAGACAATCGTGTCGGCCGCCGTGCAGAGCACGAGGATGGCGCCATATAGTACAGCACCCGGGACCTGAATCAGCCTGGCACCCGCTAGCTTCGGAAGTGCGGCACGTATTGGCCTTGATAGTGGGCGCATGTCACATACCGGCAGGAAACGCTTTCCACGCGGAATCGACAGTGAAAAGATGATTGACGGACTGCAGAACAGGTCAGTGATACAACACAGTCGGCAGAGATTGACTGACGCACATGATGAATTGAACCAGAGGAGCGACCCAGATGCTAAGCTCACTAATAGCCGTGACATCGAAGCCGCGGCAGTGAGTTCTGCAGCTGTGATACGTGATGTATACTGCCTTCGCAGGTGTCACACCTGGACTGTACTTCTGTCCACATGTGGAGTACTTGTGTGGCGATGTTATCAGTCCCATTGTTCTGTTGGTATAATCGAACAGCCGCCCGTGGTCGCTGGCCTCCCGACAGCAAGTCGGGTAGTCAAAGGCAGAAACAGAGCTACTTAGTATAGCCAGCGTCAGAACGGCTCTTCGCAGCATGGTGGAACGTATCACCAGCGTGCCTTCAAGATTCGATACCATGCCTAGAGTCAGGCTGGCCTATTCTTTTCGACTCAAAGGAGTGGCCGGTGTTCAAGTAACCGCCAGACAACGAACGCTGGTGAGCTTTATGCACACCGGTGGAAATTGGTTTGAAGGTGGCGTCTTGCGTGCTCGCGGCCAAGTATTGATTGTCGCTTATTCATTCGTTGTTTTCCTCAGGCTTGGGTGTGGTGAGGTTCATGCAAGCCGTCAATGTGAAGTCGCACTCAGCCGCACCTCGTGCGACCCACCATGTCTTCTGTATGGCATGATTCGACTCATGCACCTCCGTTGATGCAGCACTGAGCTTGAAAATGGTAGCCTCGGCAATGGTGTTGCTTGAACACCTCGCCCTGAATCCGCGACGTGCTCAATGACTCGCCAGCCATTGCTTCACCGGTATGCCAACGCTTTCTACCCGAACGCCCTCGGACGGTGCCTTCCTGAAAGTTCCTGGCAATAGAGCAAGCTCGATCGACTGTCGAAACCGCTTCACCTCGAGTTACATTTCGCATATCGACACAGTGCTCGACCACTTCTCGGCTTGTGAAACAGCAGTGGCATTCGTGTTCCCCTTCTCCATGTTCGACTTCGCCCCAGCTCACGGGAAGATACGCAGCAGCCGAATCGTCCTTTGGCCGGTGGCATGCAGCGGATATGGCAAGTGAGCAAGAGCCCACCACGGGCATGCGGTCAAGAAGCTTGCGTGATCCCAGGACTATGAGGGACAACAACATGCCAGTGGCCAGGAGTATGGCTAGCAAGATGGGTAAGCATGAATACGCTGCATACGTTTGCACCTCGTTCTGATCAATCATAGCACTTGTCGCTAGTCCAGAGGCGGCGAACTCAGCAGCCCCAATCCGCACCAGAAAAAGCCCCTGCGAGATAAGCCAATGGAGCGAAACACTCAAAGCGATGAGCGGTAGACTGAACCGATAGGGAACTTGAAGCCAGTAGGTAGACCTCTGCTGTCCTCGAGGATCCGACGCGCGCAATGGCCTTTTCCGCAAGCAGTATCGAGACATTTCGGCGGCCGACAGCATTGCGGTGACAAGTCCATTGTACATGAAGTACAAGCACGAGCATATGATTTGCGGAGAATTGACCATCATCACCGCCACGATCAATCCACCAGCTCCTTCTTGGGGGAATTTGACATTGAACAGACCATCATTGAATTTGATGAATGTGCGTGCATCAAGCGCACCAAATCCTCGCGAGAAGGGCGATCCGGCGGATTGCTCTGACCGCAGAAGTCGAGAAGCTGCCAACGCCAAGAGGCCCGACGCGATCGCGAGGAACAACGTCCAGAGACCAACAGTTGCAGACCAGTTCAAGAGGCCAGGGCCACTGGACCAACGCTTTTGCGCAGAGACATCGACGTTTTCAATTGGCCTAGAGTGTACGTCAAGACCTAGTCTGCTGAAGTCGGCACGGAGACCATGCGCAGTCGTGCTGTCGTAGTATCTGGCTCTTCTAAGAACGATGCTACAGCATCCCCAACAGTGATAAGTAGCGGGCGCCTTTGAGCTAGAAGCAACCAAAGCATTGCAATCATTTTTAAACCATTGGCAATCATGACAACTACCATCAACTGCAGGGAGAATTGCAGTGAACAGAGCTGTGGCGTCGTCATCGAAAGGCAACAGTCAATCTTGTAGTTGTGTTCTATACGAGGTCCTGTAAACACTGTGGAGTTTGTCGAATCACTCGTTAAGTTGCGAAGTATCGACCAGCTATCAGCGCTGGGTGCACAGGATGAGGATGTCTTGTTCCAATTGCACATCCACGCCCAGGGCAGTCGGCTCTCCTCGTACGTACTAATGGAGAGGTAAGTGATCGTAGGCACATCGGGCACGTCATCGAGGTTGCTCGATATGAGCAAAAGTGGTCCACGACCGTCCAGGAATCTAGTGCCATACGCACCGATGCATGCCGCACTGGTCAGATTCTCGACTCCATGGTTGCGAAGTACCCGCTCAGGGAAAGCATGGAAGTCTGCTATGCCGGCATCATGACCACTGATGTCAGCATCGAGCCATGACTCAATCTTGGTCGCAGAATACGCCGTGTCGAGCGATGTGAGCTGGAAGACTGAGGTGAAGTGTGAAAGTAGAGTCGTCGCGGTCGCGCAGTGGGAATGGATGGATGCAGCAAGGCTGCTTCCGCCCGCCGCTCCCGACCATCGTCATGGTTCCAAAAAGTCAATGGCTCGACTCATCGCTTCCTCCCCTCGAAGCCCAATTCTTACCTCTAAATAATAAGATCACTCGATATTGGTTCACATTAATAGACATTGGCCACCATGTCTACTTTCGGACAGTACTTCAAAGTCACGACCTACGGCGAGTCGCATGGCAAGTCGGTGGGATGCATCGTCGACGGTGTCCCGCCTGGACTGCAGCTCACCGAGAAGGACATCCAGCCTCAGATGACCCGACGGCGACCTGGTCAATCTGCGCTCACAACTCCTCGCGATGAGAAAGATCTGGTGGAGATCCAGAGTGGCACAGAGTTCGGCGTCACGCTTGGAACACCCATCGGATTGAGGGTCATGAATCAGGATCAGCGGCCAAAGGACTACGGCAAGGACGGTGCAACATTCAATGGACAAGAGGCTGGCGCAAAACCACAGAGGTCTATGGACGACTTTCCCAGACCATCGCATGCCGACTGGACCTACCTTGAAAAGTACGGCGTGAAAGCCTCGTCTGGGGGTGGACGAAGTTCAGCTCGCGAGACAATCGGACGTGTTGCTGCTGCTGCGATTGCAGAGAAGTACTTGAAAGTTGCGCATGGCGTCGAGATTGTCGCATTCACAAACAGCGTGGGACCAGAGCACCTCTTTCCTTCAACACGGACTCATCCTAGCCCTTCGACAAATCCCGAGTTTCTCAAGTTGATTGATGAAGTCACAAGGGAGCATGTGGATTCCTTCCTACCTGTCCGTTGTCCAAACACCGAGGCTGCACAGCGTATGGAGGAGCTCATTGGAGAGTACCGAGACAAGCATGATAGCATAGGCGGCACTGTCACATGCGTGATTCGCAACTGCCCGTCAGGACTGGGAGAGCCGTGTTTTGACAAGCTAGAGGTGAGTCGATTCGCGTGAAAGCTGTGCTTAAAGATGGACTGCGGTATACATAATGCTACATTTAACCACCGCTGACATCCCCCAGGCCAAGCTTGCTCATGCTATGCTCAGCATACCTGCCACCAAGAGCTTTGAGATCGGCTCCGGCCTCGGCGGCTGCGAGATGCCAGGCTCAATTCACAACGATCCTTTCGTGAAGGCACCCGCTGTCCCACCTTCAGCTACTGGAGCTGCTCAGCCTGTCAGTTCGCGACCACGACTGACGACCAAAACCAACAACTCTGGTGGTGTCCAAGGAGGAATCTCGAACGGCATGCCAATCTTCTTCACAGTCGGCTTCAAGCCTCCTGCCACTATCGGTCAGGCTCAGCAGACCACGACTTACGATGAGGAGGAGGGTGTACTTGAAGCAAAGGGAAGGCACGATCCTTGCGTCATTCCACGAGCTGTACCGATCGTGGAGGCCATGGCTGCGTTGGTGGTCATGGACGCTATCATGGCTCAAAGTGCCAGGCAAAGTGTTCGCAGCTTGCTTCCGGTGATTGACAACAAGCTCATTGTGCCAATATCGGAGCAGCAAAACAACCTCACCTCGCCAGCGAACGGACACGCCAAGTAGGACTTGCGTGCTCCCAGTCCTGCCGAGACTGTTGACCCCTGTGGGGATGAGAATGAGCCTTCATTATCCGGCAGTGCTTTTACGACACCTGTCAAGGCCAGTGCTAGTGAGACTCCAATTCGATCGGGTCGGAAGACGATGTATGCAGAGAACATTATCTTTCATGATGTTTAGCGAGGCGTTCAGGTGGCTAGATGAAAAAGTATGCGAGCCCCGAATGCAAAACTATGGCTAATGGCTGTTTTATCTGCCAATTGCGCGTTCCACAACTTAGTAGGGGGGCTGCAGAACGAGTTGACTTCAACAATCAGACACCAGAAATGCAGCTGTTGCCACATTCTGACAGCCCTAAGCGGAGATGATCCATCTGGATATCAGCTACAAGGTCCCCGTGGTACGTTACGCTCGTTGATACATCCCACCATTGCGGCGCACATCGTGTCGGACTCTTGAGAGCAAAGAGATCCAAGCCAAGACGCCATAAGCAGAAGCGCATCTTGCGGCTCGTGTATGAGATTGAACTGGTCTGGCGCAGCGTGAACGCTTCTTGAGACGAACGATCGTGTTCGTGTTCATCGACTTGGCTCTGGGTCACTGTATGCTTAGCAGGCCATCCTAGCTCGACATGCAACGTGACACACGTGCAATTCGAAAATAGAAGACGTGATGAAATCCGACGTGAGGAATGCCGGCTCAGTCGCGCATTCCAGAATTGATACGTTCCTCCATATTTGATTAATGCCTCGCTCTTGCATCTGCAGCAACAATGCTTGTTCACTCTTCCGCTTCCTGTCGCAAACTCGTCTGGCTTCCCACTACTCAACGGGAGCATAATTTGACCTTCGGCAAATGATATCTAAGGGTGCAAAGTCGACTCATGAAGAGCAGACGAAGAACGAGGCTCACGTTTCAGCAGCGATATTGGCTTTGCAGTAATGAAGGTTGTGGAGTGTTCTGACGCGAGAATGCTGGTCGCAGGGCTGTTCAGGACCACGGTTCGCGATTCAGTTCATGCAAGATGCCGGGCTTCAACACAGCTCAGGTCCCGGTCCCCGTCAGCACGCGAGAATGCTTGAAACTGAGCACACCGCCACTACCCACACGCCACAGCTGTATACCGCCCTCACCCTGATGCTCTCCTGAGCTTCCGCTTCTGCTTCCAAGGTAGTCAACCACGCTGGCGATAGAGAGATACGAAAGTCGTGATGTCTCCGAGATGGCCTTCACATGGACGCCAATGCGTGCCTTTCGATAAATCCCACGCTTGCACGCTTGCGAGATGGTGATGGCAGCAGTGAGAGATTGCACGACCCTCTGCGCAAACCCAACACGCCGCCGCAGCCGTCAAAGGAGCAGCGCTTGCACGCAAAAGGAATCTCTCTCAAATCCCTGGGCCAAATCGCTTAGCCGAGGCCCTGAGAACGTGATCACGCTAATACGAGCGCCATCATGTTGGTCAGAATTAGTTAGCATGAAACACCCGGATGGCGACCACGACGCAAGGCAGCACAGGAAATGTCGAGCAATTGTCCACGCACGCACGAGGACATGAGTGTTGGCAGAACGTGGCCGCGGCGAGATGCATATGCAGTCGGCAACAAATACCGACAAACCCGGCGATGATGCGAGAAGTGGTGATGTTGCACGACTGCAGCGTGGGCGGCAACACAACTCACCGCAAAGCACGCCGCCCACCGATCTGCGCATGGGTGCAAATTATAGGACAGACTATAGCCGACGCTGCTCGCCACGCGAAATGATGGCTGCGAGGAGCCAATACGACCGGTCTCTGAAGCAGAGCACTGGATAAGGACGCAGATGAGCTTTGCCAATCAACAAGACCTGCCAATCGAAGACATTGCAATGCTTAACGCTCACTGGGACGGCAACTTCTTAGACAGCAACGAATACCAGGCCGTTGCCAGACAGCAACGACGCACGGTACCTGCAGCGAACGGCAGCAATTCGCCAAATGCAGCTAAAGACTACCCGTAGGCTAAGCCTCTTCGCCGGGATATGTCAGGCACAGACCAATCATCGCCATACACTGCTTCCTTCGGGCAGATTAGCTTTGTGACCGTCGATTGAGGAAAATTGCGGCTGGACACGCCGGACATGAATCGACGACAGGGGGACGAAAGCGCCTCATCCTCTCTCTTGTATAGTAGTCCTCCCCATACATTCCCGGTTCTCTTCGTGTCGGCTGCTTCTTCACGAACATCTTCTGTTTCGCGACTCACACTCACTTGTCTTTCGGGACTCTTACGCTCTTTAGCACTTCAGTCACTCTTTTCTCCGTGTAGCTTTACGGCAGGGTCGATCTCTCGCCTATCCTCACCTTCGTCGCAAAACCAGTTTCAACCAGAACGAATTTAAACGATCCGATTCGCAACTATGTTCACCAAGGCCACTTTCTTCGCCGCCCTCGTGGCTGGCGCGACCGCCGTCTCTCCTGCCGCATACGGCGAGCAGCCAAAGGGCTACGGTGGTGAGAGATACAACACCACCTCCACCACCCCTTATGCTCCCGAAGAGCCAAAGACCTACCCAGCGGAGACCTACCCATCTACCTCCAGCACTGTCTACTCTCCAGAGGAGCCAAAGACCTACCCAGCTGAATACCCATCCTCCAAGACTACCCCATACAGCCCATCGGAGCCAACCACTTATCCAGCTGAGCATTCTTCGACCTCGAAGACCACTCCCCACTCGCCCGAGCAACCTTCGACCTACAGCAGCAGTTCAACCACCTGCACTGAGAGCACCTCGACCGAGGAGCACCCATACAAGCCAACTGGTGCCTACCCATCGAAGTTCACCAAGACCAGCGATGACTACACCACTGCCACGATCACCGGCACCAAGTACATCACTGTCACTGCTCCTCACGGCACTTACGTGACCACGACCGAATCTGTTTACACGACTTACTGCCCAAAGAGTGATGTGTCCAAGTACACCTCGATCGAGTCCAAGACTACTCCTTATTCGCCGGAACAACCAACCAAGAGCGTGCCAGCTTACCCACAGAAGAGCGAGAGCAAGTCTGTTCCATATTCTCCTGAACAGCCAAAGACCTACCCAGGTCACGGTCCTCTCACCACTGGTGTGTACAGCAAGAAGCCAGTTCCTTCCGGCTACACCACCTCTGAGGCCGTCTACGACAAGACCTTGACTTACACTCTCGGCCACGGTGCTTCCACCACTGTCATCACTACCACTGTTAAGTCTACTTCCACCATTCTCCTCACCAAGACCGTCTACGCCTCCAAGCCAACTGGCGAGGCCACCAAGCCAACTGGTGCTGCAACCACCCCAGCCGGTAAGGGCTACAAGACCTACAAGGGCACGTCAACAGTAACTAACTATGTCACAGTCTACCCCAAGCCAACTGGCAACACCGAGAACTCCCCTGTTCCAACTGGCAACACCGAGAACTCCCCTGTTCCAAACGGCAACAAGCCAGAGTACGAGTGCAAGCCACAAACCGTCACCGTCACCGAGAAGGAGACCGTCTACGTCACTGCTCCAGCTGCTACCAGCTACAAGAGCGAGGCCCCAAAGAAGCCAAGCTCCGCTCCTTACTACCCAACTAAGAGCGCCGGCTACCCAGTTTCCTCTGGCGTCGCCAAGAGCACTGGTTTTGCTACCTATTACACCAAGCCATCTGCGCCAGTCTACAAGCCAACTGAGTCCAAGAGCACTCCTTACTCGCCTCAACAGCCATCAAAGAGCGCTCCTGTTTACCCAGTGAAGAGCTCCAGCACTGAGCACAGCCCAGAAAAGCCAACCTACCCAGCATCGTACCCAGCTGAGTCTAAGCCAACGTACCCGGCCACCTCTTACCCAGTTGAGAGCAAGACCACCCAGTACGAGTACAAGCCAACAACTACCTCCACCAAGGACACCGTGAGCACCGCTTACGTCACTCCTTACCCAGAGAAGTCGGAGGCACCAAAGGCCCCAGTCTACGGATCTGAGAAGCCGGCCGGTTACTAGACGCATAATCATGTCAATGTCCAAATAATAGTCGCAGCAGACTTCACGATTTGACGATGCAGCTGTCGAGCTTTGGAAGCATTCTTATTTTTTAGATCCCTAGTAGTACGTGTGAGAGGAGGACAGGAGAGAATACCTTAGACTTTTTGTGTAGTGTGGATGTAACCCTTTCATGTACCTATGCGATTTGTCTGTGTGTGAGAGAGAAAGAAATACAGTGCTGTTGAGTGAACTTGTTCTTTTATTGTTTATTTTACTGTTTCTTCAGCTGCGAAATTATGAGAAATTGCGTATAGCGAGATCAATGATAATGTACTGCATGCATGCGTCCGCTACCTTGTGGTCAAAGCCAAAGTGTAGGTTTAACAAGGCTGAGCACGAGAGTCATGTCACTCATATACTGCCTTTTCTTATCTACACACTCACACTCCCATTGCCAGCTTGTCATACCGTGCAGTCCAATTCCAATTACCCATTTCTCCAAACCGTATCCATATTCCCTGTCACTCAGGATTCACAACGTCGAACGTTGCGCGTTTCGTCAAATGTTGCCCGTCCGTCCGGCTCCTTTGCATCGACTGTCCCGGCCGTTGCGAGCTACCTATCTGCCGTGCGTTGGATGCGGTACTTACTACTGGTTTACGACTGCTGGTGGGCGTTGAGCCTTGATTTGAAACAGAGACAGAAGACTCACTTGGGTGAATGTGGTTGTGTGGGTTGGGGCTTGTTGGCGGGCTGGCTGGGTGGATGTTGATGCATTTGTATGTCTTGTGGGAGTTTGAGACTTTTTGTGAGGATGGAGAATGTTGGCGATATTGGCGTTCGAGGTATTGATCTCTGCTAATGCGGGCTTGCCACGCAGTTTATTTTTATTGTTGCAGCATTGTGACTCAATTTCACAACGTCGAACTGCTTGGACGCTTCTCAGATGAACAGACATTATTCAATTTCTATGACAATCTATGGTAGCATTCCGCCTTCCTGCTACAGCTTCACAATCAAGAGCTGTGACCATCCCACCAGTTCTTGCTGTGAACCCTAAGATCGCCGTGTGCTGTGAAATGGTTGATTGTCGAGAATGCTCGTAGCAGCCCAAGTGAGTCATTCACGTGGTTTCCGAACAGGACTTGCCCATTGTACTGATTCATGCGGTCTGGCTTGCAAGTCGTGCGACGGCTGTGCTTGACATGTAGGTGACGGTCGCGCAGTAATGTGTAGCGCAGGCCGTCACAAAATCTGCGAGCGGAGGCTCCAAGACTGCACGTTGAGCTGGCAACGCAACGACGACATCGCAAAACACGACAGAGGAGACTGGTGTTTTCATGTGACTGCAAGCAGAGTCTTTGCACAAGTACATAGTCAACCCGATCGCACGTGCAATCTCAAAACTATCTGCGAGGCCATGCCTCGTCTTCACATGCACGTAGCAGCAGCTGCGGGGCAAAGAACACACAACATGCCATTGTCTCTCCATTTCCTCCCATATGCGATACATCGAGAACACATCTGCATGCCTCCAGGTACAGCTCTTCTCTCCATGCATTGAGTTTGCTCCTCCCAATGCTTCTTTACTTTGTTCAGAGGTCTTGTTCAGTCATCCCTTCCATTCTATCATCGTAAACGCCGGCGCTCAAAACGCTAAACTCCAATCCAATCCATGCACAGTAGAATCGCACAATCTATGCGTACAGTGCTCGTCCAATCTAATATGCCAAAATGCTAAAATGGGGTATCGCAACCATGAACAAGAAGCGAAGGTAGAGTGGTGTTTGTTCCTCGAAGGTAAGTCTCAATTGTGTCATCATGTTCGTTCTTGACACGTTCGGTTAATACTCCTTCATTGTCGTTAGGTCATGATCGAAAGGTCATCTAGTAAAGTATGATAGTGGTGACGAAGGTGTGGTGTTGAAGCTGGGATCGTCATTCCTCCCGGATATCCAGCGAGCGTCGGGTCTGCTCATCACTGCTTTCGCGAGTCCGGACCTTCTTCATGGTGTTGTTAGATCCACTTCGCGAAGACTTCTTTGAACGCGACGAAAGTCCCGTTCCTCGTCGATGATGTGACGCCGGCAAGGCCTTGGCAGCAGACTTGCGGCGGGTCATGACAAGCCCATTGTCGCTGTCCGAAGACGAATCGTACTCCTCTTCGCTGTTGACTGCAGCTTCTTCGTCGGGGGTGTAGCCCTCATCGTAAGGGTCATCGCTGTGGCTGTATCGTGCTTCCGGATTCAACGTGTCGTCAGACGACGTCTTCCGGTCGGGGTCATCATCCGGGTCGCCAAGCTCAATCGAGGACGCCTCTGATATGGCAGACGGAATCGAAGGATTGCTAATCGACATCGAAACTGCAGATCCAAGATCAGAGGAACTAGAAATCAAAGCCTGCGGTAACTGCCCCACAGCACTGGGACTCATCTCCTCGTCCGGCGTCAGAGGTGTAGAGAAATCTGTCAGAGTAGGTTCCTCCAAGCCTTGCCGTTGTCCGTGTTGATCATCAGGACTGGGCGGACATGGCCTTCCATCGAATGGCTTGGGTGAGCTCCATATCTCTGGAGACATGAAATTAGGTGCCTCCGTCTGCTGCTGCTGCTTGTGCTCATTGATGCGCTTGCGAACATGCTCTTCGTGGGCTCGTTGCCAATCTTCTGCAGTGGACTCATTCGCTTGGCGGTTGTGCGACGAGGGCTTAGACGCATTTCGATGGGAATCGAATCGACCCGCCGAAGCAATGGAGCTACTAGAGCTCAAGCGTGATATCATTCCAGCTCCAGGCTGCAAGTGCTGGTGATCCGAGGTCACCGAATGTGCTCGTGAGGACGAGGGACTGTTGTGAGTACTGCTTTGAGGCGTGAACTCGCCTCGAAGTGACTCTGGCTGCTGGACGAGACCAGCAGCTGTAGCTCCACTGACGGCAACGCTTGGGTCGCCGTGCGGATCCGATGACTGTACAGAGCCTCGATCTGAGCCTCGATCGCTAGATAGACCTCGACGGTTCAACGATCTCTGCCGGCTCTTAGCACGGACACGTTCGATGATGCGAGCGGTGCCTCCAAGGAGACCGCCGAGGTGGCTTCCTCCAGGCGACGCAAGAGCCATCGGTGTTCCAGGTAGCCCCGGTGATGGTGGTGGAGACTCCTCTGTGATGCTCTTCCGATAATCCGACTGAGTCACGGTCCGCATCGACCCTGCGGCTGAAGCTACCGTCATAGCTCGGTGAGGTGGACTGGGTCGAGAGGTCGTCCTTGTCAACCGGTTGCTGGAGTCGCTGCTGCCATTGAGTCGAGGCACGAGTTTCTCAAACTTCTCATGCTCAGGACTGGCAGCCACACTCTTAGATAGGGGATGCTCGCCGTGCTGGGACGCTTTCAATGCTGTGAATAGCTCTTCGTGGCCGCGTAGACTATGTCGCCTGCCGTCCTGGCTAATGGTACTGCTAGAAGGGTGCGCAGACGGCGCCGGAGATCCTGCATTGGACTGCCCTCGTGCCCTGGTGCCTCCGGTGGCGATGTTGATGACCCTATCAGTCGCAGACTTGAGGGCCGACTTGGCACGATCGAGAAGGTTCAAGGGAACAACGGCAGTCTTCATTTCCTCATTCGAGATCTCGATCTTCCCATGTTCCAACTGGAGTCCCGGATCTGATTCTTCAATCCACCTAGGCTTGTTATGAATATCCGCGAGCACCCATGGATGCTGTCGCACCTCGTCCAACGTGATACGCTTGCGTGGATCCTTGATGAGCAGCTTATGGAGCAGGTCAATGAGATCTTCTCCGAGCTCCTCGTAGACGAACTCACGCTCGTCACGCTTCCGCGCCCACTGCGGGGAATATCCTCTGCCGTGCGAAGAAGGTCGCGATTTTGGTCTGGTGTCTACAGGCTGAAGACGCTGTGCAGGAATGTACACCTCCTCTTCGGCAATGCTCCTCATCACAACGTACTCACTGTCCACGAAAGGCGTGCGGGCGAACAGCATACAGAACAGGGTGATACCTAATGCCCAAATGTCGATGGCCTTGGTGACTGGAAGCGGGTCTTCGGTCGGGTCTGTTGAGCAGAGCTCTGGTGCGTAGAAAGCAGGAGTGCCAACAGTCTTTGCCAGCTCTTTCGCTTCATCGTCTAGATCAGTTGCCTCTGCTTCACTGACGTCCTCCCCCTCACCATTATGGACAGGTCGGCCGAGATACGACACACCAAAGTCCGAGATCTTCACGCGGTTGTCAACACTGGCGAGCAGGTTCGGCGGCTTTATGTCACGATGGATAATTCCTTGATAGTGCAGGTATTGGAGTCCGAGGACAGTGTCACGAAATGCGTGGCGAACCTGGTCCATTGACATGATCGGGACGTACTCAAGCTCGGTGTCCAGATGGGAGTCCAGAACCTCGTGGGCGAGATCTGCTAAACCTTCCACACTGCCGTGTTGCGAGCCCCGAAGGCTACTGGGCAGGCTCGCTTCCCTCGACGACGGATCGGAATGGGGATCATAGGCACCGTACATGGTCCCCTCGAGGCCAGTCAAATTGAAGTCGACATTGCGCGACAAGGAGAGAGGCTCGCTAGTCGGCGATACGGTTTCTGGTTCCGCTGTTAGTCTAAGAAAGCGGGAGGGTCGTGCGTTGGTGGTGTCGAGCGTGGGCATCAAGGGCGAGGGAGTGCGTGATATGCGCCTACCTGCACCACTGTCCAGCCACTGTGTTGAATGTTGAGCAAGCGGTACGCTCATCTCGCCTGTGATGGAGGAGATGCGAGACAACCGGTCCTCTTCAGACTCGTCACTCATGTCATCATCGCCAGCCATTTCGTTACTCCACGCCTCTGGTGCATCGTGAGCACCTCGTCGCATGCGCCTAAACGTCCTCAATTGCCGTCTCTTCTGTTTGTCGAGACGCTTCTTGGCCTCTTCAAGCACTGCTCTATCTTGTGCCGCCAAGTACTCGTCATGTTTTCCAGTCTTTGCTTCGCGACTCTCTCGCTCATACCTTCGTGCTTCGACCATGGCGATTTCCTTGGGCGCCTTTCGTCTCCAATTAATCTCACCCTTTTCGACCCATTCGAGTACAATGTACACCTTCTTCCGAGTCGGATCATCAATAACCTCCAGCAGTGCCACCACATTCGGATGGCGAGCCTTCTTCAAAATGGCGACCTCTTTCTTGACCTTGTCCTCGGTAGTACCAAGGCGGCCCAGCTTTCGTCGTTTCGAGAAGCGCTCCACTATCTTGATTGCCACATAAACATGATCTTCGTTAATGTCGCGTCCGAGTTTGACTTTGCCATGAGTACCGCGACCAAGTTCATCGATAATTTCGTAGTGATTGATCATTTTCCGCCCCGAGATAGGATCGACATCAACATCAGCGACATGTGTCTCTTTGGGCACGTGCCTTTGCGTGTGATGCAGAAACGGACTCGGATATGTCGTCGACCCTGTCTCGGCATGATGAGCGGGTGCCGAAGGGGGACCAGCGTTGCTGAAGAGGCCAAAGTTGGGCGTAACAGCAGGGGAGTTGGTCGCCGAGCGGGCGCCACTTTGGTGGTGCGATGCTATCGCAGTCGCAAAATTGGCCACTGGCGAGTAGGCAGATGGTCCTCGAAGATACGATGGTGGTCTATGGTAGGCGCCGTGGTATTGATTGTGCAACGCTGCAAAGGTTTGATCCGGATATGTCGGGCCTAGCGATTGGAGAGCTGGTGGTGTTGGCCTGACAGTCGCCGCGCTGTCTGTACTCTCGATACTCAGGCTGGATGGCGTGTGCTGCGGCGTTGGTCGCGGGGACAGTTGAGCCTGAGCATGAAGTAATGACAACTCGTTAAGGTCTTTTGCAGAAGTCCTGCTCGTGATTCCTGGGCCAATGGGGGCACGAGGACTCCGCGGTCGTTGCTGCTGCTGCTGCTGCTGCTCGTTTGCAGCAGGCTGTGTCGTGAAATAGTCATTCACAGCACCATCCGCACTCTGCATCGTTGCGGCTTCTGTGGTCCGCGGTGTCATGACATTCACCGAGGGAGGAGCCTCCGAACGAGGCGTCTCCATATCGCTGCTTCCTCTATCCTGTCCATAAGCAGCATCTGCTCCGAGAAATGCGTCCTCTCCGCTGTCCTTGGCCAACGGATTGCTTGACATTCTCTCCACGCTCACGTCGGACCCTCTTTGAACGTCGAGTCAGTCACTCAGCGGAGAATCGCTAGTAGACTCGCACTCCAGCAGCACTCTAACCACACTGGCTTCTGCTAGACATTGAACGCCCTTCTTCAATTGAGGAATGGGCGCCGTCGCCTTATCATGGTAGAGACGCCTGTTCTTGGCGTCGCTTTTCTGTTGAGAGGGCCGATGTTTCGCGAAGGCTTTCGAGTGTCAAAGGATCGTGCGTCACCGGTCGGTCGCACCTGCCCGGGTGAAAACAGATTTTGGGCGGGAAAGATTATTGTTGTGAAAGGAGTGGCTATTGGTACAACAAAAGTAGAGTAATGCGGCAGGAGATAAGATGCGCGCTGGGGACGAACAGAGATAGCCAGCTGTGAACCTCGAGGTTGGTTCTCAGAGACGAGCACTCCTCTTCTCATAGCCTTTTGGGTTGCGGAGGGGCACGACCTTCTTCGCCAATCATGCAGGCGACAGCGGGCGGGCTAAAAGTCGTTGTGCACGGGAATCTGTGGCTACTTCTGCCTCTGGGAAGCGGGCCAAGCTGCGATGGCCGACCCCAACAAGATGTAGAACGCTGAATCTGCCTCCAGCGAAAGTGTTGACGGCTGCACACAGGCGACTACACGTGTAATTCTGCACATGGTCCGCCGAGCGCTGCACTTCACTCATTATTCGCTGCCCAATAGACCCCAGCGACAGCGTCATCGCATGCGCTTTGTTGGGCAGACAGCACAAAAGATGCTGGACGGCCGTCAATACCGAGTCCACTAGCGACTGCATGTTGACAGGCAATAGTCTGCTGGCGACATCGACCTCTGCTACCTAACGTACAGCACCCGTCTTGCCCTCTTCACACGCTCATTACAGACAGGCGACCCAACCGCAGCAGCCACTGGGAGTGCTTGTGTCTCATGCTCCGTGGCTTGCTGGCCATATCTTCTGTCCCTCGTCAACAGGCAGTGATCGCCAACCAGAAAATATGTCTCCGACCGGAGGCAGGGCGTTTCCCAGCAGAAATCACCAAACAACTCAACGATCTCCAGCGACTTCAGCATGCTTGCAACGCTGATCGCTGCCACTCTCCATCATCGGGCCAATTCTCATCACCTCAACTTCCTTCTTTTGCTGGTCAGCCTCCACCGGCTTGAGAACACCTCGAGCGGGCTACAAAGGAACATGACCGCTACATCTTATGGCCATCGTCACCATAGCATCACCCACACCAAGCAAACCTCACCCACATCGAGCTTGGGCCAGGTACACCATGCAGCACTCCAATAACACATCGCAGGCTGTATGGACTCGCTAAGGTGGTGCATTCGCAACCTGCAGAGGCGCAATCTTCCGGGCACGCTCGAATAGGTCAAGCTTCTACTGCTTCAGTCCTGGTATTGGTTGTCGCCTTCAACATCTCAGCGCAGGATTGGGTCGTTTCCCCGCATGGTTCGCGACATGCATGCTCCGATTCACGCCTTTCCTCGATTGTGGAAACTTGCATGTGCATATCTCTGTGCATGAAGCATGCTTAGCAAGTTAGCATGTGTGCAAATATCCATGCATTCAATATCGACGAGCAAGCTGAAGTCGTGGTATGAGCATGGACTTCCTCGTCTTAGGGAGAGCGATAGCAGGGAGCACAACAGCGTTTTGTGTTCGCCTATCTGCATCGATGACATTTGATATCGACAGCGCAGCGCTCCAAAGTGGCAGATACACGCGGCTGTAATATCATCAAATGTGCACAGATGCACTATGGTTCTCCACCGGCCGCTACCACTACGTCCTAGGACTACGAACAAGGCAAGAGACAGCGATGGCGCAAGAACGGTCGGCAGCGGAGGCTTCTCCGGCAATCACATCCATCTAGTGCTATGCTGAAACAACATCGTTGAGGCCTCATCCTATCATAACTGCGCATGATGGAAGTCGTGACAGCTATTGACAGCTCGTCAACGAATGTGCGCGTAAGACAACGACAGCGACCAGGGTCGTGGCCGAGACCTCAAGCACTCGAACTGCTTCGAGCGCACGCGGAATCTTGCGGTACGCACAATGCTCCACTTACTTGTCCACGCGGGACAACATGATCGCTCGTCCAAAATGCGATATGTGAGTGCTGCGCATGCGTGTACAGCAATATGGCAAATGCCATGAAGCTAAGTCACCTTATCCAGCACTTCGCTTGGACCTCTCCATGTCTTTTGGCAGCTCAGGCACATCTCGCTACCAGCCGTCTACGGCTGCTCAGCCTGCATATAGCAGGACTCGTGCCTGTCAACCAGATGGTCCAGGCTCCAAGCTTCAGCTCTTGCCGACTCTAACACTTGTCCCATGCTGACCTTGAGAAAGCTGTCCATTTTGGGACTCTAATGCATGTCGCTTGAGAGCATCCGAGCAGCATATGGCGCGGCAGCCGCGCAGCAGGATGCAGTGCTAAGGTGAGGCACACGACAGAGACGACGCTGATATCGCGCTGGTGACCTTACACGTTTCACTTGCCACCAGGTGGCATACCCACTATTTGCATGTGCGGGGCCAGTCTCCACAAAGATGCTCAGAGCCGACTCAAGGCATCGCTTTGTGCTGCTCGTGCTGGTCGGCTAGCAGCATCAGCGAGGCAACTCGTACCTGCCGACTGATCTCGATCCTGATCGCCCACCCCGGCTGAAGACAGAGACCATGGGATTGCAGCTCAGAGCTTCATGCCAGAAGAGCGTGCGCATAGTAAGATGGTATGACTTGAGCAAAAAGTAGCAGCAAAAGTAGCACCATTACAACGGCACGGTGGCTATAACCGCTTAGATGGGGACAGGCAAACGGTTATTCGAGGGTCTGGAACCAGGGAGGTCACTCTTGCTGATCACCAACCACGCGCTGTCGTTCATTCCACGAGATCTTGCGCAAGCACATTGTCTCGGGGCTTTCGGAATCTGACCGTGCTCGCTCGAAGCGCTGTGATCGCTCGAAGCGACCGCACGTGCTGCGCCCACTATGGATTGCGCAAGCATTCGACCACACCTTTGCCTTCAGATGTCTCGGTTGAGATGCCGACGACCAGTAGGCTACGCATGGCATGTTTCGGACTGTTCGGCAACGATTCTACTGCAAATATCCGCTGTGGCCGTTTGACAGACCGAAACTCGTACCGATACCACATTCGGAGCATCGAGTCGGCTGACCATGGTCTTGCCATCGAGCCAAGCATTCTATTGTGAATCTTGAAAAGGGCTGGTTTGGCGATTCCACACCTCCCCGCAACATGCTCGAACGCTTCATGCAACACGTCAAAAGCGTTCGTGTGGAGGCCTCCAATAGTGTTCCCACTTCCGATCTTCTCATCACATCACGCTAGCGGCAGGCTGTCAGAAGCGACCTCATCACATCTCCACGGCGACTTCGAGACCGTATGCTTTGTACTCACTCAGCTCGCTTGCGCCGATGACCGCGACATATTGTCGAGCTGGACAATCGATGATGAGTTCACCCTTTGCTGGTCCACCAGGCTGGCTGTAGCCCTCACAAGGATGATTCCAATCTATATCGCGACAGCGTCGTCTTACTGGCCCTCTCGTTCATGCTGCCGCGAAAGGACGAGGAGTCAAGCCAGTCCAACCATGCTGTAGTCACACGAGCGCGACCAACTGATTTCATGCACATCGAGTGGTATACTAACCCTTCAATCATCCATCAATATGCGGCGCTCCGTATGAAATTTACGACCACACACTGGCGAGACTGATTAGGTCCATCGCAATACTTCATGAACATCGTGACTTCCACCACTGATACCTGGATCGGTGGCATGTGCGGCTAAAGACTTTGTGACAGCACAACGCCTTCTACTAACACATCGTTGGTTATAGGTACAGGAGCCTTTTCAACAACCCGTCGACCTCCACATCCGCTCTCCATACTCGTCGCCTGACTCAAGTCATCGATGCGACGAAAAGTCGCAAGCAGCGAACCATCGTGTGCGAATCGGTCAGCACCTATGTCTGATACTTTAGAGGGCGGGTGCAAGCATCGAAGCACGAGCTCCTCATATCGATGCTCTTGTTGTGCGAGCAGACTTCGCCAAAGCCAGACTGTCATTGGATGCAGTAAAGCAGCAATACGCATCATCACATTCGATGACTCGCACTCAACTCTGTCTAAACAAACTGCTCAACAACGGGCATCTATCCCTGCTTCTTGTTGCCTTCAAGCAAATTGCCAACCACAGGCAAGTCCTTCACAACAGGCAAGTCCTTCACAACAGGCAAGTCCTTCACAACAGGCAAGTCCTTCACAACAGGCAAGTCCTTCACAACAGGCAAGTCCTTCACAACAGGCAAGTCCTTCACAACAGGCAAGCGCTCTAGTCCGAGGTCACCGACCAGAGGCAACTTATTCTGTTTCTCACCATCTTCCTTCTCTCCACCACGCTTCAACACATTCCCCACAACAGGCAGTCCTCCTACAACAGGCAACTTGTCAAGTCCCAGATCGCCTACAACAGGCAACTTGTTCAATTCCAAATCCCCCACAACAGGTAAGTTTCCAAGCAGCGCATCTGCTTCACGCTTCTCCTTCTCCTTCTCAGTCCCCTTGAGTAAATCTCCCACAACAGGCAACCCTCCGACCACAGGCGATCTATCCAGACCAAGATCTCCTACAACAGGTAACTTATCCAGTCCTAGACCTCCAAAGACAGGAAGAGTGTCTAGTAGGGCATTTGCTTCGCGTCTTTGAGGGGTGCTTGTGCTGGAGCCTGTGCCTTTGAGGATGTCGCCTGCGATGGGGAGGTCGCCGACGATGGGGAGGCTGTTGAGATTTGCGAGGTTGCCGACATCTCCTACGACGGGGAGGTTGAGGAGGGGGAGGGCGGTGGCTGAGCCGATGAGGAGGAATGTGGAGGGCCTCATTGTGTGCTTGCTTGCTGACTGGGTGGGAGACTGTCGATGTATGTTCTTTGGTTTAACGATTGTGAGATGGAGCAGAGCGTTGAACGTGGGCTACCAAGAGGATGTAGTGATGGGTATATATCTATCGATGTTCAGGTTGTGGAATATATGTGCGTTTCGCCATTGCTTCACGGCTATCTGGCGCGTATAGGCTAGTGAGCGCATGTGCTGCGGCCGCTCATTGATAGTCTGAGGTGGTGTTCGCACTATTGCCTGGTCCACCTGGATGATCGCCGTCCAATTTGAGGGCCACATGGTGGGCACATGGCAGGCCAAACAACCTTGGGAGAAAGGTGCAATAGTCCGAATGTGCTTCACTGGAATGACTTTGGCTGCAATAGTCGACAGCCATCCAATTTACAACTCTGAAAGCCTGTGATTCTGAACGAGTGACAGTCGCAGGTGCTTGTTCGAACCCTCGATGAGTCTCCGGCAGATTGGGTACCACGCTGCAATCGTCCCCACCGTATGGTGCAGTGTACTGTGTATGTGGTAGGTTGTCAACAGTGGCTGCACGTCGCTTCAAATCGGGAGATTCGCGGCGACCCGCGGCTTGTGTATCGTGAGACAATTTTTCAGGCGTCACCTAGACATTGCAGTTGAGGCGGCGATGTTCCGCCAAGAACCCATGCTCGGTGAATTCGCAGTGCAGGTATCCTTGGCGTTGGTGACCAAGGCCGACCGCATTCCCGATATGCATCCGTTCTGCGTGGAGCAAGTTTCGTGACAAAGGTCAGTGAGCTAAGAGGCTGATCAACGAACGCAGCTGCTGGCGCGCTGGCCTCACAAATGCCATCATTACAAAACCGTCTCTTTGTTTTGCGAGTATAGTAAAACCTGCTTAACGCGATAGTTCACAACACCGAGATTTTCATCGCCTTATAGGGGTTATCGCCTTGTAGAGGTGCTTATATAAACTATGCTGCAATTGTCTGCTGTCTAAGATTATAGCGTACCCTCTAAGAAAGCAGGGAGGGTTCGTTTACGCTACTAAGTAGCCTAGAAGGTAGTAGTATAGTAGTCAAGGTAGCTAAATTTGGACGACAAGCTTTCGGATATAGTGGATTAAGTGATTATACGCTGGAACTCGTAATTGAACCAGTGACGTAATTGGTTCTGGCGTAGATAAGGGTGCTGTTAAGCATGTAGTCGTAGAGCTTGCCTTTATGTAACTAATATGCTACGCTGTTTAGGCATAACTTTAAGCCTATATAAGGCGATAATTCGACAGGTTAATGGCGATATTAGTAGGTTAAGAGTACACTGCAGTATTTACAAGATTTGATAGATTCTATCGCGTTAAAGAGGTTATCGGCTTACGGAGGATCGCGTTAAGCAGGTTTTACTGTAGTGCCCAAGTCCCAGGCGCGAGGATTCCTCTGTCGTGATCGTATTGGCAGGACCATCGGACATGCGACAGCTATTTCCTTCTTACGCGCAGGGCGTGTTGTCAGCCGCACAACCCATCGCACAGCCGTTCATCAAGTCTCCTTAAACTGTGCTCGTGTGCCCCACAACAGCATCGCCATATGTGCGGTGATCTCCGTCATGCCCGCCATTAGCCCGCTCCTCGCAGATGTGGTTCAATTCCAGCTTCGCTTGATGAGCCATAGGATCCTCGTAACTCCGCGTGCTGACAGCACTCTGCGTACTCGTTGGCAATGGCTCGCTCATGTGCTTCCATGCCAACACAGGCGACGAGGAACAGCTTTCGAGCACTTGCCGGAGAATTCGCGACCTCGGTAGTGGCTCCTCAGAAGTATGCAATGCGCAATGGTAGGTCATGTCTTCATGAGCCATCTAACAGGGCATCCTCCTCTTCCCTCTCCCTCCGGGCTTCCTCTTCATCCTCGCGTTCCCTCACATTAGTTGCCTCAACGAGCGTTGCGCCCTCGATTCCCTGTGCTTCCACATCTCCACCTTGCGCCTGTTCATTCCCTCGTGCCTTGGCAGCCTCCTGCTGCTTCTGTATGCGTTCCCTCACCAATCTGGCGATGGCATTATCGGTTCTCACATTTAGCACTCCCAGTTTCTGGTCGAGATCTCGCTTCAGATCCCAGTTCGGCTTTTTGGGCTGTAATTTGAAGAGGTCCAAGGGCGCCTCGTTCTTTTCTTCCTCCTCGGCCTGTTGTTTCGTCTGTGCAGCTAATTCTGCAGCTTTCAGCTCGAGAGTGGTTTGGCCTTGATCGGGACCATTTTCGAAACCGAGCTTGGCGCCTTTGGTGGAGTGATCGTAGTTTCGGCCAGAGACATAGCGAGAAGTTACATCGTCTGTCGCGGGTTCTGCTGCTGCTGCGAAAGGGGCAGCTTCATCATCTTGCTGTGAGTCGTTGGCTGCTTCGGGGGCTTTGCGCTTCAGTGATTTCAGTTGAGCAAGTCGCGCTTTCCGGTCCGACGCGGCGGCACTGAGTGCTTGGGTCGACGCCATTCTGTGTGCAGAGTGTTTGTGGCAGAGAAAAGTAATAAAAGTGGAAAGAAAGAAAGAGCATGGACAGGTGCAAGAAGAGCCGCGCCAAGCCTTTTCACGCGGAGTTGCAGTACCGCTGCTTCACCTCCGAGAAAGTCTGCTCTCGATCGCGTCTTGCTGTGTTGAGATTGTCAGACAGCACATTAAGCAGAAAGTATCGGATAGGAAAGAGTGAGGGATGTCCGCCTATGCCATCATGCTGCCTCGCCTTCCGCACGCTCTGTCGTAACCCTCGCCTGCACACGCCCTCCCCCTCCGCCCGTGTGTTGCAATGGCAGCAGCACCATCACCTTCACCACCAGCAATCCTCACACAGCACATCTGGACGAGGTTTCCGCAGCGATGACAGTCAGCAGAGACCGGCGGTGAACCTCAACAAGGTCACCGCCGACTCCGCCTATCTGGACTTTCTGCTGGGTTCCGATGATGTCGAACCCTCGGAGAGACGGGTCTCCAGCAATGAGCACATCCTAAGCGGCACCTGCGAGCACGACCGCGAGCAGCATGTCGTTGAAGCTTCGACAGAGGCTGCTGCAAAGCCACGCACCCCAAGGCGAGCTCGAGGAGTCATGGCTCGACAACAGCCAGCCCAGCGCCCGCACAAGCCGCTGAAGACAGTGTCCGAGTCGCCAAAGGAGAGGCTTCACGCGCTGCATGCGCGTGTGGAAGCGCACGCTTCGTCGTCCATTCGTACTGGCTCAAGGCCAGAGATGATTAGACGCGTGCATGTCGCCGAGAGCATTGGGCGACATGGTGCAACACGAGTCAACGATCTAAAGGGGAACAATGATCGCACAGAGCTATTGGGCCATCAGCTGCGTCGAGAAGATGCCGACCCAAGACCTGGCAAGCATGTCGTTCTGCCCGATTCGCAGAGGCCTCGCTCATGGTCCATACGAAACTGGATGAGGAACGTCAAATCGCTCTACTCCTACATTCCCACCACTACTCCACGGTCACACACCACTAGTCGTCCACGGTCAAGCACCGCAAGCCCAGATCCAACTCCACCCACTCTGTCGCCGCTGGTTTTCGATCTGGTCGATGAAGTATACAATCAGCTTGAGCTCAGCTCTGCAGACAATCTCCAAAGTCTGTTCTCCAAGCATCGTGGTCAATGGCCACATGTTCTGCTTTGGTTCCTTCATTACGATCCTACCGGCGCTCTGAATTTGCTCATAGCAACAAATATTTCGTCCAAGACGCAAGGTCGCTTGTCTATCCTCTACCGTCAAGAGTCGTTGCGATGCTTGGCCACGATATACTGGTACAGAGGTGACATCCCTAACTTGAAGCGACTAGCTGATGCCTTCATCGCTCTTACCCGGTTTGCACATTCCACGAGTCAGGTGGGAACCCATGGCTTCGTTTACCGTGCCCTCAGCGATCACTTCGGCGATGAAGCGCTCTCTGCAGTCTACGGAGATCTCAAAAGGTTCCACCATCGACAGGTACACTGGGCGACCTGGCTGAGGTTCGCCATCACATTCTCCAAACGTCAAAAAGGTGGTCAAGCTCTCGATGCACTGCTCGAGTCGAAGCATGCAGGGGCTGATGTTGATGGACTCTCTTTCCGGAAAGTCTGCAGTATCTTACTGCGGAAAGCAGTCAGCATGCCTGGAGGCCTTCGCGCATGTATTCGAATCGTCGATGCCATGTTCAAGATCGGTCTGACCTTGAACAGCAATCTAGCCAACATCATCATGTTGAACGCAGTCGAGGCTGGTGACATCAAGACTGCCATGGACATCTACCATTCCCTTCGCGACCATGGCCTACAGCCTGACCAGTATACGTTCGCCATCTTGCTCAAGGCCTGCAAGATATCCATTGACGATGCCGATGTGCTCAACAATACCATCCGCACGGCCATTGGTGGTATCAACGTGCTGGACGCCCCAATCGTGGCAACGGAAATACTGCATTGTCTTGCATTGCATCACACTCGGACGAACTATCGCGAGAAAGTATTCCATACTGTCGCAGATGCGTACGCCCAATTATTCACCGTTGGACCACTGCGACTTGTTGGCCTCCTGCCTGATGGCCTCTCCCAAGTCGACCGCCACCGCGATGGCAACCGCCCACAGCCCCGCGCACAAGATATTTACATCGTCCTCTCCACCTTTCTAGAGCAATCTTTCTTCCGCGACAAGTCAGTCGCGGCCGCGTATGAGACCTGGCAGCGGTTCAAGCATGTCATCGAGGCGGGCGAAGAGCCTTTTGCATCCATGGTACAGACAGACCACATCTTCAATGCCTTTCTGAGCACTTTCACCAAAACAAAAAAGGCATGCTCCATGCCGCAGAAGTCGTCAAATACATGCAGCTTGCGAACGAAGCAGGTGCGAAGTATCACCGCATGAGACCTACCGTGCAGACCTGGTCCATCTTCCTGCATGGATTCACACGACATGGTCAATTGCGCCTTGCCGAGCAAGTCCTTACATACATGCGCAGCAAGGACATCAAGCCAAACACGATCACCTACAACTCCCTTCTTTCCGGCTACATATCCGAGCGAGATCTTGAAGGCGTGCTGGACACGATCAGAAGAATGGAGACTGATGGCTTGACGTGGGATGAGTGGACCCGAAAGTACCTCAGCAGGTCGAGAGACAAGGCAGCGATCGAAGCAGAGATTAGGAAGAACACAGAGTGGCGCTCTTTGGACTTTACGGCTGATTTGAAGCAGAATCTGGAGAATAGGATTGAGGCTTTTGCGCCACGTGCGCAGGTGCATGTCAGAGCTGAGAGCGAAGGTGCAGTTACGGAGCATGATATGGATGCTCAACCACAAACGTCTGGTGAGCACGAGAGCGAGCAAGAGAGGATTGCTGAAGCGTATTTTGATGATGAACGAGACATGGAACCTCGAAGTACTCTCTGCTGATGGCGGAACTACCCCAGTCGGCCGCGGTAATTGTATCATACCTGTATCATAGCATAAATCGAGTCAACGCAACGGCACTACCAAGCGACAGCTCTTCTCTATATGACAACATCTCCTACAGCTCTTGCTACATGTGCGGCGCGCCAAAATCTACACTAAACAAATCCGCAGCCTGCTGACTCCCATCCATCCAATTGTCCATAAACGTGGACATCTCATCGATTTGCGCGTCGTCGAACCCTTCCCAGCTAAAGTTTTGCTGGTCGGCTCCACTGAAGCCGTGATTGTTCGCATTGTTGTTCATGACCTGCGGTCGACCAAAAGCTTGCTGAATATCCTGCCGTCGCACGATTTCGGCGGCGGATGGAGGCTGCTGTGCAGTAGTACTAGCGGCGTTGATGCTGATGTCAGGACGTGATTCGACATATGCCTTGGCCACGGATATGAAGATTGCGCAGATACTGAGCAATTTCCTCGTGCCTTCCGTGGAGTTTTGGATCTCGTTGAGAGAAGCGTGGAAGCGTTGCAGAAGATCGAGATCGTGTTCATCGAGATTGGAGATGGCGTGTAAGAAGACTACAATCAAGGGCGTGAACGCGCCGTACTGGAGAGCCCAGGTGAGGTAGGCTTGTGTAAGTTGGCCACCTCTGTAGTTTCGGACTTTTTCGATGATGCCCAGATGGGCTTTCAGGCACTTTTGCGCGGCGTCGTAGCAGGGTTGTGTTATGCTACCGGGCGAGTCGCGAGTTGCGAAGGTGCCGCGGTGGAGAGTGGTGAGGAGGGAGTAGTACGAGACATCGCCGGATTCGCCATAGGCGAAGTCGTAGATGTCGGGAAATATGCATTCGCTACTTCGTTGCTGCACAGGATTAGTCTTGATCTACGTCGAATGAGCATTATTAAAAGCAAGCCTTACTGGTCGGTAGGTGTAGATGGTCTGCTCGAGATCGGCGACCAGGTCATGAACTATCGCTGCTCGATCCTCCGGCTTCTTGCCCAGAGCAGAGACTGTGTATAGTCGGTCGAAAATCTTGCCCTCGATGCGAGCGATGCGAGCATTGAAGTTGATGACTTCGTCCCAATTCCTGATGCGGAGGTCGGGGTTAAAAGGGATAGGGTCAGCATCGATATCATCGTCTCGAAAGGACGAAGTATGGCCAAGAGTGAGTGCCATACTTTTCTCGAGACCGTAGATATTCCAGAACAGCAGAAGCGAATCCCGCACCTGGCCCGCTGGAAGATGCGCTACAGTTGCTCGACGATGCAGACCGAGGTTCAAAACATGGCATGTTGCGCACGATACGTGAGCCCATGAGCGCTTCACGTTAGAACTCTCTCGCGCTCGAATAGCCGCGATGTACAGAGTCACTGCATTGTCGTAGCTAGCATACGCGAGGACTTCGTATGTGCGCAGTCCTACTTCGAAATTTGCTTCGCTTACTTTGAGCATGTGATCGAATTCGAAGTTGTTTGGGGCCGGCATATCATCGCGTGTCTTCCATTCCCAGAGGAGATACCAGAGCATGCCATGCATGACAGCGAGCTGTCCGGGAAGAAGTGGTTCCGTTGGAAAGTACGCAGCTCTGCAAGACGCCTCAAGGTACTCGAGGGTTGGCAAGCCAAAGGGAAGAATGACAGAAGACATGTGTACCTTGAACACTTTCACCACTTGTAAGACGACGTCTATTGGCAGAAGTTGCAGATTCTTTGCGATGGACGTCTGACTACTTGGATGCGATCGTGGAGACGCCCCATCAGTACTCGGACTTCCATCAGAGACTAGCTCTCGCAAGGAGCGAAGGCCCTCTTGAGCAGCTAGCAATTGGGTGTGGCCACCTGCGAGCGCCTGTGAGGCTTCTCCAGCCACGAGTGCTTGGGAGTTGAAGGAAGAGACACCCTCATGAACCTCTGCATCGCTCTCATGGAGGTCTGACTGTTCTACTGTGTAGCTGCCATGTGCGCCTTGGCGATCAGAGGCAATATTGCCCCCAGGTTGCTTTCTTTGTAAAGTGAGGAGTTGCTGAACGGCTATGTTGATCTGCTCGATACTTTGAGAAAGTCCTCGTACGTCGATGTTCCTGTCATGCCGTCAGATGGAATGTCAAGTCTGCGACGGCAGCACTCCTCACCCTGTAGCCGCGGGTTGAGGCGATGAGAAAGGCGCGATGTTTGATACACTTGCGCTGTTGGATGACTGTCGACATTCTATGCCTGAGGTCTGGCAGCTCGAGCAAGGATACTTCTTGTCGCAACGTATCTTCCTCACGCGACAATTCCTGCACTTGTAAGCTTCTCGTCAGCGATTGCGTGACTCGGACAGTTGTCCTGCTACGGACTTACTGCCTTAGGCAAGACTGAAGAGCTCATTTTGCGCGAGGTGACCTGCTCAGTCGCTGCAATCCGGCTCTGGTCGTGCTGATGTTGTTTTATTTCCCAGGTTCAGCTTCACCAGCATGCCATTCGCAAGCGTGAGTCTGCGCGTCGCTCAGCAGCACGCATGATCGATCACAGCCTTCTGCGCGAAATCTCTCGAGTATCTTGGGATGCTCTGTCTTGTGGAGAGAGATGTAGGAGGTGGAGTGTGGACAGTCAGAGATGGCAGGCACCAGCCCTTAGCTCAGCTCTTGGCAGGATGAAGTCCGTGCTTTCTTTCCCAAGTCCAACTTCCTGCTCGGTGGTTCCACTGGTGAAAGACTCATCATTGACTGCCTGACAAGTTGATCAACTCGGAGGCTCTATTGGAGTCTTTACGAGCACTTTCTGAGCAGAGTTTCCTGCAGACATGCCGCTCATGAGCCCGACCGTCAAAGCCTGTCCATTCCGCCACAGCATGGTCGTGCTCTGAGGTTTATGCACCACTTCGCTGCCACGTCTTCGGAGGCCGATCTTGGATGGTAGTAGTCAATTGAAACGCATTTTTAAGGCCAAGAGGCTATCGGAGGTTCAGTGCGCGCGAGGACGTGCAAATGGAGGTCTTTGACTTCTTACAAGGAGCGAGCATCACGCAGATCGTCTTTCTTTATTGCAATGCAACAGTGTATACGTGGCCCTGATATTGCAATCACAAGATAGCGCACTTGCCGATGTCCTACCACCGCGGAGCCCGCGTTGACTGGAAGTCTACAACAAGCACCGCGTGTCAGGTCTGGACTTGACCAGGGGCCAGCATTGCGTAACCAGACGACTGACATTTACCCCTCTCAGGCAAGCAAGCAACGAGAAGCATGTTGGATTGCAAGGATTGACTTGCTTACACTTCTGCTGACTGCCACAAGCTAAAGTGGCGAAGCACCTGCACTATACACAGTCCGTGGGAAGCGCGGAAGTCGCCAAGACATTCCCTCCAGCTGGACAGCCTGACGATACCGTTCGAGGCAATGAATATATCTACAAAAGCAGCGTCGATACGGCTTAACGATGCCACGAACTCCTTCAAACACTAGCCATATACCTCGATCTTTGTAAGATGACCTCGAAAATTCCGCAACCTCGATCCTGGCCGGTGATAGGCAATCTACTCGAGATCGATGCTGTCAACTTTACGCAAAGCGCTTGCCGCTTTGCTGATAAGTACGGTATGCACCAACATAAGATCAGTCTGGTGCAAGCTCCGTATACTGATTATCGTCAGGCGAGATCTATAAACTAAACGTGCTCGGGCAAGAATCGTATATCGTATCCTCGGCAGAACTGGTGGAAGAGTTGTGCGATGAATCACGATTTGAGAAGAAGATTGACGATGCATTGAACGAAATGCGTCATGCAGTCGGGGCTGGGCTTTTCACTGCCCGTAACGATGAGCCAGACTGGGCCTCTGCTCACCGAACTCTCATGGTACGTGCAGTGCATATCAGTAACCTCTGTTGGCCACTGAGGCACGAGCTGATTGTTGAAAGCCGGCGTTCGGGCCTCTGCCCATTAAAGATATGTTCGAGGAGATGTATGATGTGGCGTCGCGGCTAGTGGAAAAGTGGGCACGAAACGGTCCGGAGCAAAGCATTGCTGTCACGGACGACATGACGAGGCTGACGCTAGACTCCATTGCACTTTGGTACGCAGTACTTAATAATAGCCCGACTCAACACTAATGCGCCTGATTTAGTGCTATGGACATGCGCTTCAACTCGTTCTACCGCGACGAACTTCACGAGTTTGTCCAGGCCATGGTCGATACACTGACCGAGGCTGGTCGACGTACGGTGCGTGCGAAGCTCGAAGCGGTCTTGAATCCTGCCGCCGAGAAGAAGTTCTTCGCCGATATTGCCCTTCTTAAAAACACTGCGCAGGAGTGCATTGACAGACGGAAAGCTGGGCCTCGCAAAAAGGACCTCCTGGATCTTATGCTCAATGGCAAAGATCCTCGGACCGGCCAGCCTCTGTCAGAGGAAGTGATCATGAACAACGTATGTGTCTTGGCAGGATTGATGCAGAACCAGAGAACACTTGCTGACACACTGCTGAACCAGATAATCACATTTCTGGTTGCAGGTGCTAAATGAATGAATCGTGGGCATACTGACACATGGGCTTACTTATGCTTAGGTCACGAAACCACATCTGGGTTGCTGTCCTTCACCATTTACTACTTGTTGAAGAGTCCAGAGGCGTTGCAACGAGCACAACAAGAGGTCGATGACGTGATTGGGTGCGACAAAATTGAGCATCAACACCTGAGCAAGCTTCCATTCCTCGAAGCCACATTACGTGAATCACTCCGGCTCTCACCAACGGCACCAAGCTTTACTGTTGGTTCGATCAAGGAAGAGTCAGTGGTGCTCGGCGGCAAATATGTCCTGCCCCGAAATGCTCTGCTGTCGGCACTTCTTCCAAAAAGTCAGACTGATTCCAAGGTATTTGGTGAAGATGCGAACGAGTTCAGACCAGAGCGAATGCTTGGTGATCAGTTTCGCAATCTGAAAGGCGGGGCGTGGAAGCCGTTCGGAAATGGCAAGTGATGCTCAGCCACAACTTTGTCTACATCGCTGATTCGTAATATAGGTGCCCGCGGCTGTATCGGACGGCCATTTGCCTGGCAAGAAGCGGTGTTGGCCTTAGCCCTAATACTGCAGAATTTCAACCTGAGGTTGAACGACCCAAGCTACGAGCTAAAGATTGCTGAGTCTCTCACCATCAAGCCCGCCGACCTGTTTATCGAAGCACGATTACGGAGCGATGCAGATCCCATAGACTTGCTGAAGAGGCTGCATGGAGGATCCGCTGCAAGCACGGCCAAGCGAGACTCTGTGACTGGAGCGAGCGTCAGTAACACTACCTCCCCTCCAACTTCTGGCCCGATGACCATTCTGTATGGCTCGTCGTCTGGTACTTGCGAAGGTCTAGCCCAATCTTTGGCTTCGGCTGCCAGAGCTCGCGGCTTTTCCGTCAGCACCCTGCCTCTGGATGCCGGTGTCGATAGAGTACCTCGAGATCATCCGGTGATCATAATCGC
Source organism: Septoria linicola (assembly GCA_024114885.1). Lineage (NCBI taxonomy): Eukaryota > Fungi > Ascomycota > Dothideomycetes > Mycosphaerellales > Mycosphaerellaceae > Septoria > Septoria linicola. The sequence goes on along the minus strand of CP099428.1, from coordinate 1,070,178 downwards.
ATGCACATACGAAGGACAGGCGCCAGACAATATGCCAAGATATTCCTGCAGTGGCTGAAAAGCGTCGGTGAAGCGAAAGTGTCCGGCGCTCGATTTGCTCTCTTTGGCTGTGGACACCGCGATTGGGTCTCCACGTATCAGAAGGTACCGAGGACCATTCAGCAAGAGTTGTGCAGCAAAGGTGCCACTGCCATAGTGGCTCGCGGAGAGACAGACGTGTCGCAGAGCACCATTTTTGACGACTTCGATGCATGGACAGACACGCTCATGACGGCCATATCAGCGACCGACGACCAATCAACTCCTGGACAAACATTCGACGTCAAGCTATCGACAGCATCTAGAGCATCCCACTTGCACTACAAACTCAAAGATGCCAGAGTGTTAAGCAATGATCGAATCACTCATCCGGACGCGGCCGAGAAGCGACATGTCACACTTAGACTACCCACGGACTCGAAGTTCGACACAGGTGACTATCTTGCCGTGCTACCTTTGAACAGCGAGCACATGGTGTCGCGTGTGCTACGTCGATTTTCATTGCCATGGGATACTTCTATGACTATCACAAGTGGCTGTCACGCCACGATACCGACAGAGCAACAGTTGCCAGTCTCTCTGGTCCTAGGTGGCTATATCGAGCTCAGTACCACGGCTACACGCAAAAGCGAAGACATCATCAGCCAGCACGCCAAGAAACCTCTGATCAACGAGACCGGCTCTGTAATAGACATCCTCGAGCGCTATCCGGACATTGCAATCCCTTTCAGCACATTCCTCGCAATGCATCACCCACTCAGACTTCGACAATACAGCATCTCGTCATCACCTCTCGCAGACACATCCACTGCTAGCATTACATTCAGTGTGATCGACAATGAGAACCACAAGGGCACAGCGACAAGCTACCTTAAATCCCTCGAACCCGGATCGACCCTCCAAGTCGCAGTCAAAAAGAGCTCAGCAGCGTTCCGTCTACCCTTAGACGACTCGATATCCATCATCATGGTCGCTGCCGGCACAGGCCTCGCGCCCTTCCGAGGCTTCCTGCAAGAACGCACCATCAAAGCCGATGCTGGGAGAAAACTCGGCCAAGCACTTCTTTTCGTCGGATGCCGTCGACCGAATCACGATAAACTGTTCGCAGACGAATTAGCTGAGTGGCAACGGAAAGGCGTCGTCAAAGTCTTCTACGCATTCAGTCAAGCATCAAAGCAATCAAAAGGCTGTCGATATGTGCAAGATCGATTGTGGATGGAGAGGGATCTCGTAGGCAAGATCTTTGACGCTGATGCGCGAGCGTATATCTGTGGGAGTAGTGCTGTGGGAAAGGCGGTGTCTGATGTGGCAATTAAGATTATTCTGGAGCAGAGCGAGAGGGATGGTGAGGCGATGACAGAGGGTGAGGCGAGAGAGTGTTGGGAGAAGTGGAGGGGTGAGAGGTATGCGGTTGATGTTTTTGATTAGAAAGTCAAGATTGTTATAGAGGTTGTAGCGATTGAGTGCAATGTTATTTTATTTTATTTTGGCTACGCATGACTGCGATCTTGACAAACAGGCGAATTCCAAGGCACATAGGCAGGCAACAACCTCATCAAGCAATCAAAATTGCGCCTCAATTAGTTACCGCCCTTTCTCTATGCCAGCAGAACTTCCTTCAGCATCTGCCCCACCCTCATCCTGTGCATCCGATTCTCTCTTCCGCTTAGTCTTCTTCTTAGCCCCCAACTGAAACGTCACCTTATCCTCATCGTCCTTTTCCGCAGGCTCATTATGTAGCCACCGCGAATGCCAGCCAACAGGCCAACCCATATTTTGACAAACACAGCCCGCCACTCTTTCGCGGGCGGCTTGTGCCTAGAAAGAAGGAAATATCAGTCAGAACTCGAAGCATTGATGTTCGAAGTAAGAGCGAGGGAATATATACGTTGACGATCTCCTGCATCCTCCCCTCACCGGGTCGGACGCCGTGACTCTGAGGATCGTGTTGGCCAATGGGCATGTACTCCCAGCATCTACAGCTGCTAGGCCCCGGTGGAGGGAGCGGTGGTTGAGAGCGGCCTAGTGGAGCTGCGGAATGATAGGCTTGTGCTCTGGTTTCGGATAGTCTTTTTGCGTGTACGACTTCTTCATGGGCTATCTCGTGGCGAGAAGGGGGATGTTTAGATGGCAGGAGAGACGGCCTTTGCGATTGAGTGGCGCGGTCATCGACTGGTTAGGGGAGGGTTAGTGAATGATTGTGTCTGCTTGCGTATGCCTTTGAAGATTGGAGATGAGCAAGTGGCAGATTGGTTCAGGAGACTGACTGTTGTCTTGGGCATTGGACGAATAGCCATTGCGGTTGACATAGTACGGGCTGTTACCGTTCATGTCTTCGGAAGGTGCGGTGGGTGGATGCGCGGCAGGTGCGAGATTTGGTCGGTGTTGGTTCCCGTCGATTGTAGCTTGACGACACAGCTTAAGTACTATCACTATCGTAGTCCATCTGTTGCTAGTATTGTCACTGGGATCGCATGCTGAGATATGATTCGCATTGGAGCCTGTTCAGAGGTTAGGAGAAGCATTGTCATGACGAACGCGATGCCTAGGGAGAACGGTGTGCGCGATAGTCATTGGCACCGCAGCCTGGATAGTAGGATAGTAGAATGCATATCAATCTTGTCTGGGCCCACATGTGGAATGAAGCCAAAGTGTCACTGCCAAGGATGTTGGCCACCGGTGTACATCGAAGCAGACGAGGGATGACGATCATTGTGAAGCAAGTCCGGAGACCTTGTATTCCTATCTACCTGTAAGATCCAGAGTGGTATCACTGTCGCTAGCACGCAGCAGCCATAGGTAGATGAGCCGTGATCGAAACAGCCGCCCAATCTCCCGAGTCCTGTACAACAAAGTCATGATGAAGGGGAATCCTCATCATTAGAAATTATGAATAGCAAGAGCGTGAGTCGTGTCACGTATGCCAACATCAACGAAACGCGAAACCAAAGAACTGTTCCGTCACATCCGCAACAACCGGACGATGTGTGGGCGATTGACCGCACGCACCATCGATTGGACAGAGTGTGTTCCATGAGGGTCAAGTGGGCACCTATGCCTCGACCTCGACTTCAGCGTCAGCATTAGCTGTGCCGACGCCGTCGGTACGGTTCTCGCTACTCCGCTCCTCAGACTCCTTCTTCATCTGAGCAAAGTCAATGGTCTTGACGTCACTCTTTTCCGTGATCAACCCCTTCAACCACTTGTTCTCCATCTCGAGTTGCTGGACTTTAGCTTCGAGCGACGAGAGCTTGTCACCCATCTCCTTGGTCTGCTTCTCCAATGCCTGCTCGCGTTGCTTCTTCTTGATTCGGAAGCGAGCGGAAGCGGCGGTGTTACGACGACGCTTGTCCTCCTCGGCAGCGAGACGAGATTGGTCTTCCAGGTCGGCAGCAGATGCTGGCATGGCAATCGAAGCCTTGCGCTTCTCGCCCGTCACTGGAGTGTGTGAGAATGACTGAGCTGGGTAGTTGCCGTGCAGGGCCGAGGGCGACGGCATGGTGGAGGTTGGGGAGTTGACATTGGTGTGAGCAAACGTCTGGAAGTCATTGAATTGGTAGTTCTGGGCTGTAACAAGAAGCAGGTCAGCATGTCTGTCGGCATTGTAGATAAGACTTCGATGACGATTTGTAATCGACTCACCATTCTTGGCAGCATTGTCCTGGTCGAAGGTTGGTGGAGGAGGGAAGCTGGAGACGGCGTCGAGGTCTAGGAAGTCGACATGGGCCAGATCGAAAGCGTCGTCAAACTGAAAGTCGTTGTTCTGTCCGGGTTGCGGCAGCTCGTTGAGTCCTTGCAAATACTGCGACACGTTCGGGGCGCGACGGGCGGTGAAGTTCTGCGACATGGCGGGCGGATGGCAGCAGTGGTGTCGTGTGTGTGTGCGTCACTGACTGATCGAGGATTGGGCTGTCGTCGGGGTGGTTCGAGTGTCTTGCAAGAAGAGGTCCTTTGTTGGCGAGTATGATGAGTGGCTGTCGTCGTCGTGGCCAGTGATAGCAAACACCATCAAAGGCCAATGTATGAAGACAGTGCAGGTGGTGTCGGCGAGATGTGATGTGCCTGGTGTGCAGTGGTGAGAAGAGAGGAGGGGCAGGGCAGCGCGGAAGACTTCAAGACTTCACCCAAGCCAGCCGCAGACAAGCAGAAGTGAGCGTGCAGGGCTCATCTGCCGGCCCTTTGTCCGATCTGCGCTCTGATTGGCGGGCGAGCCGATGATGAGGAATCAAGCGTGGGTGTGTTTCCGAGAAACCGAGGTGACACCCGCTTCTGCGTCTAACCTTAGCACGCATCAAGATGATGCTCGACTCTCTGCTGCTATATGCCCGCTTTAGATGTACTCAAGCAGACAAAGTCTCCTGCATGTGCGTCCTGTCCGTTTCGCCTACTTCTGCTTACAGTCGACCTGTACATTCCACAGTGTTCACATGGTTGCGCCGCATGGAGCAGCGCGCTGTGACAGGAATGCTATGGTCAACTTCTCCCCGAGTTCGCGCCGTTCTCTCCACCAGTTTCCGACACGGCCCACATCGTGTACTCCAGCTACTCTATCACCAACAACTTTGCCCAGCACTTCAGGCCGACGTTGGTGTGGATGGCTGTGCAAGTGCCTCCTCCATCCGGTTCTCCCATATCATCTTCACGCGGTATGTACAGCTTTTAGCCGCGCAGACGTGGGATGTACACAGGTATGTTGCCACAGCTCAGCTCTGCCTTCCACAGGGCAGCTGCTATACCATGCATGACTCGACGTGGGCGTTGCGAGAGTTCATTAGACTTTGTGACCGCAGTGCATGACCGGCGTGTGCATTCGGAAGGGAATATACCCTCCAAACGTATCTACCGACGCTGGTCCTGCCTCTAAGACACTCACATGAATCCTCCGGATGACCTAGCACAAGCACCTCAATCGGCGCCGGTCGATTGCGACTCAATTTCTGATCTTGCACTGGGACAGCAAAGCACAACAACGAAGGGTCTGCAGATGACGGCCGAGACCTGGACAAGGGCATCCTGCCTTGCCATGCAGCATGAAGCTTGATTGGCGTGCCCGACAAGGCCCTGGACATCGAGCCTGGCCGATAGAGTTCCTTCGAAGCGCTTCATCTCGAGCACAATTGGCATTACCTGCCAATATCCACAAACGCAGGCATTGCATACCGCTATGGAGTCCATCGTTCTCATCGACTTCGAAAGCGCTCATACAGCGGCCCGATTCCGTCCGTAAAGAGTGTCGACCAGCCGAGACGTTGAAAACGCCATCACGAGCAGTGATCGCGTCAGCCACCGATTTTGCTCAGCGAACGCGACTTCCGCACAGCTCTTTGTGCTTCCCACCACGGTGTCCAGCACTCACCTCAGATGCCACACGCAAGTCAGCCTTCAGATGAGCATTATCATTGGCGCGCGCAGTGCATGAACACCTTCAACCAGGTGGCGGACGCTGCCCATTGCCAGCCATATCCAGCCAACGAGCCGTTACGCACCATGGTCGGTCGCTGATCTGGGCCTCATCTGAGCGTTCATCTGCACTGGACTGAAAAGATTTCTTTCATCTGCGGCCGCATTTGCCGCGACCACCGTTGTACAACCACATCTGCACATCGATCAACTCGAGATCGTGCACGGCGCCTCGCATGCCTTGTGCAGCGCCGCGCTCGCGACTCCAGCCCACCATGTGTTCCACACTCGTTCGCGAGGACGAATCCACTAGAGCTAGCACGCTCAAACATCCAGCCGTACGGACAAGGTGGAACACAATGCTCGGGGCGGATCCAAACGAGGCTCTCAGCACGGCAATAAACGGCGTTGTCTTTTTGCTGACACTCAGCGGGAGGGTGTCTATCGCCAAGCACTGGATCAACATCGGTCGCAACTAGGCACAAGACATCACATGGGCTGCGCCGCGGGATGGCTTCCTTATAGGGTATTTCCAGCCTGTGCCGTGACAATAACCACCGGACAGGTTTTTCCGTATTGTGGCCATGAGATACTACTGCGTAGAACTGTCAGCCTCATGACAATATCACCGCGGAAGCAGCGAAGGTGCGGCCTTTGCTCGTACTCGGCGACTGCCGTCAGGGTAGTGTCTGCAGCCTTCCTCTCACACCACAGCGTAGAAGTCACTCGTTGCACGACGGGTATGATGTTGGGATGGCCCTGTGGGTTCGCAATACTGTCCAGCGTCGCGATGCCGTCGAGACGGCTCAGCACGACTGTGAGCATCATACTCACTCTGCAGACTCACTGTGATGCATCTCTGTGTAGCGTATAGATTTCCCTTCTAGTATCATCAGCATCGTTCGATGTACACTCAGTCTGGCCTGTCTTCCGCTCACAGTATCGCCTTTAGTCCTCTGATGTTGATCACGGATGATGCAGCATTCTGTTTCACATCGTGAGTTTCACGTTGGTGAGCACACAAACACTTCTGACCGGTGTTGTGTCTTGGCGAGTGCTTCAAGAGCCGAAACATCCCTTGCTTGTTGTGCTTCGCTGTGCTTGCCTGCTCACGTTGCGCAAAGCTCGCAGAACTTACTCTAGATCAGGCAGCCTCCAATCGCAGCTCGTTTTGACAGACAAACGTCTCAACGTTCATCTCTGATGAACACTGCAAATTAGCGCATATATGAAGCGCCTCAAGTCCGCACAGCTTCGAAGAGGATCACAGTTCCTCAGCTAAGCTGTTCACCTTCTCGCCACACCAAAGCACGCATTATTCAATGTCATCAGCAAGTCGAGCCCTGCCACCATGCGACTGCGACATGTACATGCCCATTGGGGAGCATGATCCGCAGCGACACCGACCCGAGCTTGGTGGAGTCCTCCTTACGGACGACATGATCGCAGCAGGTCGTCAAGCCCAAGCGGAAGCCAAGCAGGCCGAGCAGATCCAGCTTGCTGAGCTCGAAGCCTCAGCAAGAGACATGGCAGCTGCCGGTGTGTATGCTGATCAGGAGAGACAGATACTTGCGACATCACCACAGAGCAGCCATCTTCGCGAATTGTCCCAGGCCGTGCAAAGGAGAGTCGCACGGCAGTCTTCACTTGTGCCGGCCGTCTGCCGATCGTGCTCAACCCAAGCTTGGCACACGATGGTCGGCTGTCACCCAGAACAGGGGCCAAGCAAAAACAGCAGAAGATTCTGCTCAAGCCAGTCACAATACGCTGGGGCCCCGATAGACAAGGTCGATTGCTCTCCTACCCGGTCGTTGACCCCGTCGCAAAAGACGGATTTCAGCAGCTTATCCGGGACTGTGTGCCTGCCACTTTCGGTCGCGACGGTTAGACGTCTACGACGAGAGCTACAGGCGAGCTGGAGCCTTGGGCGCTGAAGCATTCTCAACCGATTTCTGCGCGTATGCCTCTGGAATTATCGATGTTGTGGCGCAGCTACTGCTGCCCCCAATCGTGCGCGACAAAGTGCATCATGGCAAATCAAAAATGGTCAACATGGGGAGTTCGGGCAGACTTCGGGGCCTGAGAGCTGAGCTGTACAAAGTGAATGTGTACAGCGGGCCAAGTGGAATGTTCACATCACATGTAAGGCCTTCTCAAACATTCTAGCCCTACCCTAACCTTGGACGCTCACCTCAATCAATGTATAGGTCTACACGCCCAGAAGCAGTACACAAATCGGCAGTCTGGTTGTGTGCTTGCCGACTGACTTTACAGGTGGCGCTCTCGCAGTACGACACCAGGGCCACAATATCGAGCATGACTGGGCAAGCGAGTCCTCCGCACAAGAACCCGCAGTGCAGTGGGCAGCTTTCTATAGTGACTGCGAACACGAAGTCCTGGAAGTCACTTCTGGCCATCGTGTCACCCTGATATACAATCTCTTTCTCGCTGCTGGAACAGGTCTCCTTGCTGGCAGAGCACTCAGCCTGGAGCCCGAGACCTTGCCTGTGACGGATCACTTGCGACGCTTGCTCACCAATCCTGGTGTGATGCCAGCGGGAGGATACCTCGGCACTCACCTCGTCCATGCCTACCCAGACACGCACAAGGAGTCGTATGAACTTGTCCCGCATATGCTCAAGGGAGCAGATATGGCAATCTACCAAGCTGTTGTGGCGTGCAAGCTGCGCGCCCACCTTGAGCATTTGCACGGCAACAAGTCCCTGTCAACATGGGAGGCACTCCCAAGGTCACCCAGGGCGCATGAGCTAGATCACTTGGATGAGAACCTGGAGCTGATTGTCAATAGACTGTATCCTATGGATCCTGGCCATGGCGGTTCCATATGCGAGTACTAAAAGGCCGAAAGCGATCTGGAGTCGATCGCTACAGACACCGAGAGAGGCTCTGACGGTGACTCTGACGATGACTCTGACACAGACATGTACGAAAAATACTCAGAGCAGCAACGCGAGCGTCGTGAGCAGAAACAAATCAACTGGCAGATCGTGTGGCTGAACGAGCCTGGCAACAAGGAGATAAGCAGAGTCTTTCTGGCGGTAAGCATGATGCCTGATAGACAAAGAGAACTTGCTGACGATTTAATCTCTCGCAGTATGGCAATCAGGCGGAGCTATCAGTGAAATACAGCAGCGCTGCGTTGATTGTAAGGGTCCCGAGCTGGGAAGAGAGAAAGCCCAAACAGGAAGGCCCAGAGAGCACGACTGCTGTTGAAGATGTGATTGTCATCGATGACTGAAAAGCTTTCCAGTAGCATGAGAGCTGAAACTAAGCTAGAGAGAGTAATGAGAGAAGGCACCAATCGGGACCAGGATCGAGTAAACATCCAACGTTATGGAAATGCAAAAGCCAAACGGGGCAAAAAGATCGAAAAACAAAAAACGAAAAAATGGACTCAGTATCAGTTAATGTCCTGTCACTCGTCATCACAAGCATAAGATACTACCGCGCTTATAAGAGCTATGCAGATAGTCTTAAGCCGGAGAAAAGAGTCTACTCACTATCTGCTGACCGTGCATGCCAATTTGCAAGTAGTGAAATTTTCATGAGTGAGTAGCCAAAGAGGTCTTTGTTGTTCGTCCAAGTCCTGAGTACAACTGCTGATTGGTGATTGTACAGAAATCTGTGTTTGCTTATGTAGGCTACAATGGCTCGCTTATGCACAGGTGAAGTGAAGTGAAGCTCAAGCCCAAGCTTCTCGAAGGACCCCTAGTTGGACTAGTGCGGCTGTTCCAGCATGATCTTTTGGGCGCGGCAGCGGCATTCTGAGAAGTCGTGATCGATGTGTCAGAGGTCGCGGCCTGGTGTGTAGATGGTAGTACTGTCGTTGCCGTGAGAATTGGATGACCACACAGCGAAGGTAGCCGTTGGCTTGGCATATGCATGCGTTGTGCACAAGCAGGTTTTCGTTTGTTCTCGCCTCAGTTCTTCCCCATTTGCCCAGCACAAATTTCCCCCAGTAGGCATGGTCACCGCATCAGTGTGGTCGACGACGCTGTGTAAGCTTCAAGTCTGACTTTGCCGAGCTGCAATCACTCTCATCTGATGGCGAGAGCGCTACTCACGAAGCTCTACCCGCTGCTGGCAGACCCGGCATACATCTTAGACAGAAAGTCGGGCGACACTTCCCTCCTTGGCTCTAAACTATCTGCCCGGCTCCGAATATGGAAACACCTTTCTATCAGTTCGATCCCACCTCACTAGCTCTTCCTGCTCCAGTCGATCAAGCGCCCAAAATTCGTTGTTGATGCTGGAAAGAGTTGCATCGCCATAAAACTCCGCAGCTCTTTCGAGAATTTCGGCACGATTTGGGCAGTTCTAGAGAAGACGCTGGCAGAGCAGATGTGTGCCTCGAATGTGCACTAGTAGCTGCACAAGTGCTTCTGCTCGATGACGGAGCGTTTCGCAAGTCAGAGCTTCCAGAACATGTTCACCGCTTAACAGATGCCCTGACAAATGACCTCCTCCCACATATCGACGCATTACAGGCAGATTTTAGACAGCAATCGCTATCGAGAACAAAGAAGCGGCGATCATTGCTCCATGATCTGGTGGAAGAGAGTTTGATGCTATTCGCCAAGTCCAGTGCTGATAGCAAGACCTCTGTTGAGTGAATATGGTGCGAAGGTGGTACGGTGTTCAACAAGAAGATCATGGAGCTCCGATACGACGAGCCTGCAGGAATCGCGCAACGAAAGGTCGGTCTCACGATAATGCCTGGCCCGAAGATCCGAAGTCATTCAGATGGTTCGGCTAGGCTGGTTCGGCGGGCGACCATATTTGGCCAGCCAGAAAATCGTAGTCAGGAAGAAAGCGGTATGTACACTTGAGGCAGTTGAAAAGCTGCTGCATAGCAAGATGGCGTCCTCGTGAATCTGATTCCAGTCCTGACGTGCGACAACGTGTTATCGGAACGTGCCCGTCAGCAGTACCACGCAGCTTCTGCGATGAATCGACATATGTTCTGCTCTTGAGGCCGTCATGATGTGCAGGATGTGCTGAAGGTGACCGCAAAAGGGACTTGTTCTTCCCTCACGCGACGCGTCCAAATCGCCGCCAAGAACCGCGGCTTTTGTTGACTTCATCCTTGCACTTCATCTGTCACACCACAACATCACTGTCGCAGATCTTCGAGTGTTTGCACGCATCGAAGCCTGGCATCAACAGCCATGATACAACAAGGAGAAGCGTTCCGTCTCGCGTTCTTCTTGCACGAAGACTGTGCTCACTCCACTCGCTGATCTAGACGACCCAACATGCCGGGCTTGCCTGGAAGAAAGCTAGGCCAGAAGGTCGATATCGACTTCACGCTGCGGAAGGTATTTGGTAGAGACTCGTTCAGGTATGCTGGCACTTGAGACGCTTCCTGACCTGATCTGACCTTGGTCAGACCGGTCCAACGCGAAGTGGTCACAGCTGCGCTCGAAGGCCACGATGTGTTTCTACAAGCAGCCACAGGCTTCGGCAAGTCTTTATGCTTCCAGCTTCCCGCAGTCGTAGACTTTGGAATCACAATAGTCATTTCGCCACTCCTCGCCCTGATGCATAATCAAATGGCAGGTCTGCGAGCCGCGAACATCAAGGTAGAGACCATCAACAGCACAACTCCTGGCTCGACCAAGCAAGCCATTTTGAACGATCTCAAGAGTGGTCATCCTCACACACGTTTATTGTATGTCACTCCAGAATATTGCCAGCTGGACCACTTCCGCAACCACTTAAAGATCGTTTACGAGCAGAAAGAACTGGCCAGAATCGCTGTCGACGAGGCACACTGTATCTCAGAATGGGGCCACGATTTCAGACCCAGCTTCAAAGAGCTCAGCTGGTTCAAAAAGGAGTTCCCTGACATTCCGATGATCTGTTGCACCGCGACGGCGCCAAGCACTGTTCGACAAGATGTGATCAACACGCTGGCATTGGACCAGTCCAAATTGAAAAGTTTCGCAATGACAACAAGTCGGCCGAACTTGCACTACGAAGTGCGCTTCACGAACGATGATGACGACCGATATGACAACTTTCTTGCCTGGCTGCGATCCACCCATGAGCGTCGTGCTAATAATGCGGCTCGCTCGCAGGAGCTGGCGCAGCGGAAGGAACGAGCCACTAATGTCTCTGGAATTATCTACACGTGGTATCGGAAAGACACGGAAGAGCTTGCAGCACGCCTCGAGCAAGATGGAATAGGTGCCAAAGCCTATCATGCCGGCTTGAGCGTTGAGCAAAAGGAGGACCACTTAGATGGCTGGGTCAAGAACAAAGAAGGCTACGATGTGATCGTAGCAACTACTGCCTTCGGCATGGGCATCGATAAAGACAACGTCCGCTTTGTGGTGCACTGGCAGATCGCGAAATCTTTCGAGGGCTTCTACCAGGAAGCTGGTCGGGCGGGCAGAGATGGAAAGGCGTCTATCTGCATTCTGTACTACAGCCGGGAAGATCGTGATCGTGTTGGCTACATGATGCAACGTGAGATGGGCAAGCAGAGTGCCAAGGGTGAGCAGGCCCGCAAGGCACAGGCAAATCGTTCGAAGAGTGTGCAGGCTTTGATCAAGTACTGCGAAAGTGTGACTGCTTGTCGGCACAAGATGATCTCCGAGTACTTTGGTGAGAAAGAGGACCCACCATGCCAATGGGCTTGCGACTGGCACAAAGACAAGAAGCTGCTGGCGCAGAAGAAGAATCAAGGACTGTCCAGCGAGGAGTGGATAGCCACACAGGCTCAAGCGGGCACGTATGCTAATGATTACTACGAGTAATGGAGCATTATGAGGGCGCTGAGACGAAGATGATGAGCACTATGGCGTAGAAGACCATAGATATGTATAGACCGATTCCCAGTTATTGGGTGTTTGCTACGATACTGCAAAAAGTATCGTCGGCGCACCACGGCAGCAGTGCAACCTTTACAACTTCCAAGCATATATATCAAGAGCTCGAATTATATAGAACTTATATCACTCGTGTTATGAAAATGCCTCAAATTGAAAGAAAATTGTTGAGAGACTAAGGCTCTGTCATGTGGAACGAGTTGACAAGTTGCCAGTTCATACGCCCAGACAGCTCGGTCCGCGCGGCATCGACCATGCGGACAAGTTCGTGCTTGGTGAACAGGCGAAAATCGTGCGAGATTCGAGGCACCGGCCGTGGGGCCAGGTGAAGGAGATTTCCTTGAGCAAGCGAGAGGCTCTGGTCTTGGTGGAAGAGGATTGGGACGAGTAATATGGCGCCCGAAACAGCTTGAAGACTGAGATAAGGTGTTCCCGAAGTGGATCATAATCGTATTGGGAGAAGCGATGAGAAGATCAAGCAGACCACTCGCCTTAGTGCAGGGTCGAAAGATACAGCTGTGGTCAGGCGTTTGTGTGATAAGACGTAGCTCTACAATAGATCAGATCGATTTGAGAAATCGTGATCAGCCGTTGCCAGCAAGTAAAGAAAGCAATCATGTTGTCCATGTGAAGGCCTCTGAAGCACCGGTAGAAGGAAAGGAAGCGCGGACTGGTTTGAAGCTCAAGATTTCATTATTATGCTCACGTCATGAAAGACATCAATCGTTTTGCACGTTACGCGTCTCCACTATCGAGCACGAGATGCGCTAGCAATGCTGAATAAGTGTTGCACCCCACTGCTGGAGTGAGAAACAGTCATCAATCTAGTAGCCGTATCCCTTTGGTGCCTTTGGTGCCTTTGCAGCAGGAGTGTAGAGGTTGTAAGCAACGTCGTCGAGAACGATGACGTTCAATGCCTCTCCGGATGTAGACTCAATCTGCACAATCTCCACCTTCTGAAGGCCAGTGAACGAACGACCGAAGGTGGCCTTGACTGGCTGTGCGAGGACCTGAGTGAGCTTTGGGGTGAAGGTGAGCTGCTTAGAAGCGACTGGGTTGGTGTCTGTAGTCTTGCGGTAGCCGCGCACCTAGATCGTCTGTTAGTCGGATCCAACGGAAGCGGAATGGGGTCGTGCTCACGTTGATTGTGCAGGCTTGTGGAAGACCGGCAGCGCCCTCTGCAGTGTTGACCGAGCAGCCATAGTACAATGACTTTAGGTCAAAGTACTTTGAATCTCCAGCGATTGCGAAGCCAGCCTCGGCGCCAGCCAGAGCGGTCTGCTGCACACCGCTGACGATGTTGTTCATGGGCGACTTGGTCGCAACGCCGGTCACGTCAAGAGCTTGGTTGGTCGCAAAAGCTGTGTACTTCAATCCCTTGTAGGTGCCGAGATTGTTCGCCGCAGGCACTGCTGGGACCACCGTGATATCATCGTAGTTGGCGACAGTGTATTGGGACTTGTAGGCCGGCGCCTTGTTCGCCAACGCGAGAGCTGCGAAAGCTGGGAGGAGGGTAGAGATATGCATGATGATGGGAGTGGTATCGTTAATTGATTTGTAGGTGTGAGGAGGATGATGGAGATCTTAGAGCAGCATGTAAACGGGCATTCCTCTCATGTTTATAAGGCAAGCTTACTGGATGGCACGCCACGCCCAAGCCGCCTCGATGCCCATGCGCGCACGTTTATTGTGAGGAGACCATCATGACATCGCAACCTGCGTGGCATCTCAATGCATCGCGCATCCGTGCCGCCTGGAGGCTTGTATTGATCCTTCCACACGCCTAGACTGTGAGGAGGCAGTCCATATAAGCAAGCCAAGCTTCCGGCCCCAGCACTTGCAAGCAGTCTACCACACTACTGTGACAGGAATCATTGCTGGAAGCATCGCCTTGATATCAGCCCTAGCAAACAGCCTAGTCCTCGATCGTCTCAAGACGTTCATGTCGCAAGAAGTTCTGTTGTCTGGTCTGATTGCGATGGCATCTTCTGCAGTCAAGGTCCTGACATCGGCAAAGTGGGATCTGCCAGCGTGTGCGGAGCCGTGTCATTGGCGCACACACATGCTGTTTTGAGCTGCATATTCGGCACTCGATATTCCGATTGGCAGTCTCCGCATGCTGTAGAGGGATAGCAGACTTATTCCAGTTGTTTTGAGGGCTTTTCGATGCGCGGCTGTGGCTTCCGACGGGACCTTTGCTGTACTTCTCACAACACATCTCGTATGCGGCGTTGGCTCCATCCGTTGTCAACGCCACGATCATGGACACAGTTGTTAGCGGAACTGTATAGACGATGCAATCTGTATTTGCCCAAACGGGCTAAGCAATGAATACTGGAATGACCTCTTTCATCACTCAAAATTGGACGTGACAGAATGCCGTCTGGGTCACCAAAGTCTGACCATGTGCGACCGGCCAGATTTTAGCAATGGCCCCTCGGCCTTCGTCTAGTCATTTTCATCTGAATTGCTCACATCATATCGTGCGGATTGAGCGCGTCGGCGGATATACAAAGCTGATGTTGCTGGACCAAGACGGAGCTCTCGTACTGGATCGCGGGCCAAGGCGGTCTTCGGGTGCTGACTCAGACGATTTCGAGACCACCTCTCCAAATTTCTGCGGCGCAATCCTCCTTCCTTTCTTCTTTCAAGTTGATAAGTGCCCCGATACCCTGAGACCACCCTATACAGACCATGGGTGGATATTCTATTCCTGTGTGGCCGAAAACGATCATAGCCTTTCATAATCCTGTCGTACTTGATACGTGGTGCGGCAGGTTCGCTTCTGGCAGACAGACCTCGACAAAGCGAGTGCTGTGCGAAGAGTCGAGGAGATACGTGGAGGATGGACGAGCATGACAGCAGACCCGAGCGTTAGCTTGCAAGAGACGAGCTTGATGGATACACCCTTCTGCTACGAGCATGGCGTTGGAGCAGCATGCAGATGATGAACCTGCAGCTCGCGCTGCTTGTTCGTCTGCCAGGCACGATGCCGTCTTTGGTCGAGTGCTGTCTTGATGCGCGACTGGGTTGCGACCTTTGATGATGATATGCAGCGTGTCTTGCGTGAGCCCGTCGCGCAAGAAAAGATCGAATTGGACAAAGCTCGATTAAAACTTCAGCATGACGGAACCCACTTCACAACGAGGCTGGACAAAACATTGCTGCGGCCGCGATCATACTACATCAGTGGTAAGTCGCATACGTCTCCAGAGGTAGGTGGACTGACTTCAGTCGAATTCATACTGTGTTGCATTGATCAAAGACTTGGCCAGCCCAAGCAGAACCCATCCACGTCGCGCCCATGTCCGTTTCCCAATTCTGGGACGAAAGCACTAAGATGTAGAATAGCGGCAACAGTGTCGCAGGACGGACGCCATGATACTGAAGGGCCGCTGTCTTGAGGCATGATGGCATAAGAGGAGACTGTGCTGCCTGGCTCGTAGTCTTCGCAAACCGCGAGCTTTTGGAACAGGACGGGGATAGAACCATAGCTTGAGCGTGCGAGCAGCACTGAGACAATTTTCCGATCACAGACGATCGTAGAGAGTCGAGACTAAATCTGACCAGGACGTC
The DNA here is from genome assembly GCA_024114885.1 of Septoria linicola. Lineage (NCBI taxonomy): Eukaryota > Fungi > Ascomycota > Dothideomycetes > Mycosphaerellales > Mycosphaerellaceae > Septoria > Septoria linicola. Next base: position 1,054,309 of record CP099428.1, on the reverse strand, counting down.
TTTCTTCGGCTTCCCATATTCAGCTTGTATCGCGTGCTTTCGTGCTGAAAGGTGTACTGTTCCGGGACATCACCACAAGCACGTTGGTGTGGCACTGCTCACTACTTCGCCATGATTCTGCAAGATGATGTAGGTATACGCCCAAAGATGCGAAAGAAGTCTTCCAAAAACAAGAAGCTTTCCGGCAACCACTCTTGGCCGGCTCCACACACTCCTTCGCGGCGAGATCTGCATACATCTGGCCCGTAAGGGAAGCCAAGCTCCAACATGCTTCCAGGCGTCCAGTTGTATTCATGCGAAACATGATATCACTGCTGGCTATTTTCGACTTCACGTCTTCTTGCTGAGCCATGCTGGACTACGTCTACGGCAATCTCGGAGCAGCTGTGAGGCCTTACGAGACAGACAAGACGCCTGATATAGGACCGTGAACATGATCATAGATATAAGTACGGGTATTCGTCGCAAAATCTGAGCACCAGCAACAAAACCACCACAGCTTCATACCAACCACCGATCACGAAACCACATCTTTATAATGTACAAGACACTCGCCCTCGCCCTCGCCGCTGGCGCTGCTGCAGCACCATCCTCCAAGCCTGCACCACTGAGCAGCTTAGAGTTCGGCCTGATCATGGGCGTCTCCAACTCGACATCCGGCCAAAAGACCTTCGTCTCTCTGAACGCTGCCAAGAACGCCAACGAGGAGAACTACCAACTGATCGGACAGCGTCTGTCCGTCTACCCAGGCACTCCAGCATTCGCCGACTCTCCCACTCCAGACCCCGATTTCCGCGCTCTCGAGCTCGACATCGACGGTGTCTCCTACGGTCTCTTCGCTGAAGACATCGTAGGTCAACCCATTCACTTGCCCTTCTCAGCAGTACTAATATCTCACAGGGCCACCGCAGCGGCGCCCGCACCCAAATCACAGCCAACAAAAGCCAGAAGCAATACGAGTGGGCGATCAACGCCCAGACTGGTGAAATCAGTCACAAGATATCCTCTGCCGTCAATCAGTTCTTGGCCTGCAACACGACTGTCAATGGAGAGGAGTATTTGAGTCTGGCGTGGGGTAACTATGCGAGCGAGGGACTGCCAGAAGGATGCATCCATACGAGTGTCTACCAGAATTGTAATGTGCCAGGGAGTGTAGCGAAGTGTGGGAGCTCTGAGAGTGCTTGGAGAGTGGTATTTGTGGTAGCTAGCACGGGGATCTTCCGTTTGGTGTAGAATGCTAAGGAGTCTTGCAATCATAGAGCTTCCGTACCATTGTATAGATCTGGTCCCGTCGTTGAGCGCATCATTTCTTGCTCGACAAAGTGTCATCCCAGCAGTGTAGCATCGCGCAACATTCGCCAACCCTTTGGCTCTGGCCTGACTGGCTCTGGCTTGATCGGATGAAGAGTGGATGCCGGATATTCTCCCATGCATACGAGCTCCGGGCGGTTTTGGATACGTTCCATGCCTCCATCGGCCTGGCGCCACTGTCGCAAATCGGCCACCAAAGCTTCCTGTCCAGCTTGTCCAGCCTGTCCATCAGCTCCAAGTCGTCAGGTCTTGCACGTCTGAGCCCTGCTGCGATGCGTCTCAGCTTTTCCTCATAGACACGGCTGGCTCTAGCTTGCTCTCTCATCTCAACCTGCCTTGCCTCTTTACGGCGTTTATCTGCTTCCGCTTTTCTAGGCTGAAGTAGTCTTCTCAGCTCAACTACAGCGCTTTCCTCCTCTGGCCCTCGGATCCGGTTTCTTTCTCGCAGCGGCTCAGACCATACAGTACTGTGGTTGTCATAAGCCACCATGGCATAGACGCAATGGTCCATCAACTTGCGCAATTCGTTCCAATGCCTTTCCGGGTTATGTGATAGCTTGCTACCAATGCATCCACGCATGAATTTCTCATACACATCCAAACCTTCTTCCCGTAGAAGCTTACAAGTCCGAAACACGGGTGGCTCCAGAGTCGAGAAAAAAAGTCTCTCATGACGCACCAACATTTCTCGCTCGTGCTCCCAGTCCTTCGACCGCGCCCGTTTCCACGGCCATGGCTTCTGACTCCGAGTGTGTCGGTAATGTGATGCCCAGTGCTCCTCGATGGCACGGTCGTAGATTTGAACGCGAATCTCAGCGGGCAAGTGCAGCAGATTTTTCTTGTAATGTGCATTGCGACAGAGCAGCGCTAACAAGTCGATAGTCTTCTGAATAGCAGTATGTAGGAAGACTGCGTCGAAGGGGTCAAAACCCACCATTGTTTGTAGTTGCCCTAATGTGTTCCTGCTGGCCAAGCCATAGCTGAGCCGAAATTCGACTATGCCGGCGAGGAAATGCTGACGGGCTGCCGAGTCTGTGCTCATAATTTGCTCGTAACGGACGACTTCCTGTGTTGCGCTCCGCGACTGTGATGCGTTAAGTTTGTTGTCCTGCTAGAGTTCCAGATGCCGTGATGGAAAGAGGTTTTTGTCTCAGCCACAGTATTCGTCGCTTCATTTCATGCAAGCCCACGCGCCTCACATGCATGTTCGGCCTTCACAAGTCAGCGTCAGCACATAATGTAAAACGCCGGCCCACCTCGCCTTCAGACAGAACGGCCAGAGAGAAGAGAAGACACTATCATTCAGTACTAAGCACATACAAACTTCATGCTTGCCTGGCAGCGTCTGTGCTTGCCATTCTGTATGCTTTCGTGTCCATGCCCGTGTCATTCAAGTGTCAAGAAGCACACAGGCCACCCAGCCGTTATGTCAGAAGCAAAGTTCTGTCGTACACATCTCAATCGTGCCTTCCTCTTTGTTTGAACGCCAAACACGCCTCGCATACCCAATCAAATCCACACATTCAGCTTCGTCTCTGCTTGCGGAGCGTGTGATGACAGCTCAATCATCCTCAAAGTCGGAGCCACAGTCACAGCCACATTCCATTGCCTTGTAAGGATACTATCCCTCACGAGTCAACGTCCTCTGTAGCCCTAGACCTGTGACGCTGTGACCACCAGCCTCGTCGATTCTAGCCTCGTCCTTCCGTCCGTCCGGATAGTTGGCAGGGTTGACATCCTTCGCTGTTCTGTTGCCAACACCATTGACCTCTTCTGGTGCGGGCTGCTCAGATCGTTCATCGGCTTCGCTTCTAAGCTCGTACGCAAGGTCGAAGCACTCGGCCAGAAGAGCCGAAACGGATCCTTGGCCTTCTGGGATGTCGTTCCCGATCATGAACTTGCCGTCCTTCTTCATATTGTCGATGCTGTTCAGCTTCATGCTATAAGGGTACAGCTCGCGTGGCGAGTCCACTCCGCCATTCTTCTTCACCTCCACCAGGCAGCGCTTAAGTGTCTGAAGTTGGTTGTAGATCGGCAGAAGAGCCTCGGATACAGGCTCGGAAGAGATGATGTATTGGTAGATGAAAGCGTACGACTTGCGGAGCAGGTAAAGGAGTGTTCGCTGAGCATGCAGATCCGCTGGTTGGCCCTGTCCATCGACGAAGTTACCGTTGATCCGGCTGTCGTCGTAGCGGTCGAGCTGTCGTTGGAAGTCGTAGAGGTCTGTCTCGCGGAGCGACCAAGCCTGGGTGAGGTTCATGTGATCCAGCGCAGTCTTGATCTTGAGCAACTGGTCGAATGTGTCCTTGAAATTGGGATCGATTTTGCCCTGCTTCTCCCGAATGATCTCGACCCACAGCAAGCATCGCGCGAGCAGGCTCTTAACCGTAGTCTCGGGATCCGTGACGCAGCTCGGACAGTCCTGAATGAGTTGTAGTCGTTCGGCATACACCTCTTGCGCCGACTTGCCATCGTGCGGATCAATCTCCGCATGAAGCTCTTCCTGGATCTGTAGCAACTGCTTCTCGAAATCCCGCACTTCCTTCTCGGGGAACTGGCAATTTTTCAGCGCACAGTCCTTATGTCCATTCAACAGATAGTCAATACTCACCCTCGACCGCGCATTGCACGCACTCAGACTCCGCAGAATGCTGACCAGCTTCTCATACTTCTGCATGAGATCCCCTTCCAACTGTGCCAAAGGCGCCTTCAATTCCTCTAACGTAGCCTTGCAGACATCAATCCTCGCCGACAACAGCGTCAAAATATGCTCGCTGTGCCCATTCTCCTCCCGGCCCCTCTCTATCGTAGACTCCCATTTATGTAGGTGCTCATCGATACTCTTCAAGTCCGCCGGCAGATAGAAGCCCGCCTCGCGCAGGTGATTCAACAGACGATCGACGGTACTTACACAAGAGTAGATGGCAGGCGCTTCACGGTTCCGGCCGATCGTGAGAAAGAAGAGCGAGATCAGTCGGAAACAGTCATCGAGTACTGTGTCGACTCGATTTTGCTCATCTCGCTTGCTTTCGCGTATCCGATTGAGAAGCTCGACTTGCTCAATGAGCTGGTGGTAGTATTTCTGAACATCGGCCGATTTGACGTAAGTCGAGCGATCGCTTTTCATCAGCGATAGATGGTCGCGGATGACGAGCACGCGATCCAGGATCGGCTGCTCTTTGGGGTCCAGCGGAATGCGCTGGAACGGTGAGTCGGTCATCGCCGCGGCGGCGGTGTAGGATGGGGAGTGTGATCGAGTAGGTGAAGGTGCGTGGATGTCGCTATGAGATGGCCTGCTTCATAATCAGAGTGAGAGGAGGCAAAGAAGGACAAGCACACAACCGTTCCTTGCCTTCTTCCTATCAGCGGACGTCGCGGCAAGAGGCAAGTCGAGCCAGCAGCCCCGCAGCGCAAGCTTCCTTCGGCGTCATCAGGCAATAATAAGGCTGCAACTTTCTGAGGCAGGCACGACTACTGACCGCGCCAAGAGTGCGTGCCTTCCACACGTCGAAAAAAGCTCGGTCGCTACTTCTGCGCACCGCCGCTCCGAGACTTCGCTCGACTACTATCCACAAGTCACCGCGAGAAGAAGACCTTCACGACACTGCTCGCTGTAGGCATCTCATCACCACATCTCTCAAAACCCAATAGACGACAACAGTCAACATGTCTACCTCCGAGCTCGCTGCCTCTTACGCCGCCCTCATCCTCGCCGATGAGGGTCTGGAGATCACCGTAAGTCACACCTATTGCAGACCATGAAGTCGCGCAACTCTCCAGCTGGTCGCAACATGTACTGATCTCTCCTCCAAAAGGCCGACAAGCTCCAATCCCTCATCACTGCCGCCAAGGTTCCAGATGTTGAGCCAATCTGGACCACCCTCTTCGCAAAGGCCCTCGAGGGCAAGGACGTCAAGGACCTCTTGACCAACGTCGGCTCTGGTGGTGGTGCCGCCCCAGCCGCTGCTACTGGTGGCGCTGCTGCCGGGGGTGACGCCGCTGCCGACGCTCCAGCTGCTGAGGAGAAGAAGGAGGAGGGTAAGTCGGATCCAGATGATAAAGTGATGTCTGAGTTGGTGCTGATCATTGAGTCTTGCAGAGAAGGAGGAGTCCGACGACGACATGGGCTTCGGTCTCTTCGACTAAGCGTCTCGCATCAACACCAACGATATCATCTTGGAAGTGTGCTCAAAATCCAGCCAAATGCAAGCGAGGCAGCCTTCTGGCGGGACGGACGGGATCCTGGACAGTACCTTCACTGGTATCTGAGCCATTGGCGACGATTCGCAGGAGATTCAAGCGATGGGAGAAATTGTGCGAAGGAGACATTTATACCAGTGCACTCCATTTGCGCATTTCGTGGCTATGAGTTACAATGCAATCAAGCGCAAGCCCAATTTCACGAGCCAACACGCTTTTCCTTCTCAATCCGTGATCCATCTCAAGCGCCGCAATTGCCTGCAGCATGTGCCTTTTGCTGACCGCCCCAATGCTTTAACCTTGCCATGCCGTAATGTTACACTTCTTCATGCTTGGGTATCCCTTAACTCGTGATGTCGTAAAGTCATAATGCGTGCCCGCCGCTTATTCCTTGCCATTCCACGTTCTCTCCCTCGTGAACACAATCTCCTGCGATCCTCGCCGTTCAAACGTTCCCTGCGAGAACGAGCTTGTTTACTGCTCACTATATACTTTGTCCATTTGCCTGCCGCAGCCGCACACACAGACAGTCACGAACGTTTTTTTTTCACTTACTGTGGGTTTGATGGTAGATGCGTCAATGGGCCCAGCCTAGGGTAGCTAGGCATAGGGAGATTTGGTGCTCTCCTCATGCCAACATGACTTGGAGGCGGTATGTTGGCTGGTATTGGTGGAACTGGTGGGAAGCTGTAGTCGGGAATGTTAGTGGCTGTTGTCGGAGTTGGTGGTACCGTCGCCTGTACTGCAGGTCCTAAAGCAGCTCCCAAAGGTGTTGCTGGGACAGGCGGAGCAAAACCCATCGCGATGTGCTGATTCAGCGCAGTGTTCAGTGCTGTCGGAAATGCGTTATGGAGGCCTCCAGACGGCGGCGGCCTATTCGATGGCGGTGTCACGATCTTGGCAGCACGGTCAACGTCCCTGCAAGCGTGCTGAACTGGCTTGAGGTGGTTTTTGATGTTGCCAATGTCAAGGCCTTCGCGCGTGAGTCTCATAATCTCTGCGGCAAACTCGGCCCAGTCCTGATCAACGTTAACTCAAGAGGACAACATATAATATGAAGGGCTTCATCGGAACACTTACCTTGGCGAATTGTTCAGCCATCTGCCTGAACTCATGCTGATAGCGCGCAGGGTCTCCGACGCGCATTATCCGCAGGCGGGCGAGGAGCCTGTTGTTGGTGGTAACAGCAAGATCGCACTTGTTGATTGCAGCCCCGAAAAGGCTTGCTTGACGCAAATTACCAGCGCGGTCCTCGACAGACTTCCGCGACGCCAGATCATCACGAACTGGTGGTAAGGTTGCCCTTGCCAAGTCGCAGCAATTCTTCAGCTTGATGTATACACGGTCTGCGGTCTCCTCTGCGTCGCTTCCAGTGGCGCTTCGGATTGTGTTGCTCCTTGAGGGGCCACGACTGTGGGTCATCGAGGCCAGATCAGAGAAAGATTGGTTCCAGCGTGGAGTAGCTGATCCACCAACAGATGTCATGGTGTTACTCCGACTGGAGGGAGTGTGCAAGGGTACTGGGGGCGCCATCCCACGCAAGTTCGTAACACTACTAGAACTGGGCAAAATGGTTGCTCCACGTCGACGGGGACCAGCCGCCGGCTTGGATTGTGTTGGTGTGACGGTCCTGCTGCTCCAGGCTTGAGATGCTCGTAGAGTATCGCGAGGATTCGCGGTGACAGTCTTGAAACCTAGTAGGTTGCAGACGTTGCGAGCTTCCATGATCAGATTGTACACAGAGGTGATCACCTGGCGAACGTGATAAGCGTCTACCCGCTTGACGCATTGCTGGCGGTTCCGGTTGAGCTCTTTGATGACGAAGACATATGAGCGAAGAGCTAGTATAGCTGTCCGCACGATTTGCATCAATGTTCGGTTGTCGACCTCCATGTTGTCTTCGACCATCTGGTTCGCCTTGTGTATAAGCCGGTCCAGCTCATCGACTTTGAAGTTGGCAGTGGCTAGCTGTCGCTCAAGGGTGGATCTCCGAGGACTGCCGCTGCCGAATTGCTGTGCAATATCGGCCAAAGGCCTGTGCACGTAGAACAGCATGAAAAGCACGCGCTTAACGGCCCTGATTGAGTTCTGCATGGGAACAGTCGAATTGCGGCTTTCAGGTAGACTCGATAGCTTGCGCGATAGAATTGCTCTGCTCAACGGCCCGTCAATGGGACTCACAGCGCCAGACGAGCTTTCGCCGCCACTGATACCAAGGTACGCTGAGTTGACGCTCGGCGCGCGAGAGTGTGGGGGCGTGAGCGTCGAAGCCTGACTCGTCCGAGTAGACATCCTTGTTGACATCTCGTCGAGAGAGTTCAGGTTGGTATGCTTGTGAGGCACATATCCTTGGCGACGATTGCGTATGTTCGCCGGCGTGGTAATACTTTCACTCCTGCTCCGGCTGACATCGAGAGCAGAGGTGAGTAGCGGAGCGATGCCTGGCCGCTTGATGATGTTGGGATGGGCTGCGGTCGATGATGCGCCTCGAGCATGTGAGCGCATCGGTATTGGCGGGGCCACGTTCGGTGGAGATTCCGACTTGGCGAGGCCTTCCACATTCTCAATACCACTGACACTAGGACGTACGGGAAATCGGCCGCCAGTCACGACGCGTCTTGGTGGACGTGGAGTGTCGGCGCTGCTATGAGATTGTCAGTATCCATTCTATTAGGAGCAGTAGGCCATCAGACGAACCTCAAGTCTTCTGAGGAGTCGGTGCGTAATCTCTGTCTCATGGCGGCTGTTTTCATGAATCTCTTGACTTGCTGGCACATGTCTTTGTCTTTTTCAGATTCGACAGAGCTTAATGTGCTGGGTTTCAGAGCCTCGGGCGGGGGAAACTCGATAGGGTTCTCGTCGAACTTTAGCTTTACCAGATTCATTTCGCCTATGGCCAGGGGCAGGCGTGTAATCTGGTTGCGAGCAACGGCCAGGAATTTGAGGTTAGTCATCTTCTTGATATCTTCCGGAATCGACTCTATGGTGTTCTTGCTGATATCCAGTATCTCCAGCTTTGGCAGCGAAAGCACCTGTGTCACGTCAGACATTTGTCGTTTGCTCCTCGAAGAGCAGGCGTACCGCTTCGGGAAATGCCCGGAGTTTGTTCCATCGCAAATTGAGATAGCGCAACCTGTCACACTGCACTATCTCTGGTGCCAGCTGAATGTTGCGGTTGTGTGAGAGTGCCAGTCTGTATGCCGTCAGTCTCGTGTGCTTCGCGTGTCTCTTGCCACGTCTGCCTATGGACGCACCTCTCCACGCGGTCTTTGATGAGCAGTATCACCTCCGCAGGTAGTGCACTGATATTGCAGTGGCTCAGGTCGAGCGTCGATCCCGTCTGCTGGTCTGTTGGCAGCGCACCAGCAGTCAATGCTGCGGCATTCGCCTGACGTTGCTGTTCGGCATCCAGCTCGTTCTTCACGAATTCCACCAGTTCTTCGCTCGTCATTGGCGCTCGGGGCACGAGTGTGCTGTTCGTCGTGGAGTCGGCCATTGTGGCATGGTCGATGAGCGGAAGAGGGAGGTAGCGCGGTTGTTGTCGTAGTGAGGTGACCAGGTCTAAGTGAGGTGCAGACATCGCGCGTTCGTGATGCAGGTACCCGGCAGTGCCTGCCTTCTCACATGTCCGGGATCTTGGCGACTTTAGACAGGGCCGATCTCGCGTGAGGGAGGACGGGCTTCACACACTTCATCTACGACAGTCCTGGTCTCATGCCCATGTATCTACGACATCTTTGCAGCTATCAGAAGACGTTGTGCAACCAAGTTTTGTTTTGTCCTGCTCAATTCGTGCATCACGTTCGACCTTCCGACGGTACTCGCTCATTGGACATCCGGGGGCGGCAAGCGCAGCCGACAGGGGCCAGAACCTTCTGCTCGGAGGTCTCACCCAATAGTCCCGCAGACATACAACAATGAGTCCATGATTGCACAGCGCCTACGCAGAAGCGTAGTCACTACGCGATGCCACGCAGCACCACTGGTATGGAGAAGGTGGCAGACCGGGCCATCACTGGATAGGCTCAAGCAGCCAGTGCAGTCGTACATCTCGACATCGCGTGACCCCTACCTGAATCTATCTATCGAGCATCACTTACTTCAGAAGAGCTCGCCGGACTCGGCCATTCTCTTTCTATACATCAATCGGCCCAGTATCATCATTGGCAGAAATCAGAATCCATGGCTAGAAGTCAATCTGGCTCTGCTCAGCTCCTCAGGCGATCAAATCGAGACCGAGCCTCCAGGAATTGGTGCCGTTGATCTTGTGCGCCGAAGAAGCGGAGGTGGTACCGTTTTCCACGATGAAGGCAATGTCAACTGGACTGTGATCTGCCCAGCTGCAGATTTCACACGCGACAAGCATGCTGAGATGGTGGTGCGAGCTCTCAGAAGTTGTGGCGTTGACCGTGCACGAGTGAATGCTCGGCACGATATCATCCTTGATCAAGGGGTGCGCGGATCCGACACAGATCCCGAGGACACTCACAGTACGCCATATGAAGCGACCGACTTTGATACTCCACGACCACTGAAGGTATCTGGGTCGGCTTACAAACTGACAAGAAATCGGGCCTTGCACCACGGAACATGCCTTTTGAACAGTCCAAATCTAAACATCATTCCAGACTATCTACACTCTCCTGCCAAGCCATTCATCACAGCAAAGGGGGTAGAGAGTGTCAGCTCGCCCGTGGGCAACATCTTGCTCCACAACAAGGACTTCATATCGGCTGTGCAGACTCGTTTCGCGAAGCAATACGATAGCCGGGAGCAGGCCGTGGAAGTAGACGAAGAATGGCTCCAAGACCCTGCTGTTCGCAAAGGCTACGATGAGCTGAAGTCTTTGGACTGGACGTATCTGCAAACCCCACAATGGTCTATTAGCAGCAAGAATGCAAATCCGCCTAGTCTTGACCTTGATCTGTCAGTCAGATACGGGGCCATCAACAGCGCAGTCCTTGAGATCGAACGTCGTGCTTCAGACATCACTGAAGCGCTTGTGGGACGAAAAGTTCATGAGATCACAGGATGGTCAGCGGTGATGGAACCCGTGCTGAAGGGACAGAGCCTCGGTCGAGGAAAATCAGAGTCGCTTGGAAATTGGCTGAACAAGATGTTACCACGGCTGACTTGAGATTGGCCGCGCTTTGGGGCATATCTATCGTTGCCTCAAGTCCATCCAACGTGACATATCACAAATCAGAATCTTTGATTCCAATCGCTTTTACACATCAGTCAATAGTGCAGATTACCTGTTGGCTTATCAGCAACGTCCGAAGCTTAGAGTCATTCGAGCGTGCTCTAAGTCCCCTTTTCAAGCGCGATCATCCGCTAGATGTTTGTCATTGCTGTCAATTAGAAGCAGACCTGCGACGGAACGTTGCCTTGTATGCTGCTCATCCAAGCTTGCAAGTAGGCAACGCTAGATGATACACCAGCGTGCCATGTAGCAGACAGCCACACTGCGGTTCAGCGGAGTTCGTGGCCAGGCTTGGGAAATATTTGGAGGATGAAGTAACCCCAACGATGAAGGCGCGAGAGAGTCCATCATATGTGCTATATGAGCTCATCAGAAGAATTTGTTCTACGAAGAAACTATGAACGCCGTGTCATGCTTCGCTTTTGATCATATCTCATTCTACTAGCCGCCAGCTAATAATCGTCACCTCTCGAAATGACCTCCTTGATGTTCGGCCTCAGGAGAATCGTGTGCTCGTATTGAGCAGTGTAAGATCCCTTGATGTCCACAAGCGGCGGGTAATCCTGCACAATCCCGCTCTGCACCAAATTGTTCAAGCCAAGCAAATACTTTTCGTGACCAAGACGGTCCAAGTATCGTCTGCAGAATGGCAACGTGCCAAAATTCTTGTCAATCGATTTGAGCAAAGTTTTTGCGCTTGCGACTCGCAATGCGACCTTCGGTGCGTCTGCGATCTTTGCGTAGTGTGAGCATTCCATGTCGTCGCGGACGTAACCCTTTCCTGTCGATCCGAAAGTCTCGATGGCGTAAGTCTCGCCTTCCTCCATCTTCTCGTTGCTGCCACCCTTCACAATCGGTACAGACTTTCCTGCGGACCCGCCGTGAATGCTGTACTGGCTGATGGTGTGTCCGTTGAGGTTGCGGATTGCTTTGACAGGGAATGTCTCTCCGTTAATCTCGACTTCGTAGGACTCCATAGCCTCTTGGATCCCTTCGCCAATCTCTGACATGCGAGCATCGATACCAGCGAGACGGATACCCGTGTTTGTGGCGTCCTTGACTGCTGCTAGCAGATTGTCGTACTGTGGCTGGAATGCAACAGTAAACGCAGAGTCGACAATTCTGCCGTTCACATGCACGCCGAAATCAACCTTCATGACATCCTCTTCCTTCAGTATCGTCTTGTTGCCGGCGTTCGGTGTGTAGTGCGCTGCACAGTGGTTGAGCGAAAGGCCAGTTGGGAAAGCGACGCCTCCTAGTAGATTGTCGCCCTCCTCGAGTCCCATGTGGCCGGTCAGGTGTCGAGTTCCATTCTCAATCGTCTCGGCGATCTCAGTGAGCGACATGCCCGGCTTGATGACCGATTTGGCATATTTCCGCACTTCACGATGTACCTCAGCAGCCTGACGATACTCTGTCAAGAATTCAGAGTTCATGCGATCAAGGTGACGCTTCTCCTCGCTCGTCGTTCGGTATGCGTTGTCGTTCTTATACTCGACTTCTTCTCCAATGGGGTATGAGTTATCTGGGAAGAGCTCAGAGACCTTCCGCGTGGGAGGCTTCGTTTGTGCCTTTGCACCACCGCCCGGTGTGGCTGCTGCCTTCTTCTTCTTGCGTGGTTTTCTCTTTTTCTTCTTCTTTGCTGCTCCTTCGCCAGCGCCCTCACCCCCGGCACCGTCTGCCTCATCAGCCTCGTCATCGTCAGATTCACCTGCTTCTACATCGCCATTTGCGCCCGCAGCTGGAGCTGTGCCATTTTGCTTCGCTGGGGCCTCTAAGCCGTTTAGCTTCAGATCAGCCAATTGCCCTTCTGCATCCACGGCCGTCATCTCGTTCGTGGTATGTAAGATCGTAGATCATTCGAGTGGAAGCATTTTGTAAAGAGTCCATGGCGGTCTTGTGCCAGACCCACTTTTCCTGCCGATGCTCCGAACAGACCCGTATGCCACTCTTCACTCTTCACTTCACGCTTCCTTATCCTCCGCACGATTCGTTCACTTCTGCATTCGAAGTCGACCATCGCTGTGAGTTGCGTACTGTGCGACCGCATAAATCGGACGAGTGTCTTGTAATCCGCAACGACTGAAATGGCAAGAACTTTACGGCATTTGAGCCGGTTACTGGGAACTTGACTGGCGCCAGCTTTCACTTCCTGGGTCTATGAGGACCGCGGTGTAGCGTACGGGAGGCCTCTTATGGAAGACTGAAACCATTGCAGCACGATCAATAGCGTGCAAGAAGGCGCCTCGCACAAATTTGGGCCGAAGGCTTCTGTCGACCTCTCTGTAAAGAATGGCCATCAGTCCAAACTACCGCAATTGAAATCATGCCGAACGGTGACAGTTGCACTGTTCGGCAGTAAATTGTGCTGTAGCTCCAAGCCGCTCCTCGCACTGCGAGGTGTTCACTCTCACAGCAACAGACACAGCTCTAGTCGTAAAGTGAGCTGCAAGTGAAGTTCATACGTAACACGAAACCTGACAAAATTAACTCACTTCACCGGTTCGAGAAATTTGTCCTTCTTCCTGTTACTGACACACTCCTGGACCCGTTCGCAGCACTTCGACCTGGCCTCCATCAGCTCTGAGTACACCATTTGGCGCCGCCGAACCTCCGCCAACTACCTAGCACATTCAACTGCAGCACTTCCTTCGGACCTGCGCTAGCATCGTCGAATGACAACCATGGCACACCAGAAGTACGCTGTGGCTCGGCCTTTTCTGAAGACAACGCGAACTGCACATCGAGCATTTGTCAAGGGCGTATCCAGCCTTTTGGCAAACACGACACTCACTCCGAGAGACACACTTGGTTGTACCATCCAGGAGACGTTCCAGCCGTTCAGCTTGGCCTTCCTCCACACTGCTCCTCGGCAGACAGTGCACTTGTTGGCCAGCTTGTGCGGCAAGCCTCAGCCAGTTCCAGGGCTACTGAGAATTCCAGCAGAGTTGCGTATTCTAATATATGAGCTGGTCATCGAGACTTGGTGAAAAGAGCACCAAATGAATCAGTCTCATTGGGAGGAATGGCACATGGAGTGGTACCCACCAGAACCTCTCGAAGCGCCGCTACTCAGAGTATGCAAGCTTATGAGGAATGAAGGCCTCGAAGTATACACACGAATTTTGAAAGGAAAGGTCTACACTGGAGCGAAGAGGCCATACGTGTGCTCGGAAACTCGGTCTGCAATGGTTTTGGCAAATCGAGGGCTGCGCATATCTCAATACAGTGCTACGCTTGTAAAGGACAATACGTATCAGCATGCGAAGGCGCAGTTGACGAGACTTGGTCGTCATGGCTTACAGCGCCGAGGTTGAATCAGGCGCAAGTTGAATCGGGCGAAAGCTCAGCGTCACGAAGGATTAGTGAATTAAAGAGCTCGCCAACAGAATGGTAGAAGCACGACCGAGTTGGCGGTCATGGTATGTTGTCGCATTGACCTCTCGTTGTTACAAACCATGCGGGATACTCCAGAACGGTCGCGTAAAGGAGACAAGCATACATCGGCGGCGCCAGTACCCTGATGACACGAGCACACTGTGAGGCCTTCCGTCAAGTACCGGAATGCCTTTGCAGCTCCATAGCTTGCAGTGTGCCGCACAAAGTACTCCCGTCGCGGACCTCTGCTAGTAGGAGGACGAGCTATACAATTTGCATAGACAGAAATGGTTAGGGACAGCCATTACAGTACAATACATAGCACAAAGCAAGAGGCAAAATGCCAAGCGGCCGTTCATTCATCTGATCGTAACATGCGGCGCTAACAACTATCTCAATTTCTCACACATCTCAATCCCGTCCTGATATCTCCGAACTTCACCGTGAACATCTCGACCAAGTATGTCGACCTCCCACACCATTGCGGCCTATCGCCTAGCTTCGGCAGAACCGAAAGTGCCTTCTCCACGTATGTCGATGTCAAAGGCATGAAGCGCTTGTCCTTCATTGTCTGCTTCTCCTCTTCACTTCTCGTAGGAATGATGACATCGACACGATCTCTTTGCATTTGCTTGATCAGTCGACAAGCCAGCTGTGCAGAAGTGTCCACGCCGAGCGTCCAGGCGTTGTCAAAATAGCCGAAGGAGAAAAAGAAGTTTGGTAGTGTGTCGAACATGAGTCCTTTCCAGACGTAGTGCTCGTTGATCTGGAAGTCTTCGCCGTCGACATCGACCTTGATCCCACCTCCAAGTCGTAGTTTCAGACCAGTAGCAGTGATAATCACATCTGGATGTAGCTCCTCGCCGGACTGGAGTTTAATGTCTTTGTCGGTGACAGTGTCGATGAGACCGGTCTTGATGCTGCCCTTCCCTTCTCTTAGACATTGGTAGAAATCGCCGTCAGGGCACATGCACATCCTTTGCTCGAATGGATTGTAGGACGGCTTGAAGTCTGAGTCGACGAGCTCAGGTGGAACTTGTGCCAGAGTTGCTTTTCGCATGTGTCGTTTCGCAGCGTTCGGGAACCACAAGCACCATGTTCGGAACATGGTTGGCCAGACGATCCACTTCATGCGAATGATCTTTGATGCGAGAGTCTTTGGGCAGATCGCGCGGATGACGTTCTCGAGCTTGTTGTGCACTGGAACGGAGAGGATGTAGCTGGGTGATCGCTGTAGCATTGTGACATGCTTCGCCTCCTTTGCCATTGCTGGGAGAAGGGTGATGGCTGTAGCTCCGGAGCCGATGATGACTACGTTTTTGTCTTTGTAGGAGAGATCCTCGGGCCAAAATTGAGGGTGAACGACTTCTCCTGAGAAATCTTTGATGCCTGGAATGTGCGCATGTAAACCTTGCTCGTAGTCGTAGTACCCAGTGGCCATTATCGCCAGACGCGATCGAATCGTGGACTCTCTGCCATCCGCGTTGACTCTTGTCGTCCACGTCTTCGACGATGACGACCATGAGAGATTGCTCACTCTGTGCTCGAACTTGATGTGCTTGTCAATTCCATCTGCAGCAACTGTACGCTTCATGTAGTTGACGATTGCTGCGCCTTGTGCGATAGGCTCTGTTTCCGTCCATGGCCTCCACGGGAAGCCGAATGTGTACAAATCTGAATCTGACCGCAGTCCGGGGTATTTAAAGAAGCTCCATGTGCCACCTATCTCTTTTCTTGACTCCAGTATACAATACGTCAGGTCTGGATGTCGTTCTTGTAGTCGATAGGCGAAACAGATTCCTGATATGCCGGCGCCAATGATCACCACGTCGTAGTCAAGCTTTTCGGAAGTCATTGCGAAGAGCTCTGTCAATCGATAGGAGATGGCTTGATGAGATGATGAGGTTTCCTACGAACACCACTGATATACCTCCCACCTACCGTTATCATCAGACCTACGTCCACATGACCAGGCCTTCACTGGTCGGACACGACCTGCGTTCGTGTGAACATGCCTATACGGTCCTCGAGGCCAACCTGTTCAGGTATTGCAGTCCAGCACAACCAGGAGTTGTAATCGGTGGCCAGACCCGACTAGGGAGGATGGCCCCGTGGGCGATAGCTCCAGGCATGATAAGAGCTATCAATGTCCTCCTAGCTTCTAGAAGCTCCAGATTGGTGGTGTGTCAATCTCGGCCTTTGATCGCGACCAGGACGTGGAGAGTTGCAAGAGCTCCACGTACACCCTCGTGCGAAGGCAATGAGTGTCGGGCACTGTGCAACATCTGCGACACCTATGCTAGCATTGGCTGTCCCCAGTCTGACACAAGATTTGGAGAGCTAGTCATCTGTCCCATCGGTACCCGTTGCCGACGTAGAGCTGACCTGATCTGGACATCATTTGCGGACAGCTCGCCAAGTGATATGAACTCGTCTCAAGATCGTTCAGCTTACATGTGTTCTGCTGTGAGGACACTGCAGTAATGGAATGTCGTCTGCTGGGTGAGTGCGTCAGTAAGAGTGTAGGATTGAGTAGATTTTGCATGGTCTCCAGCAAGCATAGGCGCATCTCGGCAACGTGCTGCTACGCTACGCAGCCGCGAGCTATCACTTACAGACCAGGCAAGGTGTGGAGATGTAAGTCGCGAACGCGATGCTGGTCGCGCGTCGGTTCGAGGAAGATGGGAGACTGAACGTGTTAGACAACGCGATGGTGTTTCGGATTCGGGTCGGCTGCCAAGACCGGGAGGGCTATCTGAGCGAGGTAATGGAGACAGAGCACTGCATTGTTCATACATCAGACGAGTTCAAGCCGCCCTTGGAGGGTTTCCATGAAGTACAAATGATCTACAAGACATTCCCGTCTATCGGTCCTAGCAAGTAAGAAGGATCAAAATCGCCAGTCTCAAGCTGGGCTGCCAACTCAAGCATCAACTCGGGCTGTCCCGATTGTCCCATATCGTACATAGAATCCCAGGGCATGTAGAAGCCACTGGTATCACCAGCATCTGCTGTTGATAACTGTAACCCTTCGCCTGTGGTTTCTTGGTCATTCTGTTGTCCGAACAGGTTGAAATCATTAGGTCCAGGCACAATGAGAGGCTCTTGTGTGCGAACAGGATCCAAGAGCCTATGCAGGGCCTCCAACTCCTTCTTCCTCAGCGGCGCTACCACGTTTGCTTTGGCAGTCATTTCGTCGAGCACGAATTGGAGAGTGGTATTCCAGCTGAGGTCCGTAATGTAAGATGGCAATATCGACCCAATAATGGAAAGCAGCATGCCCGATGAGAACGCGTACTCCAGCTGGAAGGGTAGAAATGTCTCAAGCAGGCCGCGCTCAGTAAGAGATTTCAACATCATGATGATGTTCGTGGCAGAGTCAACTGCTGCATGTAATAGTGCCGCGATAGGTACGGCTAGCTGTTGTGGCTCCGATCGTTCAGGCGGTAGGCTGCGCATCAACAGCCACATTATTAGGGGCCTCGTGGCCAGCACGATGCACTATGAGCGGATCAGCAATTGGCTAGCAGGTCAAAGTGACGACACCTACATGGTGGTATGATAGCATGATTCGTCTGAGCATGTGCGGCGTCTCACTCTTCGCTGGCTGGTTGAGGGTCGTCATCACACCGTCGATTTCGTGAGAGACTCCAGCAAGGCGATGCAAGATTCCCGTCGTATTTCTGACGAAGGAACTACCAAATCGATCGTCGACACTATAAAGTGCTAAAGCAAACGTCAGCAATCAACCGATCGTCAGAGCCGTCTGGAAGTACGTACTGGTACATGTGTCAGCGATCAACCGAGACAGGCGGACGCGGAGCATTAATGCCCTGTCCAGGATAGATGTTTGTCGCTCCGGAGCCACGAAAGCGGTCACATTATCGTCTGCAACCGGGGTTATCGCACCCATGAGAGCCGACAGCTCTCGATCAAGTACATATACCACCCACCAAACCTTGTGGCAGCGCTTTGAGAATTCTGGACTGAACTCATCGTCCGGGATATGTAGATGAATGCCTTCCACATAGCATAATCGCAAAGCCTGGCCGATCTTGAGACCGTCAGTCTCTGAGCATATCCAAAGTGACAAGGGCTACCATGCGACTCACATATTGGTAGGCAGTGGCTCGCATATCAATGGACTGAAAGTACAGAGCCACGAGTGCCAGGACCTCGATAGCAGGTATGCCCTCTTCGTACAGTTGTGCTGCATCAGGGAGTAGTGCCATTGCTCGTGCAGCAAAATCACTCCCTGGTACTGGAGTCCGGCCGCCAGGATGACTCAACAGGGCCTTACCGTAAGCTAGTATGAGCAGGTACTCCACGAACCACAATCTTTGGGAGCATGCCACTTGCCATGGCTCTCGATGAAAGCGCTCGAAATTGGTCATAAAACTGGTCTCATCCAGAATTCCGAATAGTTCGCCCAGTCGAAACTTCACAGAGTTATAGAGATAAAGCGCATAATCGGCCGGGGGAAGATTATTGAGATCACCATGATCGATAGAGGGCTTGCTGTCCCATCTCAGCCTGAATGCTGCACCATCGTTGTTGAGACGATCACAATCTTCATGGGCGCCAGGAGAGTGAGGGCCTAGGATCAGCAACGCACGTCGACAAAAGGCCCAAGTCGAGGTCGGTCCCAGGTAATCTGTACACGGTGCCTTAGTTCTGCGAATGAACACTCGATGAGGCATTATCAGAAACAGTACTTACGAGGCCGACCAGCAGCGTCGCGCACGAATGGCAGACTCCTGCTAACTAACGGATTCCGGGGCGATAGCACGTCAGGCACATCGTCAGCTGCGACACCAGAGTCGGACGGAATCTGGTCATCGCCTTGTGGTACGGCGGCTGCGATGGCCGATGATGCCTCTGCTGTACCAGGTGTTAGTCTGTCTCTGGTATGGAAGCGTCCGGCCTTACCGAGTGCGTCTAGACTGTGGGAGGCGTTTCGCAAATGGTCTCGCGAGTCATTCGCGGCATTGGCGATGGTGGTTGCCGCTAGCGAGCTATCTCCTCGCGCATCCGCATGTGCCTCATTCGAAGCCGAATGCAGTGTTGGCGCAAAGGGCTGGTCTCCATTTGCCGACTTCTGTTTTGCCTTTGCTACGCGTTTCTCCAAATCTTTCAGATACCGCTCAGGCACAGAAACGTGTGGCTCGTCAGACGGGAAAACACATGCCTCGCGTCGGCGTGCACAGCGACTACAGGGTAACGAGCCCGAGCACTTGATTTTGGCTTGACGACACTGTTTGCAACTGAATTTCGGTGTGTGAGTCCGAGATCCCGCCGGTCTGTCGCACAAGTCTCGACTTACGCTCGCGGTGTCCTTCTGGGCACTCTCAATCTCTTCTCCGGAGGTTCAATGATATCGTCTTCCTCGTCCATTTCGCGTTCGCACTTCTGCAATGTTGTTGCTGGCGAGTACATTTGACAGGCAATCACAGGTTCGGGATGATGTGAGCAGTCGCAACGCGGGGCTGGCTATTTTGCGGCGGCCTTCAGCGCCGAAGTCTCATCATCAAGCACACGTAGGCGTGGTTCACGTCCGGCATATAATGGAACGCTATCTGCCACCTAGCTCGCCAATCGTGACAGCTGACTTGCATCGCACTATTCTCAGGGTCGAATTACTATGTCTGGCGAAATGTTGCGAACCATATTTCGAATGGCATGTCAACACGAGCGGCATCGACGCCCGTACGTGTGCGAACTGTCTCTGTGAGCATCCCACACTGGCATCATTTACGTGCTTCGAAGAAGTAACAGTTGCATCATGATCGCATGGAATCATCGACTAGAGCCTCGCTCTTTGGCTGGCCTAGGCGGAGGTCGGTCACAAACAGGTTGAGGAGGTGTCGTGTACAATGCAGAAGTGCGCGCAGATCACAGTAGACACCATCCAGTGTATTGTGCTCAGTCTGCCGCTCGAGAGATGCGAATGAGGTGCCAGACAGGCGCACATCGATAGCACCAATGCCTGCTTGATCAACTTTCTGTGGCCACGCTGGCCAGCGGCGACGTCGCTTGAGCGGAAGCACGTAAGCAATGCAAGACTACATGTAGTTACCAGGTCATGTGTCATCGTGGTGAGGATGATATAGGCCGATTGATGGAAGGCTAGATATGAACGCGTATTCATTTCTGATGATGATCCTGGTCATATATGTCGGGTGAAGTGCCGTACGCGGAATGGTTGTCTCACCATCCTTATGTGCAGTCGAGCATGTGTATGCAAGAAGATATTGAAAGACGATTTCTCAATAATCGTGTTCAAAGATTGATGGTGGGAATGTCTTCGATAATAACAAGAAGCGAAAAGAGCACAGACAAGATCGCTGTCTTGGCGATCTGGCAGATCGCAACCTCACGCGCCTCTCCTTCATCTGCCATCATCGTGTCAACCATCGACAATACATCAAGACTTCCAGCGCAGCTCGGCATCAAGATCCACAATCATGCACCTAATGCTATGACATCTTCAAGTAGCAGATCTCGTTGCGCGCAAGACGACATGGCCACCTTCGGTAGCCGTGCCCGATGGTCAACAACGCCGATCGGTTTCACTCGATCTATCTATTGACTGCATGAGAGTGGTGCCGAGACCGGTCACGCCAGTCTGTCATTGTTGGCGGTCAGGTCTCGAGCTCGCCCTGCAAGTGCTACAGCTATCTGCTTATCGCTCATCATCTCCGTCTGAGACTGGGTAGAGCTCCCGAAATGGTAAGTCGAGCTGGGCCGCCGCTTGCCGTAGTGCACATGATACGCCTGGCCAGGCGAACAGCTTATTGTCTTCAAGAGCTACATTATCATTGTATCTCGTTTCTGCTATCACTACTTCACCGCATAGAAACATGACCCTCAAGCCAGCAGTACGCTTCAGTGCACGAATCACCACCAATAACTTCCAATGTGGCCGATTTGAATTTCAACGAGCCATCTCCACACAAGGACGAAACAGGAGCAGCACGACAGCGAGTAGCAATGAAGACTTTTCAATTCGACAATCAGTCGATGTCACAGCACAGCCATCGACCACACCTGTGCATAGACCTTTGAAGAGTCTACCTATGCCTGCTCTACTTCGAAGCATCTTTCTTGGTCAACTATTTGCAAGTCCAATGATCTCAAACCTGGGCCTCAATGTACTTGGTCGCTTAGCCAACGCTCGGAGCCCTCTTCTGGATGTCGACCGAAACAGATTCCTCAACAGACTTCTGAGAGCAGTAGTGTATAATCATTTCTGTGGAGGAGCCAACAAGAGTGAGATTGCACCGGTGCTGGACCGCCTCAAGCGATCTGGATACGCCGGAGTTATCCTTCAGTATGCTCGAGAGATTGTAACGCATGGCAGAGTGGAAGACTCGAAGGAGGACGTGTCCGCACAGCACATACAGATGTGGCTCGATGGGAATCTTCAGACGCTATCATGTCTTGGAAAGGGGGACTACATGGGGCTGAAGTGAGGATGCCGGTCCCTTTCCTCAGCTTGCAAGACTAATTCTTGAACAGGTATACTGGAGCCGGGAAAAGCATCGCGGATGCATTGAAGGCGGACCATGACCCGCCAGCACAATTCAATGCCGCTCTTCACGAGATACTACGAGCGGCCCAAGCACAAGGCACTCGAATCTTTCTCGACGCCGAACAGCAAGACTTTCAAGCAGCAATTGACAGGTGGACCGTGGACCTTATGAGGCAGTACAACGTGAATGGCGAAGTCTTGGTCCTTAATACATATCAAGCTTACCTCAAAGCCTCGAGAAGCATCATACGCGATCATCTTAAGCTAGCACGACAGGAAGGATGGCACCTTGGTGTCAAGTTAGTGCGAGGTGCATATATCCTCAACGACATCCGAACACGAATCCACGACACGAAAGCAGACACCGACGCCTCCTACAACGGCATTGTTCGTTCTCTACTACTACGATCATACGACGATATCGGCCCTGAGAATTTCCCCAAAGTGCGCACATTCTTAGCCGGACACAATGCCGAATCAATACAACGTGCGGCCAAGCTTCACAAAGATCTCGTACTACAAGGTTGCAAACCAGCCACCTTGGAATTTGGACAGCTATACGGCATGGCAGATCATGTCAGCGGCGAGCTACTGCAGCAAGTCGAAGACGCAAAGCTCGCAGCCAAGGACCTGACAGGAGAAGCTGCGGAGCTGCAAAAGCAAGCAGCGCCTCGAGTGTTCAAGTGCGTCAACTGGGGCACAGTGCGAGAATGCATCCACTTCCTTATGCGAAGAGCGGCAGAGAACCAAGGCTCTGCGGACAGGCTGCGCGATGGTGTCGTTGAGTCTCGACGGGAACTGTGGGCTCGATTGCTCGGACAGTGATATAATGACAGCGACGACTGATTAATGATGAGCGGACACGAGAAGCATGAGCATTGATGGCGCTGGTGGAGGTCAAGATCCGCATAACAAACATTTCTCTTGTTGACTGCGCTTCAGCATCAATTCTATCCATTTCCTTGCCTTGGCTTCGCCGGCCGCCAAGGATACCTGTCTCACTGACATCCTCGTCCCGAGCATGGCCTTTCGTGCAAAATAGACGGCATTCAGCCCGGCACACTGACAAGCCAATAGCATCCACGGGAAAAGGACGTTTGAAGCTCGCGCTATGTCTGACCATCACTGCGCTTCGACAAGATTGTATGACCTTGATTGGTCACTCTGGCTCTCCACGACTGGACAGAGACCTTGTACGAACTACAGAAGAAGCAACGACTCCAGGACACACAGCGTAGCTCCCAGATACTTAGCACTGATTCCTCGTACACTAGATCTACACTCTGCCACATTGTACAAGATGAAAGCTTCTTCTCCTGAGCCTCGCGACATTTTCCCGTGCCCATTGGTCTACGCCGATCCTGTGGCGGCTCCAGCGCCTCTACCGGTACCCATGCTAGGCGCGATGCCTCTGAACGAGCGCGCCGAAGCAGGCGAGTGCATTGCATATTGTCCCGGAACTGGCGTAAGTCCTCCTACAATCCCATCATATATGATCTTCACCTTCGACCTTGGTTGCTGACATTGATGAATGCAGGTCACACACAACTGCGCCTGCGGAGGAAATGTCGATTGTGGAGATAGATTTGGTCGGGTGGCTTGTGTGAGTTTTCCTTCTGGACGGGAGGATGAGGAGAAGAAGTGGGTTGGGGTGTGAGTGACTTGACTGGACTGACTGAATTGGTTTTCTTAGGAGACTATGGTTGCGAGGGCTGGATGATCTCTCCTGAAGGAAAGGAAAGGAAAGGAAAGGAAAGGAAAGGTGTTCATTGTTCTTTGGCAGGACGATGTATAAGTGATTCTGAATCTGAACATCGCAGTCATGGGTGTGATCTTGAGACCATGCGTCTTGGACTTTGTTAGAAATATGACTACCAGCTCTGAGTGTACAATGTAACCGATTGCTTCTTCCGTCTGCTCAATCGAAGCCTATTCCACAGCTCTGATCTTGAATCGAGTGACCTTCTATTATTCTACCTTGCCTTGCCATGTAGCAGCACGCTTGCCTTCTCCTCTGTGACCCTTGAGACTTCCAATGAGCTAAGATCAAGCACAACGAATGCCTGCAGCAAATCGTGCGATCACTGTCTCCCAAGCTACAGCCATCCGAACTTGACTCACAACTTCCCACTCCCCCTCAGCAGGACTCACATACCCCATCGAGACTCACACAAGATAGCTAGCTACACATCCATGGCAAGGATATCATGTGCCCTTTGAGAGATAGGCGGGGTTGAGCAGGGTGACGTTGACGCGGATAGCTATGCATATCTACGGCGCTGAGCTGCGAGGGCTCTCGGCTTCGGAGGCCGTCGTCATGTAGCAAGCCGCAATCGGCAGTAGTTACATATGCAAAGAAAGGGTAAATGATTAAGCAGAGCTATGTAGTAGGTTCTAAACATTTCAACATTTCAACATTTCTTCTACGGTGGACGTGTGTGTCAATAGATTTCTTCACTACGAACGATCATTTGGAAAGTGTGCCTTTTTGATCCATCATCTGCACGAACCAAAGATGAAGAGCACACGACTCCCAGCACGAAGCTTCAAGTTCGTGCAGCAACGCGCAGTATCGCTGCAGCAGCGAGCGCATATCTCGCGATATACGTTGCCGGTGTTTCAGAATGAGCCAGTGGTGAGCTTGCAACACACCAAAGAAGATGCGGATGGCGGTGGTGTCATAGTTGCTGATGATGTGGAAAAACAGAAAGACTTTGCTCGAGGCTCGCCAGAGCGAGAAGAGCTCACGCGAACGATTCAGCAGATGAAGAAGAAGCTACCGCAGAAGATTCCGATTTCTGTGTCGGGGAGTGTGGTATGTGTTCGTCGGTCGGTCTGGTTGAGGAATGTGAGGATGGCTTGCTGATGTGGCGATGTGCTTAGATCAACTCCGCAACGAAGAACACCCAGCTCAACCCATCACGACACTCGGAGAACGTTGCCGAGTATGCAACTGCGTCCGAGCAAGACGTTAACACCGCCATCGATGCCGCACTAGCAGCGAAGCCAGCGTGGGAGGCTCTGCCTTTCGAGGACAGGGCTGCGGTGTTTCTTCGTGCTGCAGAGTTGATTAGTGGCAAGTATCGAATGGAGATCCTTGCAGCAACGATGCTGGGGCAAGGCAAGAATATCCGACAGGCTGAGGTTGATGCCTCGACGGAAACTGTGGATTTCCTCAGGCAATATGTGAAAGAGGCGGAGAGGTTGTTTGCTGAGCAGCCACCGATCAATGAGAAGGGCGCTTGGAACAGGAATGAGTACCGACCACTGGAGGGATTCGTGTATGCGATCAGCCCATTCAACTTCACTGCACTAGGCGCGACGCTTATTGGTCCTCCGGCCATTATGGGCAATGTCGTGATCTGGAAGCCATCAGAGTCTGCGTTGCATGCCAGTTGGGTGCTCTACCAGATTCTTCTCGAGGCCGGTCTACCAAAAGATGTCATTCAGTTTCTGCCAGGTAACGCACAGCTAGTCACTGATGCTGTCTTGAAACGAAGAGAGTTCTCGGCATTGGGCTTCATTGGATCAACAGGAGTGTTCAAGGAGCTGCAAGGCAAGATTGGTAAAGCCACTGGTGAGGGC
Organism: Septoria linicola; assembly: GCA_024114885.1. Classification (NCBI taxonomy): domain Eukaryota; kingdom Fungi; phylum Ascomycota; class Dothideomycetes; order Mycosphaerellales; family Mycosphaerellaceae; genus Septoria; species Septoria linicola. The sequence goes on along the minus strand of CP099428.1, from coordinate 1,029,101 downwards.
AGATTCAACTCATACCCCCGAGTGGTCGGCGAGACTGGAGGAAAGAACTTCCATCTCGTCACGGAGACTGCAGATGTCAAGAGTGCAGCCCTCAATACGCTGCGTGCGGCATTCGAGTACCAGGGCCAGAAGTGCTCTGCCTGCTCCAGAGTCTACGTGGCGGAATCTGTGTGGCGGGAATTCAAGAAGCATATCCAAGAAGGCACTGCCAAGCTGAAGGTTGGCCCTCCCGAGGACTATGACAACTTTGTCAATTCCGTCATCCACGAGCGGTCCTTTGACAAGCTCGATCAGGTCATTGAGTCGGCCAAGTCAGACTCGGAGCTGGAATTGGTCGCAGGTGGAAAGACAGACAAGTCGGCAGGCTTCTATGTGCATCCCACGGTGTACCAGACGACTAATCCTCACCACGACATCATGACGCGTGAGCTCTTCGGACCTCTATTCGGTGTATATGTCTACAAGGACCATCAGCTAGACGAGACGTTGAAGCTCATCGACTCGACCTCGTCATACGCGCTGACGGGCGCTGTCTTTGCACACGACCCGGTAGTATCGCGCAAGGCTCAGGATGCGCTAAAGCACGCAGCTGGAAACTTCTATGTCAACACGAAATGCACGGGATCTGTAGTCGGGCGTCAGCCTTTCGGTGGTAGTCGCGACAGCGGTACGAATGACAAGACTGGCACCATGGGTCTGCTGTACAGATACTCCAGCATAAGAACCATCAAGGAGGAGTTTGGGCCGCTGGAGGAGGTCGAGTATCCCTCGAACCAGGTGTAAGGAAGTTCATGGCGTTAATAGAAGTGTATCGTTCAAGCGTTGAGAGCAGACACCGTGTGGGCTCCGTCAGTCTCAGACCGTCATAGCATGTGATACGAACATGGCCAACTCGCTTGCAAGTTTCTTCTGGGAGCCCCGATGTGCTCCGCACACACGTCGGAAGGAAAGCCGTTGGATGCTGTTGCCCATGGTACCAGATAATGTCACGAGATCGGGAGAGAGTGAGACAGGCTTTGAGGCACAGTCTTCAGCTGCGGAGGTGTATCGCCACGTGTGAGGCCAATGTGAGGCACGCGTTGTCGTCGGTGATGATGGGTCCGGTCCAGATGTCAGGCCTCGCGTGATGAATGGGCTGACATGGCATCTCACCTCGCTTCAGTGCGACCACGATGCGTCGAATGGCGACGATGTTATTTGAGGTGACGGGTGGGCTGCATCTTCTGACAGAAGACATTCTGCAGTCTCTCAGATCGTGGAGCACAGCAAAGTTCGACGAGCACTCTAAGTTAGAGCGACGATCGTAGCTTGCATTGTGCATCCCTGAGTGCAGAGATCAACCAATCATAAATGGAGACAGCCAGAGTGTACCACGACGGCAGCAGCAGCACAACGTCAATTGTCACGAGGGAAGCCGATCGTCTCTTCTGCCGCAATCACGACGACGACTTTCTTGCTGCTACCTCCCCTTTCGATTCATCCTCTGACACGACGCTGCTGGAAGACGTCGACTTCTCGCATTTCATTGTTGACCTGCCCGACGACAACGAGCCGACCCCGCGAATAGCCGTTGCTGCAGCTGCACCTCGAGACAGCAACAGCAACAGCACACCACCATCACACCCCTTGGCATCGGCTGAGAAGCGGAAGCCATTGGAGCTGTTGCACCACAGCAATCGCCAGGCAGTTGCAAGTCATCTGTCAAAGGAACGCAGTGGTCAGCAAACGACAAAGACAAGACGCGACCTGCAGGCTCAGGCATCGCTGTCTCCCAAACGTCCTCGCTTGACTATTCCTCCAACCAACAACACTACTCCCTCCTTCCTGCCCACGATGGCGTTGAACCCGCACAAGCAGAACAAGGTCGACGTGAGCGTACGTCTTACTCCTTCTCCTGAACCGAGGATTGTCCCGGATGTCTTGTTACCGCTGTGCGAATCACTGACTCCATGCTGGCAGTCTCTCACGGAAGAGGAGCAGAAGCTCTTCCGCCTGTATGGCAAGCTGCCCAACAAAAAGGACCTCTTCAGCAAGAAGCTGCAGGAGCGCAAGTACTTTGACTCGGGCGACTATGCCATGAGCAAGGCAGGCAAGAGCGACGGCGCAAGTCTCGGCGGCGGCTTGGGACGAGAGCATCCGACGTGAGTGTTTGTGGTGCTGCTGAAACGAGAACTGGAGATCAAGATGGAAGGACCAGGACAATTGCTGATAGGGCCCGAATCGCAGACCCGAGAACATCCCACATCTATCACAGCAGCAATCCGCCGGCACACCTACGGGCGAAAATGGCCCCCGAGGCTCCATCTCCGGCGGACCAGCTCTTCACCCGACAACGTCCACCGGCAATGGACAACTTGCAGGCTCGCCTGTCAAGGAGGCCAGCCTCTTGCACCGAGGCTCGAGCGTCGATGAAGACGACCTGCCCGAAGAGGTAAAGGCAGCACGAGAATCGGCGAACAGTGAGACGGCGGCAATTCCAATACGGCAGTAGGACTACGATGGCGGATGTACTTGTGTGGATAGGGATGGCAAAGAGTTGGAGCTCGGCTTTGTGCCCATGCGCTGAGGATGCAGATGTGCCTATCCTACACCATTGGGCCACGAGCAGAGTACTATCAAGTAACTGCGTCGGCGGGCTGGCGTTTCTATGCGACATGAATTAGGTGAAAAGAAAGAGAGGATCTATGGACGGATGGCCGGTCCTGTATCGCGTGAAGCGAACGGGCAAGACTGTATACGAACACTTTTTCAGACAACTGCAAAATTGATGATGCACGACCTCGTGTTCTCTAGCTGAAGTCGTTTCTCCAGAAGTAGTCTCATCCGTTGATGCATTATCTCGCAAGTCGACTCCCATCCAGAACCAATCGTAACAACAACTTTTCTTGATTCAGTCGCTCGCAACACCCTAAAGATCGCAGACAATGGTCAAGCAAATACAAAAACTCGCTGGGCGCAGCGAGCGATCGCATTTCACGACTCGAAACAATGACCAGAGCGTCATGCGCTCCTCGATCTAGCACGTCCTCCTGCCTTTGTGGCCCTATATCCAACATGTCAAGCTTGCTCGGACTCCGCAACCTTATCCATCGCATTCCGCACCGACGACGCATCATATCCACCTAGAGCAAGCGTCATTTGCAAAGCATCATTCTTCTCTCTATAGCGTCTCTCAGTTTCTTCGTGTTTCATTAACTTTCGCATCACTCTTCAGGGTCCTCGAGTCATCTTGAAATGCATCGTCGTTCTCTCCCAGACGGTGATGTGGGTTTGCATTGGCGGTGGTTGGCAGAAGTACGTTTTTTCAAGAGGCTCGCTTCGGGACCGGGGAAGATGTGTTGGCGGGAGAGGTGGCAGATTTTGAAGCGGGAGAGTTCGCGGAGTTGCCATTCGATGTTGGTGGGCTGTGGAGTCGAAATGGCATTGGTCTGAGGGGTGGGAAAGTGGAAGGATGGATTGGAGCAGCGGTTGAAGAATGGTTGTGGGCGGAAGTAGCGGCCTTTCCAGGAGAGGATGATGTTGTGGTTCAGTTCAAGGAGCGTGGTATTGGAGCGTAGCTGGTCGTGGATTTCGTGATAGTGAGAGGTGGTATTGTTGATCGTAGTGAGGAGAGGATTCAGATGTTGCAGCTTGTCCTTCTGCACTTTTGCTGGAGCGAGGAAGAGCTGCTCTCTCCAATAGCGAGAACCGATGATCGTCTGCTTCCATATTTTGCAGACCTGCTGGCATTCCAGGATGTCCTCGAGCGGAAGGTATGCAAAGATTCTGTCGAGTTCTTTTGGCCTCATAAGCATTGCCCTGCAGGCTGATGGTTGCGGCACCGGGGCCTGATTTGGCTCTCGAGTAGCCATTGGAGGATCATAGCCAATGGCTTGGGCTGTATGCAAAGCTTTGTTAACCGCCATGTTCGTTATGAAAACAGGCGGGATGATTCTGGCCTTTCGAGCTTTGCTAGACAGCCTTTCGGTTCTCACCTGCCATTGTCTGCTGATCACCTCGAACACTTTTGCTGCATTGTGGACATGTGCAGCTACCACGAGCGCATCCGACACAGTGACCTGACCAGTACGGCGTGACTTCTTGAGTGACTGCTTCATGGACGAGGTCCCTCTTGACACTTCTCGGTCAAACGCATGCACCATTGGAAACATAGTCGCTTCGCGTTCATGCCTTGCTGCATGTGGCCCCCAGCAAGCCTCCTGTCTGGGTTGACGAATGTTCAGTCAAAGCGGTGTGTGAACACCAGAATCAGTCCGCTTGAGAAGGTGTAGATGACACTTGAAAGGTCATCAAGGTTCGAGGGTAGAACAGGGCTGAGGACAGGGACAATGTAACCTCAGTCACCTACGGAGGAGTGAGCTCTCGGGTCTCCCTCACCTGCTCAAATTAAGGACAGCCTGATCTCCTTTTCTAGGCGGTAAAGTAAGTGTGCGTGGAAGCGCTTACTGACCAATGATATGGGAGTATGCTGCTTTGTGACTGTGGTGTTGGAGGCAAGAAAAGTTCACCTGCTGGCCGAGTTGGGGGTCTAGAGTAGATCCAGAATGTCCTTCTCAGCATCATTCGCAAGCAGCTCCAGCATGCCTTTGGGTATGAGGGGCTTCCCATCGGTGCCCTTGACATACTTGAAGGGCATCTCGATGGTCTCGTTAGGCTTGACATTTCCGTGCTCATCGGTGATGGGAATCTCAGGTCGGTCAACGTAGTCGATCTCGTCTAGCTTTTCTGTTTCATCTGGTTAGAGTGATTCATAGTAATGAGCCAGGATGTACCTACTGCCCTGCTGAACAACAATGCGAGTGGTCCGCACAGCAGTATCTGTAGTCATCTGCTCAGGACCGAGTCGTCGACCGGGAAAGCCCAGCTTCCTCAGATCTCCAGTCCGATCTCGTGGAGGATCATCTCCAAGGATGCCGCCAAACAGAAATGCATCAAATTGTGCACCATCTTCTGGGCCCAAGTCCTTCTCTGCCTTAGGATCAAGCAAGCAGACTTTGCTGCGTTCCTCTGCGCTTGGATAGATAGACTCCACGGTACGCTCTGTGCGGTCCGACTTGGGGATTGTAAGTTTCTCGAACTTCTCAAACTCCGGTGTGAGCCCAGAGAGCAAGAATTTAGAGCCAACAGCAGCACTTTCCTCGGAAATAGTATTGTACTCGAGCGCTTGCCAGTCTTCGAGCTCCGGATCGAGATGCTCGACGATGAAAGTGTGCTTGGACATTGTGAGATGTTGTCAATGTTGTCAGTGTTGCTATATGATCAGTCGATTGTTCAATGCACGTCTGAATACTCCGACAGAGATGTGATATGGGCAGCTTGGCTTGAACTTTTTTGTGGATATTGAGCGGAGCCTGGACCGCACCAATGGGCGGAGGCGAGAATAAGACACCGAGGTCGGACCAGTAATTTGTAGAGTTGAAGCCATTCTAGCAAGTGAGTCCTGTGGTTGCCATTGACATCCAACATGTTGGCGACACGAAGGACAGCGACCGTGCGGTCTCAGCTGCTGTCTCTGCCAACGCCGCTGCGACAGCAAATCTTCTCACGAGGTCTCGCAACCGCCACCGACAGCTCCAGCACACCTGCCGCGTCTTCAGTCGAGTCTCGCACGCCTCCATACACTAAACTGCTCAAGCGACTGCGCGAGGTCCGCCGACTGCTGCCTAATCGACCTCTCACGCTCTCCGAGAAAATCCTCTTCGCCCATCTGGACAACGCGGAAGAGTCACTACTTCAGGGCACCAACAATGGCCGCGATATCCGCAGCCATGCCACGCTCAAGCTCAAGCCTGATCGCGTGGCCATGCAGGATGCAAGTGCCCAGATGGCCTTGTTACAGTTCATGAGCTGTGGCATGCCGACGACTGCTGTTCCCGCAAGCATTCACTGTGACCACATGATTGTGGGCGAGAAGGGTGCCGACATTGACGTGCCCAACAGCATCAAGGGCAACAAGGAAGTCTACGACTTCTTGGAAAGTGCAGGAAAGCGCTATGGAATCGAGTTCTGGCCTCCTGGAGCGGGTATCATTCATCAAACCGTGCTAGAGAATTACTCTGCTCCGGGGCTCATGATGTTGGGTACTGACAGTCACACACCCAACGCAGGAGGTTTGGGTGCCATCGCCATCGGTGTTGGAGGAGCGGATGCTGTTGACGCGCTGGTCGACGCGCCTTGGGAGCTCAAGGCACCAAAGATCAGAGGTGTGAGACTGGAAGGCAGATTGAGCGGATGGGCATCGCCTAAGGATGTTATTCTTGCTCTTGCTGGCAAGTTGACTGTACGTGGTGGTACGGGATACATTACCGAGTACTTTGGACCTGGTCTCGAATCTCTCTCGTGCACTGGCATGGCTACTATCTGTATGTCAAAGCGATCAACATTGCAACGAGCTATACTAACACCATGAAACAGGCAACATGGGAGCTGAAGTTGGTGCGACTACATCAATCTTCCCGTACACATCGAGCGCACACGCCCCATATCTGCGATCAACCCACAGAGGTTCTATCGCCGAACAAGCTGATGCGATTGCCTCTGCATCAAGTGCACACAACTTACTGACTGCCGACCCCGACTGCGAATATGATGAAGTGGTGACCATCAACCTGTCCGACCTGGAGCCACATATCAATGGACCTTTCACACCCGATCTCTCGACTCCTCTGTCAAAGTTCAAGGAGGCCGTGCAAGCGAACAAGTGGCCAGAGACTTTCGGCGCTGGTCTCATTGGTAGTTGCACCAACAGCTCGTATGCAGACATGACTCGCGCAGAGTCGCTCGTCCAGCAAGCACAAGCTGCTGGCCTCAAGCCAAAAGCCGACTTCTTCATCTCCCCTGGTAGTGAGCAGATTCGCGCTACTCTTGAACGTGATGGTACTCTGGAGACCCTTCAAGAGGGTGGTGGCCTTGTCCTTGCCAATGCTTGCGGCCGTAAGTAATGGTCTCCCCTCACTACAACTTTCTCGCTAACACCTCACAGCATGTATTGGCATGTGGTCGCGAACAGATGGCGTCGAAAAAGGCGTCGACAACGCCATCTTCACATCCTACAACCGAAATTTCCCAGCACGAAACGATGGCAACCGCAAGACCATGAACTTTCTCGCCTCTCCAGACCTTGTCACAGCAATGTCATATGCTGGCAGGACTGACTTCAACCCTATGACTGACAGCCTCACTACTCCATCGGGCGAAGAGTTCCGCTTCCAACCACCTCAAGGTACCGAACTGCCATCTTTGGGATTCGCCGCTGGCAATCCCATGTTCCGACCGACTGAACCTGTCCCGAACCCGAACGTGTCGATTGCCGTTGATCCAAACTCGACTAGACTGGAACTTCTGGATCCGTTCGAGCCATTCCCGGAAGGCGAGCTTTCTGGTCTGAAAGTGCTAGTGAAGGTGAAGGGCCAATGTACTACGGACACCATCTCTGCTGCTGGACCTTGGTTGAAGTACAAGGGTCATCTTACCAACATCTCCGAGAACACCCTCATCGGCGCTGTGAATGCTGAGACTGGCGAGGTCAACCAAGTGTCTGACGTGGATGGCTCGAAGCACACTATCCCCGATCTCGGCAAGAAGTGGAAGGCTCAAAACCAGCCGTGGCTCGTCGTGGCTGAGCATAATTACGGTGAAGGGTCTGCTCGTGAGCACGCTGCACTGCAGCCACGCTTCCTTGGCGCACGCATAATCCTCACCAAGTCTTTCGCCCGTATCCACGAGACGAACTTGAAGAAGCAGGGTGTCATCCCTCTCACGTTTGAGAACGAGGCAGATTACGACAAAATGGCCGGATGTGATGAGGTTGCCACAGAAGGTCTTTACGATGTTCTCCAAGGCGGTGATCACAAGATCAGCCTCATTGTCACCAAGAAGAACTCTGGGGAGACGTTCAAGGTTCCTGTCAAGCACACCTTCTCGCCTGACCAAAAGTCGTTCATCCTGGCTGGATCAGCTTTGAATCTGCTTGCGAAGAAGGGTCAGCAGAAGGCATGAGTCAGGTTTCACTTCGGTTGTGTTTGTCGAAAAGATACCACTGGGAGGCGTTAGGGTAAAGCATGGATCTGTACAACAATTATGCTTTGGAAAGAGTATCTGCAAAATAGAGCCGTTACAGCCGACGAAGTTGGCTATATCCTTGCAAAGCTTCCCATCACCTCCACAACGGCCCAGAGTATCAGCCGTCAGCCGCGTATCGGCACTTGGAGGTTCTTTTGGGAAGAGTGGCGAGTTTGAAAGAAGTTAGTCCGTTCACGACGCAGAAGAATGTGACGCAGCCGGAATTCAAAGATGGACTCGGCAGGGGAACTTGGTGGCCGCGTGTTGGTGCTTGAGTAAAAGCCCAGGTGCAATAGACCGAGCCTGACCAGAGTGATCGATCGGGCAGCAGTAGATGATATAGTAAAGAGTCACAGGCTCCAATATGGTACTCTCATGACTGACTGAGCAGACACAAATGAGACCCAATACTCCGATACGCTAGCCACTTCGCCGTGACTTACTTGGTAGATATCAGAACCGGTCGAATATATGGAAGCACGGGAGCCGGATCCTGCTATGCGATCAGTAATCTCAAGACGGCGCCAAGCTCTATTGCACTTCAAGCGCGTACTAGGTGATGACATATGCTTGTGCACAGGGTGTCTTGCTTACTAGTCCTGCTTAGACAAGTTCCCGGCGACGACTCGCGTGGCCTTAGCATTGCCCGTGGTGGGAGTGAAGCCCTGCTGATGTACATCTCTCGATAAGCGTGCCGGAATTTGGTACACGGGACAATAACTGGTGGCCTATAGTCGGGATGTTTGGGGTTCCGCATGCCTAGAAGCTATTGTACCTTAAGAGTTTTATATATTAGTCTACTCCTCTCGAGCTTTGTACTTTGACTTTGACGTTGAAAGGCTACTGACTCTGGCGACGATGAACAGACCTAGCACTTTCACTCAGCCTGATCCGTGTTCGAACGACGAGGCAGTAACCACGATGCCATCGATTTCACTTCTTCTCAGCATCTTTTCGCTGGTCTCGATGGGCTTTGCACAGGTAACTTCCAAGTCCTCTCGTTGCGGGAGAGGCTATGAGCTTGACAGAACCTGACGGAGAGAACAGACGTGCCGATTCGGCGGCGATACTGGTGTTTGTCTTGGCGGAAGTTTCGTTGTTGCGACTTGCACTTCGGTGAGTGATAGAGAGGAAGAGGAGAACTGCTCTGGGACTCGCAGGTTGGCTGACAGGAGATTCTTCAATAATCTAGGACTATCCGTGTCGAGAGGAGGGTACTGAATGCTTCATAGTCGATCCAGTGTACAATCGTGCGGCTTGCTCGTGAGAGGGACTGGCAGGGCTAGCTGCTAGGGAGAAAGAGATGGTGAGAGGTAGAACATGGGGTGCAGTGTCGTTTGCTTCCAGGCGGTACGAGAGAAGATCATACATGGGCTTGTAAGACAGTACAGTCTGCAGGGTGGAATCTCGTCTTGAGTTTCGTGCATCGGGCTGAGAGCTTCCATCACTGCCTTGTTAAGTAGCCCTCAATCCAGAGCCTTTGCCAATGGACACAGCTGAAGAGATATCTGGTTAAATCCATACATGATGTCCTGGGCGATACTGATAGCGAAGCTTGATTGGCCATCCATGGACGTCGAGCTATACTAGCTCGACCTACCTGCACTCTTGCCTAGTCCAAAGTACATCGATATTAGCGAGACTCACGCAGTCCTTGATGATGACCTTAGTAGAACCAACTTGGTCTAAGACATCACAAATGACAAGAGTAACGTCCGTGTGGCAGTAGGTATGTACTTCCCATCTATGTATTGCAGCCTTGAGCTCTCTCCACGGGCCGGTCCTCTCTTCTTGTCGATGATGGTGAGACCGAAGCTGTCCGAGCATGATCTGATGATGGTAAAGAGCACACTGAGATGCACCGGAAGTTGGCCTCCGGGCTTGGCGACAAACCCCGGTGAACGACCTCCGCAATCGCTCGTAGCCAATCGATTAGTACAGAGCATTGTTGATGATAGTAAGATGGCGAACGAGCATAGAAGAAGCGTAGGCCGGCGTTTATCTGTGGCAAAAGCTCAGCAGACTGTAAGTGGTCTTCACTCACTCTCTCTCTTACTTCTTAGATTCAAATCACGGTCATGGCATCATCCAAGCTGCTCTCGGTCGAGGAGATCTCAAACCACAACTCAGCCAAGTCCTGCTGGATAGTTGTCAATGGGGAAGTATGGGACTTTACAGAGTTCGCGCCTGAGCATCCAGGACGACCCGATATCATCTGGAAACACGCTGGCCGCGATGCTACAACGACGTACTCGGAAGTGCACCCTTTCTCGCTGATCACCAAGACACTCGACCCATCTAAGCTCAAGGGCATCGTCGACCGCAGCACCATTACCGAAGACTTCCAAAAGCCCCCACCCAAAGCTACACCCGAACTCCAACTCAATGAGAAGCCACCTCTCAGCGCTGTCATAAATGCTCAAGACTTTGAAGACATTGCCGAGCGCACTGTCAGCAAGAAGACATGGGGCTTTTACTCCTCTGCAGACACGGGCTGCTATACACGAGATCGAAATAAAGAATACTTCAGTCGGATATGGTTCCGTCCACGACTGCTCCGCGATGTGAAGAATGTCGACACGTCCACTACAATTCTCGGCCACAAAGCTGGCGTGCCCATCTACGTTGCTCCTGCCGCAATGGTCAAGATGATCCATCCTGATGGAGAGCTGGCAATCAGTCGAGGATGTGTGAAAGAGTGCGTACCGCAAGGCATCAGCACAAATGCCAGTTTCCCCATTGAGGAGATTGTGCCGAGTGTTGAGCCGGGTGCACACGCTTTCTTCTTCCAGCTTTACGTGAACAAAGATCGGAAAAAGAGTGAAGAGCTGTTGAAGCATGTTCGAAGTATGGGCATCAGCACCATCATGGTGACGGTCGATGCTCCCATGCCGGGGAAGAGAGAAGCGGACGAAAGAGTCAAGATGGACGAGAGCTTGAGCACACCAATGAGCGGCATGAAAGGGTCGAATGACAAAAGAGGCGGCGGTATAGGGCGGCTGATGGGTGGCTATATCGCTCCTGATTTCGTGTGGTCAGAGTTCTCCTGGCTGCGCAGAGTCTGGGATGGCAAGATCGTGGTCAAAGGTATTCAAAGCTGGCAAGACGCCAAAATGTGTGCTGATGCAGGCATGGATGGCGTCTTGCTGTCGAATCACGGAGGCAGGAACTTGGACACTTCGCCACCAGCCATCATGACACTTCTCGAATGTCAGATGAACTGCCCAGGCATTTTCTCACAGCTCGAAGTTCTGGTGGACAGTGGCATCAGAAGAGGTTCCGATGTGCTGAAAGCTCTCTGCTTAGGTGCTACCGCTGTGGGACTTGGCAGACCTTTCTTGTTTGCATCAAACTATGGAGAAGAGGGCGTGGAGCATCTCATCGACATCATCAAGACGGAGCTGGCGACTGCAATGGCGCTGGTCGGTATCACAGACGTCAAGCAATGCCATGCAGGGCTTGTGAGCACTCTGGATCTGGATCACTTAGTTTCCAGGGGTGAAGGACATCCTTATGCCATTGGCCGGCGGCTTGAAAGTACACGAGATGTCAAGGCCCGACTATAGATCAATAAATGATCATCGCCATTTCCCTCAGACGCATCGCCTAGTCTTCTCAAGAGCAGTGCGCAAGCGCGTACAGCTTATCCACAACGATACAACCATTGCCTGCGCTGAGACATGGATGGTCCTGCATGTCAATACGTCAGCCATTGCCACCCTTGCTCGTGCTTGACGCTCAAGGCGCGTACCGATGTGCACGTGTAGATGTCTGCTCCCATGCAGATGCCGACGGCGTTGCCGAGTCGACATGTCTGAATTGCCAGTGTCAGCTCCTGCTCGTTACTGACTTTTGACACCATAGCGGCGGGAAGAAGCGACGTACATCCGCAGAAGCAAGCGAAAGCATGGTGAAGATCGTGAGGAAGAGCGTGGTTGACTGCATGGTGGTGGAATGACCGTTGGTGACGACTGTCTCCTAAGAACTCGAATGGATGGGTGAAGATGAACAACAAGACGCGAACATTCAACCCATCAGTAGAAAAGGTAGCAGTAGAGCAGCAGCGATTCACCGGCAACCGGAATTTCGTGATACCCGACGGCCGCGTAACACCAAAGCCATGAAGTGAGACCACTTCGCGTTCCAATGCCGTTGACTATGCCATACGTAATGATTCTCCAATGTCACTAGCTGGAGTGCGGCCACTGTGATATGCAAACGAAAGCACGATATGATCACTAAACAAAAGTAGCAGGGGCCCGTGCTCGGAGCAAGCCACCAGTCTCGTATAGCAGCATAGAACAATCACGATGCACTCGAGGAGCTCGTAAGTAACTTGTGTCTACTGCCACCTATACTGAAAGAAGCAAGGACATATAAGACGAATCGAAGAAGTGGTGCATGAGCTATTACATGATTTCATCAGTATCCCACCGAGTCTTGCTTCAGACTTCCCGCAGGAAGAGAAAAAGGAGCAGACCGATCGGCATAAGCGCATAGGAGACGCACGGCAGGTCCAGCGATTTATTCAGGACCATCAATCCCTTCTATCCGTTTCAAAACGATAGCCGACCAGCGTCCCGATCTCTCCCCCGGAGAGAGCAGATATGTAGCAAATGAGAATTTCTAGTCAACTTGAATGTCTCGAGGCGGCACAACATAATATTACCATGAGCATTTACTTTCTTGCCTTGCTTTTTCATGGCATGAAATCTCCGCAAATACTCTCAAATTGTTGACTCCTTGCATAGGTCGATCACAGATCTAGACTTATTGCAACACTAGAAACGAATGACTTGGCTCCTGAACACATCTCATATCGTTCTTCCTGCAAGAACAGCCCATCTCCCAATTCCGCCTCAGCACTTCGCCGGGCTCGGCACATTAGAACAACTGGTGCTAGTCTTTCCGCCCGTAACACTCACACCAGTCCAAGTCCAGTTGGAACAAGCACCCTTCGCGCACAGAATGTAGACGTCCGTTGCAGAGCTGCTCACAGTGCCCGTGACACCATTGAGCGTCAGACCAGTGATGGGCACTCCCGCGGTAGGTGTTCCAGTAGGGCTGCCGTTCTCGTAGTCCTGCTCGATCACGATGCCGTATTTGGTGATGCCTGAGAGGGTAATGCCCTTGTATGTGACGCCTTTGACGGAGCCGGTTGCACCGTAGACTGTCTTGATACGAACACCTGGAAGTGATTGGTATTGGGTTGGCGAGAAAGGAAGGACGATAGCACGTACCATTCTGAGACTTGACAATCTGACAGTTCGAGATGTTGACAGTGTCGACGGTGTTGTCATCTCGTCCTCCGACAGAGCCGATGCTGATACCGTGGCCGCCGGAGCAGTAGCCGTTTGAGAAGGTGATGTCCTGTGCAAGACTGGGTCAGCAGTATTCCAGTTGAAAGATTCTGATGACTTACGGTTCCAGAGTTGACAGCTAGACAATCATCTTGATTGTAGACTGTAGCTTTGTTGATGGTCACGCCAGTGCTAGAGCCCACATCGAAAGCGTCAGTGTTGTGGCCGAGGGCATCTCCGTCTGAATCCAGAACGTCTCCTGCGGAGTTGTCGATCGTGATGGTGTCGAGTGTCAGGTCCGTCGCTGTGTTGATGCTGAAAACTTGGACAGGGCTGTTCTTGATCTTGATGTTGGAGTTCGTGGAAGAGGTCATGCTGTGAGCGTAGAAGAACTTTCTATAGTGGTCAGGCGGGTTAGTGCTAGGACTGGATCACTTCGACGTTGAACTCACGGCTTAGTCTTGCCACCGTTAGAGCCTTGCCCATCCCACCAGCGGCTACCATCACCATCAAGAACGCTGCCAGAGGCTCCAGTGACTGTAAGCTTGTTGCCAGACACTGAGACAAGTGGGCCAGCTCACTCCTTGTAGCCGAAGGTGGTTGTGCCTCCAAAGATCACCTGTAGAAGAGAGACTAGTCAGTAGTGTGGGTAGTGAGTAGTCCGCTACACGTACATGAGTGCCATCATTGAGCTTGGTCAAATCGAGAGTGGTCCCTGATGGCACAGCAACAGAAGACAGCACAATGGTAGCGCACGAACTCTTCGACTTGCTGGCCAGTGATGCACCGCTGAATCCCGAGAATGTGCAAGTCGTTGCGCGCTTGTCAAGCGAAGCTGCTGGAGTAACTTGAGGTCCTGCAACTGGGCTTGCGAAGGTCGAGGAGATGCTCAAAGCAAGGAGCGCAATCTTAGTGAACGACATGTTGTCTCGCTGTCTTCGCGCTGAACTTAATGGTGATGGAGGTGGACATAACGAGGATCTGAGAGACAACTTATAGCCCTCCTCGTCGCTACTGTTCACGCTGACATCAAACCGCTAATCCACCGGACGGACGAACTTGGAGGCATTGAAACGAGCAGTGTGTCGAGATTGGGGGCACAGGCGTTGTTCTTGTGAAACGATAAGGCCAGAGCTACCTCGATCGACAGTCCAAAATACCCAAGCCGAGCGGGCGCCGCGACGCCTGGGCTGCGAAGACGACAGCTCCGCGGCACGAGGTACTCCGTATATTAGCTTCAAAAGCTTTGTGTGCGCGTGCCTGGAGTGCAGTGCACACAAGCTTCGGCCGAAGCTTAGCGACGTGGCCAAGCTGCATTATGGCGGTAGCACTAACATCAAGCTGGGTGGCAGGGTGGTTTGGGGCTGTATGATCGTCGTGACAGCAGACGTGGTTCTTGCAGCTGTCTCCACGTTCAGGGCTGTGAGTGAGCAGAGTGGCATCGGTACAACATCGATTCATGTTTCCGCGAGTTCTTGTCGAAGTCTGGTATCAATACGCACGCCTATGCGAGCTTGCGAACTTTCAAGTCCAGCGGAGATTCTGTATAAGATCGTCAGAAGAAGATGCGAAGCAAGATTTCCGGAAATGGAAGGTAGTCCATGCGATGCGCGACACTAACATCTCGCACTTTACCCGACACAACGGGCTTGCGCTTGAGTGATGATTTTCTCAGGCTGGAGTGCAGTTCGCTATAACCTTGATTTTTAAGGTGGCCACGTAAGTCATCATGGTCTGCAATGTCGTATGCCTGATGAACGCAATGAGCTGTAGACACCTGTAGATACGCAAGTCAAGCGGTACCTGGGAGTTTGGGGGCGAACGAGTGGTGCTACCTCCTACAACGCATGCTGCTCGCAACACAGATCCCTCACTACATTGGAACCAACAGTTCGTCGCATCCGCAGTATTGATCATAGGTATGGTGTGCATGAAGTTGATGCTCGTAGGGAGCAGTGCAAGATGAGGCCTATCTTACGAAGGCTCGTGAGGGAGTGCCTGCGGTCCAGACTCATATGCATTGGCTCGTAAAGACCTGGGGGCCTCGACGACATTTTGCACACAGTGAAATGTCCACTTCAAAGTCTTGTCTCTGTGATGGCTGCAGGTTCGAACTTGCTGTAGGAGAGGTGAGTGCCTAAGCTTGAACTGAGGTCAAGCTGTGCTCGTCGGAGTTCCGAGCAGTCTTCTCTCACGAACGTCAGTACGGCACGCAGATGTCAGCCTCGTGCTGCTCACATATGCCGCTACGACAATGACTGAACTCTATCACCAAGTTCAATGTTTAGGCAGGCTCAACGATGTTGCACGCGCGGAACCCAGCAGTCCGCCATGTTGCACATGGATCGAACACCATCGAGTGAGCATTGATGATCTAGTTTGCGGTCTTTGGACCCGCCATTGTCCTTGATGAACTTACAGCAGCGCGATGCTTGACCGTTGTCAGCGACATACCGAAGCGTAGCCTGCTGAAAGGCGGGATGAACGGAAATGTACTTCCGCCACGGCATCAACACGTGTGGAATCTTCCTGGCTCTCGGGTTTCATAAGGTGAGGTCTTCGGCTGCTTCAGCATACTTTGCTTGGGAGACACGTCGCGCAGTTGTTCCGACGTTAGACCCAAATCTGATGGCCTCGAAGAGGCAGTCAAGCTGTCAAGTGAGGCAAACTCTCACCAGTCGCACCATTTCGCGTCAATGCCTGTCCTGTACCTGCGCAAGTTGCAGTGTTCTAAGAGTCCATGTGCTTGAGCTTGATTCTCAAATGAGACTCCCCGTCGTGGTCGAGACCAAGCCCTTCATCAGGCCTGGAGGTCCTTGACCACCCATGTGGCGTTCCGAGGCATGCCGAGCGTGCGATCGTGGGAACGTAATGGCTTCGCATTGCATCACTTGCCCCGTGGGGATGGGTTACAATTGTGTTGCACACGTGCTGTTCTTCACACTGGCTCCAACATGCTCTCCAAGCCTCGTGCGCCCTTCTCCACGAAACATGCACGCGTCGGCCTGACTGCGGAGAGATGTGGGAACTGAGGGCCTTCTTCCCGCTCCGTGGCGTCCGGTTCACCAACAGAAACACTCGCTGAGCACCAAGCTAGCATTCTCGTGTCGGAGGCTGGGATGAGGGATTATGTTCTGCAGAGCAAGGACTGGGGTGACAGAAGTCAATTCCTGCTGCTACGCTCTTGTCCGACTCTCACCAATAGCGCAAACAATGGCGGTAGAGCACGAGAAAGAAGCTCACATGGTACCTTCGTCCTCAGTACGACCGGCTACTTGAGCCAAACGTGTCGTTGCTAGCTCTCCGATCCGACCGCTCGGGAGAAGAAAGGCCAGAGAGAGTTTGGCGAAAAGGTGGAGTAGCTCGCGGAAAACTCGCAAGAGGGTTGCAGCCAAGTCCCTCTGACCACAAAGTATGACGATGCCACTCTCCAATCGCACGGCCGCAACAGGCGAACCGGTCGGTTCTAGCACCACTTTCCATATGTGAGCATGAGGCAGGGCAAGACAGAAAGATGGGGCATTGATTACTGTCGCTGGTTTCTTCTTCTCCACCGGCAAGTCGAAGCTCCGTCTTTCGTCGAGTCTTCCCTCAGCATCACATCTCTGGGACCGAGTGACCGTACCGTATTGTTAGCCGCGTGGCAGAGGCGACGGCTCCAACTCTGCTTTCTCCAGTACTTGGTTGCTTTCCATCTTGACTTCTGAGTCTACCTTCCAGCTGGTAATCTCGCGATACCTTGTCTCACCTTGCTCACATTGATACCGGTCGGTGCTAGGGAATACTGTACGTGTAGGGTGCACACCTGGACCCGGGGCGCATTTTTGGACGACCATCTTCGACTAGGCATGAAGGATGTGTGGAGGCGATATTGAAAAGTCTGAAGCAAAGAAGGAATTCGGCTAGAGAAAGAGACAGAAACGTCACAGCCTTGCTGAGAGATGGGCGTATGCAATTCGAGAAGTCGATAAAACAAGATGGCGGACTTGAAAGACGATGATCATGGCAACATCTATGGGCGCAGCGAGACGACCCTCGCGGTCACCATCTCTATGCTGCTGGTATGCACGATATTTGTCGGCTTTCGCATGCTGTCGCGTGTCGCGATAGTGAAGAAGATCACCTGGGACGACTACTTCATGCTGCTAGCATGGGCAATCACAGTCGGTTTATGCGCATCGATATGTCTGGGTACTGTCAATGGACTTGGCCGCCATGAGGTTGACGTCCCGGACTCATGGCAACCATCACTCCGCAAGTCGAATTACGCATTCTCGGTGTTATATCAGCCGGCATTGATGGCGACGAAGACTTCGATTTTGGCCTTTTACTTGACTTTCTCGACCACTGAGAGACTTTTCAAGTGGGGATGCTACGCCACGCTGTTTGTGGTCAACGCTGGCGGACTTGCCTTGACGCTCATTACAGTGTTCCAGTGTTCGCCGGTGTCAGCAGCTTTCTATGCGATCACTCCGACCACCGCGCGGTGCACCGACATACTCACCATCTACCTCTCGTCGATTCCGCTCAACATCATAACAGATCTTGCGATACTGTTCCTCCCGATGCCCGTATTGACGAGCATGCGTCTGCCTCGTAAGCAAAAGATCATTCTGCTAGTAACATTCAGCTTCGGAATCTTCGTCACAGTCGTTGATGTGGTCCGAGTCCACTATCTGCAATCTGCTGCGGAGATGCGACTGAGCGAAATTGCAAGCGCGCAGGCCACGGAAGACTCCTCAAGGAACTCCATATCGACCGACTCGTCGTTCTATCTGGCATTCTCATTCATGTGGTCGGCAATCGAGGTAACGGTTGGCATCATGTGCGCTTGCGTGCCTGGACTGAAGCCACTTGTGGCGAGGTTCCTTCCTAGCATGCTCCGCGATCCCGGTGATGCGCCATCAAACTTCGGCTCCTTTTCTGGCCCTGATGCAGAAGGACAGAAAGCAGCTCCAGCTATCCCAGACATGCCTAACGAGGTGCACTATCGCGATTTTGGTAAAACATCTGGCCAAGAGGAGGCAGAGGAGCAAGGAGGCGCAATGGGTATGATGGAGTTCTTGACCACGCCGGACATGGACGAATTCTATCCAATGGAGCGATCACCCACAGCGCTGACCAATACGACCCGAAATACTGCTCCACGTTCACCTACATTCTTCGATTTCGTCAACATGAAGCAAAAGAAGAGCTTCGTTTACATGACTGCGCAGGAGTCGTTCTACCCCGTTGCGATTGTCACAGTATTGTTCTTTGTCTGGGGCTTCGAATACGGCTTAGTAGATGTCTTGAACACGCAGTTCCAGACTGTAGCTAGTATCACCACTGCGCAGTCTGTTGGCATTCGAAGCGCATACTACTGTGGCTACTTGATAGGCCCATTCTCGGTCGGCCAATGGGTCCTGAAGCACTGGGGCTTCAAATCCTGCTTTCCGGTCGGACTGAGTATATACGCTTGTGGTTGCTTGATATTCTGGCCAGCGGCAGTCCTGACATCGTGGCCAACATTCCTGGTCACGAATTTCATCGTTGGCTTTGGTCTCTCGCTGCTGGAAGTGTCAGCGAATGCCTTTATTGCACTGTGTGGTCCAGCACAGTATGCAGAAATCAGGCTCAACTTTAGCCAAGGCGTGCAAGCCGTTGGAGGTGTGGTAGCTCCTCTGATAGCCGAAAAGGCGTTTTACCACAAGACCTCGCACGCGCCTTCTTTGATCAATACACAATGGGCATACCTGGGCATCTCACTGTTCACCGTAGCCCTTGCGGTAGTGTATTTCTATCTACCGCTGCCAGAAGCCACAGATGCCGAGCTTGAAGATGCAGCAGAGAGAATGGACGGCGCCAACAAGACCAGGGTCGGCGGAGTGCGCATCATATGGTACATCCTAGGTCTTGGAGTGTTCAGTGAATTCTGTTATGTTGGCGCTCAAGAAGTCGTAGGCACCAGCTTCGGCTCGTACCTGAACATCGCCATGCCACAACTCAGTCGATCGAATTACTTTGCGATCGCGCACACCGCGTTTGCTGTCTCACGTTTCCTGGCAGCCGGCCTCGGCTTCTGGATCACTCCTCGCGTGCTGTTGCTGGCATTCTACTGTGGTGTGATCATTTTTGCCGCACTGTGCACTCACTTTACCGGGGGGACAGCAGTGGCCATGCTGACCATGGTGTTCTTCTGCGAGGGGCCACTGTTCAGTCTGATCTTTGCTCAGGCGCTCCGAGGGCAAGGTAGACATACCAAATTCGCCAGTGTGCTGCTTACAGCATCAATTGGAGGTGGCGCGATATTCTCGCCCATATCGACAGCACTGGTGGCAAATGGTCGCAGTGTCCCGTACAGTCTGGTAGTGGCTGTTGCAGCATTCGCAGGAGGGACTGTGTTCGCTCTAGGACTCAATATCTCGAAAGCAGCTCAACTTGTCGTAGACCCGATTAAAGATCCCAGCATGTCCCGCGCCCGCGAAGATCGACCTGGTTCGACTAGTAGTCGTGCTAGCCGGGCACTTAGCTTCCTGAGCTTTGGCAAGAAGAATCGAGACTCGAGCGGTGTTGAGTACCGGGAGCGCAAAGTCAGCACTCCAATTGAGGAGTAGGCCGACCATGATTGATGATTATGGCTGATGACAGGACGCGGTGAGGGCGAATATTCCGCATTGATGCGTCTAGCGTTTTGGGGACAGCCTGCACAGTTATCCTGGCTGGCGTTCCCAGTGAAGTTTGATCGTTTAGCAATGGCGTTGTGGTATCCGAGCAGGCCGTATGAGCCTGGTGCTTTCCAGCTTCTTCCGTGTATATACTTGCACATACTAAAAACTTCATCGTCCTAGTTGCTTTCCATAAACGTGAGTGAAATTTCTGCTGTGGTCGTCTGGCCGTTGTACGCCGCGTCTTGTCCGCGCCCGAATGCACAACCCGTCTCCGGCCACAAACTCCGCTGTCTGGCATGGCCACCACGCTGCACCGGAGATGTGTTGATGTCTAAAGTGCGCTTACACGGCAGAAACACTGCACTCAGAAGCAAGCAAGCGCGGGGCTGGTGGCGTTTAATTCTCTAAACTCCGTCCGCCATCATTATTTGTTTGCAGCAACGTCATACCAGCCATTGATCTACCACTTGTTAGGACGACAGTTTGCAGGTTATAAACTTACGACTGGCGCTCTGAAGGATTTTCCAATTTTATTCATAGTATACCAGAACTGAACAACATGGCTGAAACAATTAAGAACGTACTCGGACAAGCCACTGGCGGCGCCATTGGTCACCAATTGCCTACTCACAAGCTCGGAAAGAATGGTCCACATGTCACAGCACTTGGCTACGGCACCATGGGCTTGTCGGCCTTCTATGGCAAGCCAAAGCCAGATAATGAGCGATTCGCGGTCTTGGACAGAGTCTTCGACCGAGGTGAACTCTTTTGGGACACAGCAGACATGTATCAGGACTCCGAAGACTTGCTGGGCAACTGGTTCAAGCAAAATCCTGGCAAGAGAGAGAAGATCTTCCTCGCATCGAAGTTTGCGAACTGCGTGGCAGACGACGGCTCTCGATACGTCGATAGTTCTCCAGAGTACGCCCGTAAGGCATGCTTAAAATCGCTCTCACGGCTTGGCGTCGATCACATTGATCTTTGTAAGTGTTTCCACTGGGACATCGCGACAGCTCCTAACGTGTCCAGACTACGCTCATCGCCTCGACGGCAAGACACCAGTCGAGAAGACCATGGAGGAGCTCAAGAAGCTGCAACAGGAGGGCAAGATCAAGTACATTGGGCTCTCTGAGTGCAGCAGCGAGTCTCTGCGTCGAGCATCAAAGATCGCACACGTTGATGCAGTACAAATCGAGTACTCGCCTTTCAGCTTGGATATCGAGAGCCCACAGATTGGTCTTCTCAAGACAGCTCGTGAGCTCGGAACAGCCATCGTTGCATACAGCCCTATCGGCCGTGGTATGCTGAGTGGCACTATCCGCAGTCCCAAGGACTTTGAGGAAGGGGACTTCCGTACTTTCGCTCCGCGATTTTCGGAGGAAAACTTCCCGAAAAACCTCGAGCTTGTTGATCGTATTACTGAGCTTGCGAGGAAGAAGGGTGTCACGGCATCTCAGCTCACATTAGCCTGGATCTTGAAACAAGGAGAAGATTTCTTCCCGTAAGTCTTGAGATACAGTGAAGTAATGTGGACATACACGCTGACTTTCAATAGTATTCCTGGCACTACCAACTTGGACCGTGTCGATGAGAACTTGGGTGCGCTGAAGATCACGTTGTCCAAAGAAGAGGAGGCCGAGATTCGTAAGGCATGCGAATCAGCTCAGCCAGCGGGCTCTCGCTACCCAGAAGCCTTTGCGACTGCTCTGTTCGCCGACACTCCACCATTGTAGGGCACTGGTATGCAGTACGCGAGGCCGGTTACTCAGAGGCTAGATAGCGATCTGGGGGGCATGACCGGCTCATGCCTAAAGACATCGATGTCGCCCACGTGCTTGCGTCTCTGCATGCAGAATTAGTCGTCTTCCAAGTCATTCGTCTCAGCGGGCCGTAGTCCTCCGGGACTAGACTGCTTTGACTGTGCTCGTCAGATGGAGGACTCCAGGTCTCATTCTAGCAGCGCGATGACAGTGCCGGCATTCTTCCAGTAGATTGCCGTCGTTCGTGGTAGCCATGAAGCATGGGGAGACTTTGGAAACACCAGATCTTGGTGAAGTAAGCAAAGATAGCATTAGTGAAATGAGACACTCTGCATCTGATTGAGCTACGCAAAGGCAGTTCATACCCAACGTAAAATATCATTGCGGCAGTGTCGAGCTCAATGCATAGCACCTTCCTCCTCCTTGCATCCAACTACTGATAACCAAAACAAGCTCGCTCATCCAACGCCGGATATCGTATTCTGTTCACAAGAAAGCGACGAGACCGAACATGGCTGCAAGACCAGCTGGGACAGCAACGCTAGCAGCACCAGAGTCTTTCGTTGCAGTCGCACTGGCAGCGGTACCGGTGCGAGTGCTGGAGGTCGATGACTCTTCATCATCGGTCGTGGACGATGGGGTGCTCGTGGCAGAGTTGCTGGCGGCGACGTTGCTGGTGGCTGTAGAGGACGTTCCGGTAGCGGTGCGGCTGGCTGATGAGCTTCCGTATCTGTAGGAGTCCTCGTCAGTGTTTCCTAAGCAGCATCGAGCTTTGTTGTCAACCTACGCGCTTGCGGCGTTGCAGTTGGCCACCTTGGTCTGCTCAAAGCCAAATCGATCTGGAGCACTCGGGCAGTTGTTGTAGCATGTGAGAACGTCTGCGGAAATATCAAAACCCCGGCCATATCGTGTCTCAGAACGAATCTGACTTACTGTTGGCTTGCTCGCAGAGGCAGTCCCAATCATTAGGTGTGCATGCATCGAATTGAGCTTGAGTCTAAGGAAAATCACTGTTGAGATACAGTCTCACCCCAGGCAACCTCGAGAAATGCTTACAGTGCCCAAGCACGATTCAATGATCAAGTCGATCGACTCGCCGCATCCTGATGGTGCAGTCTGAGCAGCGGCAAAACCAGCAATGGCGAAGATGAATGCGGCGGAAGCGTGCATCGTGAATGATGTGTCGCGATTTCGTGAGATGTTTGAATTACAGATGTATCAGCGATTAATGGAGTTCGTTGGAGTGCTCGTGAGCTTTGATTGATGGTAATCGTCGTTGGATGTGTGCGGAAAGAGAATAGAATCAATAACGGACTTTTCTTCAGCGAGTGACAAGAAGCGACAGACAGAGATACTCGTTGCCCTGGGTCGGAAAGTGCGAGGGCCTGTTAATATAGGAGGTAAGTGCTCACATCCCTGGGCTCATATAAACATAAACCTAGCCGGGTCAGTTCTGGGGAAGCTCGACCTTGAAAGCACGGATGTTCTCTTCCTTATGCAGTGTAGCGTCGGAGCTGGAAGCGCATTCATTGGGTGGGAGGCGACTGGCGCGAGAAGCCATCAATCTACGGATCTCCCTCAACGGCCGGCTTGCATATTTTGGGAGTCTTGGACTTGTTACCTGCAGAAGAGCTCTCAGGAATAGCTTGGGTTGCATGGACCTGTGTCTTCCTTGAGCTCCCCATGGACCTCAGCAGGTGGATTTGCATGATGATTGTCGACTCGCGGTACGAATGAAAAGAGGAGAAGCATCAAGTTCAGAATTTCGGGCCACGGATGTGGATGAAATTAGAGACGCATGGTTCCGCGCTAGACTTCGAGGAGTCAGTCGTGTTCAAGGGAACCCTGCAAGATCTCTTGGCTCTTCATGGACTTCGTGATGTTTTGACAAGGATACTTTCTCGTTGCCACAGTCGCGTATGCAGCGTATGCCACCTTGTCACACGCTGCTCGTCTGTTGTCAACAACATCTTTGGAATGATAGGAGTGTCTCAGCTTGCGCTGAGCAGGACGAACATGAGGAGTTACGACGACTGATGTCAGAGTGCAAGACGAACTGCTCGACAAACGAAGCTACCTTGAGACTCCGCCGACGAGCGCAGTCCCTCCTCCATTTTATGACTCGGCAGCCAACTTGAGCCTTGGAAGCGTAGTGTACTGCGCAGGATCACGCTTGATATCTCCGTCTTGACAAGAATGAGGTATGCTTTGAACTGATAGCAAGTGCGGACGCAATTCGTGGCTATTTCGACTATGGAAAGTGTTCACCATCATCATGGTTGACGATACCTCCCTTAGTGTTACAAAACACTTCTCACGAAGCACTCCTCGACCTACAACACTTCCGCGACGACCGAAAGACTTTTCTCGGCATGCCTTACTCCTCAATGACAGTGACAAGCCTTTGTTTACTCGTTGTTCCCATTGGCATCCACCGACGCATTCTTGTGAAAAGACGACCCGCTCCTGGTGACGGTGCGCGTGACGGAGGATCCGCCCGCGCTTCTTCCGTGTGAGTGAGAGTGGTAGTGGCTCCTTTGAGACTCCGCATACTTCTCCATCTCGCGACACTTCTCCTATTACGCGACGGGAACATTAGCCAGGGACTACTTCCAGATCAATAATGGACGTCAGACTTACCTCATACTTCGCGATGTACTCGTCCCTCTGACGATCGGCCTCAGCGCGGCTGGCGATAGCTCTTTCACGCTGCTTCTGAGCCTCAGTCAGCATGGAGCGAAGGCTATCGATCTCGTACTCCAGCTCGCCGCTGTCATCCTTATACTCGTTGATGCTCTCGGTATACTCTTCGTATCTGCGCTTGACATCCTCGAGCTCACCACGAGCACGGTCGCGATGCTCAGTGACAGTACGCACTTCAGCTTGAAGAAGTGTCACGCGCTCCTTGAGCTGGTGGATCTCGGAGCTCAAGTGACCGTGATGGTGACGAGCATCATCACGCTCATGCTCAATGTGCTTGATACGTTCTGTTGTGCTGACAATCTCCGAGCGAACCTCAGTGAGGCTAGCCTCCGTACGAGAGAGAGTCTCCTGGAGGGTGGTGAGCTGGCGCTGCCTGTCTGAAGAAGTGTGGCGCTCGTGGTCAAGGTCGTCCTTGAATTGGTCCTTCTCAATGATCAAGGTGCGGTGCTCTTCATGGTGTCGCTCGAGGCGGTGGCGGAGATCAGAGATCTCGCTGTCGACGTCACGAAGCCTGTCATCCTTGCTGGTGACCTCTCTCTTGGATTGCTCGTACTTCAGTGTGATATCTGCGAGCCGTGCTTCAACATCTTCGATGCCAGTGGTCTTGGTCCTCAGCTCAAGACGAAGACGATCGATGGTGGAGGAATGGTCATCACGCTCGGACTCGACGAAGTGGATGCTCTCTTTGAGCTGACGAGACTCACGCTGCAGGCGCTCGTACCTGTCAGTAAGCTCGGTAAGCTCTCTTGATGTCTCTTCAGACCTGACAGTGACCTTCCGAAGCTCTTCTCTCAGACGATCCTTCTCGACAAGGAAGGTGTCACGCTCGTGCTCCCAAGCGGACAGGCGGTTGGTCAGGATGGACACTTCCTTGCGAGATGCCTCCCAGCGGTCTGTAAGATCTCCGTTTCTGCCCTTGAGCTCGGCATGCTCGCGAGTAAAGGTACGAAGCTCGCCTCGATACTTTTCGGTATCCTCTCTAGCATGATCACGTTCGCTCTCGACATGTCGGAGCCTAGCGAAAGCACTCTCAAGCTCAGCCTTGACTCTGTCATGCTCGATCTGGTTCCGTGAGATGTTGATCTTCACGTCGCTCAGCTCAGTGCGACTACGCTCGAGCTCATGGTCACGCTCCGCAACTTTCTTCTTCTCGATCGTGATGTTGTTGAGTGCAGAGGATAGCTCAATAAGCAGCTTCTCGACTTCCTTCTTCCTCTCTCCGAGTGCCCGGCCATGATCGTGATGCTGGCTCTCTTTCTGTTCGAGAGTCTCGGTAATCTCCTCGATCTGGGACAAGAGCTCCTCGCGTTCTTGGTCAAAGGATTCACGATCAGACATGAGCCTTGCCCAATACTCTTTGAGCGACGACGCCTCTTTCGAGGCATTGGACATGAGTTCGATCAGAGAGAAAAACTTGCCTTCAGCTTGATGGGTAAGCTCAACCGACATCTTGCTGCGGTGGTTGTGGAGGAAAGAGCTGGTCCTGCGAGTGGCGCCGCTGACTTGGCGAGTCGTCCGGGTCATTGACCGAGAGCCTCCTTGAGCTCTGTTGCTGAAGCTGAGGGATTTACCATAGCGACTAGGCGTTCCAGGATCGCTGAAGACGTCTCTGTCCTCATTGAGCGAGGATCCGAGCTTCATGATTGCCAGCTTCTCTGGTGTGATCTCTGGGAAATCGGCAGCTCCAGAGTGGTGTAGATGGCTACCGGCCTCCAATGTTGAGCTGTTGCCGTTCACAACAGTTGCTGCAGACATAATGGTATGGCAGAAGATGGCCTGATGTACAATGGGGTTTTTGAAAAGTTCAGCGTTTTCTGTGGTCGAGGGCACACTCAAGTATTGATCGATAGCCAGCGCCCGCGATGATCAATGATGAGATCCGGCCTGCCCGTGTACATCGTCATCAGCTACGCACACTCCGAATGTGAGAGCTTTGGGAGCTTTCCTGCATATACTGATGGAGCTCAAGGTTCGTCAGGACAGTAGTGCATCCTATTCGGATTTCACTACCGAAGAACGTGTCCACACAGTACGGTTACATGCCGCAGTGATCTCAGGTGTAGCTTGTGCCAGCCACCGTCGCTGATTGGAGTCTCCGCAAAGTTCTGTTGGTGCCGCTGTCCCTATGTGCTAGCCGAGCTGGGCTCATCGTCGAGGCCCATTGCATCGATGCGTATACCAAATAATACCTCGAGTATTCCTACGACTTTCAGAAGCACGGGAGAGCTGTTCGACTCCTCTTGGTCAGGATGAAGACTAGTGTGGCTTTGCTATTTCTCCCATTAGACTCCATCAATTGACCGATGGTGAATCAGATCAGAGACGATCGGCGCTGGCAATGATGAATACGTGCCACTGCGGACAGACCGACCTGCCTATGGTCGCTAAGCAGCATGTCTAGCTGCTGTAAGTAAACGCAGGGACGTGAGCTGCAGCAGATGTACCCACATATGTTCCAATGAAGTGCTAGGCCAGAAGCCTCCTACAGCTTGGTCTATCCCATTGATCAGCTTAGCAGGGATTACGGAGACCGGCGCAGTTGTGCTGTGCACGCCGAGATGTGCGCCTGGAGGTTGAAAATCGTCTGTAGGGAGCCACGTCAGCGGTAGGCGTGCTAGTATCGTGAAGTCAGCTCACTATGGCTCAAATGCCCATCTCTCTGAGTCGTTCCTAGGCAGGCTGGGTCGTTGGACAGATGTCGCTCAAAGCTGACATCGAACACTGCACCAGCAGTAGTGTACCATAGAAGATTCCAATGCCTGCTCGAGAGAGGTCTGGTAGCTCTCAATCCCTCGTCAGTTCTGCAGTTGCATAGCGCAAGTGCTCCACATGGACTGCTGGTGTATTATCCGCTTCAGGCGATTGCGCAAGTGAGCTACCGGCCCGTCAAACCTTATCGAATCCAAGCGAGCTGCAATGTGCATATGGGGCAGATGGACGACATGCTTCAAATGAGAGAACTTCTCAACATGGCGAGATTGTGTAGGAGGCCGCGGCTTGCGATTTCTTAATCGCTTAGCGACCGTATCGCAAGATTCATGGCACCAGGCCGTTTTCTTGGCCGATGCAAGGCGCGCACAGCTCAATCGACGAACACGGACATGCCGCCGAAACTGCAAAGCGCACGAGAGCGCATCGAGCCAAGCACCTTGTACACACAAAGCTAGTAGGTGGTCAGCGCGGTAGTGTTGAGGTCGTGATCCGCGGTCTTGGCGGGCTGAAGAGCTATACTTGAGGACGTACTAGTTCGTGTGCACTGTCGGATCGGCGAGTATTGATCAAATGCTTCCTACGATATCCCACCATGCAGTAGATACATGCCAATGTCATGCCGGTTCAAGATTGAATGTCTGAACAGCGAAGTGGGGTCGGACAGTCCAAAGCTACAGTCCACCGTCCAATTCATAAAACTTCAAAGCCTCGCTAAAACAGGCCTGGCGGCCCGCTCGAGTGCTGGCGGCGCTTCGAGGGGCAAGCCCTCTGCGCCAGCACGTCGCTCCTCGCTTTTCAACAGATATTCTGCCTGTCCTGGAATAATATGCTGATTCCTTGTAGTATTGCATAAATCTTTGTACGCCAAGATTGGGATAAATATCGTCCAGATGCGGCTTGAAACGACTTTATGAAATGGACGGTGGACCGTGACTTTGGACTGTCCCGAGCCACTTCGTCTGAACAGCGCGTCGGCACGCTCGGCTTCACGCTACGCCTCTCAGCTGCACGTAAGAAGCTTCATACCCATCAGCTACGTAGACATCATGCAGTCCAAGCTCTGGGCTGGAACACTCTCAGTAATGCCTCGTAGGCGAAGAGGGATTCAGACGGCACGTAGTCATCTGTGTGTGATTGATATACTGCTCGCCTTCTGATTCTAGCCGTGTGGGCGGGCACAAGCTCTCAGAGTGGCTGGTGTGCCGAATCTAGGTAACTCACATTGAGTAGATATATGCTCATCTTGTAGCTCTGTCAGGTACTTGAAAGTCGGAAGAGTCTCGTGGATGCAGAATATGCGTATGGATGGATGATGATGAAGTTGCCATGCCGTCGTCAAACATGAGGTTGTTTCGTCGGCTGCCAAGGACACACACCACCACCCGCCGACCACGACTTGTCCACGCGATGAAACACAAGTCGTGTCTTGATCTCCAAATTTCTCATCCTCCCTTCTTTCCATCTGACCATTGTCCTGACTATGAAGCAATGTTTCGCGGGCCTGCCGGACCTTCCTCCAGACCATTCCGTCTCGTGATATCTTCGCGCCAGCGCCAGAATGGACGCATTGGCGTCGTGCTTTGATCTCTGTGCTCAAACACATCAGCGGCATGCTAGACGTCGTTAGCATTGCTGGCACAAATGGGCGGGAGCCGTGACAACGTACCTCCCCAAGGACGGGCATGAACTTTGCACCATGTCCACTTCCTCCAGTACTAACGAACACGGAATTCTCAGCGTATGCTGGAACATAGTCAATCTAAGCAAGGCCATCAGTTCATGCTAACGATTGTAGCCAATGCTACTCACCAAGAAGGAATTATCTAGCGTGTCAGTATACCAGCACAGCTTTTCGGCGCAGAACGGCATATCCTTGAATTCCGGCAAGAAGATGGTGACGAAATGTCGAATGGCATGCCTCGCAGACTCTTGCAGCGAAGTACACTCTGACGGCGGCAGTGGTATCGACCACTTTCCATCCTGGGAAAAGGGAGTGCTGTCAGGAGCAGGCTGGAAGTTGGTGTACTGATATCGTCGATTAGCGAACAGAGACATCATTTCGGATCGGCCGCCTGACCTTGATACCACGATAGCCTATCTTAAGAAGGCCTTCTGGAGTTCTGGGCAAGACGTACACACTGCCGGTGTCCTTGCCATCTTTCGTTCGAGGCACGCTCTTCCAAGTCATGACTGGGAACTTTTCTGGTGAGTATTTTGTCCACAGGTGCGTATCGCTCGGGTCGATTTTGAACGTGGCCAGCGAACCGGCGCTAGATTCCAGATGATACGACAACTCTGGCAATATTTGAGTGGAGAAAGCGCCCGCTAAAGTATGTCAGATCTCGACATGGAGCCGCGTATTAGGCATACTGACCGGCGACAACGACGACATCAGCGCGATGATTGCGACCGTCCTGAGTCTGTATTCCAACGGCTTTCTTCTTCGCCGGGACTTCTGCAGAATACTGTGCGGTCTTCTCAGACAGTATCGAGGCGAAGCTACCTTCCCGGGCGCCGAAGACGAACTCCACTCCCTCACTTTCTGCAAGCTTTTGGAAGTGAGCACACGCATTCGCACACCTCGTAAATCCAGCCAGCGAGTCAAGCACTGCTTCAAAGCTTGTGTGATTGGGACTATCGGGGATCTCGAAGCTTAGTAGCTTCTCATGCCAACCTTGGACTGCAGCCCGTTGATAATCGCCCGGATCACTTTTAATAAACTGGGTGTCTCGGAAGCCATCGCCTGCGTCGCTGTCAGCCATTCCCTCTGCTGAGTTGCCACTATTGTCTTTCTCTCGGCGTGCGAGGAACACAGCAGAGCTTTACATTCCACAGGAGTCGACTACGTACGCTCCATATTGGCCAGTGTCTCCTTCTCAAGTTCGGATAAGGTCGAGCTGGGCTGGACACGTAGCATACCGGACGGCACGAATAATTGATCATCGGTCCCACCTCTCTCCTTGTCGATAGAGAGCCAAGCTTCTCGACTTTCCGTCGCGAGGCGTTGATAATGGAGCTTTGTGCCGTATGAACATCGGAACTGCTGAGGTCAGCAGAGGGCATTCTCCTGGAAAGTTCGGAGTCTTGCAATCTTGTTGTGGTCCGCCGAGGCCACCAGTTCAGCATCGTTGGGTTGATATCTGGTCTCATCGTATCGATGCTGGTCGAATACAGTCACTTGGTGACCTATTGATTTTCAGCCAAGCCCAGGCATTACGACGAGCTGAGGAGGATTCTGACCTCTTCTTCTTAGGGCAAGAGCTAAAGAAAGACCAAACACGCCGGCTTTATGTGTAAGCGAAGTACTGGATTTGCAGACCGGATAGCTCACCGCCGATTATGGCGACCTTCTTGCTCGAAGCCATGACCATTCGGATGCCAAAAGTGCTTGCTCTGGAGGTGGTCTCGACTGCTGCGAACTTTGCTGATGCCAATCTTTCGACACAACTGCGGCACGGGCTCGTCTATTTCGCAGCGGAGATACTATGCACGTAAACCCCACGACGACTCAGGCGCCGGTGTGAGCATATGCACGATCGCCTCGGAAAGTGGCCTTGGGTTTGATGTCGTTGAGCAGATCCTGAGTGTCGCTAAGGGCAAGTGCAATATTAACATGGCACCTCGATGTCCGGGTTGATCCCGGATCGTGCTTGGCAATCCATGAAGAGCACCAAACAAGCGGTGCGCTACACACGCCAAGCATACCTTGATGTCTGAACGCGGACGAACGACCGCATTGCGCAGTCGAGGAACTCTTGTGCTACTTCATAGGCTGCCAACCATGCGCACGCCACAAAGGAACGCGTGGGATAACGGAGCCGCCGAATCGCCTATGGACATTAAAGTGCCTGACAAGCAAATATAACCCAGCCTTGAACAACCCCAGCCGTCACTCGTAAGCACGACAGCACTTGCTAAGAATTGCCCAGTATTGCCAACAGCGCTGGATTCCATTGCAAAGCAAAGCTTCTACCTCTTTAAGATGGCTTTTGGTGAAAAGGGAACAGAGAAACATCCCCAACACACGACCACCACTACTACCAGCTACGCTGAGCCTCTTCGCCGCGACAGTGCAGCATTTAAACTGATCACCGAGCGAGATGTCGACGATACAACACTTTTCTACAACCAACACAAGGACGAGACCAAGCCTCTGGACACAACAGGGCTCAAGCGACTCAATGCCAAGAACTTCTGGTTCTTGCTCAGCCAGACATGGTGGGTGGCCTTTTTGATCCACCTTGACAAGTCGACGCTTTCTCAAGCCAGCACGATGGGCATCTTCGAAGATGTCGACATGACAAAGAATGAGTACAACGACTTATTCGTGCTCTTTTACACCGGCTATCTGGTTGCTCTGTGGCCAGGAGCTGTCATATCGCAGCGTGTTGGGCACAAATACTTCATTACGGCGAGTCTCTTCTTGTGGGCACTTCTACTTGGAATGCACCCTCTAGTCAAGACCGGCAAGCAGTTGATGGCGTTGCGTTTCTTGCTGGGCATGGTAAGTCATTCACCATTCACGCGAGGTATACCAACTCAACAAGCTGATTCAGTTCTTGTAGACTGAGTCCCAAATTGTTCCGTCAACGACCGTTCTGCACCAAGCTTTCTTTCCTCCAAAGAAGAGTCCTTGGGTTCAGTTGCTTTGGTGGACGTCAGGCAGCTTCGCCAATGTTCTGCTGACCATGGTGGCATACAAGTTGATCAAAGATGATACGACTGGCGCGCTGGTCGGCGGCATCTCGTCATGGAAGTGGCTGCACATTATCTGTGTCGCCCTGACATTCTGCGTTACGATCGTTCTCGTCGTCTTCCTGCCAAACTCACCAGTCGACGCCAAGTGGCTCACCACTCAAGAGAAGATCCACACCATCGAGCAGATTCGCGAAACACACTCTGGTATTTCCAATTCCACGTTCAAGTGGGCGCAGGTGAAGGAGTGTTTCACCGATGTTAAGAGCTGGCTGTTCATGTGAGTGTGCCCTCTTTCGTGCTCCACTCTTAACCTACTGACATTTCATAACAGCATCCACATGTTCTTCAACGAGCTACCGAACAACACCTCTCAACAGCTGCCTTTGATCGTCGTGGGCTTCGGCTTCACCCCAGCTCAGAGTGCACTCTTGAACATTGCCAAACCACTCTGGGGATCCTTCCTGATATGCGTTTCTGCCGCTATGCTCTTCGCTACTGATCTTGGTGTGGGCTATACATGCGCCATCTCTTACATTCCATGTTTCGTTGGAGGTCTTATCATGGTGCGTGTTCATGCCTCTTGTTCGCGGTAACAGAAAACTTGACTAACACAGTCGATTCTTGCAGGTAACAGCACCATGGTCGAACAAAATCGCCCTCGTGGTGGGCACGCAGATCTCTACATTCAAGCCCTCCTACCTCCTCGGTCTCTCCTGGGCCGGCACGACCACGATCGGATACACAAAGAAGCTCTGTGTCATGTCGACATGTGTTGTCGCTGCCGCTGTCGCCAACATGATCTCCCCAGAGTAAGTTTCTGCCCCACTCGTTCCTCCGTACCATCACCTGGTCCGGCATCCCTTGGCTAATCACTGCCTCAGATTCTGGCAAGAAAAGTACAAACCTCGCTACATCCTCCCATGGACCTTCATGACCGTCTTCTGGTTCATCTCGCCTGCGCTGTGTCTTGTCATTCGATGGTATCTGGTGCACGAGAACAAGATTCGAGCAGGAAAGCTATCGTTGGAGAGTGGCGAGGGCGAGACCAATGCACTGGATACTGGCGACGGATTGATGAAAGTCGATGATGACGATCTGGACCAGACGGATCGAGAGAACTTACGATTCGTGTATCCTTTGTAAAGGATAGTTCCCGCAAAAGCCATAATCGACAGAAGAAGGGCTCATTCCAGCTGTGCGGGTAGATATC
This sequence comes from Septoria linicola, assembly GCA_024114885.1. Taxonomy (NCBI): domain Eukaryota; kingdom Fungi; phylum Ascomycota; class Dothideomycetes; order Mycosphaerellales; family Mycosphaerellaceae; genus Septoria; species Septoria linicola. The sequence continues at coordinate 996,007 of CP099428.1, read as the reverse complement.
CATACAGACTCAACGAGGGCCGGAGAGAGGCTCAATGTTTTGGGAAAAGAGCGTGTCACAACACATCGCGTGAAGTCATCAGCCAGACAATCACAACCTCCGTCCATGCATATGCCAGCCTTGGCTTGCTTCCAAGACATCAAGACGTGACACGCTAGTTCTAGTGCTCTCTAACGGCGACATTGTTGAGGGCAGTAGTAAGTTACCGCTAAGTCTATCGTACTCCGAATAATGTACTGCCAAATGCACGTCTGCCAGAGTGCCAAGAAATCGCATGCTTCTAGGCACCAGTAAAGTGACGCGTAGTGCCGCTGACCCTAATCGGACTTGTCGAACTACCTGTTTCGACGAGGAATGTCGGTCGTGGATCGCCGTCGGCATGGAGTAGCTACGACAATCCGAAGATCGGTCTCTGTGTATTAGAGATGCCGAGAGTAGGAGACACTCCCGTTCTCGTGATATGTGGGCTAGTACGCGAGGCTAGCTCAGCCTCATGGCGGGTTGCACGCATCTGTCACTGTTGTCGGGGCTTGATCAGTATGAGGTTTTCCATACAAAATGTAGTCAATATAGACAAGTGCAAGCCACCGCCATATCGCTCTCTCCTCCACTTCCATAATTGCAACAATGGAACCCTTCCTTCTCCAAACCGCGCAACACCCAAGCCCAACAGCCATCGCCCTCCTCCTCGCGAGCATAACCCTCTACACCGTCTCCCGCATCCTCTACAACCTCTTCCTCCACCCCATCCGCGCCGTCCCCGGACCATGGTGGTGGGCCGCCAGCAGCCTCCCCTTCGACTACCACACCTTCCGCGGTACAGCCATGCACCGGATCCTCCAACTGCACCAAACTTACGGCAAAGAAATCCGCATCGCCCCCAACGAAGTCAGCTTCGCAAGCGGTCAAGTCTGGAAGGAGATTTACTCCGCGCGACCAGAATTTCCCAAAGATCCGAAACGCACAGAAGTGGGATTGGAGCCGGTGAAGAATATTTTCATGGCGGGAAAGGAGGATCATGCGAGGTATAGGAGATTGTTGGCGCATGCGTTTTCGGCGAAGGGGATCAAGGAGCAGGAGCCGAGGTTTATGGGGTATATTGATTTGTTGGTGCAGAGGCTGGGGGAGGTTGCGGATGGGAGGAGGGTTGTGGATATGGTGGATTGGTTTACGATGACGGTGTTTGATGTGTTGGGCGATTTGACTTGGGTGCGTGATTAGGGAAGTATTGCTTACGAAGGGGATGAGTACTGACGTTCTTGCCAGGGAGAGTCTTTCAATGGTCTGAAGAATCGCAAAGTGCACGAGTGGGTCAATGTCTCCATGCATAGTCTTGAGTTCTTCTTCAAGGCTGGCACGCTCATGAAGCATTACCTGACATTCTTGATCCCGGTTCTGACAGATCGCAAAGTGCTGGACGCGCACAAGCTGAACTCGTTGTACTCTGCCCAGTTGACAGAAAGGCGGGCAGAAGCGGGTGCCGAGCCTCGAGGAGATTTCTGGGATAAAGTTCTGATCAAGAGTGGCCCGGACAGCAAAGGCGATGGCATGTCTCTGGATGAGATGAAAGTGAACGCGTCATTCCTAATTCTTGCTGGCGCCGAGACGACTGCAACGACTCTGAGCGGAGTGGCGAATCTTCTGGGAAGAAATCCGAGAGTGCTGAGCAAGCTGGTCGAAGAGATCCGGACCACTTCGCATGATATTGTTGCAGTCGTAAGAGTGGAAGATCCAAGTGAGGAAGTCAAGGGGCGAGAGGAAGCTCGATCGCAGCTCGGTCCTGGATGTTTCTCCGACGCCGATGTGACCAAAACAGCTGATGGCTGATGGCCTGACAACGGGGCCGATTGATCTATCTATTCACTCGACGTTCAGGAAGCACACGACACACTCGGAATCCGTATTTGGGAAATACCTACCACGCTTCCACACCTCGCGGCCGATGTTGGAACCACAAAGGTCTCGATAGTCTGCGACGATGCTCTTCTCTCGCATTCGATGCCATTTCTGTGGGTCGAAACAGCCTCACAGCAGAGACGTTGTCGAGTTCCAGTGCTCACAATGTGAGGCCCACAACTACCTCGATGGGAGAGGGAACATTGTCGACACTCCGCTCCGCGCCACGTCACCGCCACCAACTGCGACGACGACGAGTCACGAAACCCGATCATTCCTGTCATTCACGAAACCGCTCCCCGAAACACTCGAGCACCAGCAACAGCAGGCCTTTTGCCGGACATGCACCCAGAACCAGCATTTGTACAACAGAATCCTGGCCGAGTACATTCCCGAGGACTTGGAAGAAGGCAGCAGAGAATGGCGCCTGAAGATGCGCGCCCTGCCCAACTACAAGGCTGAGCTGGAGCTAAAATATCCGCAGGTCTGCAAGAAGTGCGCCGCCACTGCACAGAGCATGATCAATCGTGCAGACTACTATGCCATGTCGCAGAATGCTGCGAAGCTGGTCCAGGACACGCGACGCAGAGGTGGCAAGGCAGCCACCCGGACGCGTGACAGTACTGACAAGAAATTCATGCGGAATCTGCTCCGGTTGATCGCGTTGGTGCTGTTCATGGGATTCGCAACGCAGATTGCGTTTCATGGCTATGGCATCTTGCTTGCATTATTTGGACGATCGACAGATACGACTGAGGATGTTGCCACACCCGACCCATCTCTTCAGCAGTGCGTCCAGCAGACTCTCAAGCTGAGTTTCACATCACCTTGCTATGGTCTGTTCAGAACAGTGGTGCCGAAGGTCCTGGCTCTGAGCGCCATCTTCATCTGGTACAACCCGGGCATCAAAGAGTGGTACCATCATACGCAGCGCGTGGAAGCCATCAATGGCCAGCAGACCTACTTTTACATGCAGCTCATAATTCTTCTAGTCAGAATTTGGTCATGGTATACGCTATCCACTCCTTCCACGACCACGTCCTTCGACAAGGAGCGAATTGCTGCAATACATGGCTTCACAATTCTGTTTATGCTCATTACGCAAGCTGTGGCGACCAGGAACATCGAAGCAGTGCAGTGGACCATGAAAGGCAAGATCATGCCCAAGCCGAATGAGCTTGATGTACTTGGCGCTTCTGCCGGACCAGCACATGAGCATTACACACCGAAGCCGTCCTCTAAGGATCCATGGAAGTATCTAAGGCGAGACGAGGCTGGACCTTTCGACATCAACAGCCTAGCTCCGAAGGCAGAGCAGCCAGTGCTGAGGTCCACGACCAATTACCTCACGAAACAGCCTTCGCCAGAATTCTCCGACTATGGAGATGATGTCGATGCGATGGAGACAGACGATAGGCCTGTCATGCGATCGTTGCAGAGATTGATGGACAGCAGACCGAACCTCCAACCACGACACACATACATGAATCACACGAATGCTCCGCCTCTAGGCTTCAACGATGTCCGAAATCAGCTTTCCGGAGTCTCATCACAATATGAGCAAGAGCAAGAACGACTCCGGCAGGAACAAGCACAAAAGCTGTCCTACCAACCGCAACAAAGACAAAGTCCATTCTACGGTAGCCTACCACCCGCGCCCATGAGCATGGAACGGCGGCTGAGAAATCCAGTCTTTAGACCTGCTGTGCCGGAGCAAGTACCGCTGAGTCAGCAGAAGGACTTCATGGCGCAGATGAGGAGGGGCGTAAAACCTGTGACATTCCCAGAGAAAGGCACGAACTTTCAGCTGAAGCAAAGTAGCTGGGTGTTACCAGGGGACGTGAAAGAGGTTGGGATAGAGGACAGATTTACAAAGTCTTTCTCGCTGGAAGACGACAGCCCTCGCGCGGCGAAGAAGGGCTTCTTTGGGAATCTATTTGGGTGAGATGGGGCTGCATGTCGAGACTTTGTACAGCATATTCTGGTGTTTTGGGCTTTGATGATGAAACGAAAGATACCCATGTGCATATGAGAGGCGTTCTGTTGCGCTTCAGAGCGATTGCATGCGTTGGAAGGCGTGCAGTATATCTAGATGAAACGCAAATACCATGCGGGCATGGCCCTGCTGTAGACTGTCGGCCGCTTCTCGCAAGCTTCACGACCTGATTCATCATCCAAGGCAGGAGTTGCTGGTTGGACGAGCGAACGTATAGCCTGCTTCTTCTTACCACAGACGACACCCATCAGCGAACACTTCGAAGAGCTACAATGTATCCGCTTCGCCTGCTTGGACCTTGCCCATGTACTTGGCACACGGCGACTTCCTAAGCACAGGATGTATGCAGCGGGGTTTAAGAAAGTCTTACTCGAAAGCAAGCCACCGCCAGCCATTTAAGAACGATGCCGGTTCTCGGATCAACGCCATCACGCTGGGCAAAGCCACTGATGCGGCCAAACCTCGAATGTTCAGCCAACCATTTGCAGCATTTCCACATATCGCATCGCCTTAGACGTGCCTGTGCAGCCGCCATACCGTCACGCTGGACCGGTTGCGCCTCTGCTGGACGCTCGACCTTCATCTCACATCTTGAAGACGCCAGAATCTGGAGATGGGAACAGCCTCAGCGCCATCCGTACACACATTCAAGTGACATTGGTCTTGGCTTGCAAAGGCATTCGCGGCAATTCTGCACTTCCAAAGCCGCACTCACATCACTAGCAGCCACAATGATGGATTGCGGCAAAACAACTACCTCAACACCGTCCCGCTTGGCCAAAACATAAAGCAGATCATAATACCATGGCCTAGACCACGTTTCTCGATCCCGTTGCTCTTTCGACCTCCACTATTGTGACTCTCGAACGTCTCTGATCATGCTGTCTCAAGTCTCTCTTGCGCTGCTCGTCGCGCATGCGGCAGCCATCGCTGGCCATGATCACCTCGTCTACAAAGCAGAAGGCAAGCCTGGTGTGCAAGCTCGTCAGACCACCGAGGGTAAATTCACTTTCTACCAGATGAACACGGCTCTGTCCGGCCCTTGCGATATGGCATATAACCCGGTCGATCGATTGCTATATGGCGAGCAGCAGTTCATCAATCAGCTCTTCAGTGTCAATCCGTCCAATGGACAAGTCGTTGAATACGAAATTCCGTTCACGACTGGCGCAAGTAATGCCACCCTGCCTATCAGTATTCCCAAGCCCGTTGGCGACCGAACAGGTTTTTCCTGCGCCATTCGCGATGGAGCTGATGGTAACATGTATGCCTGCCACACTGCCATGTGGACATAGAGTACGCATCACTGATACTTTCTCAGATATGCCAGCAACGGTGTTCGCAACCAGCTCGTCCAATTGCGCACCCGCGACAAGCGCATTCGCATCTTTCAGAACCCACCAACCGTGCTTGGCAACCTTTTCCCCTTCAACGACATCTACACCGATGCACAAGGCATGTGGGTCACCCAGACCACCGGCAACGTTCTTCAGTACTTCGAGTACAGCCAGCAGCGCTTCACTCAGCAGTACACGATCCCAACGCCACTCTCTCTCCCGCTCGGGGTCTTCGTTGCATCAGATGGACTCGTCTACGGCTGTGAGGTCATCGGCAACAAGATCTTCACCTTCAACAAGAGGACCAAGCAGTTCCGAGAGTATCCTCTGCCTGTCCCACTCATGACTCCATCTGTCGTCCGAGCAGAGAAGAACGGATGGGTTTACTTTACTTTACTGACTGGCAACGGAATGGGTGAGTTCATAACGATCTCACGCGTACAACTTCGAACCAATACTGACAACATATCCAGGCCGCATCAACATGCGCACCCACAAAATCGAACTCTACCGCACCAACCAAGACCCAGCCTTCGGCTCCGTCAACACGGGCCCTGCCTCTGATGGACGTGTCTGGATGTCCTTCTTCGCACCCAACAACCGTCTCGCTGGCTTCGATGACAAGACGTTGACGTATACGTACGTTGACTTTCCTAGTGGTTTCCAGCAATTTGGCATTCCGGGACTGGTGGGCTCGATCCCGCCGTATTTGAATATTGCGGTCAGTTATCGTCCGGGAAATGCGTTGTGGTTTAGCAGTCCGACGTTTAATGCTGTGGGGAGGTATAGTTTGGATGGGAGACCGGCGAAGAGGGGTGATTTGGTTGAGGAGGCGGAGGAGGCTTTTGAGTCGTAGCATTGAGGATGAGCAGAGAGAATTGGCATGACCAATGTTGCCATGTAGTGAAGTGACAATGTAGCTCAATCTCAGCACATGTAGTGACAATATGTCTAAGATCATTGTGCAAGACAGTCTCACCCACTTTTCATCACGCAAGAAAGACCTCGAGTGTATCAGACAGTATTCAGCAGAGACATCATCAGTCACACGAGCATGAATCGCAATGCTGAGCAACATACAAGTATGCTCTTAAACTCATGTAGTCTATACAAGAATCCACACTTCACCACACTAACTCAAACAACCAAGTTCAGCAACACTCCAAACCATCCCAAAACCCACCACATAACACAACACCATCTATTTCCACCCACACAACCATGCCTCACCACCCCTCCATCCCAACCCCCAAATTCATCCAACACCACAGCCCCTCGCATTACTTCAAACCACACTTCCACCTCCTCCGCCCCATCCCCTCCCCAATTCCTTGCCGTCGCACCTGCGATCGCTGCGGCCAGCACTCTCGTATCGACCCCTCTACAAACCAATCTATACCTTTCAACGCTTTCTGGTTTTGCATCATATGTGATAGAGACCATCGGGGCATTGGGGTGCAGTATTGTGAGGGATGTCAGGAGAAAGTGCATCGGCAGGGTGCGAGGGCGAGACTTTTGGGGGTGGAAGAGGGATGGGCGAGGGGAGTTTATTGTGGGGATGGGTGGGTTGAGGGGGTTTGGGTGGGAGTTTAGGGGGGATGGGGGAGGTGAGAGAGGGATGAAAAGGAATCAGTGGGAGGGCGTCTGATATTTGGATGTGTGAGACTCTATTCGACGGTCTAAGTGTCATCTCAACGTTCGAAGTTGCACTTCTTCCACCGGTAATCGTTCTTGGTTGTTGCTGCCGTCGATGTCTGCCATGAGATGGTTCTGCGCTTCCTCATCACTTCGCAAGTTGCTATCCTCCGCTTGTTTTTGGCTTTCTGATGTGCTTTTCTGGAATGCAACAACGATTGCGGAACCGAGGATCAGACTTGATCCTAGGATCGACAAGAAGCCTGGGGAGTGTCCAAACACGAGTTTGTCAAAGGTGAGGGCGAACAGCATTTGTGTGTAGATCATGTTTGTGACACGCGATGACTTTTCGTACGACAAGGCGCTGGCTAGCAGGAATTGCTGAAAAGCGACATTAGCTCAGCTTGCAAAATTGAAGTTCTCATTGACATTGCTCACCATGACGAATCCACATATCCCGAGGAATAACAGCAGTCCCCATTCTCTCACGCCCGAAGGGAATAGGAAGCCAATGCTGGGCAGAAGGAGCTGCATGACCAAGCTCACCACGACACACCAGCTTGCAAAGTAGTTGACACTGACAAGTGGATGAGCTCGCTTTCCAATCCACCGGATGGTGGTGTAGGCGCCAACGGCGCCACAGACGCCTATCAGGGCAACGCCGACACCTTCAAGCCGCTGTACAGGAGTAACATCATCGTAGTTGCCGGCATCAGCGTCTTCAGACCCAGTGCTACCGCCTGCACTGTCTGAAGCGGATGTATGTGCGGCGCTTCCAAAGGCGTGAAGCAAAGTCGTTGGGCGCGCGATGAACAAGACCCCTAGTAAGGAGACCCCTGTGCCAATCTTCTCCAGTCGCGTGAAGGGTTCGTCGATCAGCTTGGAGCATACCCAACATGCAAGACCTGGAGCCAAAAAAGTTATCACAGTGGCATCAGCTAGGGGCAGGTACAGTAACGAGTAGTACATTCCGAACACGCCTACGCAGATACGCGGGTCAGCACAGTGCTCCTACATTGGTCCAGGTGTAGCGCATACCAAAGAAGCCGCAAAAGCCTCGTGCGATCAGCAGCCAGCGCACTTCTGGTGCTCCAAAGGGGAAGTGCGGAGTCCGAGAATAATACATGTAGCATGATGCTAGGATGACTGTGATGCCCATTCGCACGAACAGAATTTGAAATGGATGAAATCCTTTGCCGCCGTTGCCTTCGACCTCCAGGATGCGAGTAGTAACATTCATCAGAGTGCCGAAGAATTGGGCGATCAACATCAGGACTAGGCCTTTGTTTCGCAGCCATGAAGCGCCAAGTCTTGTCCGCAAGCTTTGCGGTTTACCGAAGGCGTTGTTCGCAATGCTGACTCGACTCGATCTTCTGCTGGGACTGATTTGCTCGAACTCTTCTGCTGAGAGCACTGACAAGGCATCCGGTGAGAGTGGCCTTATCGGTCCAGACAGCGGCGCTGAGAGATAGCCAGAGCCTTCGGTAAAAGACAGCTGACGCACATTTTGCTTCAGCGTGTGCGCTACACTCACTGGGTCGTTCTCGCGGGTGTCTTCGCGAGACAACCCGCTGGCCTTGTCGTTCTCATCTCTGTTTGGCCTCAAGCTCATGACCAGACATTGGAGGTTTCGGTACGTCCTGTAGGATGGTGCTTGACGTCAGCCGAGACTGTTTAGATGTCTGTGGCGATAATCAGATGTTCTAGCACTGAGAATTGGTCTGGAGCAGGCTGTATGTGAGAAGGAACACCGCATAACACGAAGGAAGAAATCATCTTCGATCAGAACCTGAGTCAGCATGTCATCGGTGCGCGTTCCCTCAAGACCAAGACGCCTTCCTTTCTCGCACTCGTTCAATCGATGGCCATAGACCCACATGCGCTACTATGCCCCGCGATCGGCTGCATAGCGATATGTGCCAGCGGCAAGGCGCACACTTGCAGCGTGGGATGTAATTGGAAGATCATCGAGCTGAATATCTTCATAAGCGCGTCGCCGATAATGCTTTGCGCATATCAAAGACCAGGTGGGATCGAGACGAATGCAGCGAGGTGATCTTCAAGCACGAGTTGTTGTTCGAGAGCAAGGACAGAAGGTTGTAAGCCCAAGGTTGCGGCTTTTCCGCTGCACTGACCAGCGTGCCGGGATCGGATATCACTTCAGCCTACCGCCGTTGCATCGATCATCCCAGGCCGAGGATGTTCTCGCGTGGTCGACGCGTGCTTTGACCTAAATCTCACGACTCAGCTGGTTGTTGCACACTGTTGCACAACGGAAGTTCTTTCTCGTCCTACATCTCGCAGGTCAGCTATTGACAGTATATCCACCATGATACCACCAGGAGAATCGTACATTGAGAAATGGCGGGAACTGACATCAAGCCCCGACTTCGAGAAGGCCGGGCCAGAAGATAGGATCAATGCTGTCCTTGCTATCAGATGTCCTCACGATCCACGGCTCACAAGTCAATTCATGGAACGGGATGTCAGCTTGGTCTCTTTCACGAAGCTCAGCGATTCTACCTGCCAGGCTGTTTTCAAATTCCGAGTGGTACTTCATTCATTGTCTTTCCTGTTGATCTTTCCACTAAATAGCATAGGAACGATTCTACTGTAACATTAGCGGAAACCTACATGGTGGAGCCCAAGCCCTATTCTACGATATGCTGACGAGTTTCGCCATGCAAGCTATTGGTGTTAAGGGTAATCTAGGTAACTCACGCTTCCAACCTTACAGACACTAATAATTCCTCAGGCTTCTGGCTGAACGGAGGGGTGAGCAGGACTCTGGAATGCACGTATCTGAGGCCGGCGCCGGAAGGTGTCGACGTGCTGTGCGAGGTGGAGGTGATGTCGACCGGCAAAAGCCTTTCATTTCATAGAGGTGTGATGAAGAGGGCGGATACTGGCGCTCTGATCAGTGTTGGCAAGCATGACAAGGCGGCAGTAATGACGAAACCAGGCTACGATGCGCCCTCGAAGCTATAGAGGTCCGACCACATGGAATACGATGAGAGCACCCAAGCAGCAATTATCCTCTTCCTACTGGGTGACCGTGGAGATCTTTAGTCTTGGCAAGTCGCCTGCCTCCCGCATGCTTAGATGGGGAACCATCAAAAAGCATGGGCGCCAGAGGCTTGCACAACAAACAAAGGTCCGCCTCCGCCACACTGAGAGTTTCAGCAGCTGGCTTTGGGACTGGACAACAGCTATGACACTCTCATTGTGGCAAGCACAAGCAAAGCTCTCAAGCACACGGGATCTCGCAAAGTACTATCGTCAAGAGGAGGAAGAAGTATGACCAGCAGGAGACGGGCTAACATCATGGACGTGGCTACGAAGCAACAGAATCGTGTATGGAAAGGGCTCGCCCGAACTATTGGCATCGTCGGGTCCATGCCTTCCACCATGCACTGGACTCCGTGGTCACACAGCGAAAGACAGGTCAGGTGAAATGGGCCGAATCGCTGAGAGAACAGATGTTCGCCAGATCGTGGTCGTATCACAAGAGCAAGGGGATCGTTTCTATTACCAGCTGAGCAATCATATGAATTTCTCGCATTTGCCTCACCACTTCCTCTCCCTCCGTTGTGCAATTTCCTGCTCTTGCCATGTTCTTGACAGTGATGTATCTCGACAAGTCGCACAGTCTTGCAGGCCTTGCTCCATGATGCCGTAAGCCAGAATGTCGCACATTTATTCCTCATACGGCGCAATGACAGCGAGATATTGATCACGAGATTGCCAAGTTTCATCTGGGATCCTTGCCCAATCGGCTGGTGAGCGTACCTGGCCCGTCGTGTGTTCTCTTGCAGAATAGTTGCCAGACACAACATCAGCCTTTCAACATGCTGAAGGTCCCAGATTTTGATCAGCATGAACGCCTCAGCGCTCTTGCCGTTGTGCTCATGCCACATCGATGTACTCTTCTGGGGCGTCCAAGGACGATGACGGAGTCCCATCGAGCACTACAAGTTTGGCCACTGACAGGGAGTATCAACAGCGAGTGGGCCGCCGGCGAGGCATTTCGTCGGCCAAACGAGCACGGCTTCTCGCTGCTTTGCCCTTTAAGGGAATCTGGCAGGGATGCAATGGCCTGTCAACGGAATCAGAGTCTTGCTGACCTATGCTGACCATTCGCTATCAACCGCTTCCTTGAAACATTCACCACCTCGCTGGTGTGTACTGTGCGAGTGGGCTTGTGCTCGGTAATTGTATCATTGACATTGCTTAGAAACTTCCTGGCTATAACTAGTACAGAATCACTGACACTCGCAATTGTCTCGCGATCAGTACAACCTACTTCTCAACATGGCATCCTCAAGCAGAACCTTCACGAGAGCTCTACGTTCGACACCAGGGACGCAAGCTATTAGAGCACCTGCATCTCGAGGAACAGCTGGACTTTTCCGGACTCAAGCTCGTCGCGGCTACTCGAGCGAGGCTCCAAAGCCGGGGAACAGCTGGACGATATGGGCAGCATCAGGCGTGGCAGTAGGTGTTGGAGGATACTTTGCCATTCGAGACACGAGGCAGCAATCTGATGCAAAGACTACGAATGTATTCACACCTACGAAGGAAGACTATCAGAAAGTCTACGATGCTGTAGCTGCTAAGCTCATCGAAGAGGACGATTACGATGACGGGAGTTATGGGCCGGTCTTGTTGCGCCTTGGGTGGCATGCTAGTGGCACTTACGACGCCGAGACTGGAACCGGAGGTTCAAACGGCGCTACAATGCGATTTGCACCTGAAAGAGATCACGGAGCGAATGCAGGTCTTGTGATTGCACAGCGATTCCTTGAGTCGATACACGAACAATTCCCGTGGATCACATACTCTGATCTATGGACGCTCGCAGCGGCGTGTGCTATACAGGAGATGGGCGGACCAGACATTCCGTGGCGTCCTGGTCGCGCGGATCGTGATGTAGCTTTCTGCACTCCTGATGGGCGTCTGCCTGATGGTTCAAAGGAGCAGAACCACTTGCGTGCCATCTTCGGCCGCATGGGTTTCAATGATCAGGAGATTGTTGCACTGTCGGGCGCGCATGCCCTAGGACGATGCCACACTGATAGATCTGGCTTCAGCGGCCCTTGGACTTTCTCGCCGACTAACCTCACCAATGACTACTTCAAATTACTGTTTGACGAGAAGTGGCAATGGAAAAAGTGGCAAGGCCCTCAACAATACGAAGACAAGAAGAGCAAAAGTCTTATGATGCTGCCTACCGATATGGCAATAATAAAGGACAAGAGCATGAGGCAATATGCAGAGAAGTATGCCAAAGATCAAGATGCCTTTTTCCAGGACTTTTCCAAAGTCGTAACGAAGCTGTTCGAGTTGGGCGTGCCGTTCGTCAGCGGCGAAGACGCGAGGATCACATTCAAGAGGACGGAGTAAGGAGCTGTGTGACCTGGCAGCGTGTACCCCTCCGATCTCGATTTTGTGGCTTTTGGAGCGAGGCGTCGAGGTTCAGAATTGATTAATCGAAGAGAGTTGGTAGAGAGATAGACTAGACATAGACCATAGGCAAAGTTGGGCAAACCCGCAAATAGGGTGCATGTCCGCGCACAACGTAACTAGAGCCCGTCACAATATAGCTGAATGAAACTCAGCTAAGTTGTCACATCATCAAGTTGTAAGAGCCTCATTGTTCTCGCTCTTCTGTTGCAACTGCATGATTGCCATGGTCAGCAGCAGCCTAGAAGTGACGAATGCGGTTAGACTGAATGCCTGGGAGCCTGACGAACTTTTGGACTTTGGGCGCGACGTGAGACACCGCGTGGTTCCTCCATCGTCTGACGCTTGATTGTTATGTTCGGGCGGCATCAAAAGCCTGTTGTCCAAGCAGCCTTCCGGATTTGATGTGCAGTGGGTAGTCATAGACGAAAGAAGTTCATCGAAATGTCGCGGTATTTGGATATAGAGCCGCCCAAGAGTGTGGCGGCTCAAACCTGGCAGACACTATTCAAGAAAGCTATACTCAAGCGTTACCGCGCAGAAGAGCTCGCGAAGGCATTCAAGGAACTGCAGACTCGGCATAGAGCGCGATCCGGAGACATCGCGTCCACACTCCTGGGTTTCCGCGGGGCCAATGGAGCTTCTGACGATGTGCTCGTGTTCAGATACGCCGAGTATCTTCTCACCGAGAATTACTTCAGTGCAAGCGACTTACTGAGCGCACTGCTACGACACTCGAACTTTGCAAGCTCCAAAAGCTCGTCCGCGACGAGAGCAAATACGCCAACCTGCGAAGAAAGGATATTCACGATTGTTATCCAGCACTATATCCGCACTGATCTTCCCACATCTGCACTTGAGATTCAGAATCTGGTTCACATTATCTATCGCTGGTTGAAGGTGGTTGGCGAAGATGCTGTTGGCAGGCAGCTATCAGGTATGCAGGCCACAGATGCGCACATCGATGGCCTGTATGAGGCTCTGGCACAACTGACACTGGCTACACTGGGGAATAGAGGCATGCGTGTGGTTTTGCAGCAGAAGTGGTGGAAGGAACGTCGGTCCACGGTGGTAGATGAGCTGCGAAGCTATGATGGCAACGTGCTTCAATGGATCAACTCACAGCTTTCTGGACGATTACGAGGCTTGACAGATGTGCCGCCCTACTTGGAATTCGACGCTAGTGGCAGACCCAAATTTTCCGATGCTCAGATTCTGGCTCAGATAGAGGAGCTACCTGTGGTGCGTTCGCGTGCCGGCATATTCGTGTGGTTGTGCGCTGCCTTGGTCGCAAGACCTTTGACTGACGACATGACCATTCTCGGCTACCTACAAGGGCGCTATTCCGACAATCCGCAACAGTTGATTATTGATCTTCTGGCTGCATCGTTTGATGTTCTCACGAACTTCATGCTCACCAAGGAACCTGGACAGAATGTCAAAGTTGTGCGCTCATTTATTTGCAACAAAATTCCGGTCTTGATAGCGATACAAGCAAGCAGTATGCAACCTTCGGTGTCAGCAGAGACTTGTATACAGATGGCGCTCATGCCAGGTGGCATGGTACCCATGGATCCCTTGCCTCCAATCTCTGCGGGCGCGACTGCTGTGCGAGACGGTTTGAAGATTACTCGGCTAGAATTCTTGCAAGCATGCGTGCTTCACGGACTTGTCAGTGAGCAGACAGTTGCACATATCCTGCAAGAGTCTGTTGCACTACCACGAGTGACCAAGCTCAATAAGGACACACTCGTGGCTCAATGTTCGAACAACGTCAGCAAACTCGCCGAGCATATTGAAGAGCTTGCAAGCATGCAAGGCAACGTTGGAGCCATCGCCGGATGCGTCGTGGAGACAGTCAATAACTTGTGCCTGACCAAGGACACGATGTCGCTAAAATCAGTCTGCGACAAGCTGATTAGACGGATACCGTACATGGATTTTGTCATGCAATATACTCAGCCCGGAATGCTTCTGTTGCCACTCTGCAACGTGCTCAACGACTGGGTGCATGATCAGGACCAGAGCGAATTCACGCCGGCATACGAGGAGTTTGCCTCAATACTCCTGTTCACACTTGCCATCATACATCGCTACGACTTGTCATTTGACGATATAGGAATTCTGGGTAACAGCTTCGTGGCCAAGCTGATTGAAGATATGACAGTCAGCAAACCACATCCGGACCTGCAACCAGAGCAAGCTTCCCAGCTGACCCAGTGGATTGAGGGCCTATTCGCTGTGGATGAGCATGGTGATACCAGCGGTATTGGTGACGATGTCATGCGACAGTGCTCCCCACAGTCGTTCTACACTCTCGTACCGACACTGTTCGAACAGAGTATCTTGGCATGCCGCTCGAAGTCCCTTTCCATGAACACTTTCAAATCTGGACTTGAACTCTTGCTTGAGCCGTTTCTTTTGCCCTCCCTCGTAATGGGTCTCGGCTGGCTGGCCAAGCACTCTTGGGAGGATCACAATGACGCCGATACTCTCATACAAGTTCTCGAGAAGTTGTTGAAACTGTCGAGCAACGCACCCGAGACCCAGGCGATGCACAGAGCAGTTCTAGCAATGGTCGCTACACCACTCTACAATTCGCTAGAGGAGTATTGCCGAAAACATCCAAACAAAAAGGCGACTGAGCTGCTGGAACTTCTGAGACCACATATGAATCAACAACGTTCCTTGCGATGCCGCCAAGGGGAGCTCGAGCAGTGGGTGCAAGCTGGAGGCAGCATTGAAGGTCGAATGCAACAGAGCATAAGAGATCTGATCTCATGGTCGGCAGCTACTACCAGTCCGCCGAACCCACCCCCGCTATACACTCACAGAATGTTTGCCGTTGCTTGCCAAACACTTGGTAGCGAGGTGCTGATGGAAGCAATAATACAAGAAGTCAATGGCACTGAGTACAGTAATGTGCCACTTGCGCTTGATGTTTGCACCTCGATGATCTGTGCGCCTGCACCAGTTCCCATGGGAGCGCAGCAAGCCACCCACTGGGCCTCACCCACCGGGAGATTACGCGCCTGCATTCGTCTCGAAAGCTCCAATGCTCAAGGACTGCTTGATAGACCAAAGTCTCAAGCTGAGTCCCTGGTCCGCCTTGGCCGGCGAGTTGAAGCCCAGATGGCGTTCTCAACTCAGATTCCTACAATTTCCATGCCTATGCCGATTCAAGACCAAACCGCAGACCAGATGATGCAGGATCTCGGTCTCTCCCTGGACGACAACAACACAGGTGGATCTGCTGTTGATGCTACTATGGCCACGAACGTGTCTGCCATTGCGACGAATGCAGAAATGTCAGGCATGGATCAACAGATCGATCTGTCCAGCCTCAACACCACGTCTGCAGATGAGCTTGCTAAATTGGCTGCCAACAGCGATGCCATGAACATCGACCAGGATACGTCAATATTCGCCGACTTTGGCCTGGATGTTGGTGATGCGCAGCAGACTGGTCAGTCGGCTGGCATGACTAGTCAGGACGATGATATCTTTGCTGGTCTGAACATGGACATGGGGGAATTAGACGACTTCACATTTGACTAAGCTAGCACACCGCAGCTCTCTGGATTAGCGCGTTACAAACGGAGGTCTGTCTGAAGTCGTTGTTGATGCTGGTGCTTGCTAGCACGGTCAATGGCTGGCCCTCTGTAATCTGGTTTGATGTTCGCCAACACTTGGCCTGCATGGTATAACCTCTTCCCTGTTCACTCTCAATTCTGTGCCTTCACTATCGGACCTAGACCGCCGCGGCAACGGCACCAGCCAGGGCAAAGAGCGACCAAGCGGAGTCCGCTGCCAATGCTGCGCCTGAGTTACCACCCGCTGCTGTTGTGCTGGTTCCCTCTGCTGCAATGCTCGATGCCACTGCAGCCGGCCCGACGCTGTTGGTAGTCGCTGCAGTCATGAGCATCGTCGCTATGTTCAGAGGCGACGACGTTGTTTCACTCATGCTCGATGTTTCGGATGCGTCGGATGACCTATTTTGCAATTAGCACACGCGGGTCGAGCTGGTCATGAAGCCTGCTATCCGTACGACGTGGTCTGTGCAGTGCCGCCAGAGATGAACAAGCCAGTGATGGCAATTGCGAGGATTGCGCGAAACATGGTGATATGGAGCGATGGGTTTTCGGTGCGATAGTTGTCGAGTGTTGTGAAGGCTCAAGATAAGAGCGACGCGCCAGGTACCGGACGGACTTTAATGCATCTCTCGAAAGAACGGCGGAGAAAAGCCACAGCCTCATAGGAAGCAGATCCCCAGATTTCCCCCAAAGCCATGTGTTCATGATCTGCATCCGCCATTACACAATTATTTTGTGCCGCTTAAGCATGACAAATGATTGGCTATGCTCTCGGCGAACAACTCTGGTCTATCCAGCTTATCAGCCAGCTGGTTTGTGCGCTTGATGAGAGAATAATTTGGGCTGATCGTGCTGTAGTCTATCGTGTCACTGAATGTGCTTCTCGGCCGTGTCTGGAAGCGCGCTCGGCTGACATGCGTCAATACATACTCCTGTGTACAAGCCCTGTCGCGAAACATGTTCGCCAACAAGATCCCAATGACAGACCTGTCCTACCTTGACCTCCATCTGTCAAGTCTCCTCTAGATTCACTACAAGTCACAACATGCCCAATGAGACTTCGAACATGAGAGCAGGGTGATTAGCCCTCGGCCGGCATCGCACTTTCCGGGTTTGGGCAACGCGGGGTCGGCACTCATGGCAACTTCATCTCTTCTTGTTGTGGCACATCCTGTGTCAACAACAGACACAAGGATCGTGCAGACAGTCGACCATGCCTACGCGTTGAAAGCAAGAAGTGTGTTGATCACTGGCGGGTCAAGGTATGTCATCAGGTAAATTTCATACCAACACTACTCTGACATGAGTATAGAGGACTTGGGGCAGAAGTCGCAAGAAAGTTTGCGGCTGAGGGCAGCAATGTAGCAATCAATTATCACAGCCAAGAAGCGCCTGCTCAAGAACTTGCCAAAGAACTGCAGTCTAAGCATAACATCAAGACAGTGATTATCAAGGGAGATGGCGGTGTTGTGGCAGACATTCAACGATGTGTCAAAGAGACTGTCTCGGCATTCGGTGGCCTGGACATTATCATTGGCAATGCAGGTTGGACGCGATTCTCTCAATTCGATGACCTGGATGCAATGTCTTACGAGGAATGGGACAAGTGCTGGAACACTAACGTCAAAGGCAACCATGCTCTACTCAAGGAAGCTATGCCAATCTTTCAGAAGAACCCAGACGGTGGCGTCTTCATAATGACATCGAGTGTTGCAGGAAAGTCACTGAGCGGCAGCAGCATGGCATACAGTGTCACGAAGGCGGCACAGGTTCACCTGATGAAATGCCTGGCCAACACGCAGGGGCCAAAGAGTGGTGGTAAGGTCAGAGTCAATGCTGTCCTCCCAGGTCTCCTGTTGACCGATTGGGGCAACAAGTATGGTGATGAGCGAATCAAAGGGTTGCAAGATGCTGCTGCACTGAAGCAGGAGACAAAGCTAGATGATTGTGCGCAAGCATTCGTGGACGTGGCAAAGAACACCAGTTGGACCGGGCAGGCGATACACATTGGTAAGCTGTGAGTGTGCTTTGAACCTCATGTCCGCTTACTGACTCAATCGCAGATTCTGGTCTGGTCGTTGGCCACATGTGAGATAGCGATGTGCACCTCTGCGCTGGCACAGGCGCTTGTGCCTTCAGCTCCAATGACGCGTCGAATGTAGACAGCTAGAGTCAATTGCTTGAATGAGAATTCGCACTCAAGACAAGCCTTGGACTGGACTCCATGAATGTGAGACAGTAATCGCAAGTCGGAGACAATGCCCAGGGGCGCAGTTCTGAGTAGCCATGCGCTGGGACTCTCTCGACCGACCATAACATGGATTGCGCTTTTGAGAGGTGCGGTGATGCATCTGGCTGACTGAGACACATAGTAGACAATGTAATGAAAACGAGACCTAGGGCTAAAATTGGGCGGCAGAAACACCATGTGGAGTCGTATGAGAGTCCTCGAGCTGTCTCACCAAGCACACCGCCAGGACTATCGCCACAACAGCCGTATATATGCTGCAGTATCCCACACGTCTACCTCCTTCTTTCTGCAGGCAGGCCTCACATACCAACTCAACACTTCCGTTCCACAAACACATAGCTTGAACACACTACTACATTGTAATTACATTTCACCTCAACACTCACAAAGCAATCAAGATTCCCACCATGTCTGCTATACCTCCGAACTCCAGCGCTGGCGCATCATCCTCTCCACCTATACTCCCATTCTCTGGACCTGTACCAAGCACAACTTCTCATCCGCTACCTGCGTCAACTCGCCTGACCGACTTGGCGGCAGATATCCAAGCCAGCAATTACTGGGACAAGGCCGATCACCCAAAAGCTAGCTTCAATCGACAAGCGTGGCCCCATACCTACGTGTGGGAACGTGCTGATGCGCGACTGCAGAATGCAAGACCAGATCAAGTGCGCAGGACTGCTATCAAGAATGACAAAGCTAGGAAGGACCGGAAGGTGGTCGACGATCGCAAGCATGCGGCTGAGGAGAATGAGGCAAAAGGGCTGAAGCGGAAGTACCAGGACATGAGCGAGTAGGACTACTGAGTCTGACAGTACTGATGCAGGGATTGTAGCCGGGGTTAAAGACATTGAATGGGAAGCGAGCTAGCTGGTCTAGCGAACGGCGCATATGTGAGCTTCAAGAAATCGGACAAAAGATAGTACCTCGAGCTTCCGATGCCAGAGAGCAGCGGAAACCTGTGGTGTACAGGGGCTGGTTCACGAATGATGCGCACAAAATCGCTCAAGATTCACGGTATTCGATCTGAGTAACACGGACTGCAGGCGAACACATGGTTGAAATTGACGCTAGGCATGCTGTGATGCATGAGTTGAAGACTTCCTATCATGTAGAGCACGGCAGAATGGAGGTGCGTCGTGAAAGGGGAGCCTCCATTGAGTAGAACCGATGTGGTCAAATGCGAAAGTCGCTTGTTCTTACATTAACGCTTCACTTGTGCAAACGCTACTAGCGTAACCTCAGTTTCACCCGCATCAGAAGCGCAACCCATACCACTTCATTCCTCCTCAAACACACGAGCACAATCTTTCCTCCTACTGCACCAGCCCATAGACTCTTGAGCAGTTTGCTGGCGGCTCAAGTCTAGCCTGTCCTACGAACTGCGACTCACACATCCGTCTTTGACCAAGATGTTTGAGACCTTCCCGTTTGCACATGACAAAGCGGCATGGCATGACTACGAATCGCCTTTGAACACTGCTTCGGTCAAGAAGCCCAACGACAGGAGTCGCGCTTCTACTACTCGTCAAGCTCGATCTCGAACGTCCGCTCAGCAGTATCCTTCACCAGCTCAAGCACTTGCCGCTATAACCAAATCAAACCGCAAGCGACCTCGACGAGAAAAGTACGTCGTGCCTTGGGAAAGGGACAAAATCGATTCTCCGAGCCTCACCATGGCAGACACACCTGGCCGGAAGCCTCCACCGCGCTCCACAATTCGATATGCTGGTCGAGCGCCGGATTCGATCATCCGCGAACAAGCTCGAAGAGATCAAGAGGCTAGGACAATCGCCACGTACCAAGCATTAGGTCCTGCAATGATGACAGGAAGCGAGAGCGCTATTGGCTTTATTGGCGAGACTCCAAGACTTGATATTCGGTCAAGCAATATGCCGCCGCCTTCCAGCTCGCTCATACCAGCGTACGCAAACGTTGCGGCGAATGGGCGACTGCTGTCAATCGCTGGCCCCTTGTATGATCCATTCGATTCGCCTCGCCATCTAGTGCAACAGAACCAGCTTGGACACCTGGCACTACCGAGTAGAACATCGCCTTTCGAGCAGATTCCACATGTCTCGATGACGCCTCCAAGCAGAGCTTCTTCGCGCACACCGC
This sequence comes from Septoria linicola, assembly GCA_024114885.1. Classification (NCBI taxonomy): domain Eukaryota; kingdom Fungi; phylum Ascomycota; class Dothideomycetes; order Mycosphaerellales; family Mycosphaerellaceae; genus Septoria; species Septoria linicola. Next base: position 975,718 of record CP099428.1, on the reverse strand, counting down.
GAGTGGCATCTGCTCCAGGTCCGCAATCAGCACCTCACGCTCCTCTGAGTGTACCGCCACCGAAAAGCGCGAGCGGACGAACAGATCGAAGCCCGTCGGCCGATAATGTGGCTCGGACTGTATCCACCAAGTTGGAGCATAAGATCACCTGCGCGATCCATGCTCGTCTTTTAATCAATCCTGACACTTTCGGTGCTGAGCTGATGAGGACACTCTCATTTGTCTGCCGGAATTCAGAGAAGGCCAGCTTTCTGATTAGCAGCTTTCCAGTGGCAGAAGGTCAGAGGCTCGGGGCGATGAACGAGCATCAGGTCAGAGTAGAGAGCCAACTGTGCCTAGGACAAGCCTCAGGCCTCGTCAGTCTTATGTATGAGCTCACTAGCGGAGGTTCTGTGATAGCACAGATTCAGTCCAGCCTCTACGACTTGTACCTCAGGATGTGCGAGCATGATGCGAGAGCTCGATCCGAGCATGATCTACTGAGGCTTCAAGAGCACCTTGCTCAGGTGGTGGAGGAGGATCAGGACAAGGAGGGAGCAGGAGCCACAGACGCAAACGGGGTGCCTTCACCGAGGGCAGAAGCAGCAGGTGAGGGCGTCAAACTCCCATCTTGAGAGCATCATCCACATGCCGCGGAACAGTTGCAGCCATCTCGAAAGTATGCGCAAGGGTAGACAGCTTGATCGTTGACTTGCCGACACGGAGAGGTCCCGGACCGGTCAGTCTATTCTGCCAGTCAGAGCTCGCAGAGCATTGTCTCAAGCGTCTGTTTCTGAGCATGTCGAAATTTCTCGTGTTTCCAGTGCCATCGATGCGGGCTCCCGCAGAGACAATAATTGCTCGGATCTCAGAACCTGTCTCACATTAGCAATCCATATGTCTTTCCTGTCTCCGCAGTCGTTCCTGTCCATATAAGGCTGTAGTTCTTGCCGTACTTAAAGTTAGCTAACACTAAAGCAAGTCACAATAGCAGACCATCATGTACAGCCAACCCGTCACTCGACCAGCATCTTGGGTGATCAATGCGGACGTATGGGATGTTCATGGTCCGCCTGCATCAGTTCCGCACTCAGAGTCAGGCATTCCAGGCTTGCGATGCAGTGCAGAGGCAGTCCCAGACTGCAATGCTGGCGCTGCAGAGCCTGTTCCGGAGAAGAGTGTTCCAAGAAGTGCAGAGCCGCAACGAGAGTCAAGTACCACAGCGGCGATACGTCTCGACACACAAGCCAATGCGCCACAGCTTTTCAGTTCCCGAAATGCAAGCGAGCTTAAGCATATTCTGAGGTGGATCGAGGAAGGAGAGGACTACTGAGCGAGAGGAGGACAATGGCGATCGAGCCAAGCCGAGAAAGAACTGGGACACAGTCCAGGCTGAGACACAAGGACATGGACCACAACAGGAGACGAGATGATTGTGAACATAAGCATAGTTTATTGTATATCCTGATACAGCAGCAGCGCAGCATGCCAACGATTAGCGGCAGCCCAAAAAGCAGTCATGCCCCAACACCCGTGCAATTTCCCATCATTCATCCAGTCATGCGCCAGCCCGTGTGCAGACAAAAGAAAATATCGTAACATCCACAACCCGATCATCCTCTAACCGCTGCACATGACACATGCCTCTCTGTTTTCTATGCTGCAAGCCAAGGCAGCTTCTGCGTAGATGTCGCCCTCACGAGGATCCTTCTTCTCCTCTTCCTCAGCACCATCCTTCTTGACTGCTGGTTCGGGGAGCTCTTCTTGCTTGGGCACGGCATCGAGACCATCGGTAGCCAAAGTCTCTGGGCTTTCGCCCTCCTCGAGATCAGCTGGGAAGGGTGGGTTGACGACTGCCGAAGATGTGCGACCGAAGGTCCTCTTCTTCTGCTGAGGCCGTTCAACCTCTGGTGGTGGCGTGGCAGCAGGAGTGACAACGTCTTCTGGGGCGATTGGAGACTTTTGTGGCTCCTTATTCTCGAACATTGGCTTGGGCGAAGCAGGCTTGGGCGAGCTGACCGCGTTGTATGCGCCAGATCCCATGCGCTTCTTAGCCGCGCCGACTCGAGAAATGTTGGTGTCGGCAACCTTGAGCATCTCCTGATCGACAGTGAACTGAATTGGTGCAGAAGCAGCTTGCGTGCGCAGGTAGTACATGCCGGTCTTGAGGCCGAGCTTCCAGCCTGTGAAGTGCATGCTGGTAATCTTGCCCATGGTTGGCTCCTTCAAGTGGATGTTCAAGCTCTGAGATTGATCGATGAATGCACCACGGTCAGCGGCCATCTGGACGATGTTGCGCTGGCTGATCTCCCACACGGTCTTGTACAAAGCCTTGAGATCATCTGGGATGTTTGGCACACGCTGGATCGATCCGCCGTCTGCAATGATACGGTTCTTCATGTTCTCGGACCAGAGCCCACGGTCGACAAGATCCTTCAGCAGCCATGGGTTGACGACCTGGAATTCGCCAGCAAGCACACGACGCGAGTAGATGTTGCTTGTGTATGGCTCGAAGCATTCGTTGAAGCCCATGATCTGCGAGGTCGATGCTGTTGGCATTGGTGCCACCAGAAGAGAGTTGCGGACACCGTGCTCAGCGATCTTGGCCTTCAATGCATCCCAGTCCCAGAGGTCCGACGGAGTCACACCCCACATGTCGTACTGAAGCTCGCCTTTGGAGACTGGAGAGCCCTGGTATGTCTCGTATGGGCCAAGCTTGCTAGCCAGATCGCAAGATGCCGTCAAGGCAGCGTGGTAGATGGTCTCGAAAATCTGGATGTTGAGTTGGCGAGCTTCAGGCGACTCGAATGGCATACGCAGAGCAAGGAAGGCATCAGCGAGACCGCTGACACCAAGACCGATAGGTCTGTGGCGCATGTTGCTCTTCTTCGCCTCTGGTACTGGGTAATGGTTGACTTCGATGATCTTGTTCAAGTTCTTGGTGACGACTTGAACGACCTCGTGGAGCTTCTGGAAGTCAAAGCTCTCATTTTCGAGGTCGACGTAAGTTGGGAGAGCAAGAGATGCCAGGTTGCACACTGCCACTTCGTCTGGTGCAGTGTACTCAATGATCTCAGTGCACAAGTTGGAGCTCTTGATCGTTCCCAAGTTCTTCTGGTTGCTCTTGCGGTTGGCGGCGTCCTTGTACAGGATGAACGGACCACCAGTCTCGGTCTGCGCCTCCAAGATGGCATACCAGATCTTCTGAGCGCGCACGGTCTCGCGTCCGCGGCCCTCGCGCTCGTATTGTGTGTAGAGCTCCTCGAACTCATCACCATAGACATCGGCAAGACCAGGGCACTCGTTGGGGCACATCAACGTCCATTCGGCATTGGCTTCCACACGCTTCATGAACAAATCTGGGATCCACAGAGCGAAGAAAAGGTCGCGAGCACGAACCTCTTCCTTTCCGTGGTTCTTGCGAAGATCCATGAATGGCAGGACATCTGCGTGCCATGGCTCCAGATAAATGGCGAACGCACCAGGACGCTTGTTGCCACCTTGGTCAACGTAGCGGGCGGTGTTGTTGTATACACGCAACATCGGGATCAAGCCGTTCGATGTTCCGTTTGTACCGGCGATGTACGATCCAGTAGCGCGGATCTTGTGGCAGTTCAAGCCGATGCCGCCAGCATTCTTTGAGATCATAGCGCAAGTCTTCAGGGTGTCGTAGATACCATCAATGCTGTCATCCTTCATGTCGATCAAGAAACACGAAGCCAACTGAGCATTAGGCGTACCAGCGCTGAACAGTGTAGGCGAAGCGTGCGTGAAGTACTTGCTAGACATGTAGTTGTATGTCTCAATGGCGGCCTCGATGTCCTCGCCGTGAATACCGACAGCGACACGCATGATCATGTGCTGTGGTCTTTCAGCCACCTTGCCGTCGATACGGAGCAGATATGAGCGCTCGAGCGTCTTGAAGCCAAAGTATTGGTAGTTGAAATCTCTGTCGTAGACAATGGCAGAGTTCAGCTCGTCTGCGTGTTCCATAATGACCTTATATGTGTAGTCTGAGATCATAGGCGATGGCTTCTTGTTCTTTGGGTTGACATAGTGGTATAGATCAGACACGACAGCCGAGAACTGCTTCTTTGTCTGCTTGTGGAGGTTGGACACGGCGATACGCGCGGCGAGGATGGCATAGTCAGGGTGTGTGGTGGTCATGTATGCGGCAGTCTCGGCGGCCTAGAAGCTATCGTCAGATTCGTAAAGTGGTTGCATGAAGTCGCGTCACGTACCAAGTCATCGAGCTGGATAGTGGTGACACCTTGGTAGACACCGTTAATCACCTTCATGGTGATGGCTGTCGAGTCGACATGCTCTGGGTCAAGGCCGTAACAGAGCCTCGACACACGAGCTGTGATCTTGTCGAACTGCACGCGCTCCTTGCGGCCATCTGGGTCTGGCGTCAGTTGTGGTCCTGCCGACGTGATGGTGGCGATGTCGATTGCAGAAGATGGTAGATTCGCCAGAACGCTTCCTCAATCTGCTATCTGTAGAGAGATAGACTACGTACCGCGCTTGTAGACGAACATGGTCGTCAATGGCAGCGAGGTATGCACCTCGAGCTGTAAGTGATGTGCTGGGAGGAAACGATCAACCAGGGTATGGAAGTGGTTGACGTCGTGCTCTGGACTCCCAAGCAGGGTATAGAATGCTTGAAGAGTTGTCAGAAGAAAGGTGGGATGTCGTTGTCGTGCAGGAGAAAGAGACTGGGAAGACGAGAAGATATAGCACAGAATCGTATGAGCCCGCACGTCGCGCCTGCCACAAAACACGAACGCGACTTCGCGCGTCCACTCCACGCTAGCCTGATCAAGTTAGCTAGCATTCAGTTTGTAAGCGACTTGGCATCAGATCGTGATGAAATTCTTTCTCGACTCGCGTCTCTTCTTCAATTACCAACACAGACACGAGTTGAAAGTGCATCACCGCATCCTGCAACTCAGGTTACGAAGCGTGCTTCTGCGACATGCACAGCATTTGTACATGCCGTACAGCCTCGCGTGCATCTGCGACCTCGCCGGCCTGCTCAACGGCTCACCAGCTGGCGTGTCCAAGACATGTTCCGCGACCAGATGCAGCATATGCATAGCAATTATATTTCTTTCCTCACATCATCCCCAACTGGCTCTTTCGAAGGCTCGGCGACATCGAATTCACCACAGTCACGAGTTCAAAATTTGTAGCCTATAACGAACCACAGGTCTGCCAAGACCGTCTCACTCGTGTTGCAGTGTCCGAGCCTGGCTCTGAGGATTTTGCGTCTATTTGCTGAGATACATATCATGTGTAGTACAAGTCTGTGATGTCTCTCACTGTTGACGACTTTCGCGTCAAGCATGCGGTGGACGACAAGAAGATTTCCATGGCCTGCCCGAGATTCTCAAGAGGATCAGGTCCGCGCTGGCTGTCCATCTTGCTGAGCAGGCTTGATCGATAGGGTGTTCAGCCTGGCGGGTCAACATCGTCGTGAAGGAAGGGCACATCCAGCTTGTAAGAGCCTTCCTGGGATCAGCTCTGTGTGGCCTTTGTAGCAAGACGATTATGTTTCCCACGCTGTCATGATCGCACAACTCAAGCAATCGCGGTCCTCATAGCATATCGAATCAAAAGGCGCCCCAAGCAGATAGAGCTGATGACTCAAACCGAGGCAGCATCTGTGAAGCGTGGCAGAGGAGCACAACCTTCAAAGGTACCAGTCTTTTGACGTTGTTGATTTTGCTGGAAAATACTTGTAATACATAATCTCACTCACACCCGCCTACTACTTCATCACTTCTAGAAAGTACGAAACCAATACGATACATCACAACCATACGGCAAGATAGTACAACATGGAGCAATCACCACTGTTTAGATTGCCTGGCGAACTTCGCAACGATATATACCAACTCGTTGCCTCCACGACCGGGAATCTCGATTTCTTCCAAGGACACCCCTTCAAGCCCCTCAACAAGCCGACATATGCAAGACATGCTCTAGGCCTCTCACAAAGCTGTCGCCAAATTCGACGCGAAAGCATGCCCTTCTTACTCGCGAGGCCCGTTGACCTCACAGTCCGCCTTGATAGCTACCAGCTACTGGATGGCGTAGATGAATACGGCCATGACATTGCATCTTGGTTTGAAGAATGGCACTCCGAATTAGGCGCGCACTGGAAAAATTACTGCCAAGATCTAAGCATTACCATCGAGCTCCCGTACTCGAAGCGGATCGTGCAAGACTTGATTATGCTTCTGCCAACCTTCCAACGCTGGATATCTGACGAGTACAAACTCCAACCAGCCTTCAAGCTTCGCTTCACGAAAGGCCGCGAGCAGCGTCACCTGAATATGTGGCCAATCGACATCAACCTCCACGCCTCAGATATAGCAGCCGCGGAAGAATACACGATGGAAACTTGCTACGCCCTCTACGATCGACTCTTTCCACCAGAACAAGAAATCGCCTTCCCAAGCAGCGAAGACGAGTCTTCGGGCTGGCTGCGCCGTATTAGATATTACACAACTATGCGTCGCAGCTTGCAAGATCTCGTTCGCGCGCTTGATCGCAGACCGGACTGGCACTGGACAGGCATGCAGAACGAAGACAACGGGGCTAGAGGTGGAGGAGCAGGTACTTCACCAAGCGATGCGTCAGCAAGCACCAGCACCAGCACGCGTGACATGCTATGGGCCGTGGTCCAGGTCCTTCTCTAACGAGAAAGAAGTGGATACATCAAAAGAGACTTCGCCTCCGTGTGCACACACACTGCACTACCTACAGCCGATCGGATTGATTCACAGCAGCGCCCGACACATTTATCTTATCGGGATCCATATAGGCTACCACGCCTCAGCAGACGACAACAGAACCCGCCGATGTTTTGATCAGATGTAGATCAGCAGTTGATGGGCCGTGAAGATATAAAAGAGCGCCATAGCAAGAGTAAACCAGGTTCGTGTACTCTCATGTATACCCATGCCAAAGAAACCAAACAGCGCTCGCTCCTGCAATCAATCAATCAATCAATCATATCCACATTGTTCTGTACTCCAAGTCTCCCGACCCTTCCAAATTTGTACACGCTCCATTCTTTCTACCCACCCCTTACCTCCCTCTCTCTTGCTTTTCTCACAATCTAATCCTAACCCCCAACCCACCCCCCTGATACCAAACTCTCTCCCTCCACCTCCCCACCCCCACACCAACCTCCGCCCTCGCACTCAACTTCAACGTCCCACCCAACGCCCTCCTCACAGCCCCATACCCCACACTTCCCAGTGACCAATCAACCGGCAATTTCGGCGTCAGAAAACCCTCTTTCTCCGGAGTCTCACTCACAGGCGGCACAGAGATGAGTTCATCATGAATAATATCTCCGACAGGATCGCCGAGACCAGGGTTCGAGGCGGGGTCGTCGTTGTAGTAGGCTGTGGCGTTGAGGGAGGTGATGAGGAGGGTGGAGTGGGAAAGCGGGGAGAGGAGGAGGAATGTAGCTGAGGAGGAGAGGAGGTGCATTGTGGCGTCTTTGATGAAGTGGGGCCTTCTTGGGCCGGGTGTCTCTTTTTGCGGCTGTCGCCGTTGTCGGGATCGGACGGGGAGGGTTGCCATGGGTCTTCGGGAGGTTCGTCGGGATCGGTGGGTTCGGAGGGTTGGTTGTCTGGTGGTGGGATGGCGTCGCCGAGGGAGGGCGCTTGGACTTCGATGGGGAAGTGGGAAAGTGCGCGGCTGAGTTTGGGGTTGGCGGGTATTGATTGTTCGTGCATTTGGAGGGTGATGGTGGTGTTCCAGCCAGAAATGTATTGCGATATGAGTTCGCGGCCGATCTTTTTCGCTCTGAGACCGCCAACATCAAGAGGAGCATATACGGCCTCGACTGTGAGGCCCGCGTTCAGGCCAGTCGTGATGGACAGGTTCCGGGCTGTGGCGTGGCCCAACAGTGAGCCATTCTTGATGATGTGGATATCAATGTAAGGTATCGTCGCAGTATAGTTGGTAGGGTTGGTGATGTTTGCTCCAGCAGCTATCGTGAGAGACGTTCTCGTTGTGTTGACAATGTTCAGGTCGGTGATCTTGGGCTGCAGGCCTCCGACAACGTCTGACCCGTGTTTAGGTGGATGATCGCCATTGGAAGGCGGTTGAGGTTGGGAGATGGCTATAGCATTCTTAGCCTATCTACTCTACACAAGTCGTACAATCGTAGCATCGCAATGCTGCTGTGCAAAACGCGAAAACACAAAAGGCAAGGTTAAGACCTACGCTTAATGGGCACCGAGCCTTCAGCGGGTATCTTCCGTATCGTAAAATCACCTAACGCCGTTCTCACACCCACATCAACTTCGGCCTTGATGGTCATGACCACCGTCTTGCTGCCGAACATGAGAGCTTGAATCACATCTGTGAAGACGTCCTCATCTTCGATCTCAAGAGGAGCGTCTTTGACCACGCTCTCCACCATGAGCGTCGGCCCTTCGTCCTTGCTGGCGTCGATGCGTGTGCTGTTTGCATCCTGCCATTTGTTCAGGTCAAGACGGCCGAGTTTCTTGCCCTTGTAGAATACGTCTGCGTCGGCGCGCACCTTGTTCACGTCTATGCTGAAGTTCATCTCTTCTGGTAAGGCCACCAAAGCCTGTACATTTGCACTGATGCGAGGATTGCTCGCTGGCGTATTTGGCTCAGCCCAAGGATTAGGCAGGCTGAAGTGCGTATCTGTCAAGGAGAAGTTCTTGATCAGATGGCCAAATGTTCGGCCAGGAATCGGTACCGGGACAGTAATGTCTCGAATGAGATCCGTGATCCAGGTAGGTGTGTCGAGAGATGGAGCATCAGACCCTCGCACGTAGACCGTATTCGTCTTGCCGTGGATGTAGCGGCCCAGAAAAACATCCAGTGGCGACTTTGATGTGCCGGGGCAGTCTTGAGTTAGGACAGATGGTAGCTGTCTAACAGTGCCAGTAGCATTCGCCACCACATTCTTCTTTGGCTCGATGTGGATCTGCTCTGTGATGGCATCTCCGAGCATGATATATGGTTCACTCTTCTCGCAGTTGTCTACCAGAATGCCAAAGCCAAGCGGAGGTACAGTGAAATCAACTGGGAAGTCATTCTGCACCTTGATCGATACATCTGCAGCCATGCCCTTGCCGGTAGGAATGTCGACTTCTCTGAAATTGAGCTTCTTGATGTCGTATGCTGGTAGTGACGGGATGTCATCATTGTCAAAGATCATCTCTTGCTGGACAAGCTGTTCGCCCAGTCTAATGATACCACTTCTCAGTGGCACGTGGGCTTTGCCAACGACTCGCAGTGAGCCTAATCGGCGCTCAATCCAGTCGTTGGCGATTCTCCTGATGCCATCGATATTACCAGGCTCCAGATCGGTCAAGAAGTTGATGCCTGTGATGTGCTGATCACGGATATATGCCTTGATGGGTGGCAGATGCGCCACGCCCAGTAGCACGTTTCCGTACTCTGGTAGTGAGACTTGCATACTGCCTGGACCCGTTTCGACTTCCTCTGCAATGTATGTGCATAGCTTTCCCAGTCTACGCACGGAGTCCTTCTTCACTCTGGTGGAGTCGAGCTTGAAGTTGCCCTGCACTCTCGCGCGCACTCCGGTGGCTGTGAATGAATCTATCGATAGACTCGTCGGCTCAAAGACGATGGCTTCTGCGGCATACTGCTCGACTGCGGCAGGCGCCACAAATGCGAAGACGATGATCAGCGCTGCCACGATGCATAGCAGCAGCAATGCGACCAGGCTGGGCCATCTTCGCTTCTTCTTGCTGCTGCCTTGAATGCCTCGCAGTAGTGATGTCGCTGATGTCTGGTCTTGCGGTCGGCTCTGATCGGCATTCTCTGTTTGGCCGCCACCCAGCAGAGGTGTGTTTTCGGATGCCTCGACATCTCGCGCCCGCTCATCGTCCTCCGTCCGCCTGTCGTCGGCCATGATGTGATCTCGGTCCAGCCCAGCGATGATGGCTACGTCACCAGCGTTGCGACGCTTTCTGGCTCGTCCAGACCAGCTGCGGGCATGCGAGTAGGATGGATGTAAGTAGACAAAGGAAATACGACGATGATGGCGAGGAGATGGTGTCAGGTGACGGCTGGTCAATGACCACAGAGACTAACTAGAGACGACAGCGCTCCCGGTGCCTGACCGACGAAGGTACGCGGCAGGATGGAGTGAGTAAGTGCAGGTGTGGGTGGACGGGGAAAGCGATAAGATCTAGCCAATCAGACGCAGCAGCGGGGATCCCGAGAATGTGAATGGGCAGTCCAGTCATGCAGGAAGCAAGCTCCATTGAGAGAAGCTGCAGGTCGGAATTATTTTCGTTGACATTTCTTCACGTCTGACTGTGACCATTGTGCAGCAACTCTTGAAGACAGACAGACAGACAAGATGGCAGCGACACGCCTGTTCCGCTCAAGTGCTTTGACCAGCACAAGCAAGCGATTCTACAGCTCACCCGCACAGCCTCTCCAGTCGCCCTTTGCACCGCGACATTTGCTGTCGATAAGTGATCTGACTCCTCCCGAGCTCACCACGCTGGTCCGAAATGCCTCCAAATACAAGACGGCCGTCAAGTCGGGCCAGGTGCCCTCACATTTGCAGCAACAGCTGGCAGCACAGACAATCGCTCTCATGTTCACCAAGCGATCGACCCGCACACGAGTGAGCACGGAAGCGGCAGTGACGATGCTCGGTGGTCAACCCATGTTCCTGGGTGCCAACGACATTCAGCTCGGCGTGAACGAGTCTCTCTACGACACTTCCCTCGTCATCAGCAGCATGGTCTCAGCCATTGTCGCCCGAGTCAATGCTCACGCCGACGTGGCCGACCTGGCCAAGCACAGCAGCAAGCCCGTCATCAACGCCCTTTCCGATCTCTACCACCCCCTCCAAACAATCGCCGACTTCCAGACCATTGTCGAGGCATTCGCTACCAAGAGCAAGAGCTGGAACCAGGAGAGCTTGGGCTTGGAAGGCCTCAAGATTGCTTGGATCGGTGATGCCAACAATGTGCTCTTCGATCTTGCCATTGGCGCTGCCAAATTGGGAGTCGAAGTCAGCGTGGCCACTCCAAAAGGCTACGAGATCCCTGCCTTCATGCGCGACATCATCAAGAGCACCAACCCGAGCTTTAAGCTTACGGAGACCAATGTGCCAGAAGAAGCAGTCAAGAATGCCGATATTCTGGTCACAGACACATGGGTCAGCATGGGTCAAGAGGCAGAGACAAAGAAGAGGCTAGCTGACTTTGCCGGCTTTCAAATTACCCAAGACCTTGCTGTTCGTGGTGGCGCCAAGCAGGACTGGCGATTCATGCATTGCCTGCCCCGCCATCAAGAAGAGGTCGCTGATGAGGTCTTCTACTCTCCGGCTTCCCTAGTCTTCCAAGAAGCAGAGAACAGGCTGTGGGCCGCTACGTCCGTACTGGAAGCCTTCGTCGTCAACAAGGGTGAGATCAAGCCAGCGCAATAGAGTGGTAATGCGCTACCACCCATACTTCCGACAACGCGTCTCCATCACCTTCGAGACCACAGTGCCATCAAAGCATCAAGCAACACCAAGTCTTCGAGCCATGCGATCAATGCCCAGGACATCAAGAAAATAGGGAGGGCATGTATCGATACATGCGCCCCTTTGGCCTATGGGTTTGTCGCCTGCTTCACCGCTGGCTGGATCCTTAGTCTTGTGGCACTCAGCTTCTCCATCTGAGCGTACTAGCGAGCGTACCGACTGATCTTCATGAGTACTGCGATCTAGATCTCGTCCCGTCAGCCTGCGCTGCTGCGATCACCAGCAGACGTGCCAAAGTGTCACTGCCTCTGGAGCGATGGGCACTGCAGAGACGTCAGGAGGACACTAGGTAGCAACTAGAGTGTTCTGGACATAGAGTGATGTTTGCTATGCGTTAGATGCCGAACATAACTACGTTGCCGACACTACTACACATGAGCTCTCCTTCATACTTCAGACTCAAGGCATCATGATGCACTCAATCAGATCTTCCCCATCACCAACACTATCTTCAGACTCCGAAGCTGACAAAGTCGTCTTCAAAGGCCGCACAGTGCCAGAGCAACCTTCATCTCGTTCCACCAATGAGCCTCCAGAAGAGCCTGCTGGCACGACGGTCTGCAAAAACGCCCGGCTGAATGTTCGCATGACCCAACAGCCTGCCCGTAACACCACCAGCCACGGCATTACACCGATCGATCCCGCGTCAACAACCCTAGTACACAGTCCACCACATCGTACTACAACTTCCATCTCACCTCCTCCATCCATCCAAGCTCTACCCAATTCAGCCCCATCCGCTCCCATCTCTTGGCACAAAGACCAACCTGCCTACCATTCGGACCACTGGGGTCCACCCAACCAAGTCGGTTCACCAGTCCACACAGACAACTGAGGCCCAGTCTCAAAATGGTCTGTACAACTCGAACCAGCAGGCACGCCCTTCGTACCCGATCCCAGGCTCTCGAAGACGGAGAAGCGCAGAAGATTGAACGCTGGCGATGACGAGAAGAAAGTAGAGTGGGAGGATCTCGAGAGAAAATTTGGAAGCGGCAAGAATGAAGGCGCGAGAGATTGGGAGGAGCTGGAGAGGAGGGAGAACGGGAGGTATAAGTTTGGGAGAAAGGTGTTGGAGAAGCAGGGTTGGAAGAAAGGAGAGGGGTTGGGAAGGGATGGGGAGGGGAGAAAGGAGGTTGTTGATGTTAAGGGGAAGGATGGGAGGGAGGATAGAGGGGGTTTGGGATCGTGACGGAGGGCAGTCGAGCGATGAGGGTATGGTCGAGTTGAGGTGACCGGAGATGGTGCGGAGCGTCAAAGTCATAGCGAGGACTATCAAACTCAACATCAAGCAGAGCAAAGACGTTGACACGTTGAAACAAGCTTTGGGGTTCGATTTTAATGGAGTGACTGTCAATGAACACATGGCTTACGTGAAAATGCAAATGAGAATGCTGCGATCCATCTTCCTGCTTGTAATGGTGCTCCTAGTATGCATGCTTAGCAACCAGTGGTGAGGTCCTACCTTAGAGGATATGAACTTCAGAGCCAGCCGCTGCAAATTCCAACTCATGCGCTCTGTGTTCACCATGCTTGAGCTTCCGGCGTCATAGCTTTTTGCATGTGAATGTTGGCCTTGATACTATAAGGCTGCAATTTCTGGCGGGAAGCGGGAGAGCTAGCACTTGCCATTGCATTGCATCCCACCTAGACAAGTCACCTCGATCACCACGACATAAATCAAATCCAATACCTAACAAAACCACCGCCACCATGGACATTCGGGTACTCCAGCTCTCTGACATCCCGCACGTTCAGCAAACGAACATCACGAACCTCCCCGAAAACTACTTTTGCAAATATTACATGTACCATGCCCTGAGCTGGCCTCAGTTGAGCTATGTTGCAGTGGATGTGAGGGTGTCTGCGCAGAGACAGGAGCGAAATAGTGACTGATGATAAACAGGTCTCGAGACCTCAGAAAACGCCATACGATGCGCCCAAAATCGTAGGATATGTGCTCGCGAAAATGGAGGAAGATCCGCAAGATGGCGTTCAGCATGGCCACATCACATCGCTCAGCGTAATGCGAACGCATAGACGGCTAGGATTGGCGGAGAAGTTGATGCGGCAAAGTCGTATGTGCTAGCAGTGGGACGAGGACCGACGGGAGACTGACAACATTACAGAAAGAGCCATGTTCGAAACATACGGAGCGCAATACGTGTCGCTACACGTGCGCGAATCCAACTTTGCAGCGTTGTCACTGTACAGAGACACACTCGGCTTCAAAGTGATTGCGACAGAGGCCAAGTACTACGCCGACGGCGAGGACGCCTACAGCATGCGAATGGATTTGGACTTTCTACGAGAAGAAGCGCTCGATGACGATTCGGATGATGAGACGGCAAAGAATGAGGGAGACCCAGTGGGTAGCGAAGGAAAAGCGGCAGAAGGCGTGGCAGCACAGAAGGACAAGAAGAGGAAGGTGAAGGTTGGGAGACAATTGGGTGTTGGTGAGCTTGTGGAGAGGAATGAGAGCTCACAGCCTGCATGATTGGCTCTAAGCGTGCACGCATAAAGGATATGCTTGACCGGCAGCCACAGCAAGCGCAAATGCCATAGCATGATCAAGCGGTTTCCGGCCGGTTCAGCCGCTGTACGAGTTCGAAGACACTGCACCCTGAACAATGGCAACGCTGCACCTGGCCTTCATGCGACTTCACATCCGATTCCTTGAGAGTGCAGAACCCTGCTGATGCTTGACACTCCTCGCAGGTCTATCACCCATCCACTTATGTAAATCATGCCTCAAGGGCGCACACAGCTCCCAACGCCGGACGAATTACGCTCCAGTATCGCAAAGACCTCCGAATACAGTATACCGCCGTGGTATGACCCCATTTTGTAATCAGCCGACCATCGACTCCAGGCATGAGTCTTCACGAAACAAATACGCAGAAGAGGCAACTACTTGGTAGCTGTACGATCATCTGCGTGGAAAGGGAAATGATGGAAACATCACAACATACATGGGGCCAGCATCACTGGCACACTATGCTTGTAGGGCTCTCGAGGGGCTCAAGCCATGTAGACCTGACTAAGCTGTCGGATGCTAATAGTAATTAGGTCCGCATGGATGTGTTCTTGGCGGCGTCCAATCAGCAACTCAGCAGTATGGTGCCTGCTTGACTTTCGCAGCCAGCTGAACCTACAACCCTGGCGCCTACTCGTTAAAGCACAAGCAAGGCTTTGATGAAAACTGGAGCAAAACAGTGCTATAGGAAGTGTAAGCAATTCCGCGGCCTCGCTGTTGAAATCGAGAAGGGGCAGACCTGAGGATGGAGACAATATATATTTACTGCATCACAATAACTCATTCTGTACGACATCTAGATACTGACCTTCTATATACTGACCTTCTTTAGCGTAATCGAACTTTTCACAGCGTAACCTCAGAGCATCATGCATTCGAAGGCTTTTCTTGTGTTGAGCACGGCTCTTATGCTTGGTTCTGCGCTTGCATTGCCGCATGCTATCGCTTACCATGTAAGCAGTATACAACACCCGTTGTTCCATTGATCAAAATTGACCTCGGACACCTAGCACGACTAAAGTGTAGCAGCAGCAGCACTAGTCTCCAACAATGCCGACCAACTCGCCCGCCGTGACGAACAAGCACAAAACCTCGCTCAAGAGGAGCAAGCCGTCCAGACACCCAACACCGAGCAAGACACAACCAGGCGGACCCTGACTTGACACCCGACTGCAAGTACGACCAATTCGGCCGCGCAACTTACTGTCAAGGCTGCTTCTACGGGCAACAGGGTGTTGGCGTCTGGCAGGACCCAAATGATCCCACTCATGTCACAGTCAATGGCCCTGGAGGCCAGGCTGGACATAGCGACTTTGGATACTTTTACAAGCCGGAGGGCGGTGGCACTGAGTTTCCCAACTATGGTCTCAGCCGGAACAAAGACCCTTATGGTAACCCCATCACGTTTCCAAATCCGTGGGAGGGGCGATTTGGGCCTTTCAAGGTGAAGCGGTAAGGAAGAGGAGTAAGAGGGTGTGGAAGAGGTCGAAAGTCATATCAAGAGGGATGTCGACATAGGGTGTACGTTTATTTATGTAGTGTTTATTGCACATTGATTCTGTTTCGTAGTCGATCTCTGTCCCAATTGAGCATGGTAGATTCTATTGAAGTCTTCGTGTTGACTCGCAACGAGATCCTGTAAAGAGTACGGAAAGGATGGAATCATTCGATCACTCGTCCGGCTACGACTGGGCATATAGCATCAGAGGTGGCATTCTGGGCGAAGCACACGATAGTATTGCAAGCCCCAAGCAAACGTGCAAGATTGGACGGCAGTCATCATAAGCAGAACGATTTTAAAACAATATTCAAGTAGCTATAGTTGCACCTCTCTCGAGCGGGTGAGTCGACAGCTAAGGCATGCTAAGCGCAACTGGCCATTATTTTCGCGGCCGGCTGTTCAGAGATAGGATCCGCATATAGGAAGTTTCTTGTGCAAGCGCTGCCACCAGTTCTTGTACGTCGCCTGGCCCTAGCATGCTGGTGGCTTCTGAGCGGGTCCATGACGTGACCGGGATCAGGTACGTCGAGAAGCTTATTTATTGTTAAGCTATACGCAGGCACTTCCTTCTACGAACCCTAGCCATAAACATATCGACGTTTGACAACACAAGACAAGTTTGTCAATTATAGCTCCACGGCGACCGGTTACGAACAAAGCCCAAGATGACAGCCTCAGCCCTTCCCAAGACCTTGCCACTCAAGGCCGCCAATGGCAAGACTATCGACATTCCTACCATTGGCTACGGCACATGGGCTTCTGGCGACACCTCGTGGGCCAAGGATAGCACTCTCACAGCACTGAAAGAAGGCTATCGCCACATTGACGGAGCCTGGTACTACGGCGTGACTAAGCCCGTTGGCGAAGCTATTCGAGAAAGTGGCGTTCCTCGCGAAGAGATCTTCTGGAGTAAGTCGATATCCTACACTCCACATCACGCAATGATCTCCCACTGACAATTCCTGTGCTAGCCTCAAAAGCCTGGATGCACTTCTTCTCCCCCTCCAACATCGAACTCGCCCTCGACAAAATCCTCGCCGATGCAGGTCTCTCCCACGTCGACCTCTTCCTCGCCCACTGGCCCGCAGCCCAACAACCCATCTCGCGCGCCAGCTTAGAAAAAGCCTCCGTCCGACCTGGCGCCACCTCTGAAGAAAAAGGCCAAGCCACCGACTCCACTGGCAAAACCCTCGTCGACTGGGAAC
Organism: Septoria linicola; assembly: GCA_024114885.1. Lineage (NCBI taxonomy): Eukaryota > Fungi > Ascomycota > Dothideomycetes > Mycosphaerellales > Mycosphaerellaceae > Septoria > Septoria linicola. The sequence goes on along the minus strand of CP099428.1, from coordinate 958,928 downwards.
ACACCTCCGCCCCCATCGCCGCCAAAGCCGGCAAGCAAGGAAGTTTCGTTCCAACCTGGAAAGCCATGCAAGACCTCGTCCGCAAAGGCAAAGCCCGCGCAATCGGCGTATCGAATTTTTCCCAAGCAGATTTAGAAGATCTGCTCAATTCCCCTGATATCGATCATTCCATCCCGATATCCTGCAACCAAATCGAAGTCCACCCCTGGCTCCCTCAGAACGAACTCATCGCTTTTCATAACAAGCACGGGATCATCACGACGTGTTTTTCTCCCTTTGCGGGGCAGAAATCTGATGGAAAGACGTTGTTGAATGATCCGGATGTGGTGGCGCTGGCGAAGAAGAATGGGATGGATGTCGGGCAATTGTTGCAGAGTTGGGCTGTGCAGAGGGGCGCGATTCCGTTGGGGAAGAGTGCGACGCCCAGTCGGATCAAGTCGAATATTAGAATTGGGAGGTTGAGCGCGAAGGATTTTGAGACGTTGAATGGGATGGGGTTGCCGAATGGGGAGGGGAGGACTGTGAATCCGTCGGAGGCGTTTGGGGTGGAGTTGTTTTGAGGGGTGCTGATTGATTGCTGAAAGGAGGGCAGTATAAATTCCTCTGTCATCTCACGCACGGCCATTGCTCCTTCCGTGTAGGCTGGTGTTTCAATATCGGCCCTCCACCCACTCCATTGCCCGAAGCGGCCAGTGTTCAACATGATAGCAGTACTGTGAAGTCTTATAAACTGCATTGCACAAAGGGTATCGTTATACTCATCTAATGTGACTCTCCTTTGGCCTCGGACCGCAAGCTCTATGCAACTGCCTCCGTACTCGTCGTGCAATCGCGAAGCGGTCCTGTACAATCACCAGAATCTCTGCTCGGTGACGCCCATGTTCCACCCCCTCAGAACGATCTCTCCGTGACCACTCACTCCCTTCACACCACCCTCACTTCCCCACCTCCTTCGCAGCTTCCTTCCCCCGATCAAATGCTCTCGACACCAGATTCCCCACGCTCTCCTCGGCCCTCTGCGTCCAGCTCTGCCAGTCCACGTTCTGCACTTGTCGCACTTCTTTCTCCAACGTCGCGTTCCATTTATCCTTTGCCGTTTCCCAAATACCAGCTTGTATCCGTCTGTCTGGTTGAGGAGGAGCTGGTGGAGCAGGCGCGTAGATGTTTTCTATTAAGGATGCTTGTTGTCGGAGGTGGGCTGCTTGGTGAGCTCTGTTGCGCGCGTGGAGTTCGGTGGAGAGGTAGAGGATGGAGGCGGTGAGCGTGAAGCCGCCGAGCTGGGTGTTGTTAGTTACGATGGTCTGACTGTGTGTCTGAAAGCGTTGCCTACCAAGCCTGTTGTGAAGCCCATGTCTGCTGTGGTGTGTACAGATGGAGAGAGAGCACGCGGTTCATCTGATGCCAAGTCTGGACATCAGGACCTCCGTTTCTACTCCGCCGACACTTCTTCCACCACCCCATCACTCCCTCAACAGCGACGACATCCCCACAATGGCCGGTGGACTGGTCAAATATCGACATTTGTCGCGCAATTCCGCGCATCGCAAAGCTCTCCTCCGAAACCTGGTCACATCGCTCGTCGAGCACGAATCCATCACAACGACATGGCATAAAGCGAAGGAAGCACAACGATTAGCCGAAAAGCTCATTACGCTGGGGAAACGAAATACCGAAGCCAGTAAACAGGGTGCTCAGGCAATTCTGTTTGTAAGTACATTCCGAGCTCGATTAGTGCGAGTAAAGGATTTGAAATGCTAATCATGCCGACATTGCTACAGGAACCACATCGCCACATGCCGAAAGTCTTTGGCGCGCTCGCCGAACGATATGCGACTCGTCCTGGAGGATACACTCGTGTTATGCGCCTCGAGCCTGAGAAGGAAGACCAGGCTGCTTCAGCAATCCTGGAATTTGTCGATGGGCCCAAAGATATGCGATTAGCCCTGACCGCGAAGACGATCGCAAACGCACGATTCCGAGCCGAGGAACAGGGGCGAGAATTTAAAATGGGAGACATGACAGCGTGGAATGTACGAAAAGTAACGAGGTTCAGAAAAGACGGAGAGAAAGACTTGGAGGAGTTGGTTGGGAAGTTTGAGAGGCTGCTAGATGAGGGAGATGAGGGCATTGAGCAGGTTAAGAAAAAGAGAGTATACCCAGACTTGGAGAGATCGCGGTAGAGAGCTTTTTAGGGCATTTGTACAGCATTAGCATGAGCGAGGCATTTGGGATTGGCTGTGGGGCTGCTAAGAGCGGACAGTGCCTGTATGAACATTACTATGATCGTCAGACTGGTCGGAATATGCGAGCAAAGGCGTTCAAGCAGGATCGACGCGGAGGACTGTCACACCTCGAACAGCAGCCAGCCGAAGTACAGGCTTCCTCTCCCGATTTCGTTGAACTCCAGGGCAAGTGGTTGGCACGATGAGGATGGTATATGTTCAGATGCACTGTCGAACGGACGAGCACGAAAAGCAGTTCAGAAAGGCACGGCCTCAAGGCATTGCACTCGTGTCCATCAAAGGACTCCACGCCAGGATCAAGTGCAGCAAGCCACTTTCACGCACCATCTGGATTCCCAGAGCGACGACTTAATCACGAAAGTAGACCTATGGTGCATCTTCAAGCGCTATAGCGAACTCAAAGGCATTGAAAGGACTTTCATCACATTAATTCGGCACACGATCACAGCCGCATCATCTCATCAAGCTCCTCGAAACGTGCGCCACGATACATACAATGGGAAAAACTTCAGTGTAGTCTGTTGGGCAGTGCTGCATCCTCTATCTCGCAACTGATGACTCAGACCGAGCTCTCAGAGCTAAGGAATCCTTCAATATGCACGCCAGCATTCACCCGAGCGGCGGCGTCCGTAAGGAGTCGTAGTATCCTACGCGTGCGCTGTACAAGCAGATAGCTCTGTACGAGAATATAGCTAACTCAGCTGTACAGAGACTTATATGTAGCATTCGTACACACTACAACTTCGCACTGCATCAAGGTCACATCACAACATCCGAGCCAAGATGTCTAACTTCGACCGCATGCTCGCAGAAGCGACAGAACGCCCGAACCCGAGGTTTCACGGTCTGCTTATGAAGTGTGTTGATAAAAGTGGTAATAGCTCAATCCGGGCTGAACGTTGCATTGCACCATCTGATAGTCTCCTTCACAGGCAACACTCTCTACGAAAAAGTCATCGGCCACGCCTCTCTTGCTCCCCACGCCTCACCACTCCGCGCAGACGCAACGCTGAAGATCGGCTCCGCAACCAAACTCATCACCTCCATCGCCCTCCTCCAATGCATCGAGCGCAACCTCGTCGGCCTCGACGATCCGATCGCATCCATCCTGCCAGAACTAGCACACCCCCAAATCGTCTCCCTCGACCCTTCCCCAAACAACAACCTAACATACACCCCTGCCCGCGAACCCATCACACCCCGCCACCTCCTCTCCCACACCTCCGGCCTCGGCTACCGCTTCCTCCATCCCACACTCATGAAATGGTCCTCCGATCCCAACAGCACCTACCCCGGTCCTAGCACCATCGTGATGGAACGCTACAACACCCCTCTTCTCTTCGAACCAGGCCAAGGTTGGATGTACGGCTCCTCGCTCGACTGGGCTGGCGTCCTCGTTCGTCGATTGAACGGCAATATCAAACTTTCCGAGTACTTCAACGCTCACATATGGTCTGTCGTTGGTAGAAAGCCGCCTTTTCCGACGTTCTACGCCGATGGGGATGTAGAGTATCAAGCTCGACTGCTGCAAGCGATGAAGAGGACTGAAGGGGGAGGTCTGGAGCCGGCCGAATTTGTTCATGGGAATAATCCTGATGATGAAGAAGGTGGAGCGGGGTTGGCTTGTACGATGGAGGATTTTGTGGCTGTGCTACAGGATCTTGTGAAGGATGAGCCGAAGCTGCTGAAGTCGAAGACGATTGATCTGATGTTTGAGCCGCAACTTCCGCCTGCTCCACATCCTGCGAGAGATATGTTGGTGCGGTTAAAGCCAGCGTGGTCGATGCCTGCTGGTCCAGTTGAGGATGAGGAGGTGAATCATGGGCTGGGCGGGTTGCTTTGTCTTGGTCCTGCGGAGAGTATTGGGCAGCCGAAGAATGTGCTGTGTTGGGGTGGGGCGAGTAATGTTGTTTGGTGGATCTGTCGAGATGAGGGTGTGGCTGGGTTCTTTGCTACGCAGGTCAGTCCTTTTGGGGCTGCGAGGGAGTTGGTGGATGCGTGGAAGAAGGACTGTTGGGAGGAGTGGAGGAGAAAAAGTGGTCAGTACTAAGAGACAAGCCTTCGATATTGAAACATTATCTCTTGTCTTATTCAGCTTCGCCCTTGTGATCACAGTGGCGTGTTAAGCGGGTCGCAGCGTGCTCTCGCAGCGTGTTCCCTTCTTCCACGCATCCAGCAACTCCCTTTTTGCACTTCCTCGTCTTTTCACATTCCGATGTCATCACCCCAGCTTCTATTGTGTACGGTCAGAAGTGCCCTCATAGCATATAGTGGCATTTCCACTGTATTCCACTGTTCGCCGCGCATACGTTGGACCAAGTCGAACATTGAGGCGAGGACCAAGCGCTCTGTACTCGTTACACCATCCTTGCACTCCAGTGATGCTGTCTTCAGAGGCGCAGGTGCTACGTCCTGATGATACTTGCGTAGCCAGTCCAGTAGTCGCTTCCAATTTGGTCTCACGGGAATCGGAGTCTTCCTCAATTTGAGAGCTGCGATGTCGCCCTTGACCATTCTGAACTGCTCTGGGCTGGTAGTCTCTCTGCGTACATCGTCCTCTGGCACTAAGCTCGCGCATGCATCTTCCCAGGCCCTCAGGTTGACGCTATCGCGGTTGTTAGGCACAACGAGGAGTACATCCAGATAACCATTTGATCCTCCAAAGGCTCGAAATACGTTTTTCGCACGAACATCAAGCATCCTTTCATCATCTCCTTCCTAAGGAGAATCTGTGCAGATGCCAGATAGTCTGAGCTCGATGTACTTGAACTGCAACTGGCCGCCGTATACACTGCCTGTGTTGTCCGAGTTGCTGTGCAGATCAATTGAAGGCAGCAAAGCACCTAACACATCTGTCCAATATCCCTTGATTCGTACCGGCGCGTTTCCACTATCATCGTACAGGATATCGCTATCGACCACGTCCATTGTGCAGTGGCTGAGATCTATGGTGAGACTCCTTCGAGCACGAGCGGGTTTCGCTGAGCTCGCACTGATCTTCAGATGAGGCATTGAGTCTCGGACAAACGCCTCCGCGTATACGGGACTTTCTTTGCGGAAGTCTCCCTTCGCACGGTCTCCGTTGTAGCTGAGTACAGCCGGAAACGCACCCCAAACTGTCTGTACCGCCATGAGTCTGTCGCTGTTGTGTGTAGAGGGTCGGGTGACCAGAAAATTCGAGAATTTCTGTTTGTTTACAAGCATCAGGGGCGCCAAGACCAACCAGCCACCGCTCTCTTCCTCGCAACGACCTACATGTATCAATTGATAACCTGCTTACACATCAATCACTTCGGTACTTTGGTGCAGTTGTGTGCGACCCCATTCAGCGCTGGACAAGTTCCCAGTGCGCCATGCTACAACAAAACCCACATCAATCACTCCGGCACCTTGGTGCAGTTGTGTGCGACCCCATTCAGCGTTGGACAAGTTCCCAGTGCGCCCAAAATAAAATACTTTTGCTCCGCTGTGCTAACGTTAGCACATATCTTTTGTGTTGAGGTACTCCAATAGTCTGACATTACCGTTCAACCGATACGCAGGTCAGTCCTTTTGGTGCTGAGAGCGAGTTGGGAGATGCGTGGAAGAAGGACTTTTGGGAGGGGTGGAGGAATTCAAGTGGTCAGTAATAATAGACAAGCACTCAATCTTGATCAATGTCCTCTTTCCTTTTTGAGCTTCGCGAGGGGCCAGAGCGTTCCCTCTACGCGAAGCGGTGTACTCGGAGCGCTGTAGAGTGCTCTCGCAGCGTAATCGAGTTCTCAACTCGCCCGCGATTCTTTGTACGCGCCATGCCAAATGCCAGGGTATCATAATGCATCCGTTCCAACCAACGCCTTCGCTAGAATTCACAACTGCACACGTCACTTGCGCATACGTCGCGCTTAGTTCTGAATTGCACCTCACTCCCCCTTCACCTTCTTCACATCACCAACCCCCTCATCCTCCGCCTTCCTCTTCTTCTTCCTCCCCCTTCCCTTCTTCCCCGCCTTCATATCCTTCTCCGCCCCTCCCTGCGCCGCAATATCCGCCAACTCCGCCGCGCCTTCCTTTCCATACGCATCAAAATCCACCAAGCGTCTCTGATTCTTGATGTACTTCTCTCGGAACAGCTGCTCGTTGACTCTGCCCAGTAGTGCCGGGTTCTGGCGCAAGACCCAGCGGAAATCGTCGATTTTGATTTTTTGCCTCCGAGAGTATGAGGCGCAGAGGGCGGCTGCGTGGCAGGTTTCGATGATGAAGTCTGCGAGGATCTCGTCAAGGACGGAGATGGTTGTGGGGAGCGGAGAGGTGGTGCTGTCGCCGAAGGCGTAGAGGAGTTCGTTGAGGTCGTTTTGGTTGAATATGGGGGCGCCTTTTGCGCGTGGACGCTGGCGTGGTTCAGTCATGTTGGCGCGACTGGCCTGTTGTTGTGTTGTGGTGTTGTGGTTGAAGTTCAAGGTCGATGTAGGTAGCTGTGGTTCAAGCATGTGATCAGCCGGACTCCGTGCCACCAGTTTCGCGGCTCACTTCTGGTGAAACGTGGAAACAGCAACATGCATCTTGCCTCCACCTTCACGCAAATACGTACACCGTCAATTGGAAGCATAAAGAAGACCGCCACTACTATCGCGAGCCTGAACGATCAAGACAACGATGCTCGGCATCCTCAAGTTCCAGACCTTTCTCCTGGTCGTTCTGCTGTTCATCTGCACCTGCACATATGTCCACGGCGTATTCCCGGCATGGCTAGATCGCAACAAGTCTGGGTCAGTTTCACCCTCAGATCGCCGAACCGCGGTTTGGTGTAGGCAAAATCTGGGTCATTCAGCTGCTTACATGTATAACAGACCTCTTGGCACGTTCTGGCGAGCAGCACGAATTGGTGAAAGACTGAGCCCTTATGTCAGCTTATGCTGCGCTGCTATGGCGGTCAGTATTATAGCATATTCACTGTAGGGAGTTGTGGCTGACATTCAGGCAGGTCAGCATTTTGATGGGAGGGTAGATGTGAGGTGTGATACCTGAAGTTTAGCGAAGGCGTTGGGATTTCCGGAGACAGGCAGTGGCCAGAGGAGCGGCCCATCTTGCGAGCCTTTCGTCCCCTAAATGACGGCACACTGCACCGCGTGAGCAGCGCTTTGAGTACTGCAAGTACCAACAAACCAAGGGTCAAGCATTCCGCGGCTGCCAGCTGTGGGCCGCACTCCACGAGTGTCACAAAGTCGATCGACAGTGCAGGAAGTTCAAAAATCAGAGGACTTACCTCATTGCCCTAGCATTACTGGGCATGATATATCACGATACGAAAATGAGAATGGACAAGTATGTTGAGCATAGTTGTTGTCAATTTTGCTAAGTATACCACCGGAAGACAGACCAGCTGTGCTTCAAGATTTAAAGCACTCAAACGCCAGAACGCCTTCGCTCCACAACCGTCCAATGCCCTCTTTAAGCAAGAGGCTGGCACTCCTGGCACAGTCCGCTCGCCATCTCGGAGTAAGCGAGCTGCACCTCACGGTGCGAATCGTCCTCGTTGCAGTTCTCGCAACCTTGACACTGACATTCAGGCCAGCCAGCTTCCCGCTTCTCTTGCACTGAAGCGTTAGCCGAGCACTGCGGAGTCGGATTAGCTTTTGGAACAAGGGGCGCGATCTCAGTGAACGTCATACCTGGCACCTTGTTCGATGGCCACACGACACAAGGCGGTGAGCCGGAGAGATTGACCTTGAGGGCAGAGCCCTTGTCAAGTCGCATCAGTTGGTTGTAGGCTATGACCGGTCTGTCGTCACCTTTGAGGTGAGGAAAGCTCGGGAGTGGGCACAAGAACCGCACACGCTTCTGTCCCCTGTTGATAGAGGCGATTTCTGCAGGATAGAAGTCAGAAATGTTTGTCAGTGGGGTCTTCGCGAGTACTAGATCACCTATCTGAACCTTCAGTCGCTGCTTCTCGGCTGGCTGGTCTGGCAGATTCAGCAGGCGTGCTGCGTCGTTGCCTTGGAGGATGTCTGCGGCACCGCCGAATTGGGTTGCGCGCAAGGACTCGTCCGGGTGCTCGAATTCGGCGAAGTAGGTGATGTCTAGGTACGCGTGGGCTCTCGGAGTGTCACGCATTGGTTGAGCTACCTGGAAAACCGGGTAGACATCCGCGAAGAACAGTGCGGCCTGCCCGTGATGCCACACCACGCTCCTGGTCGAGCCGGCGCTGTAGTTTGGTACCCAGTACATCTTGGTAATGGGGCTGTTGCTGTTATTGTTGAGAGTGCTCTGTCCTTATCGGGGAGCAACTGGAACACAATAGTGTCAGCGTCGTCGTAATGATTTCGCTGATTGAGTGTGTTTGTTTTTAGTGTTTTGGAGAACTGAGTATAGATCATGATTGATAGCGGTATATATATGCAAGGAAAACCAATTGAGAGTAGAAGGTACAAAGCCATTTACTGGAGTGTAGTAAGAGCTTTATATACAACAAGGACAGGAGGATTATGCCAAGGCACAATGACATTGTCTCACAGAGGTGAAGACAGAACAAAGACATTGTGAGACTTTCTTTGTGCATTCATGGCGGAGACGAAGCTGGTTGTACACGAGCAGCGAGACAATCGACCGTCTTTGGACATAGAGATGGGCAATAATGGCCACCCACCCATGTCGTGTCTCTCACAGGCGAAGACCGAACTGAGTCATTGTGAAACGGTCTATTTGCACGCATGGTGTCCAGGGCACACGTGGGGACAGGAGTAGCGTCTGTTGGAGACGCGGTCTGCACAAGGTCAGCGAAGCCTAGTCACGTCGTGGCGTGTGCTGGTCAGGTGATGCTGAGCCTCTGCACTCGAAACGGACGCGGTGTGCCAGCCTAACAGGTCTCTATCCAGATCCGGTAGTCATTCTGCGTAAAGCATCGCGGCTTCACCCATTCATTCGAGTATGAAATCTACAGCAGCACGGCTTCTTTTGCCACACAGCAGCAAACACGCCATTTGTGGAGTGAGCAAGACCAGCGATCATCTTTACAGAGCAATCACGAAAGACCGTGGTCAGTCTTCAAGTTCGATTGCTTTGGGGTGTTACTGAGCATGCTACAACGCAAGACTGCCAACGCTACTTTGAGCGCATCCTGCGAAATCGCCGAGCGCATCCAAGGCCAATCGTCGCTGATTGCCGGAGTAAGTGTGTAGTCCAGCCTCCTATATTGATGCATACTTCTCCCAGCAGAGCAGCGGTTGCAGATAGCCTTCATGCTTACCTAAAGGTATCGAGTTATAATGCTTACATGTTCATGCCATAAACTTCCCGATAGTACTACATGCCGGGAGGCGGTGGGACCTGCTGAGATTAGCCGCCTTCATGTGGTAAAGTGTGCATGTTGCTTACAGCACTGTAGCCATTATAGGCACCGGGTGGTCCTTGAGATGTTTGCTGGCCATCTTGTGGCGGAGGGGGTGGCGCTCCATTGCTGTAGTCGACCGGTGTCTGTGATGGTTGGGAATAGTCTGCAACAGTCAGTCAATGCCGGTCTTAGAGGATCACCACTGATCAAATGATCGCAGGCCATTTTCTCACTTACTTTGGTAATGAGCTGTTGCAGCGGCAGCACCAGGCTCCATGTATTGCGCCATGACTGCGGCATAGCCACCGTAAGCGGCGTATGGGTCGGCCTGCGGATTGGCAGCATAATAGGCGGCCCATGCCGCATACTGCTTCTGCTGCTCGGCTGGGTCGGTAGGTGCAGCAGAGGCTTGGCCCTGAGCTGCTGCTGCTGCTGTTGGTGACTGCGCGCCGCCATATCCCTGCTGAGCTGCTTGCGCATACTGCGCGTAAGGGTCTGGCTGAGCATAAGGATCGGCCTGAGCTGGAGTGCCGTATGCGTTGCCGTAAGCGCTTGCTCCTCCATTTCCGTAGGCGCTTCCTCCACCGTATGATCCCGAGTTCTGACGATCGCCGCCACGGCCATGATAGCCTCCTCTGTCGTCTCCGCCATAGCCACCGCGGCCTCCTCCACCGAAACCACCGCCGCCACCTCGCTGAGGACGCTCCTTGAACTCCTCGTATGAAGCGCGAACCACTCCAAGCAATTCAATGCACAAGCGTTCTGCTTCGTCGACCATGGATGGATCAGGGCCCGCAACATGCAAATACATCTGTTCGTCGCTCTCGCGACCTGTGTCGTGTTCCATGAAGCCGCTGCCACGACCCTTGATCTGCACACGACATCTCGTCTCTTGCTGTATGTGCTTCACATAGCTGCCGCCAGCACCAACGACTTGGGCGCGCAAGTTGAAGCCAGGAATCGGTTCGAGGTCAATCGGAATCTGTTTCTCTGGCCACTTGCGACGGCCCAAGTGGTCGCGATCAGGCTGCGGCTCGCGAGGTTCGTCTCGGCGGCGGAAGCGGCGTTCGTCGATCAGGTTCGGCAGCTCCTGCTGCATGAGCTCGTCGATCTTTTTCACAGCTTGCTCAAGGCCGTCTTTGGTCGTGCTAGTAACATGAAGGTAGAGAGGGGGGTTCTAGCAGAACATCAGTCACACTGTTTGTACTTCAATTTGCCACGGTAGCGCCGTGGCAGTACTGATGATTGCCATGTCGTAGTGACAGATTATCGAGGGACTCACTGCTGCTGTAGCCATGCTCTTGTCCGGGTAATAATTGCCGCGGGTTGTGACATCTTTATGCGATCAGTTTCGGTTCCTATACAGTCAAAAAAGCGTTTCGTGTGAGTGGAAGCGTACCGGCGCCAGTCTCCTCTTTGATCTAGATGTCACATGCAGGTCAGCAGATGCAAATGGGGTGGGCCATCGGTGGCTGTGATGCGCTATGAGTAAGTCAAAGTGCTTCTCCTCTAACGTTTTGTGTTACAAACCCAATGCTGTTGGTCTTGAGAAGTGCAGAAGGGGAAAGAGGCTGTGCCTGAAAGTATCAGTGGGATCAAGTGAGTATTTACCATCTTTTGTGTGCTGCCTTTTGTCAATGTGTAGCGGTTACGGAGGTCGTTGACCTCAATGTCTTTGATAAAGTCACCATCTTGCTGGTAAACTTCATGGTTCAGTGCGCCGCCTGCTGCTGAAGCGGAAGGCGATTTGGTGTCGTCGGCGTCTGCGGTGGGCTACGAAGCGTCAGTATGTACTCGAATGGTGATTTTCTGTAGATTCGTCAATGTGCCACAGAGTCAGCAGTGTTCAACTCTCGAGTCCTTCCGCATAACAAGTTTCGCTTGGACAGAGTGGGAAAACGCTGCCATTTCCTCTTCTGCCCCTCATCCGCTACGTAAGACTCTCGGCCATCATACATATGCCGTCGTCGTAAGAATGACTGCCGCCGCCGCCGCCTTGGTGGGTAATTAGTCATAATTGTCCTTACCTTGCGAATCGGTGGTACATCCACCTGCTGAATGCCCTTTTGCTTCTGCAGCTGAGCGCTGATGCGGGCAGCTGCAGCCGCCGCAATCGCAGCAGGATCTTTTGCAGTATCCTTCTTGTCGCCGTCGGCGGGCGACTCTACGCTCTTGACAGGACTGCGCTCGCGTGCAGAAGCCTCAGAATCCTTAGTTACTGGACTGCGCGATCGCCTGTCGAATCGTGATTTGCGCGGCGGCTCTTCGCCTGGTGCCTGGTCGAAGCGCGAGCGCTTGCGTGGTTCTTCGGACATGGTGTCGGAGACGTGATCGAGCCAGAAGAGTGCTGTGCGAGAAGTCAAAGTCAAGTCGAGGTCAAATGCATTATTTTGGAAGTGTCGGCTCGAGCACGGAAAGCTGACCGAGTCTGCCGAAGATTCACCGCAGCTAAAACAGAGATATACTCACTTTCCACCACAAATCTTCAACAAGTCGCATTCCCTCCGTGACATGATCAATTACTTGCTACCCCGCGAGCACAACGAAAAGGTTTCAGATTTCAAGCAAAGTTGAAGCGTCAAGTGTATCTGGCTTTTTTTTGATATCTGCACAGTTGACACAAGACCATCACGCCTCCTTCTCCCTCATGATCTTCTCCAACTTGTCTAAACCTCCCAGCCTTTGGAACTGCTTATCCTGAAGTCCAGTCGGAACCACAGTTTCTATCTTACTCGTCAGCTGAATAGTACCCGCCATCCCGCCACGCCATATCTCCGCCGGCGGATTCTTCTTCAACAGATCTTCCACCACGTTCTTGGCCCAGCTCTCCTGATCCTCGGCATACGCCTCTGTAGTAGCACCAGAGATGACATTGGTGACTTCGTCCTTGATCGGCTGATAAGGACTATCCGCCGGCAAATCGATCTCATTCGTACGATTTGGCCCAAAGTTGGACTCCAGACTTCCAGTCTTGAGATCGATCACACGAATACCAAGAGGCTGCAGCTCTATTCTTTGGATTTCGCTGAACATGGCCATGGCTGCTTTCGATGCCGAGTATGCGCTGTGAAAAGGCGTGCGCAGGACCGAAGAGATTGATGTGTTGTTCACAAGCAGGCTTTCCTGTCCAGCTACTGACTTGTCTCTGAGCAGTAGTGGCAAGAAGGCTTGCGTGACGGAGAGGTACGACCAGACATTGATATCGAAGAGCTCACGAGCCTTTTGCAGATCCAGATGCATGAACGGCATGTAGTGTCCGCCTCCAGCATTGTTGATCAAGATGTCGATGCTGCCGGACGTTTCGTCTGAGATCTTTGTCTTCGCAGCGTCGATCGATTCTGCCGAGAGGACATCCAGTTCGAGACATTGAATACCAGCTTGCTGCAGCGAGCTCGTTTTCGATAGGTCTCGAGCCGATGCAAAGACTTTGTGTCCTTTGGCGTGGAAGGCCAAGGCTAGCGCTGCACCCAGACTTCCACCGCTACAACCAGTGATCAGCACTCTCTTACTGTCAGTTGACATCTTTTCAGTTCTAGAATCAACAAAAACTGTCACCGAAGCTAAGTCATGCGAGATGCCCTCCCGAAAGTGATAGCTATGCCGATGACGTACAAGATCGCAGCCAAGCTCACCGCAGCCTACGTGGAAGAGGAACTAGCAGTGCAGGTAATGCCACGCTCCTCTCCCTCCAGTGGTCGAACAGAAGTCACAATCAGCAGCGACGTCTTCGACAGCTCAGCCAGTCTCAAGAGTGGTTCGAGACGAGTTTAAACGACAGTCTGGACGACGTGCCATCGGAGCTCTGCGTAGAACTGCCCCTTTGCGTAGCTTGACGACGTATATCATAATAGAGACGTACACGACACGACTGTTCAGGTGACGATACACAGCTACAGTCATAACTCTCGCCTAGGTCTCGTCATGTCCTTCTCGTTCCTCCTCTGGCGTGCTCTCTCCTGCTCACATTTTGGCAGCTCAACACAAGTCAGTCGCGCTTCCTGCCGCCATCTAGCATACAACGCAGCACCCCTTGCCGCAGTGTAGTCGGATAGTTGCGGCTCTGTCAAGTCGGTCACAGAGAAGTTGCACAAGGCCGTCTTCAGGGCGTGCTTGAACTCCGGCAACGAAGCACCTTCGCCAGTAGTAAGTATCCGGAGAGCCGGAGGCCTGTATGGCAATCCTTTATGTGCTCCTTCGATGAGCAGCTGCTCTACGTATGACCAATATGCAGCCTCTGTCGGCTGAGCCTGCTTCATCGCAAGACCTGATCTGACATCGAAGACGTACGGCTCGTGCCATGGTACAGAATGGAATGGATCACCCCACGAATACAGACTTGTGTAAAGCGCTCCTTGTGTCAAGGACACAAGATACGCGGAATCTTGGGGCGGCTCGTCGAAGTCATTGAGGCATCCTGAGTGATCTTTGGGAGTTTTGCATAGATTGTGGCCAGTCGACGCTAGTGCGGCTCGTGCCTCACTCAATACTTTGAGCGTGCCGTACCCTTTCGGTTCGCGGGGGTCGTGTAGCCAGGACCTAATACCGGCGTAGTTGACCGCATCACCGATGCCTTCATGTGACAAGGCAAGAGCGGGTGAGTGATTACCACATGGCCCAGCTTCTGAGAAAGTCTTGCTTCAGTGGCCACCTCCAGTCGCCTGATCATTTCGCTGAGAATGCCGATGTCTTGAGTGGCTGGTCTTGCGCGCATCTTGTTAAGCCACCGCGCTATCTTGCTAAATGTTGTCACTTGGCATTCTGGTGCGCTGGACAGTCTGATCATCAAGTCCTTGTATGCCTGTGACGCATCAATCTGAATTATATCATCAGTCGAGCCTCCATAGAAGTTTACACTAGATACTCTGCGGGAATGTCAGATGTCTTGACGGCGTCTACCACAACTAGTCAACGATACCCTTGTGCTGTTGACAGGTCGAACCCAATTCCAGGAGCATCATGCACCTGAGGCGTCAGACACCCAACACAATCCTCTGCGGGAGTACAGCCAGCATTACACAATGAGCAAGCTGCGAAAGCTAGCAGCAGCTTCAATGTAAACAGAGGTACCATGTTAAACTTGAAAAGCGCCAACCGGACTAGGTTGCTGTTCACTTCGCAATGGGCGAGAGTTGAACAGGCACTTTTACACCCAGCAGGCTTAGTCGTACTTCTGGACCCAGTATAGCTCCCGTAGAGATCGATCGTCCAAGAGCTCAGATATGAAGAAGACGATGAAGGTCAAGTCGATTCAGTAGTCCGAGCTCTATCATATCATTCTACATGGCGAAGAAGCTCGAGCCAAGTCCGATCCAGGGCCGACGCATCTGTGACTGTGAAAGCTTGTCAGTAGCTCCGCACATATCTTTGACCTCTACACAGGACGAGCCATTGATTCTCACAAACTGTCGCAATGGCTTCTAAACGCGCAGTCCAACTGCTGTCAAAGCAGTTCCAGGCTTCAAGCCTCCGACAAGCCTCTGCATGCCAGGTCCGCCATCAATCCTCATCCACCTCCGCTATCGCATACAAGGCCCTCCACCGCCGTATTGCACCTCTGCCGACCGCAGGTCAACCTGGAGCTGCCTCCATTTCCCCCGCTGCCGCAGTCTCTTCCATTCTCTACGAGACGCCGCTGCCTGATAAGGCCCCTCCCAAACGCCATGTCCTCAATTGTCTCGTCCAGAACGAGCCCGGTGTGCTGTCGCGCGTGTCCGGAATTCTCGCAGCACGTGGCTTCAACATCGACTCGCTCGTCGTCTGTAGTACAGAGGTCGCAGATCTGTCGCGCATGACCATCGTGCTGCAGGGGCAAGATGGTGTTGTTGAGCAGGCCCGGCGACAATTGGAAGATTTGGTCCCTGTGTGGGCAGTGTTGGACTATACTCAAGCGCCCTTGGTGCAAAGAGAACTGCTGTTGGCCAAGATCAGTATTCTGGGACCAGAGTATTTCGAGGAGCTGCTGGCTCACCACAGAGAAATGACGGGAGACGCTACTTATGGCAGCGTGGATTCTGCCGCCATCGCTGGCAACATCGATGGACAGCCTGAAGCTACGGCCACTTCTCCATCTTTTGAGGAAGGCGTCGAGGAGATCACGGTATGTACAGCATTCTCTACGTGCGCTCTAGCTGTAATTGTGACAACTTGAACTATATCTAACAGTTGGACACAGGATGTTGACTTCCACCCACGGAACCTCGCACCTTCGGAGGCACTGCGCATGAAGCACCAGCACTTGGAGACGATAACCTACTTGACGCACCAATTCGGCGGCAAGGTCCTCGATATCTCTACAAACAACTGCATTGTCGAGCTCAGCGCCAAACCAAACAGAATTGACTCGTTTATGAAGCTCATTTCGCCTTTTGGTATCCTCGAGTCGGCACGAACAGGTAAGCATATATCTAGCATATTCTGCGACAAAGTCATGCAAGGCGCTTTCAGTCACCTTCTCCCTGCTGGATAGTGAAGATACGTGCTAACGCAAAACCCAGGTCTGATGGCTCTTCCAAGATCTCCTCTTCATGGAGGCGAAGCGGAGCAAACCAAGGAAGTAGAGGAGGTCATGGACGCAGCGGCACTCCCACCATCATAGGCGATAGGAGCCGACTCGACGTCGATCTTTCAAAATCGCATTGATGTCTCTTGACCGATTTCGCAAGAATCTCGCCCCACAGCGGCCGAGTTGAGTGTTTTCACGCATTGGGTAGCAGCGGAGTTACGGTGTACCATACTGAAAGCTTGGGATCTGTATCACAGGAAGCTCTCGCGAGCTTGAATGGCTGTATATGGTCGTATCGAGTGTGCTTCGTGCCTGCTGAGCTCTTGCCTTCGTCCCACTCACCAATCGAGCTACTCGGCTCGAAGCTGCATTGCTCAAGCCGGCAAAATAACAAACGAGGTATGGAGGACAAGGACACTTAACTGACATGAGGTCACTCCAGGCTACATCGATTGGCACAGCATTGGCATGTGAAGATGCGGCGGTCCGAGCAGATTATTATTATGGTGCCTGAACTTTGCGACCACAAAGACACTACTCTGCATCACAGTATATGCAGATACGTATTTTCTCGTTCTCGCTCATGCTAGCCTCGGCATCTGGTGGGAATGCGGTGCTGCTGTTGGCTGGCAGCGACACGACCGGAACTTGCCATTCGCTATTTCGTACCATTGACTGTCGATCCCCTTTCTGTGTCGACCTCATGTGGCGTGCTCCTGACCTTAATCAGACCTCAGAACTAATCAGCCTTGTAGACTCAGCTGCCGAAGAATTTGGATGCCTTCGGTGGACCCCGTCTTCACATGCATGAGACATGTTGTCTGTCGCCGAAAGCCACACAGTGGCAACACTACATAATTAGCATGAGATTTCAATGCTTCACTTTTCCTCTGAGTAGCACATCACTCAATACAACCACAAATCAGCAAGATGGGCGTCGAACGCAACCCCAAAGACTCTATGAAATCCACCTGGCGCGCTGATCCCTCCAAGACAGGATGGACATTCCACCACCACCTCTATAACTGGCTCTCCATGAACCCCAGTGACCTCGACCGTCCAACGCCCGTCCACCAGAAGACAGACAAGATGCCTTACATTCCCGACTACCGAGGCCACGAATGGATCCTCCCACACGCTCTGTGGCCCCTCGCTCTACATCAGCTCTACACCTCCTACTACTCTTCCGCGCCCCTCCCCTGGCCCGCCGCTTTCATCTTCTACTCGCTAGCCTTCAAACTCAACGCCATCCACGAAATCAACATGATCCGCGAACTCGGGCACACCTACGGCTTCCTCGACGGCGACAAACACCCACGCGACGAAGTTCCCGACGTCGGCGTCAAAAAGGTCTTTCGCGCGTTGTCCTCCACATCTACCTTCCGTCCACTTATGACCGTCTTCCTCGCCTACCGCACCAGCATCTCGCCCTGGCAAAGCCTCAGCCTCTTCTGGTTGCCCCTGGAATTAGGTTTGTACGGCATCGTGCTCGACTTCTACTTCTACTGGTACCACCGCATCATGCACGAAAGCACCTTTCTCTGGAAGTTTCACCGCACGCATCATCTCACCAAACATCCTTCGCCCCTCCTGACCCTCTATGCCGATCTCGAACAGGAAATCTTCGACATCGCCATCATCCCGCTTCTCACCTATGCTACTCTCAAATTCGTCTTCTTTCTCCCAATGGGATTTAGCGATTGGTGGATTTGCCATCAATACATTGTGTTCACTGAGCTCTTCGGTCACAGTGGCTTGAGAGTGTATACGACTCCGCCGAGCACGAATGCATGGTTTTTGAGGCTATTTGACGCGGAGTTGTGTACAGAGGATCATGATTTGCATCATCGCCAAGGGTGGAAAAAGAGCCATAATTATGGCAAGCAGACTTTGTTGTGGGATCGGGTATTTGGGACGTGTGGGAATAGGATTGAGATGAAGGAGGGGATTGTGGACTGGGAGAGGAAGGTCGTTTTGCCATTGATCTGATGGGATTCCTTTAAAGTGAAGAGCGTGGGTTTTTGGTGTTGGCAAAGGCGGAGGCGTTTAGTTTCGTGTTTTGAGATACCCCTATAGCCGCTGCATTGTAGTTGTCTTCAGTGTGCAACGAAGAATGTTGAGATTGTCTTATCGCATCAGAGACGTTCATCCGCTTCCTTGCCAATTGAGCTAGCCATCGCTCTTACTACCAGACCGAGTGCCATCTGTCAGCGAATGCAGTGCATCAGACTACAGTTCTCCAAAGTATGAATCGTCCACCCTGGCCAAGGTCAGATCAGGGGGATGAGAACGGCGAGAAACGCAGAGCTCGCATTTGTTATGCGATCTTGTCCTTGGTGAAGGAGGCAGGGCAAGCCCAGACTTTTCAAGATGCAGTTTCCTGTCTCATCAGCTTCATTGCGGTGCGCTGAAGCCGTATGGGTAGATGGCATACTATACCATCTTCGGACTGTAGATTGGGAAGCAGTATGTTCTTGCAGCCATTCTTGAACAGCCTTGGATGCGTTGTCATCAAGTGGTCTCATAGTAGTGTGTGCTGTCGGGTGTAGATCAGTCAGAATTTTTAGGATCAGTACTGACTACAGAGACATGGCTACAGCATAGCTTTCTCCACCTTGCTGTGGAGGCTTAAGTAGTCTTGCAGCTATCCAACAAGGCTTCTGTCGTAGCTCCACATCTTTTCCATTGAGGGTATGCTTGGCTTCGTGTTGATCCACTAGTTCATGGCTTTCGAGATGGCACACACTATTTTGGAGGGTCGACATGAGGCAACCTAAGAGTCCATGATAATATCTTGAAGATGTCGCACAGTTAGCGTAAGGTGTCGTCACGGACCATGTCGTGCATGGAGCTACTGCAGGCCCACTGCAGGCTACGCAACACGGTCAAGGGGGAATTGAGGCCCAATCAAGAGGCCTGTTCCGTCAAATAGCACAAAATTAAAAGCGTTCCCCTCGATTCGGATGGACGTTGCTGGTCTGAGCCATTCGGAACCATCGTTTCAGAGCCACAGAACTGGGGCAGTCGTGGAGTCAGCGGACAGCCGCAGGAAGGAGCAGCGCGCGGCCGCAAATTGTTCACGGTGGTGATGTCTGCCAGTACCTCGGTCTTTGCGCGCTTCAAGAGGCACAACACAAGCGCTGTAGCGGAGAGCGGAAGTGGAAGTGGAAATAATGCTGGCAATAGCAACAGAAGCAGTCCAGTGAAGGTTCTGGGTGAGGGGCGGTCAGCCATTGATGCATCTGGCGGCGCCGTCGAGTGGAAAGGAGGACAGTTGATCCAGCACGGCCAAATCACCAAGACCCAACACGCCCATCGTCGCGACAGCAGCATCCTCAGTCTGACCACGAGCGTCACCGACAGCGCAAAGGGATTTGGGGCCAATGTGAAGAGGAGCGTGAGCTTGAGATCGCATCGCACGAACAACAGCACGAGTGGATCATCATTTGGGGCCAGCAATAATACCAAAAGCCCCAACAGCGCAACGCAGCACTTGACACCGCTCAGCTCAGCCAGTCCTGTAGAGCATTCAGACGAGGAAGGAGATCGCCCAACGCTGCCTCCTGCGACTGCGCCAGCACATCCTCTGCTCAAGCGCAAGATATCTCTCACTGCAAAAGGACTGTCCCGCTTCAAGAGCACAGAGGCATTGCCTAGTCTCAACTCACCAGCATACCTCCAGAGTGTTGGCGCTATCCCAACGCCTGCCCTGCAGCGTAGCGACTCCATGTTGGTCTCCTCTCAGCCGAGCCATGCTCCCTTGAGCAGGAAGACATCCGATCAGAATCGGCCTGGTCTACAATCCCAGACCAGCTTCACACGGGACATATCATCTTCTCATAGCACCAGCGCACCTTTGCAGCATGTTCCCAGTATCCCTCAAGGCATCACGGGAGGACCTCTAAATCCAAACACGATATATGCCCAGATCCAAGAGACGTCCGCGAAGCGCATAGCTACCATAGACTATATGCGCAAGCTACACGAGGGTGACATCTTCTACTTTGGGACCATGCACTACTCGCAATCGGCACTCCACAGCATGCCTTCAATGCAGGCACACAAGCTTGGCCGCAGGGCAACAAACTACTTCTTGCTGGGATACAGTCTGCCAGCGCTGTTGGACCTGAATGCAGCTAATCCACTAGAGTACCTGAGAGCCCTGTCTGCACTGTTGACAGAATTCGAAACCTATCAATCCCTCTGCGGCTTCGACGCAAGCGGCAACATCGTCAAGAACAGTCGCATGGGTGGCATTTTGAAGTCCGGCCTTCGAAGCACGAAAGGTCGTCGCTCTAGTAC
This sequence comes from Septoria linicola, assembly GCA_024114885.1. NCBI lineage: Eukaryota > Fungi > Ascomycota > Dothideomycetes > Mycosphaerellales > Mycosphaerellaceae > Septoria > Septoria linicola. The sequence continues at coordinate 938,572 of CP099428.1, read as the reverse complement.
TGCGATCACTCCTAGTGACCTGTCCCTGGACACGAGGCAGGCGGAACTGCTGGGCATACCGAGCAAAGACTCCAACCCACAATCTCCGCAAGATATGTCCTCGCCGATCAACCCAACTGGGCATGAATTCAGCTACCTACTGACACCGCACATTCCGTTCGAGCCTGACTTCAGCACTACACTTGGCACGTTATGCGATACACTCATCGACACATATACTAGACTAATGGACCTTGTCGCCGGGCCCGACCAGTGTTCACCAATCGTAGGCGAGGCCTTCGGCAAAGCGGACAAGGCGATCAGGAAGATCTTGGTTGCCAATGTGGTTCGCGAATTCGAAGACACGACGCGAGTTGTAATGAAAGGAGAGCTAGCAGGCTTGGGCAAGCTGACGCTCGGCGGACTCATGTAGGACATGGGATGCGAGCGTCAGTTGGACCTGGAGGATGTAAGAGCAAAGGAAGAATGAGAAGACCACAGACGAAATATTGGACGGGACATCTTTGGGGCAACATATTTTACGATATCACGACAGGATGGAAGGATTGACATATTGTGATACCCCTCTACTGCACACTGGCGTTCGGGATGATAAGAACGAGAGTCGCGATCACAGGCGCGAAGATGCGAAGGTGCGAAACTAGGTTAGTATATGTAATGGAAAGGACGAAGTCTGGAAGCCTGATGATTTCTTTCAATATACGGACAGCGAAATATGGTACTTCCGCAAGCACGATTCAACTGTGCATGCTGTGCCGCAGCCGAGTGGGTTGCTGCCTGTGCATCGAGGGAGCTGATACTACAGAGCGACTCTTTGCATCGCTTAGCCGACAAGACTGGCAACGTCTGACCACGCAGCACAGATTGCAAAGACCGGCAGACGTCTCAAAGAAGCAGATCCATGGCGATGGAAGCACGAACAGACGTCGTGTCTTCGCATACGCAGATTCACGATTGCAACAGACCAAGATCAACCGAACGTACACTCTACGCATACCCATCGACGGGCGGCTTCGTGCGAAAACATATCACTCGAGTCGAGCTAGACTGGTTCGGCCTGACCCTCAACGACCTCACAGCGCTTGTAGCCCCAGGATCTGACGACGTAGCAGAAGACGCTCTCGCCTTACGTCTAATGCGACTCGGCGGCCGGTGGTGGAAAATCAAGGACCACTACTGCCACCACAACAATCAAGAAATCTTCTCCTATGGTCACCACTACCCTCCAGACCTAGACGTCGGCTATCCGGCTTCAGGAGGTGCGCTATTGCTCCGGACATGGGCTGACAATTCGCCTTCAATAGTGACATACCAGACATACCACCTGAGAAGCCGCAGAACTGGACGCGTTTCACTCTGTGCGCGACTATGGAAGAGCGCTGTGAGATGTTACGAGGTTTTGGAGCGGAGTGGTATGCTTCGGTGGAGTAGTGTCACGATTTGCCGAGCACGCTTGATGAGGGCCTTGCGAGGGCTTGGTGGTATGAGGAGCTGATGGATAAGATGGATGATTGGGAGTATGTGGATCGTTGGTTGAGTAGTTTAGATTGAAGTGCCTTCTTGGAGTGCTCCTTAGAGTGCTCCTTTGAGTGCTGTCGTGGCTGTTTGACATATCGCCCTGCCTGATGTACCAAGTGAGCTGCCTTAGACAACAACTTGGCTCGCTGATAATCAATCGAGAAGACTTGATGGCCATGACGGTATTGTCTTGCCTTGTTGTTCTCTCCTCGTCGTTTCCACGATGCTTGCAGCAAGGCTGTAGCACAGCATATCTGTACCTCCCATGGCGGTGCTACTCAGCTGCCTTTTTTGAAGTTCTCCGCAGGTGGCTTGTCGTGCAAACCCCGGTCGGCATGCAGGTACAGAATGCTCACGCGGTACAGCTTTTCTTCGAGGCGCATCATCACTTCGCATTTTATCGCCTTCCATCTGAGCAGTAAGCAGCTCGGCTTAAGTATCATCTTGTTATCGCGCCGTTGTCGCAACGGAAATCATCGGTCTTGAATACTGGCTCGGCTGAAGAGAGGGGCCACGGCCCAAATTTTCTCAATGCCATCGACTGCTTTCACAAAGCCGAATGCCCATCTGACCTGCAGAAAGCCGCACAATGAAGCACAATAATGTCCGCATCGGCATTGGCGAAAGGACGACCACCGATCCCGGTGAACACCGAGCCACCAACAGTAGCAGATTTAACGCAGTAGGGCGCAAATGTCAACAAGAGAAGAGTCAGAACCATTGGATGACTCCCCTTGCTTGGACCACAGGTAAGACTGTAAACCGCCCGCCGCTGGCTTCTACGTCAAAGAGCCCCTCCACCCCCGACAATCTATAATTGTTGTCTTTCTTGGTCACACTGCTCACTTGACACAATCTCCATTACACCGGTCCTTCTGCCTCAGCACATAGCCTCGTGTTGCCTTACAAGGAGGCGCAATCTCACACAGACTTCCCTGCGACTGCCTTCCACGGCATATATCTTTCCATAGGCACGAACAGACACCAGGCCAGACACGATGGCACCAGCAGCACTCACTCCGGAGCAATCTGGCACTTCTACGCCCACATCCACCTCAGCCTCCGCTTTGACCCAAGCCGGCATCAAGCATGCCATCAATGGCAAGACTGAGGTCAACAGCGATGGTCTCCAACCTCTTGACACATCTCTCATGACCTACACATACTCGACGACCCCACGAACCGTCCCACAGCCCGACTCAGCAGAGACCAAGGCGCAAAAGACTTGCACAGACCACATGGTCTCCGCCCGCTGGACGATCGAGAATGGCTGGGATGCACCAGAGCTCAAACCATATGGTCCTCTCGCAATCATGCCCTCTGCCTCTGTTCTACATTACGCAACCGAATGTTTCGAAGGCCTGAAGCTCTACCGCGGATTCGATGGCAAGCTACGCCTCTTCCGTGTCTCAAGGAACTGCCAGCGTATGCTGAAGAGCGCAAGACGTATTGCACTGCCAGACTTCGACCCGAAAGAGCTGGAGAAGATGATCATCATATTGTGCGCGACTGATGGAGACAAGTGGTTGCCAAAGGAGCGTGCCGGACATTTCTTATACATCAGACCCACATTCATTGGTACCGACTCTGCGTTGGGCGTGCAGAGGCCTCGAGAAGCTTTGCTCTATGTTATCATTGCTTGTTTCCCAGACATGACCAAGAGTATCCCACCTGCCCTCAACGGTGATGCTGGTGAGCAGAAGCAGGAAAAGCATGGATTGAAATTGTTGGCAAGTAACGAGGATACGATCCGTGCTTGGCCAGGTGGATTCGGATATGCTAAGCTTGGTGCGAACTACGGTCCTTCGCTTGTCGCACAGGGTGAGGCAAGAAGCAGAGGCTTCGATCAGGTACTTTGGCTGTTCGGAAAGGAGTGCTACGTGACCGAGGCTGGCGCATCGAACTTCTTCATCGTGTGGAGATCAAAGGAGTCAGGCAAGCTGCAGCTTGTGACCGCCCCATTGGAAGAGCGCATCATTCTTGAGGGTGTCACTCGTGCTTCGATCTTGGACCTTGGCAAAACGAGATTAAGCAAGAAGGTCGGCGATCTCGAGGAGCTGGAAGTCGTTGAGCAGAGATTCACGATGGATGATATTCTTTCTGCCGCACAAGAGGGTCGCCTTGTTGAGGCCTTCGCCGCTGGCACGGCTTTCTTCGTTGCACCTATTGGATTGATTCACTTCCGCAATGAGGACCTGGAGATCCCCTTGGCCGAGGGCGAGACCGGTGCCTATGCTAAGCTGATCAAGAGCTGGCTGGTCAATATCATGTACGGCAAGGAGGATCACGAGTGGGGGGTACTTGTGAAGTAGCAAAAGTCTCAGGGATGGAAAGATTCATGGTTTATGTTTGCATCGCTCGGGCGTTGAGATGATGGTCGTCAATTCTGGTTTCAAAAGCGTCGCAAGCGTAGAGAGCGTATCAGTTACAGATCAATGTAGAATGTCGTGTTGCATCATCACAGTCTCTCTGCGTTCGTATCGTGCCCCTTTGTGCGCTCTGGTCACATCCGCTCACGTAAACGTGCCGATTAAGGTGTACATACCAGTCGTGGAGACTCAGTTGAATGCACTCTGGCAGTGCATGCAATGAAGGTGCATGCCATCGATCACCATGCCGGCCATAGTCCTGCGCAGTCGTCAGAGCACGGTGGTTCCGAAGGTGCGGAAGCAAGGTCATATATTGATCGATCGATGCTGTCGCCGCAACGAAATCGCAACGTGGTTGCCACCGAACGTGCCTTCCTTCTGATCGTAGGCGTTGACTTCACCTTCTTACAACTGCTATCAAGTCTTTTGTTCTCTGCAACAACGTCAACACACTTCCACTGGGCACAAACTCACGGAACATACCCAAATGCAAGCTTGAGCTCTTTCACAGAGGCAGTCGACAAGTAAATCGTCATCAATGGTACGTTCCTCTTCTTCATATCACTTTCCTGCGCTTGACCCATAACCTCGAATGCGTCGTCGGAGTCATTGTCCTCGGCGCCAGATTCAGCATCGCCATTCTCCAAGCCTGGTCTACGTCTTGGGACATCGGTCATCCTCGAGCTCAATGCATTGTATTGGAATGCCTTGACACCCTTCGTCGCCAATTCCCGCTTGGCGATTTCGACGATGCTGATCAACTTGCCTGCTGCTTTCGATGCCGCAGTAAGCGCTACCACTGTCGACTTCGTACCGCCATCGCTAGATGCTGTGAGCTTTCCAACAACGGCCGAAGTGCGGCTCGATATTTGGGTTCCTTGAGCAACCCCTAGATTGACCAGGACATACCTGCCACTCAGCGACGAGTCTTCGAACGCCATGTGCGGCAGAACTGAATAAGTGTGTTCTGCCTCCCAGCAGATTCTTGCTGGTCAAATTGGCTGGTAGTCAGAGTCAAAAGGCAAAATCGCGCCAGCCGCGAATTTGCTCAAGACTCGCGTTGACCACCGAGGCCACGGTGCACGTCCGACTGTGCCGACTTGGAGCTTGATGCTGTGCCACGTGATGCTATACGAAGAGGCAACCTGTCGCATGTCGTCGCTGCGGAAATTTGCCAGTCTCGAATTGATGGCTGCCACGGGCTTCCGCCTCTCCGATTGTGCTGGACAAAACGTGATCAGGCCGAAAATGAGGCGTCAGGCGAGAAGCCGGAAGACCAGCAGGATGAATCGATTCTCACGTGCTTTTGACTGCTATCGAAAGAGCTCCCCTGCTTACAAACGAGACGGTTCAGGTTTTCCATTCCAGCGAAAGCGACGAGTCACAGCACAACCTTGCCACGCAAACACCTTCTGCAGCGTCCCAGCATCCTCCGTTTGTCACCGCAACAACGAACGCCTGCCACGACCCGGCATTTACGATCTTGGTGGGAGCACAGCAGAACGTTCGACGCCATCAGGGGTATTATCGACCTGTTTTTGATTGCCTGACGCAGCTAGACTCATCGTCACCCAGAGTCCCGAAGGTTACCAAGGTGCAGACATCCCGGCAGCAGGCTCGCTTCCTACTGGTTCGAGCCAATCACTCCTCGCGTCAATGCGCAACCTTGACGTCTTGACTTCCAGCATCCAATCCTCTTCCGGCTTAGAGTGGAGCTTCCTGGTGTCGTGTCGACTTCTGCCTCCCACATCCCATCGTTCTTGTGCCATCTCTGGGACAAACGTCCAACCTCGACTTCGTTGCGAGCCTTTGCGCTGTGGATTGTTTCTAGACTTCCTCTTTCCACTTTCCGATTCATAGACCTATCTTGTGTTACTAGCGACTACTTCTAATACATTTTCCGCCTCACGGCCGCTCTACGACGACTTTCGACGAGCTTCTTCCCCGGCCTTATCTCCGTCGGCACTCAGACTTCCACGACTCTCTCTATCTTGGAACGCGCCGTTTGCGATACCGCCACAACCAACACACACGCGACAGTGCGACTGGCAGAGGTCACCTAGCGTCTCTTGGACCCTACTTGGACCTCGACGGTCTCACAAAATAACTAGCGACACACTCATGCGACATCGAGAAGCCCGACTTTCTGTCGCAAACACATCTGACAAGCGCTCTATGGAGGCAGCAGCTTCAACTCTACGGAACCGACAACACTGAAGTATTGCGCGCCGCCCAACATGCAGAGCATATTTCGTTTGCCGTGGTGCAGCGAACACCAAATCAAGCTATCTGAGAAAGCAAGTCTCGACAAGATGAGGCCCATGGTAGAAATACCGGCGCTGCAAGACTTGAAGAGGAAGCGCTCAGATAGCCAGGATGCGGTGTCTCCCGGCCAAACGATCCCCATCACCAAGAAGCAACAGATGGACTTTGTTCGACAATTCTCGCCGGCTTCTCACCTTAGTCAGTCGCCTACACAAAGTTCTATGACTCCCGCATCTCGAGTTGCGCAAGCGAACCCCGCGTCTGCGCCGCTCCTGCCTAAGTCACCGGTTGCCACTGGCGATGCAGTTGCTGGAGCTGAGATTGAAGGAACAAGGCACCAGCCTGTGCTGCCTCCGGCCTCGACGCAGGCATCTACATCTTCGTCCGTTCCCCAGACCAAGACAATCAACTCTGCATCTATCGCTATGGACACCTCTGAAGACGAAAATGTTAAGCTCAGCAAAGTTCAGCAAGTGATTGAGAACGAGTTCAACATGCAGATCTTGATGAAGCATAACGAACTACGTCTGATCGAGCAGGAGCTTGCGAAATGTCAAATCGCGCTTGAGCAGCTTCGGAGATGCGAATTGCGACCTTATCCCGGCACTGAGTCACCTTCATTGGCCGTCTCAGAGGGTGCTGGCCCAGCCATCACTCCACGTCCGGGGCATTCCGTGCCTTCGCATCCCGCGCCTTACGGAGTCACGGATGGACCATACTCCAGGCATTATGCCAAGTGGCTCTTGCGTGATCCTCAATTCGACTCGGTCTCCCCCGAAGCTCTGGCCCTCGCAGAAGCTCGGATTCAGGCGTCCGGAAGACCAACGCGCAACAGCAACAGCAGCTTTCATGTTCCTCGAAAGTCTGCAAGCAAGACTCTCGGCACTTCCACGAGGTCAGCAGATCCGCTGCACAGCATTCCCAACTATCCAGCCGCGCCGGTCAAGGACAAATCGCAGCCACTCGTTCTTCCCCGCTCTTCTGACGGCCAGCTTGTGAAACTGATCTGCAACAACTGCCAGCGTGGCAATTTCAGCAGCATTCAAGGATTTCTCAATCACTGCCGCATTGCACACAAGGTCGACTACAAGTCCCACGATGCAGCCGCTCTGGACTGTGGTCGACTGCTGGACGCTGATGAGAAGGCCAACATGCCTCCTGAGGCGTTGAAAGTGCACGCTCCGAAACCTAGCGCCAGCAGGGCATCGGCATTATTGGCCAGCACACCCGCTAAATCACAGCCTCCTGCAAGCGGACTGGTTCATCCATACATCACTGCCCCAGTGCCCGCTTTTCGGCCAATCGCACCGGCTGACGCCAGGATGGTCCCAAGCCTGAGCAGTCCTGTGCCTTCGACCTACAGGAACGTGCCTTTCAAGCCATCAAGTCAAACTCCCATCCTGTCGTCGCTTTATCAGAAGCGTGGTATTGGTGGTGATCTAGACCAAGCCGTCGCCAGTGCTAAGCAGAAGGTTGATCTGTATACCGATGTTGAGATGATGTCACCGGACACTGTGTCTGATCCAAACTCTCCAGCTACTCCGTTTGGTCCGGGTGCGCGGATGCCCGTTGGCAATCATGGTTACTTTCACCAACCTCAGAGCCGTAAAGGCTTTGGTTCCAACTCGCAGCGTCCACGCCCAGCTCCGATCGCACCGGCACAGCCGCGCGATTTTCACATGCATAGCCAACTTTCGTCGCCACACGATCTTGCCTCCGCAGGTCTTAGTCCCAACACTGCCGACAGCAATCCTGGCATGGTTAGCGATCATGAGGATGACGATCACTCTGTCTCCGAAGAGGATACGCCGCACGTGGAAATGCCCGCGGTGCAACCATCAATCGCCAGTGTGGGAAGGACCTGCTCCGAGCAGATGGAAATTGACATCGAGGATGACCATGTTGATATGATGGGCCAGCGAGGTGTCATCATAAGAAGGAACAGTATGCTTGGTAACGAGCCTCACGGGTACAGCACGTCCGGAAGCACTTCAAGGAAGATGGGAGGAAATTAGGACATTGATGAATGTCAGTTGTAACGATATACATGTCGGTGTGTTATACTAGAGGACTCTGCTCGCTTTGTTGCGTTGCTGCCTCGCTCAGTCTGCACGAATAGCTAGATGCTAGACGGATGGAAACAAACCAATCTACTCTCTGATACAAACACTTTCACTCCCAACGTGCGTGCATTAACTATTGTCACATGCGTTCAATCACATGCTAGCCACGATCTTGCATTCATTTGCAGAACCTTGCAGCGACGATCATGCTTGTTCATTTGCAGATCGATCTTGCTGCACGTCTGTTGATCTGTAGTGAAATGAGTTTCGGTCTCGGTCCGCATACGCCAAGTGTCAACTGCCATCAACTACTAACTTGCACATCCCAGCTAACATCTCGACCAGACTTTGAGCGCGAGGCACAATGGTATCATGGGGGACGTGAGTGTATATATCTTTGCTCATCGGCGCGCACCTTGCTGACCACATCATAGTGTACAGAGCTTGGTTCTCTTCTTTGGGCCACTTGTGCTCCCCAAAGCTATCGCATACTACAAAAGCATCAAGAATAAGCCTGCATCACAAATTAAGCCGCTTCAACAAAGGACATCATACGCACTGGCAATCTTGTTTGTCTCTGGACTTGTGGCATTTCTTACCACGTTGCCTCTTTTCAGCCCCGAGAACGTCTTTCGTGTCACCAAATCCCGACTACACACTTCTGGAGGCGTTCTCTTGACCCGACTGCAAGCAGTGCGGTCATTGACGCCTGCCGATGAGAAGCTCAGGGAGATTTTCGATGCTGGTGGCCTTGAAGTTCGCTTGCTATATGCTCGTTATGGACCGGAAGTGCTGCTCAACAATACCCTGGGCAAGGCTGGTGAGATCAGCATGGGCAGGAACTTCCTGATATATGCGGTGCCTAGCTTAGTGGCACCTCATCTGCTGCACCTCATTGCGCTCGGAGTCGCGACATCAGGACTGCTGAGTGGCAAGGAAGGTGCGCGTTGGAGGACGATCGCCATAATTGCCGGACTCCTGCTGGGTGTGGTCGAAGTATACTGGGTCGCAAACTACGACGATACAAGCAATTTGCAAAGTGTCAAGTTCAACGACATCGACTTCGTGTACTGGAAGATGCAAGTTTATCGAGGCTTCGCAATCGCAGCCACCGACGGGCTGCTCGGATGGGTAATTTGGTTGCAGGCTACTGGTCGAGCATTCTTAGCTGTTGCGCCTGCAAGTGAGCGGATACTGGATCACGCGCAACGTCTTGAGTCTATACTGCTGAGGGCGAGAGGCGTGGGTGTGGTGAGAAATGGAAGCGTACGCGATGCTTCGCTGAGAAGGAAAGTGGAAGACTACTGGACCAAGGAGAGCGAGATCATGAAGGATGTTATGGAGCAGCCCGAAGTGCTCGAGGCTCAGAGGAATGCTCTGCGGAGGATTGATTCTGTTGGCACAGGAAGAGAGGCTGAGCAGTTCATTGATCATGTTTTAGGCATACCACCAGCGTAGGTAGTAATTCAATCTGCCAAGCGATATTCTTCAACCAACAATTTTCTAATGCCGCCATCATATGCAAGGCGCACTCGAGAAAAACACTTACGATATCACGCTCGCTCCATTCATACTGATGACTGAAGCTGCGCCGCAGAACCCCTGCTGACACAAACCCGCTGAACGAAGTATATCCGTAAGCCAAACCTGATATGTGTGTCGGACTGTGGATCGCGTCGACAAAACCGAGCCGGCGATATCTTCTTCGAATTAGAGCGGGAGTGACCTTCACGTTCGTGACCACTCCTTCACGGTAACACCCTTGCCCAAGTCTTCGAGTACAACATCAATGCCTCTCCCTCTGCATCATCTCCAAAAAAAGAAACCACTCAATCCTGAAGCCATGAAGTACACTCAAGTCCTCTTCCGCAGTCCCAGTCTCGTGCTCCAGAACCCACTACTGCATTCAGCATCCATCAGCGAGGTACTTCCTATGGTCATTCTGCTCATCATTTGAGCCACTATCTGGACGAAGAAAGTTTCCCTCCACCTACTCGGAGAACCATGCTTTGTGCAGCTCAACTCATTATTCATCAATTCGCTTTTGATAGTGGAGAATTGGTACGCGTGATGAGTTCACATGATTGATGACTGAGAGGCGCCGATGGGATTGATTACAGTGTTTGGGAAGTGGAGAGGATGAACACGCCAGGGAGTTGAGGAGATGCAGGCACATGGTGTGTGCGGTTCTGTCACCACTTCGAGGTATTCTTCTGCCTCGTTCGACGACCAGGTTGCTGTCACTGGTCTGAATTGAGCGGACTCTTGAGGACGGATCCGCCGTGCTGCTAGATGAATGCCACCAACCCCACGACATGTTTACGATACAGATACTGCTATGGTACAAAAGCTGTTTCGTCTCTACTTGACGTCTCTAGATATCACTTGCGAAGCTGATCAAGGCTATGGGCATGCGGGCACATATTCTCGTGCCATCGTTGAGTATTATGATCTGATAGGATGAAGCCATGCGTAGAGCTTTCTCGCAGGGCCTCACTCACTCTCATCCTCGCATCGAATGCCACGAGTGATGCTTCTTCATCACTACAGGCTCACACCCAGGCAGTTCTGGCAGAGCATTCTGCGTGCCCTCGATGTGAATCAACGACTGCCGCGAAGTGTTGTGTGCACTATAGTATCGACTCTTTGGCGTATAGACGACTGGTTTTTCAGCAATGCTATACAGAGAGCTTATTGCGGTGGCGTCTGTCGTAGATCGTCTCGAAATGGTCGGTCGTGCTATGGACGGCAGTGGCGAGACTTGTCGTGATGGAGGGGTGTGCTGAATTGGCGATAGACGTCCAGGGATGCTACCACTTTGAGATGCGAATGAGAGCGGTGATACTTTCCGAGAGGGAGGATCATATGTGGTAGGTGATTCCGGCATCCAGCCATTTGGCGGAGGAGTTATTCTAGAGCCAGGTATTAGGCTGTCAGGCAAGCGAGGAACTTCTGGTGCGATGGGCGAAGATGGAATGTATGCCAACAAGGGGGTCTCCGGAGCAGATAGAGAAGGCGGCTTGTAGGCCTTGTATTGCGTTGCGTTGTTATTCGTTATCGTGGACGTGCGAGACAAACTGGTGGTGTTTGCATTCGTGGATGATTGTGACAAGGGCGACACAATCTGACTCTCTACAGACATTGATCGAGTCCGTGTTGCAGGCTTGATGGACTTTAACGTGGGAGAGTGGCTCATCTGCGGCCGGCGTGATGCGACTTCCTGTACTGGAGGATCTTGTTGTGCTTCGAGGTCTTCATCGCTGACCACTTTGACTGCCGGCGGGACATAGAACATCTGGGTGCCAAGGCTTCTCTCGATCTTCGTCTCTCTTCTTCGACGGATGAAGAAGACCATGACGAGGACGATAAGCGATGAAAAGGCTACTGATCCTGTAGCAATGCCGACAACGATACCCATCTCCATATTCTCGTTGTGAGCAGGGATTATATATGCAATAATGAGATCTGCTGCGAGGGTAACACAAGATGGTATACGAGATGGGAGAACCTGCACACTCACGCTTTGACGCGAGCCCTACCGCTCCTACATATGAAATGGCAGCTTCGCCTGTGCTGAACGTGTTGGTGGCCATGGCTATGCTGATCGTCCACGAGGCCATAAGGGCGCCGACGATGGGCTGATAGGCGTCCAGAAAGCAAAGGTCGACGGCGCCATCTTCTCACGTGCTTAAGCCTCGCAATAAGTCTGTTTATAGAAATGCAGTCGATGGCTTGGTGGAGGAAGGGGAGGAGGATTTGAGGCTGAGTGCAAGGACCGAGTTCGATCGACAGCCAATGAATGACCCGGCTGTGCCCGCTCTTCCCGTCCCGGGCGCTCTTTCCTGGTTAACTTTTTGCTCAAGCTCCATCAAACAAGAACATCGAATACACAATCTGATTGTATTGCCCGCGGCGCAACTATGGACGACGATTTGTTCGACGTGTTCGAGGACAAACCTCAGTCGGCGAAGACGACCACCAAGGCGAGCAAGAAGCGCTCTTTGAACGGCGATGTGAAGCAGAATGGCGGCGATGCTGCCATGAACGATGCTTCAGATGCAGCGCCCGTTGATGGTTCTGCCACCGAGACGACAGACTTTGCAAACACCCAGGGCGATGCGACTGAAGGCGACGCCGATGAGCGCGGCCAAAAGCGACAGCGACTCGAGGATGAGCCGGAACCGGTGGTCACAGACGAATTCGAAACCGAGCAACAGCGCGAGGTCGCCGCCGCAGCAGGCTTACAAGCACAGCAAGAGGGGAGCGCAGTGACACTGAAGCATCAAGTGCGCCATCAAGTGTCTTTGCCACCCGACTGCGACTATGTGCCCATATCACAGCACAAGCGACCTGAAAATCCTGCGCGAGTATGGCCATTCGCTCTGGACCCCTTCCAGGAGGTGTCTATTGCTTCCATCGAACGAAACGAGAGTGTTCTGGTGTCTGCGCATACCTCTGCCGGTAAAACGGTCGTGGCAGAGTATGCCATTGCACAATGTTTGAAGAATAACCAGCGTGTCATCTACACGAGTCCTATCAAGGCGCTCAGCAACCAGAAGTATCGCGAGTTCCAGGCAGAATTTGGCGATTGTGGGTTGATGACTGGCGATGTCACGATCAATCCTACAGCGACATGCTTGGTCATGACGACCGAAATTCTGCGCTCCATGTTGTATCGTGGCAGCGAGATCATGCGCGAAGTGGCCTGGGTGGTTTTCGATGAGGTTCACTACATGAGAGACAAGTCCAGAGGCGTGGTCTGGGAAGAGACGATCATCCTACTTCCGGACAAGGTCCGCTATGTGTTCTTGTCAGCTACTATTCCCAACGCCATGCAATTCGCCGAGTGGATCACGAAGACGCACAATCAGCCGTGTCACGTTGTCTACACCGATTTCCGACCTACACCTCTTCAGCACTACTTCTTCCCAGCCGGAGCAGACGGCATTCACTTGATTGTCGACGAGAAGGCCGTGTTCCGCGAGGAGAACTTCAACAAGGCAATGGCAGCGATCGCAGAAAAGGCAGGTGACGACGGGTCAGATCCTCTGGCCAAGCGCAAAGGCAAGGGCAAGGATAAGAAGACGAACAAGGGAGGTCGCAAGGATGGACCTACGGATATCTACAAGATCGTGAAGATGATCATGATGAAGAACTACAACCCAGTCATTGTCTTCTCGTTCTCCAAGCGGGAATGCGAGAACTATGCTCTACAGATGTCACAATTGGCATTCAACGACGAGTCGGAAAAGGCAATGGTGTCCAAGGTCTTTGATTCGGCTATTGAGATGCTGTCGGACGAGGACAAGCAGCTGCCACAAATCCAGCACATCTTGCCGCTTCTTCGCCGTGGTATTGGCATTCATCACTCTGGACTTCTGCCGATCCTGAAGGAGACGATCGAGATTCTGTTTCAGGAAGGCCTGATCAAGGTTCTGTTTGCTACGGAGACCTTCTCCATCGGCCTCAACATGCCTGCTAAGACAGTCGTCTTCACGTCCGTGCGCAAATTCGACGGCATCACTCAGCGATGGGTGACGCCTTCAGAGTTCATTCAAATGTCTGGACGCGCTGGTCGTCGTGGACTCGATGAGCGCGGTATCGTGATCATGATGATTGACGAGAAAATGGATCCACCGGTCGCCAAGGAGATTGTGAAGGGTGAACAAGACAAGCTCAATTCCGCTTTCTATCTTGGCTACAACATGATTCTCAACTTGATGCGTGTCGAGGGGATCAGCCCAGAGTTTATGCTGGAACGATGCTTCTTCCAGTTCCAGAACGCAGCATCAGTGTCTGGCCTCGAGAAGCAGCTCATTGAGCTTGAGCAGAAGCGTGCGGGCGTGATCATCGAGGACGAACCACAGATCAAGGAATACTACGACTTGAGGCAGAACCTGGACACCTACTCTGCTGAGATGAAGCAGGTCATCAACCATCCCCAATATCTGTGCAAGTTTCTGCAGTCTGGCCGCCTGGTCAAGGTCAAGTACAAGGACTACGATTTTGGGTGGGGCGCCGTGGTGAACTTTGTGCGCGTCAAGCCCGGACGCGGACAAAATGAAGATGATGTTCAAGCCGGTCACTCGGTCATCGTCGACGTCCTCCTCAATGTGGCTGCTGACAGCTCAACAACCACTTCTGGCCAACTCAAGGACGATCTGCCACCGGGAGTCCGACCTTGTGAGCCAGGCGAGAAGGGCAAGATGGAAGTCGTCCCTGTCATGAACGGTATTATCGACAGCGTGGGACACTTGCGGGTCTTCTTACCCAACGACCTCAGGACGACCGAACAACGAAATACCGTTCGCAAGGCCCTGGAAGAGGTCGCCCGCCGCTTCCCTGACGGAGTCGCTATCCTCGACCCGATCGAAAACATGGGAATCAACGATGACGGGTTCAAGAAGCTGCTGCGCAAGATTGAAGTGCTTGAACACAAGCTACTGTCGCATCCTCTGCACAAGAGCGAGAGACTCGCAGAGCTTTACGATCAGTACGCGGGCAAGATCGAGATCACCAACGAGATCAAAGCGCTGCGCAAGAAGATGGCTGACGCACTTTCGGTCTTGCAGCTTGACGAGCTGAAGAACCGCAAACGTGTCTTGCGTCGTCTGGGATTTGTCAATGAAGCCGACGTTGTCCAGCTGAAAGCCCGTGTCGCCTGCGAGATCTCGACTGGAGATGAGTTGGTTCTATCCGAACTCCTGTTCAATAGATTCTTCAACGAACTCACGCCGGAGCAGTGCGCTGCTACGCTTTCCGTCTTCATATTCGAGGAGAGAAGTGAAGAGGCACCTGCGCTCAAGGAAGAGCTGGCAAAGGCTTATCGAGAGATTCAAGCACAAGCGCGGCAGATTGCTAAAGTCTCGATGGAGTGCAAGGTTCTGGTCAACGAGGAGGAGTATCTGCAGACATTCAAGCATCAGTTGATGGAAGTGGTTTTTGCCTGGTGCAATGGAGCAACCTTTGCGGAGATCTGGTATGTGCTTTCTGCAACCTTTGGCGTTGAGCACAATTACACATGAACGACTACTGACATGACGACAGCAAAATGACTGATGTCTACGAAGGCTCGCTCATCCGCCTCTTTCGTCGTCTCGAAGAACTACTACGCCAGATGGCACAAGCTGCCAAAGTTATGGGTTCAGAAGAGTTGGAGAAGAAGTTCGAGCTGGCTTTGAGCAAGGTGAGACGCGACATTGTCGCCGCTCAGAGTCTCTACCTGTAGGCTTCCAAGCAGGAAAGGAAATCAAGTCGACAGAACAACTTGATGGCGTTAACAGGGATGCAAAATTGAACAGGAATGTAGAAGTAGCATCAGAACGCTTGCCATTGCCGCGAAGGGCTTTGGCCATGCCGAGCTTGACCTTCGTGCCGGAGAGATTGCTGTGAGCCTTTGGCTTGGTGCGATGCGATCTTGAAGATGGTGCCGAGGAGGCGGGCGGGACTCTAGACTGACTGACTGACTTGCTCGGTTTCCTGATTCCAACGAGAAGGTGCGTCGAAGGGTGACTGGTTTCACTGACCACTGGCAGCTTGAGCGCTAGATCTCGGGTCGCTGCTGCTGGCAGGAGCCACTTCACTAGCACCGTGTAAGAGAATAATGCCGCCTTGAAGTTTGCTTCGGTGAGGCGCAGATGCTGTAACTGACAGGCTCTGTCGCCTGAGACAAACACAACATCGCTGCTCGCCCTTGCACAAAAACCTCCACTCTTCACCGGTCCCTCTACGATTCAAAAACCCGGCGAGAATTCACTGTCAATCATCAGATCACAAACTACGTTTCGGCAGCTATCACTTCAGAGAATCAACTCGCACCAACAACGACCACCGTCAGCTCACGTCTTGACTAGGCGTCACCTCATCTTCAAAGATTCTTCATTAGCTCAGCAACTCCATCTCTGGGATCGACACTGCACTTCACTCTCAAATCTTCCACGATGGACGACGAAATCACTCTCGTCTCGCGTGCCCCGTATAGAAGGAGCAGCGCTCGATCGCCTACACCAGAGACTGCGGAGGAGGAGAACGGCACAGCTTTACAGGGTACCGGGAACAACGATATGTCGCAACCCGTTGTCAATAAGCTGTATGGCATACCCAGACCTTCTGGTGTCATTGACTGGTACGAAACAATGCCGCGCCAATTGCAGGCACCTCTGGACTTCAGTGGAAGCGCGATGGTCCTTCGCTATCTTCCAGACACTGCCTCGGAGACAAGAGCGCTTCAATTCAATTCCATGCTCATTTGTAGCCCGTTTCTGAAGGGTCTCATACTTCGCTTGTTCGACGAGTACCCTGGACAGGATGTTCACGTCACCAAGCCGAGATTCGCGCCACCATTCCATCCATTCTACCACCAGTATAGCATGCTCATTGAGGAGCTCGCCAAGCAGGACAAGGCCTTGGAAGCAGAGGCAGAGCAACTATCTCATTTAGTGGCCGCTATTGACGAAGAGATCGGTGAGCGCATGATCGACATGAAGGCTCTGGCAGCGCATGGGCAGACTACTTTCGACACTCTTTGGAGCTTGTTCCCACCCGGATGCCCGGTCATCCGCGGAGCTGGCTCCAACCAGCAATGCTATCTGATCGAGGACTGTAGTTACGTCCCAACAATGACTGGTACAGTCTTCTCGCTCAAGCTTCTTGGGCTCGACCACGATGGCCGGGAGTTCGGCTGGGTGGCAGCTCAAGTGAACATCACCAGCTTCATTGGCACAGCTGAAGTTAGTGAACTTCAGGTAATCCCAGTCCACCACTTCCGGAATGCAGCGAACAACATTGAAGCCGCTGCGACTCGTGGTTCATCGGTATGCGAGTTGTTGAAGAGCAAGACATCGTACAAACAATACGAAGGCTTCGCGGTCTTCTCCGAAAAATGTATGCCCAGGGTCGAGTAGTCATTGACGGAAATGGATACCGACAGCATAGTCACGCTGCTAGGGTCAGTATGACACCTGGGCAGTTACAAGTGATGATGCCGAAGAAGAAGGACGCAGCTTGCGGTCTGGTAGGAAGCACTCATGGCACATACACCATCCTAGAAAACATGGACAACCATCCGGTCCTGGGTCAAGGTAGTATAAAGCTTCGTTTGCTACCAGAGAACATCACCCATCGCTCAGCACTTCTTGAGCATCACCGCTGGACCGAAACGGTCTTCAACATCTCACCAGAGGCCTTCTGCCGACCTGTTGTGCGTGGCTATTGTCTAACTCTGAAGGACCGGGGAACATTTGCTGTTGGCAACATTTCGGACGTGAAATGGAACGACAATGCCTTCGGGGCTCTTGTCACGCCACCTGCACGCAAGAAGATCCTCGAAGCACTTGTCAAGCAGCAGCAGGTCCATAAAACGGACACAGAGATCGATGATGTTGTCGCAAGCAAAGGCCAAGGCCTCGTGCTCCTTCTGCCTGGTCCAGCTGGTACTGGCAAGACTCTCACAGCGGAGTCGATTGCCGATCATCTGCGCATTCCACTCTATGCTGTCAGTACAGCTGAGCTTGGTGATACGGTGGCAGAGATTGAAGCACACTTTGGTCAAGTGTCGAAGCTGGCGGCTTCTTGGAATGCTGTCCTCCTGCTCGACGAAGCTGACGCATTTCTGGAGAAACGAACCGACAGCCCTGAGGCTCGAGATCGCAACAAGCGCGTTGCAGGTGAGATATGATTCATTGACCCTGTCCCTATCTGGCATCACACATCACATTGACTAATGCTTTGCAGCTTTCCTTCGCATCCTGGAATACTACAAGGGCATTCTTGTCCTCACCACGAACCGCATCGTTGCCTTCGATGACGCCTTTCACTGTCGCATCCATCTCATCCTTCCCTTCAAGGCGCTCGACATCCCAGCACGCAAGAGTGTCTGGACGAACTTCTTGGGCGGAGCTGCTATCGAGGATGAGGACATCGACAGCTTTGCGGCCGAGGAGCTGAACGGTCGGCAGATCAAGAATATCATGAAAATGGCAAAGTTGTTGGCAAAGGAAGGTGGTGAGGATTTGCAGGGCAAACACATCAAGGTTGTGATGAGTGTGGTCAAGGAGGCTGCAGAGATGGAGTAAGTAGAGGCCGCGAGGGAGGCGAGTGTCGTGCTGGTAAGGTGAAGAAATGGTTGGATTCTTGGCTGGAATCTAGGTTGAGCTCATACTGTCAGGGATACTTGCTTCGGAAGACTGTGTTTGGAGGCACTGCACGACGTTCCATGAGCATGGCCTTCACAAGTGCAGCGGATATCTGAGATACCTTGTTGTGTAGAGCTAGCTAAACGAGCATCGCATTGTTTTTAGATACCCGCGGACTTTCAAACATCTTTCCTTACTTGGAGGTCGCATCCGCTACAACAGGAGCCAAGGCATGTTCTGCCTTAATCCTTGTTCAGTGCAAGCTCACCTCTTCATGAGTAGTAGCGACAGACATCCTCGGTGACTGTCATAATCATATCTCGTACGGATGCTCATATATCATCACACTAGTACCATCTTGTTTTTCACAAGAACACAGGTCCCGTCCAGTCACTTCTGACAGTGTCGCCTTTTCTCCCGCTACCCAATGGCGGTATCAAGCCTGCACCATGTGTCTCATCCTCGCTTTCTACATCAGTCAGCCAAGCACCATCTCGTTCACTTCCACCTGCAGTAGGCGCATCGTGTTCAGCTCGCATGGAGCTAAGCCGCTTCCCTTCCTCCACGCTGATAGGTCTTCTAGCATTGCCGATGTGAGGACGGCCTTTGTGCATGCTGTCGGTAGATACAAGGGTGATGGGTGCTGACATTCGATTCTTCTTGTCGCTGGCTGCTGCACTTCTTCGGACGACGGATTTCGACGAGTTCAGGTTTTGGGTTTGTGATAGAGGTGAAGCTGATCGCTCGCGAATGCTTTGCCGGTCTCGCCATTGCTGGCTTCTTGTTGCGCCGCCGGTAGTTGCCGATGGTGTGGAGGCTCTACTGTCCTGTGCTGTCACAGCGAGACTTGATGGCGGAGCTGTGATCGGACTCGACTCGTTCGGTAGCACCCAGTCTCTCTCGGACCGTGGTTTGGTAAGCTCTCTCTCGAGCCACAAGTCTCCAGTACCGCTGTCGGTCTTGCTAGATACCCAGGAGCCACTGCTCATATCGTCTTCATCAATGCGGTCGTTATCGTCGAAGAGTGTAGAGCGGGTGATGGCACGAGGATAACCAGGCACGAATGTAGTCCTCAGCTTCTGGCTGAAGCGTCGGGAGTCGCGATGTGGAGAGTCTATATGGCCTTTGGGCTCGATTGATGAAGACTCTGAGTACTTTGTGAGAGTGTTCTGGCTAGGCAAAGCACTGCGACTTCCCCAGCCGGATGTTGCTCTGCGCGAGCGTCGAACGCTACCAGCGAGACTGGCCTCGATAGACTGTGACCCATGGCGCTGTAGGCTGGTTGAGCCTGATCTACTGCCATGAGAGAAGAGCGGGCTTTGCATGTGCCCGCTTCTGTGTCGATTCTTGATGAAGCTTTCGCGCTTCTTCTCTAGAGGTCGATTGTCTGGTCGAACATCTTCTGGGCCCTGTACACTATCGCTCCGCCCCACCATACGAATGCTCTTTCTGTTAGGGTCCAGTGTTACTGCTGTCGCGACTGCAGGGAATGCCGATGTAGATATGGATGCTGGACGACCAGGTTCTGCGAAGTCCGAAGGAGTTGCAGAAAGGATGCTCGTGCGGGTCGTTCTGATTGATCCGACTGAACTCGCTTCTCTAGTCGGAGACAACACGCCAAGACTGCTCCTCGTTCTGCGCTGTCTTGACCTACCATTCCTTGAGCTATGCCTTGCCACTCCAGCTCCAGTCGCACCACCTGCAGCGGCTCCTGCTATGCCCAGACCAACGCTGAGGCGCTTGAAGCTGATACTGCTTCGGTGTCTGCCATGCGCTCTCATGCCTTGCAACGCTTGTGATCGCTGATTCGGGCTTGTTTCACTCAGATGTGTACTACGACGTGCCATTTCGGTAGGTATCGAGAAATTATCATGCGGCGTGTGCAAAGGTGCGTTGCCCCATTCTGGAATGTTTTCATCCTGCCTGACCGCATCTTCACCGATGCCGAGTGATGACGCCTGGCTGACCCGCGAGAAACGGTTCAGCCATCTCGACCTTCGCTCTGGGATGCCGTCAACGTGTATTTGAGGAGGAGGCTCGACGATCTTAGGCGGAGGGATTGGCGCGTGTGAGTCCACTCGCATTAAGCCCGCGTCCTTCTCGACATCTTGGTGAACACTGGTCGAGACCACAATGTCTTCACCTTGAGGAGGTTGCAGAGGTCGTGAGATCGTCTTCGATCGAGGTGAGCCCTGGACATAAGAGTCGCGTCGTTGTCTGCATCGACAGCACCAGATCAATGCGAACAAGAAAAGTGCCGCTCCGACAATTGAAGCAATGACGATTGCTGCGATGATACCACCATTCAATTTTGGCCTAGCGTTGTCATTGATTGCAGCAGCAGTCGGAGGCGAGGTGGGACTGTTGGTCTCCGACACGCGTGTAGTCGGACTCTGTGAAACCATCGCAGCCTCGACGTCTATGGTGAATGTTTGCCTCTGCTCATCGCCGCCGCTCGAGCTCTTTGCAATCAAAGTTGCTCGTACAGTGGAAGAACGAGCGCTCGAAGGTACTGTGCCGCGAAGCTCTTGCTCACTCGGATCGAACGTTAACCAATTGGCCGATGCTGGCAAATCGACGCTGAGATCGAGGTCCGGCTGGCTGAATAGAGATCTTTCAAAGTAGTACAGAAACCGCTGCCCAGCTTGTGCTGAGAGCGTGCCAATCTGCCCGTTGAAGAGCGATGATTCACCAGCAACAAGGTTGATGATTGCCCGCGCAGTATTGTTGAGCTGGTCTGTCACTTCGACTGTGATGTCTTCTGCAGTGAAGTCGTCTGGAGCTGTTCCCTCAAGCTCCAATGTCGATGAATCGAACTTCAACCAGGAAGGTGTTCGAGCTTGGACGGATCTCAACTCTCCCGGCTGGAGGTTGACATTGTTCCGAAAGAGCTCGTTCTGCAACACTGTGATATTCACGGTTCTGCCAGCTGTGATATTCAATTCCTGCTCTTCAGGCACAAATACTAGCTGCTGGGTTCCAATGGCGAGTGTGAAAGAGGCGGTGCTACCAGAAAATCCGGCTACGTCTGATGCAATGAGATTGATGTTCCACGATTGTGGAAATGCACTCAAGTCCGGCGCAGTGCCAGAGAACGTGAGCTGTTCTGCGTTGAATTTGAGCCACGACGGGAGTGGAGTGTGGTCAGCGAGTGTGGCGTAGTAGAATAGCTGGCGCTGTACGATATCGATGAAGGACTCTTGACCGAAGTCGAACTTGAAAGGAGTCGACGGAAGCAGTGTTACCACTGGCGGCTCGCTGCTGGACAAGTTCGCAGTCACCGAAAGCTGCTTGCTGATGTCGCCGATAAGTTGTGGTGCTGGGTCGGCTGAAACGACTAGCGTGCATGACATCTGCGCTACTCCTGTACCATCTGCGGCCATCAGAACAAACGTCCCTGCTCCAGCATCGCTCGCTCCAGGTATGCCTTGAAGTGTTCTTGTGGCACTGTCAATAGTGAGCCACGCAGGCTGGCTCGATATGCTATAGACGTAGTTCGCAGGTTCCGGCGTGAATGTGGAGTCCGAGATCTGAAAGCTGTATCGCTGACCGATTCGCGCTACTGCCGGTACCTGGGAGTTGAATGGAAACGCTGCATTTGGGACCGCTGCAGATATCGATAGGAAGGCGCATAAGGTATATGCCGCCCTTGCGAGCGTCCGCGCAAACTGCTGTGCCATCATCTCCTGCGTCAAGGCGTTTCAGAGCACGAGTCTCGCCTCAGCAGCACGTCGGCTGGTGGTCGGGTGTTGGAGGTCGGGCAATAGCTTGTTGTAGTCTTGATGGGAGGTAAAGAACATACTCCAGCCTGTGAAAGGAGACTCATCTTCCACGCACGCGAGAATGCGCGTCTTGCGCGTAAAGTGGCCATCCTCAATTCTGGTCTCCTTGCTGGGTGTGGCTCTGAAAGAATGAGAGAAGAATGTCTTGTACTGGGAAGCAAGGGGGTGTAACGCTTGCGAGCCACGTCTTGAACGGGACACTATATCGACAAATGAGAAATGTGAACTACTTGCCTATGCGATTTTACAACCTGTTGCTGCGTAATAATAATATCATCTGTGTTATCTTCTACGCGACGAGTATCACAAACATGCTGTGCAACACAACCTCAGGCACGCCAGTTCAATGGTACGTACTCGTGGTGAGGTCCAAACAAGAAGGCCTCGCTTGCAATAGTTCCAGATATCCGCGGGATAGGTACTTTCGGTAGCTTGAGGCGTGGTCAGGTCGTTCAGTGGACGGAGAATCTAGGAACGAAGCTCTCTCGTCGAGTTTGCACCATTGTCGCATAATCTGGAGAGCTCTCCATTGAGATGCAGCCACGAACAGCTTCTCCAACTTCTAGACGTCATTTCTGCAGCTGTGCGTCTGCCACAGACGCGGTCAAAGCAATCTTGGTTGTTACTTGAATATCATTGCCGCAGTCGTTTCTGCCTAGCAGGTCTAGCAGATTGCGTGCGTGGAAAATCGCGAATGTTTGGCTGCGGACATGCTCGCAACGCGCAAGCTCGAGTTGTTCTTTGCACCATGTGCTGTATGAGGACGTGGGTGATGCGCATCGGCGCGGCGACTCAGGTGAGAAGAAGCACGTCGTGTCGACGCGCCGGGACATGAGGCATTTTTTGACGCCGGCTTGTGGAGGACCGCAAAGTCCCTGAAATAAGTCGAGGTAGGGCTGGAACTGATCCATGGTCTTGCATATGATCGCAAGTACTGTGCAGGCATAGCATGACCACCAGCAGGTGTTCCCCAACACTCTCCTGATGCTGCCGCCATGCGGTATAGCAGATCAAGTTCAACCATCATGGGCCAGAGCGGGCGAAAAAGATACACGGAAATTTCCATGACTTCTGTCCGCATAGCCGCGGTATCACCCATTTGCGGAGTGCAGCTGCAAGCCTCCTTTTGGCGCTGCACAATCTTGAGCCGGATCGAAAACAGCAACGTGCAGCGTACAAGAATACCAAGCACGTGCCCAGGGCGTGGCGCCCAGATGGAATTCGAACTCTGACGATCAGGTCCAATTGACGACACCTGCATTTGCAGATCACAACCTCGAGTCAAACAACTCGAAAATACGTCAAATGTCTCTATCAGATCGCGATCCCGAAGAGGTCACACAATTCGACCTTTCTGAGGACCTGGTCATATCACCAACACACAAGCCCAAACAGACGAATGCCGTGGATTTTGATGGTCTGCTGACGCCTCCGCTCGTGCTGCACGAAGACCTTGCCAAAGGCAATGGCGGCCAGGCTTGGCCGGCTGGTATGATCCTGACGAAGTACATCTTGCGGAAGAAGCAGGATTCAATGAAAAATGCCTCATCAATGTTTGTTGCGATCAGCCCACTGCGTATGTCCACGTCTTCAGCCAGCTGACCTGCGTTCGCCAGTGTTGAATTGGGTGCCGGAGGTGGACTAGTTGGGTAAGAGGCACAAAAGATCTGCGTTCGCGATGTTGGTTGGTGACGAGTATTGACTGTCGTAGGTTGGGCGTTGCCGTGGGATGTCAACCAAATGCGCTCATACACATCACCGATATGGATGCCATGTTCGCCTTGATGCAGCAAAACATCGAATTGAACGGCCTCAATGGTAAAGTCAAGGCCGCTGTATACGACTGGGGAACTGCGACACCGGAAGGCATTCCACAGCACCCACACGTTGTGCTTGCAGCGGATTGTGTCTACTTCGAACCTGCATTTCCGCTGCTGCAACAGACGCTGCAAGATCTGATAGGCCCAAGTACGGTTTGTTACTTTTGCTTCAAGAGGAGAAGGAGAGCCGATATGCACTTCCTGAAAGCGGTGAAGAAGCAGTTCCTGGTGGAAGACGTGCTGGATGACCCTGATCAGCCTAGCTATGCTCGCGAGAACATATTCCTGTAAGTTACAGACAGTCCTTCATCTCTACAGGCCAAGGCTAACCTTGGCAGGTGTACGATCCGTAGGAAAGCTGGTCGATGAATTCCAACACACTCACGAGGATGACCCAAGAAAGATCCTGGCCGCTGACAAGACGCGTGGCTACGGCCCCGATGTGCGGACGGACGAACACTGCACACCGCATATTCGCGCGGAGAAGGACATCAGATGGATGATGAGATGCCATTGACCCATTGCTTCTCGATTGTCGCGATCAGCAAGCAGTGCTTGATCGCCACAAGCAACGGAAAGAGGCACGACAGAGTTCACTGAACCGGTTCGCATGGTTGCGGCGTCCCTGGGTCCTCATTCCTGCGCACGTCATAGCATCACAGGTACTGTGGGCGACGTGCTAGTCAGGTGGCGGCCCGCATGTTGCGGAACGTGATGGACAAAGAGTTGCTTATGAAATGTCTGTAGTCGCAAACAAAGAATTGTCCGAACATCGAAGTGTGTATCATTGTGGAGCCGAATTCGCTTGATGGCCGCTTATGTCGGCAGCAACACGACCTGAGCGAACGTGCAACGAACCCGAAGTTGCTTCGTTACCGAAAGCGGCCTGCGCCTTGCCGTGTGCTTTTGAGTGAGACGTGCAGCAGATGAGACGTGGGGTGGACTTTACTAGTACTGTGGTGTACGTATCTTTCGACTTACGAATGAGCATCACAAATGGTTCTGTTTGGCTGTTGTGCTCTTTGCTGTCGCGCCCGACTTCGCCGCAGGCCTGCCCGATTCTGAAGGCTCTTTGAGGTGAAGTGGTATTGATAGAAATTGACAGGCTTTGTCCAGACAGCCGAGCACATTCCAGACGATGAGAAGGCTTGGTATTGAAGACAAAGGACGATAAGGATGTTGATCCTTCACCACGACCCGCCTATCGGAGGTCCAATTCGTTCGAGAGGCCGGGGGCGCTGTCAGTGCGGCAACTCGGCATCACAGCTCGCTCTAGCTTTCTGGACAAGACCACTACAGACCTTGGCTGCAGGAAGCTCGGTCCCACTCTTGAATGCCTTCTTATTCCTCCACTTGCCCTGCGCGAGCTGCTTCCGCCATGTTTGCACGACTGCTATAACGACTGGAGCACTGCTGGACGAGCCATGCGTGGATACATTCCTTCACAATCCCACCGCCACCACGATTAGACACTCAGCCCAGCATAGCCTACCAACTTGACACACTCCGATCTAGGCGAAGTCAATTTATCCGCTGCGGCTGCGGCTCAGCCTTGGCTGGCAGATTGCACTATTAGACGGCCTCAACGTCACAACAAGCGATCGAGCGTGCAGGCGCATTCGATATAGTGCTTGCAGCTGCCATTCGCATCGTTACTTTGGCCAGTTTCGACAGTTGCGCGACGACATGAAGGGTATCAGCTGTTTCTCACGAAAGTCTGTCGCCCAAGACTTGGACGACGAGGCTCCCAGGACGCCGAGGAAGAAGGGCAGAATTTCACGACAGGGCAGCAACCAATCGCAAGCTTCACGATGCAGTACAGCTTCCAATTCCAGCATCTCCAAGCTGCCTCCGTGCAAGAGAGTGTCTGACCCTCACATCGAGGCCATGATGATGCCGGTACCACCGGAAGCACGACAAAGCAGATGTCTGCGCATGTCGCATCCCAGGATTTACTCCAACATCGTCGACGACATGAAGAGGACCCGCAAATCTCGCGCTTGGAAGGATTTCCAGGTCTTTCATACGGACGAAATCGACATGACCATTTCAGCAGTCGATATGGCCGCGAAAAAGGCCGCTCAATACGAGCGCATGGTGCGAGAAATGAGCAGCTTTGGCGATAGCAATCCACCGTGTGGTCGTCGCTCTGTTGACGCCGTTGACATGATTGGATGAGGCAACACAGAAAGCCGGGCGAAAGAGTGGCTTGTCGCCAGGCACATCGAGACCGATCCCGTCGACTTGCCGCTTTTGGACTCCCAGTCTTCCAAGATCACATGCTCCAGGATCCACTGTCCTCCGGTCACCGGAGAGTCACTCGGCGCCTTGGCTGTCATATGCTCAATCTCCCGTCTGGACTTCTTCTTATTTGTGGACACCACGCTGCAGCACTTGACATTGTCCTCAACAGCTACGATCGATCATTATGGTCAATAACCTACCGATGTCGTCGGTATCGGAAGTGCACACAAGGAAGAAGCGACACGACACCGTCCTTGGCCTTTCTGAGTCACCACCACAGGACACGATACAACAACAAATACACAAATCAATACTACGACATGCCTCGACGTCTACACAATCGTCGATCAAGTCTGACAGCACAACCTCGTCGACAAGAGACAGATTCCATCCAGGTCTGTTAATGTCCGAGGGCATCCCGGACCCAGAAGCAAAGGCAAGACAAGTTCACTATCGACGACGACTACGCATACAAGTGTTCAACGACGCGTATCTGGACTGGAAGTCTGCACCGGCTGTCTGTGATGAGCAATACGACTATGCCTCTCTACTCTACCGGAAAGAGTTGCGCTGCCAGGCTTCACAACAGTATTTACACCAGATACAGGACGAGCTGAGACGGGCTGCCGCAGCTGCTGCGATCCGGCGTTCGGACTCCGATGACTCTGGAAATATCGTCCGTATAGACGGCGAGGAAATGATTGACATGATCGGGTGACGCCTGTCAGCCGTCAGGCGTCACCCGTGTACAACCCGACGGAGGATGAAAGGATCATAGTTCATGCACACTGCACTCCGGCGTTCCACGATGCAGAAGCGCAGCACGAGCACCACGTGCGTACAGCACATGCGTCTATGTTGAATGGAAGAAGCGGTGAAGAATGCGAACCTTTACAACGTACAGCTTTACGACCGGTCAAGGCCGTTGCGACTGCGACGCGACCCGACTGGTTTTACGAGGAGTCGATGTGATGATCGATAGACGATAGATCTATACGATTACGGAACTGACAAAGAATAAGGGCGAATGAAAGGCGTTCTGAGCGAGTTGCGGATACACTTTTTGAACAAGAGTAGAAGCGTTCTAAGCGCAGGCGTTCTTTGATACCTCGCCACCATGGGCTTGAGGTTTTACTATGTGCGATATATATGAGAGAACTACCACTATTGTCTACTGCATACTGTCCACTTGATCGATGCTATTCTACTATCTGTCCCGCAAGCACATTTCTTGATCATTGTCGTCACGGTCATCTGATATTCTTGGCACTTCCGCATCTCCAACTTCACAGTTCTTCTCACGGTATACTCATCACCACACATTCAACTCACCATGCCTCCTCAACCACGCCTCCCCCTGCACTCCCTCCGCCAAATCCTCCGTCGACCGACTCGAAGAACATACATCGCCGCCCCCAAACCCGGCTCTGGTCCCCTCCTCGAACGCCGCTCTGACCGCGCCCTCCCCCAAATCCAAACCTCCCTCCTCTCCTCAAAATGGATCCGCACACTCCCCATCTTCGCCTTCATCATGGTCGGCTCCTGCGCTGCCATTTTCAACTACCAGAAGCAGAGCTCGAGCGTGGTGAACAGCACATTATACGCACTGAGAACGAACCCCAAAGCACGAGAATTGCTGGGCGATGAAGTTTACTTTGCGAGCAAGATTCCGTGGATTGCAGGCGAGATGAATCAGTTGCATGGGAGGATCGATATTAGTTTCAATGTCAAGGGGACGAGGGGGAAGGGGAGGATGAGGTTTGTCAGTGTGAGGAGGACGAGGATGGGGTTGGTAAGTTTTTTGGAGGTTGTGTAATTGGAGATGGGGAATTGAGGCTGACTGTGGTGTAGTTTGAGACTACAGATTG
Organism: Septoria linicola; assembly: GCA_024114885.1. Lineage (NCBI taxonomy): Eukaryota > Fungi > Ascomycota > Dothideomycetes > Mycosphaerellales > Mycosphaerellaceae > Septoria > Septoria linicola. The sequence continues at coordinate 910,510 of CP099428.1, read as the reverse complement.
GAGTTTGGAGATGGAGGATGGGACGAAGGTGTCGTTGTTGGGATCTGGTGGAGAGGATCCGTTTAAGCAGGAGGAAATTTCGGACAGTTGAAATGGAAGGACAGTATGACAAGAAAGTCGTCATTGTGCAGAGGAGGTGTGCAAGCAAGCTGAGATGGCTGTGTCTTCTCGTGGACGTGCAGATAACGGCATCTGAATCATGATCTCATGCCAGACACGGCGATCTCCCGTGGCTACAGAAAGTCCTGTTCAGCAGATGGAACACTCCATGCAATTTCGCGAAGGAACGGACTCGTAGCAAGCGTCAAGTGCTGCTGACTCTGGCAGAACGAGAGTCCGGACAGCCAGTGCACATGGACGACTGGAGAAGGTTCCATCGTAGGACTGAGGTCACGGCGCTACCGACAAGATAATTACATGGAGTCTGAGCTGAAGGCTGGAGCCCCAGCTGTCCCATACAACTCTCCTGCAAGAGCTAGCCAACAAGCTTCCTTCAAATGAGGAGGCTTGATCAAGTCCAGCACCAATCAACATCACGATCCTTTGCGATGCGGCGGCCACTCCTTCTTCCATGTATCCAGCAACAGCCAAGGCAAGCAAGTGAAGTCCAACCGAAAGCGTGAACATCCTAGGCTTGCAGGCTTACCAGCTGAGTCTGCGCCTACGTGATGGGATTGGGGTTGAAGTTGCTCTGCACGATGGCATCGTCATGGAGCACAAGCAAATCTCCCTCTTCGAAGTCGTCCTCGTGGTCCACTTCATCGCCAGCCTCGTCGTACAGATAATCCTCATTCGACTTCTCTGGGTTCACGAGCATCTCCCATCTGACTCGGATGTTGGCCCCGCAAGCCATGATGACTACGCGGGTGTAGACTTCATAGCGAGCTTTCTCGGTGCAAGAATTGCAATGCGTCGCTTGTGGTGTAGGGGCATTCTTGATCTCTTGGCCACAGTGTCTGCAGAACTTGCGTCTGGGTTTGCTCTGCTTGGCGCTGGCGCCGACGGATTTTGCAGAACGCTTCCTGACAGACTGTGCCCCGTAATCTTCATCGGCGCCCTCAACGAAGGCGCCATCATCCTCCTCGTCCTGGGCTTGTCTCCTCCTCATGGCCGCCAGCTGCTTATCCCCATATTTGAGCATGAATCCCAAAGCCCCAAGGTCTGGCACGGCACCTTCCAGGCACACATACTGTTCGACGCCGTCTACGGTGTCTTCTCCTTCGGCATCTTTCATGATGGCGCTGTTTTTGGGTCGTCCACTTGCAGACCAGTAGATGGACATGAAGATCTCCCTCTCCAATGCTTCGAGGACTCTTCGCTGCCACACGGACTTCTTTTGGGCGCGTGTGGCTGACAGGCCTGGCTCTACAACAGCTCGCCATCGATGGGCAGCCATCTCGGAATCAGGTCGTAGCAAATCTCTGAGGATGCCTTCCGAGTTATCGACGAGATCCTGATGTGCATCTTCGTATTCGTCTCCGTGCAGCTCTTGGTCCTCCGCGATTCCGTATGAGTCGTTGCACGACAGATCTCGTGGCTGCGCAATGCTGAACGCCCATAATGCGCCTCGCGCGACTGGGTGTGGCAGGCCGACCGAGGAGTTTGTGGCGCCGACAATGGTCACTTCTGGAAACTCCTGCTTCAGTCGATCCATGAAGTACGTTGAGCTGCGAAGGCCTCCGATCACAACAATGGATTTGATGTCGGCTTTGCCTTTGTTCAGATCTCTTACCAATTCGAAATTGTCTTGCAGGACTGGCTCGTAGAACGAGAGGAATGTATCCCTACATGGAGGTTAGCTCGTAGAATTCTCAGAAGCGGATCAGCCTGGTGGAAGGAAAAGCGGGTTCTCCATCTTCGAGATCGAACAGACAACAAGCAGCGGCGCCCTGAGCAGCTCAGCTGTCGTCAAGCTGGGAGAAACTGCCACTTTTCCTTCCACGAGCCGGTGATTGGCACGAGACTCACCTCTTGATAATGACCTTTCTTTCTGGAGCCTCTTTCCCAACACCAGAGTCATCATCGTCCTCACCGTCAAGCTCATCGTCGTGTCCTCGAGTTTTGCCGCTGATGACCAGCTTCTGCGTCGGATCCTGGAACTCCAATTCGTCCAGCCGCACTTTGAGCTGGCCAAACTCTCTGTTGGCTCTGTCCATGAGCTCTGCTTTCGTCAAATTTAGCTCCTGCAGCAGCTTTGGCACGCCCTGGCGGTACATCTTCCGCACCTGCTTGGCGGCGCTATGCTGGAGCTCGCTGAAATCTGTCTCCATATGTCGTCTCAACTCGTCTTTGGTCAAGCCAAGTGTCTGGCGCAAAGCGGGCAGTCCACCACTCCATCGTCCTTTGAGGTACTCCTGGTTGATGTACTTGGGCAGCCACCGCAGAAAAGCTTGGTTGATGAACTCGGAGCCACAAAGTCGGCCAGTGGCATCACCCATCGACACCAACTTGATCGATGCTACCTCGCGTTTGCTTGTGGTGCTATCGCTTTGCTGGCAATCGACTTGATTCGTGGCTGGTTGCACTTCGTATCCGATGGCATCACTTGTGCCTCCACCAACATCGAGAACCTGGATCCGATCACCTGGCTTGTACATACCTCCGCCTGAAAGCTTGATCTTTTGCAGCCAGTAGGCGGCTGCAGCTTGAGGCTCGAAGACCAGGTCGACACGATCCAGGCCAGCTTTTCTGGCCGCTTCAGTCATGCAGCGATTGCCCGGAGGCGTCCACATACCTAGGGGCGGCGAATTGAAGTCAGAAGGCGTCTCACGCGTAAAGAAACAAGCAACTTACCGGGAACGCTGATGAAAACTCTTCGAGGACATATTTTGAGCTCCTAAATGGATGTCAGCACGAACATGCGTTAGTTCCAGCTTTCGATTTACGTCAGGTGAAATGCTGAACTGCTGTTCGCCATCCGTCTTGATGGCTTCCTCGATATGCTCCATCAAATCCCTCAGCTGCAGGGTCAGTGCATGAGTCTTCAAGTCCTCCGTTGTGGCTTCTTTGGGCAGCCCAAACATCTCGGCGTGCTCCGCGAGCTGTTCCAAAGCTCTGGCGGCTAGCTCAGAAGTCGCATGGTTCTTGTAGAAGAGTACTTTAAGGTACTCGATGACTTGCTCCTGCTTCACTTCGCCATCACGCAACATCTGCTCAAGCTTGTAGCCTTGATAACATTTGCCGTCAATGAATGCCACTTTCTGTGGCGAGCTTGGGTGGTTGCCGAACTTGACGTCGGAGATCTCGACGTCTAGAGGTTGAGTGCCATGCTCCCCTATCCAATATGCGGCGGCGATCTTGGTGGTGCCGAAGTCGATGGAAATGTATACCACGCGACGAGGCTCCAGCCGATCTCCCTATCAATCCGTCAGCTGCACACGTGCTATGTCGAGACCTGGTGGCGCGGATCTTACCTCCATCATGGGAAGACGCTCGGGCGCGGCTTCACATTGGCCGAGTATGGCCTGTACTTCGTGCTCGATTATTGTATCGGCCGCTTTGTTGTTTAGAAGTGATGATGACACGAGTGAGGCGTGTGCCATTCGACGTCGATGGTAGCAAGCTCAGTGGCACGGCGACACAATATGATGAGGTGAGGAGTGGAAGCGATACTGAGGGCGAAAAGTAAGCAGCGCGTCAAGGTTGGTTTGTTTTGATGCACGAAAGTGAAGCACAGTCGCCACTCGAACATTCGCTGCATCTTCCAACACCCACTCGCGCGTCCGACGCACACACAATTTCGCCTTCGAAGAGAAGACATCTCCACCTTATCATACCTTGGCGTACTTCTTCCTGTGCTATTGTCGACCGAAATGGCTACCCATAATGATGCAGATCGCACGAGAACGCTCAGTATCATCTTTCAAGGCGACCTGTCGGACAGAGCTGTACGGGACGACCACTACCAAGACAAAAGCGCACAGCTCGAGCGACTCGAGTTATTGATCGATCATCATGATCTGAAGCTACCACTCAATGGCCAATCGAGCCGCACGCCAACGGCGAGTGAGCTGAGGAGAATGGTGATGGATACCGTGAGGGGCAATGCGAAGAGTAAGGGCAGGCCGTACAGTGGTCTAGATGCGTTCAAATTCGATCCATCAAAGACACTCACTCAACGTCAACGGTTGAAATACCTCCAGCTACTTGACGTCGACTCTGCACCTCAACCGGCTTCACTCTTGCCGTCAGGTGCCGCAGAGCAAGGCTTGACATCACAACAGCCCGCGAGTGCCCATGATCCACACCAGCAGCTCAAGAGCTTAAAAAGCGCCGATTCCAGCGCTCATGGCGAGGACGTGACCACGCAGCACTCGAGCGAGACGCTAAGGGGATGGCTCAATGGCGCTTATGCGGAACCTGCACCTCCACCACGAAGGACGACAGCAAGAGCTACTCCAACACTGCAGACAGGCGTGGTAGAGCCAAGTCTCGCACACGATCCTGCGGTCGAGATACCAGACTCTGATCGTCCCACACCTTCGCCACTGACAAGTGACACCTCTGACACCACATCGAAAGTCAAAATTCCGGATATCGGAATCAGAAAGCGAGCCGCTGACACAGCATTCGGTGACCAGAACTGGCAAGAGGGCGCAGAAGCTAAGCGTCAGAAGACCGAAATCATGGCGTTGAGCGCTTCTGGCTTGCAAGCGATGCCTGCAACTACAGGAAGAGCTATTGATAACGCGCAGCCTTCCTTGGCTCGTTCGTGCTCTCAAATGAGCATACCACATATCACCGGCGACAAAGACCTGAGACCGACGGTGCCAGCTCACTCGTCAGTGATAGGCTTGGCGGCCTCTACTGAGCATACCAGCACTGCCACTAAGCCACAATATCCAGATAAGCTTCGCGGCGTGGACGACGTTGAGTCACGAATCGATGGTATTCTGCAGCTCATGAAAAACACGGTGAACGAAATCGTAGAAGTCTTGGAAATCGACAATGCCAAAGTCCAATTCGTACCAGACCCGAAGCCAGACCTGGAGTTGCTGTACAAGCGAACTATGTGCCGGGATGGCGAATCTTGGAAAGTCAAAGCATCGCAGCTGGGCTTACGAGGCATCAGGATGCAGGATATGCTGATGGCGTGCATTGGGGCTGCCATACATGAAGAGATCTTCTGTAAGAAGGTGCCTTGGAAGACATCTCGAGAGATCCTGCAAGAGCCCGAGATGCGTGGAAGACTGAAGAGCTTGTCACAGCTTATTCCTAGCCTCGAAGCAAGTAAGTATCGACGCAACCCACCCGACAGTGTTCCAGCTGACTTTTCTGTAGAAGGATCATGTGCCAACGCCGAGTACCTCATCTATCAGTCTGGTGCAGACATGCTGTGGGAAGGCACAGAATTTGATCGCACGACTGTCGCTGCAAAGGCTCGATCGTTGGCGGAAACTTTCTTGCTCACCATACAAGCGCAGCTAAAGTACTGCGACTCGCAGCTGGACCCGCCAGATGAGTTCGCCGAGGAGACGACCACTGCACTCGCGAAGATCTTCCGGAAAGCCTTGCTGTTGAGAGGAGCATTCGAGGAGGCTCCTTGCGACTTTGAGTACACATGGGCGCCATCTATGTCGCCTTTCATCGCGGGCGATATGGCTGAGATCAGAAGCTTGGACGGAGTTGGAATTGTCGTTGGATCAGTTTTCCCAGGAATCTGGGAGCGTGATGAATTGGGCGACTTGCAGTTTGTCAGCAAATTGCGAGTGTACGGCAGGCCGGCGACCAGACGACCTGTCAGCGATGCATCAGATGTGTGAGATTGTGCTTGCCCGGGCACAGCATATGTGTTCGGACTTGATCATTGGAGGCATGCCTGGAAACTCGTAGTAGAGAACTTGTAGCGAGAGACAACGTGAACGTCTTACTGACTCCGGTCGAGGTGGTGTTGTCTCCAAGTGATTGTTGCTCCAAAGATCTCTACGTTTCGGCTGCCTACCACGGACTCAAGCCGACTGACCGAGACATGTATGTAGCTCTATCCAAGCGACGTCTTGATTCTGTAACTTCTCTTGCCTGGAGGTCGTATCTCATCTTCTGTCCAGAGCGACCGATGATCAACCTCAGCAAATCCTGTTACCAATGACTCTACTCTTCCATCTATATAGATAGTGAATGCGTCCCGTCGTCCAGCGCGCAAGTCGATCCCTTCGACGCTTCAGGTCAGAGGGTTGGGGTTGAATTTGATGTCCACGACTGCATCATCGTATAGCGTGATGACATCGTCAGGACCGAGGGGCTTGCCTTCCACTGCGTCGTCGTATCTGTCCGGGTTGGCCATCTCCACTGTCAGATGGTGCTGTGCTCCAGAGGCACGCACGATCAAACGGCATATAATTGGCCAGAATGCAGCATCCTTGCAGGTCTTGCAGATCAAGGATTTTGTGGTCTTATTCATCGTGGCCGGGCAATTCTGGCACTGTTTCGATGCCTGCTTCGCTTTCTGCTTCGATTTCTGCTTGCGGGCCGGCGTGGCGGCCGTCCCAGCCTTCGATCGCTTGGTGCGTGCCGTCTTTTCAGAAGCAGGTGCTTCTGTTTTGCGCTTCTTGGGAATCGATCTCCGACGGCCAAAGTTAGGGTCCCTCACGAGCTCGCCTTCCTCCTCTTCTTCTTCGTCGTCTTCTTCGTAGAAGTCATCAGATGCCTCTGCGAGCGTCGTTTCTTCGTGAATAGGGTAGCACAAGCGAAATTGAGGAAACTTCTTCTCAAGCGTCTTCAGAACTGGCAGGTCCAAACGTAAAGGCGGCCCAAACGGAACGATACCAGGCACGGGTGTTGCTGATTCGTCCGCCAGAAACACTGGAACACCATCCTCGACCGACTCTTCCGACCAAAAGAGCTGTAGCTCATGGTATTTGTCGGTTTTCTTGATCCGAGTCTCGTACCAGATCGTTTTCTCGGAATCGCGATGCCCAGCCGGCGCAAGCACCAGCGAGCAGTCTACTGTCCACTTCTGCTTAGAGTTCACCTCGCCCGACACAAACCGGTGACCGTCTTCAGCCTTGTGGCGCTTCTGATCGTAAACAAGATCCTGCGTCGTCAGATAGCAGTCCGAAGTCACCAGATCCATTGGTTTGATCTCATAATACCGCAGTAAGGTACCATATCCTACCGGATTGTTGTACCCAAGAGCTGTCTTCTCTGTGCCATCCTCGATGTGTATGAGGTCGCTGGAGTCTGGAGACGCGCTGGCGGCGGAGCCGCGTTGACGAGCGAGTGTGCCGAAGCGGCTCTTCAGACGAGCTAGGAAGTAGGGAGATTTGGAGAGCCCTCCCATTGGGATAATGGCCTCGATACTCTCATCCTCGTCCAGGCATTGTTGTATCATCGCGAAATTCTGCTCGAGCACAGGCTCGAAGAAGCTCAGGATCTCGTCACTGCGTTAAAGTCAGCTTGAATACAGTCGACAGGTAGAAGTAACGCCAAACCCTATGTCGATCCGCAAGTTTGGCAGATTTGCGCCTTTCACGCCGTCAATGTGGACGTAAAGACCGTCCATAGGTGTCCCAACGTATCCATGCTTGAGAGCGTTGAACTTTTTGCTTGCTTGCGCCTTGAACCTCGCGGCAGACAGGCCCAGATCGTCGAGAAGTCCAGCTTTGCCGCGCGGATGGTGTTCCTTGTCGGACTCAAACTCTCCATCGCACCAGCGCAGGAACTCGAGAGTGATGAACTCCGAGCCACAGAGCTTGCCCATCGGTGTGCCAACGGGTATCATCTTGGTCTTGGCACCCGCGCCGGAGTCTTGCTGAAGCTCATAGACAATGATATCGGATGTTCCGCCTCCAGCATCGAGGATAAGGAGACGTGCGCCTTGCGAGAATGCGCTCGCGTCGTCAAAGTTTGACTGACTGAGAAAGGCACATGCTGCGGCTTGCTGCTCGTACACCAGCTGCACGCCAGTAAAGCCTGCCATCTTGGCAGCTTCAGTGATACAACGATTTCCGGGCGGCTTCCACATGCCTGGCACAGAGAAAAGCGCTTGGCTCGGTAGCTGTTCCAGCTTCTGTGAACGCTATTAGCTCAACAACGATCGACATAAGTGCGGTTCTCAGCTTACCTCCACGCCGTATCTCGTCAGATTTGTGAAGCGCTTTTTGATCGAATTTCTGACGTGCTGGTATATGCCGTCGAGATGCGCAGACAAGGCGTGCACCTTGATTACATGTGCTGGAGTGGTTTCGGGAAGCTTGAAGAATCCCCGTAACCCCTCCAGTTGGCTCAAGGTGTCAACGGCCAATGCATCAGCCTCGAGGCTTGGGTAATTTGTGATCTTGAGAAATGAAATGACATCCTCTTGGTCAAGCACTCTCTGTCCAGTCTCTGGATCCTGTGTCGCGAGCATCGCTTCCACCTCGACGCCCCAGTAGCACTTCTCATTCTTGAATGCCAGCATCTGTGGTGCGCCAACATCGTTACCAAAGTTGATGTACTTGATTTCAGACGGATCAGGCTGCTGTCCGGGTATACCTATCCAGTAAGCAACCTAAGAGCTCGTCAGTACATGTCTCCTTCACGTCGAACAGGAACTCGAGCTCGGTCTGTGGCGACTTACCGCGACTTTGGTCGTGCCATAGTCAATGACATAGAAGAGCGTGTAAGCGCCGCCTTCTTTAGTCGATTGCACACCCTAGGTGCCTGTTAGCGAAGTGTCATGCTCTATCGGAGGCAGACGTGCGGGCGACACGACGCAATGAGACCTACCGACATCTCGAAGTGCGCAAAGTGGGAGCGTGATCTAATGTGGTGCTGGCAACTCGCGCCGAGGTGCAGTCAGTCACTGTCCACTGGGTAGGGTGTGTAAGTGATGTTGTGCGTGTATGAGTTTCGCGAGAATGAGCAGCAACAAGTGCACGCCCGTTGGCGCAAGCTCAAGTGAATGCAGCTGCAGGTGTTTCTTGGCGTTCGCAATCTTTCACTTTTGTTGTGGTTTCAGCTCCGAATTTCTTCTTCCGCACACAAATAATCGATTCCGCTCACAATGGCAGGATACAACGACACAGAACGCGAGAGAGCGATAAAATGTGTCCTCCTCGACATCCAAAACAGCCTGAATAGCAAGACACAAACGAAGCGTTACGATGGCAAGCCCGCACAAATCAAGCGCCTCGAAGCCCTGATCGAGAAGAACAATCTGACAATCAAGTCACCGGGCAAAGGCTTACACGAGCCGACCGCTGATCAGCTCAGGAATATTGTGAGAGATACCTTCGGCGGTGTAAAGATCTTCACCTCACTCGATCACCTCACAGATGAGGAGCGAAAAAAATGGCTGAAGAAATCCAAGAACGGATTGCAGTCGCCGAGGACTCAGAATAGACAACCTCTCGCAAGGCCCTCGCGAGGTACTGTGAAGCCTGTGGGTACGTACGCGGAAGACGCTTTCGAAGGAGAAGATTCCCTCCTGGACAGAAGGCCAGCCGCGAAACTTTTCCTGAAGCGCTCATTGAGCCACGTCGCACCAGCCAGCACGTCGAGTAAACGAGAACAAAGCGTCATGTTTCAGGAATCAGGCGCGACTTCTACAGCAGCAGAGCCTTTGGTACTGAGTTCGACATTGAGCGCAGACGCTCACACGAACGGTGGCTCTGAGCCTAATCAGATCGAGGCCAAGGCCTTGAAAATGGTCGAACAGTCTCCAGAATTATCCAGAAGCACAGAGATTGAGGAGTCGTCCCCTCTGGCTCCACCGCGTTCAGACGTAATGGATGCCTGGCCATCGAACGCGAAGCGTAGTGCGGATGAAGCCTTCGGAGAGCCGGATGCACTAAAGGTCAACAAACGGGTGAAAGCCACGGCCCCAGAGGACCAATCGAGAGATCTTGGCACGGCAGGCAACGACGACATTGAACTGGTGCAGCACAATCTCGCTCCGGAAGATACTGCGGTACCCAGGGCAAAACGAGGCGCAGGTCAAGCTTTCGGAGACCCGGATGAGTACCAGCATAGCAAGCGCGTGAAGCTCGCATCCAAGAACAGTCCAGCTGAGCATGGAGTGGCGGAAGGCGAGGCTTATAGTGGGCCAAAGCAACGCGAGCTCACGCAAAGCCTTGAGGATGATCCGCTCGCTCCAAGTCAAACAAGCGCGATTGTTGTGGACAACTCACAACCCCAGAGGAACGACCAAGTATTGGAGACGGTTGCCACACGGGCATCGCATACTCTGCTCAGCGCCACTACGGCCATCAATACTAACAGCTCACAAGCTCAACTCGTGGAAGAAGCGGCCGGAAAGGCTTCGCTGGAGCCTGTCGCTGCGCAAGTAGACGGACCAACGCTCCTAGCATCGTCTGGCAGCCTCAAATTGGGTGTATTGGCTATGCAGCAGCCAAAGCCTCCCATAGGGATGAACAGCACCCAACGCGAAAAAGCCAAGAGGCAGGAAATGGGCATCGAGACGAGTGGGCAGGCTGAAATGGTCGAAGCCAAGTCCAGCGACCGTGTGAATGAGAAGGCACCGGCCCAACAGCAGCCCGGCATTGCGCTAGGAGACCCAGGAGCCGAAAGCAACTCTCAATCATACCCCGAGCATCTTCGATACGCTGAAAATATCGGTGTGCAGGTAGAGTTGCTGGTGGGCCGGATTCGCAATGCTGCTACCACTATCGCCGAGCAGATCAAAGCCAGTAACACACGCGCAACTTTTCTAACCACGCCCAGCGCAGAGCTGGAGAAACTGTACAAGCGTATCTTAACCACCAATGGAGGAAGATGGAAAGAAGGTGCTGTCCCCGTTTTAGCCGCAGGTTCGCGCATAGAACATTTGCTATCCGCCTGCATAGGCGCAGCACTTTTCAACGAAGTATTCACCAAGCCTGTCCCCTGGCAGACCCCTCAGGATATCTCGCGCGAGCTTCGCGATGCCATTCCTATCGCGGACGCATTGCTGAAGTGGCTCAGAGCTGGTAAGCGACCCAGAGCTTCGATGATGCTTCAATAGCTGACACTCCCCAGGCAGGACCTTTGAGTACCTTCTGTACCAGATGAGCGCCGATCGATTGGAAGAAGGAGGCACCTTTGACAACGAGCGCGTGCAACCCATCGCTAGAGAGCTTGCGCAGGACCTGTCCATGGCGCTGATCCCTCAGCTCATACACATCGACCCGAAGTTGAAGATATCGATCACTCTGCGTGACTACATGATGCGCCAATTCACGGCCATCTTTACCAAGGCACTATTTCTGAGAGCACGTCTGGAGGCGGCACCCGTCAATTACCGGTACTTCTGGACGACCACTGGCCAAGTATTTGACGATAGACAGATGGAAGAGGTGACAGACAATGAGTACGAGAGCGTAGGGGTCTGCATCTTTCCTGGTTTCTTCGAAGAGCTCGCGGATTTGAGGACCGATATAGTCGAGTGGAAAGTGACCTCGAAAGCTCAGGTCCACGGCATGTAGACAAGTTTGCTGGTCGGGTCTGTAGATGCTGGTGATTTATCGCCGGCTAGTGTGGATGAAGCAAGGTAGACTGAACTCGCCATTCAGGCTGAAGTCCACCTAGTGGAGCAGCAGGAAAACCCAGGACATCCTCTGCTGCCTATCATCGACGTAGTGGATAGGGCGCAAAATGTGTTTTCAACTTCATCCATACTCGTGCCGTTATAGCCAAGAATGGCTCCGATGTGTTGACCCGCTGGGTGAGCTTCTCGTGATGATGGATGCGGCTTTCACGTCGTGCAGCTGAAGCAGCTGGACCTCGCAGTAGCGCCGGGCCACTCCCGCGCTCGCGCATAACACGTGCGCGATCTATTCGACATGTGCAGCTGTTGACCGCGTCGGTTCAAATTTGACGGTGTTTGTCGCGCTGCACGGCGCGAGAATTGACGTTGTTGGCGCGAGCAAGAGGGGACCATTTTGCTCTCCGGGTCGTCTGGTCTGAGCCAGAGTGGGGCTTCATGTGACTGTTGCGAGGACGATTTGCAAGTGAGAGTGTATACACCACCACCCACTTTCTTCCAACCTGGTTGGCAGCCTTTTTTTCAGACGCGCAAAAGCTGTCGAGGAAGCAGCAGATGACCATGATTGCCATTTGAGACGCGCCTTCCTATCGCAATGTCGATCCGATCTCCGAATATTCCCCTGCAGACCAGCATCAAGTAGCTATTGGTCTCGAACTCCTACACACCAACCACAACCGCAAGCCGCGACATAGTCGCCAACCTTCTAGACCGCCATGTATGTCTACCAAGCGGCAATAGGAACGATGGGCGAAGGGAGAAGCGCATATGCTGATAGGTGGCGAGCGTAGGAAGTTCGGCAAGCACATTCAGAAGCGGCAGCTTGATATACCCGAGTATGCTGCAAGCTTTGTCGACTACAAGGCGCTCAAGAAGGTAGGAAGGGCTGTTTTGAACATGTAGGAAACAATGCTCATACATCGACCTAGCTCATCAAGAAGCTGAGTGCCACGCCGGTGCTCGCTGCCTTGCATCAAGGTCCCAACGGCGAGGCTCTACAAGACGCCCAAGCTTCGCTGCAGGCAAATAAAGCGACCTTCTTCTTCCGACTGGAGCGTGAGCTTGAAAAGGTCAACACATTCTATCTTCAGAAAGAAGCCGAGGTCAGTCGTCCTCCAATCTGCAGCAAAGCACATATCTGACCATGATATAGCTCAAACTGCGCCTCAAGAGCCTGCTCGACAAGAAACGAGGCGTACAGTCCCGCGCGACGCCAGCATCAAAGCTCTCTTCAAGCTATGTCACATTGGACGAAGGTTTCCGGTTGTTCAGCAACGACCTTGACAAGCTGCAGCAGTTCGTGGAAGTCAACCAGACCGCGTTCTCGAAGATTTTGAAGAAGGTCTTTATTATCGTTCACTATGCCTTGGGTTAAGCTAACTTATGGCAGTGGGACAAAACCTCAAAGGTGCTTATGACCTGACATGTGTTTCGAATCGTGGTAAACTGATCTGCTCATAGTCACGAACCAAAGAGCTTTATCTCTCACGAGCCGTCGATGTGCAACCGTGCTTCAACCGCGATGTCATTAGCGACCTCTCTGACCAGGCCACCACTGGGCTCCTTGAGCTGCAAGCGTGGGCAGAGGGCGAGAAGATTGCATACACGCCTGCAGTCGAGCTCGAGAACAGAATACAGCCGTCAGCGCAGGATGAGGAGGTGGAGAACCAAGTATTGCAAGCCATCAATGCAGGCAATAGTGGTCTTGTCCGGGAGTGGTCGTCTCGAACAGCGGCCGGTCCAGATGCCGCTGAGCGCATCAGCCGTGTCTTCCTCAACACGGTCAACCATGCAGCACCGAGCGCACAGGAGATTCTATACAATACGGGTCTGGTCAACTTCAACTATGCAGACTCCATCAACGAGCGCAACTGCATTCACGAGGCGGCTGTAAGCGGCAGATCGGAAGTGCTTGCAGCAGCTCTTACGAAGGGTGCAAACATTCGCGCTCCTGATGTGTATGGACGGCTTCCGCTCCATTACGCATGCATGCACGGCCGTGTGGACATGGTCAAGGCACTTGTCGCAGCGGAGCCCGACACTATCGATTTCAAAGATCTGGACCACTTCACACCTCTCATTCATGGCATTGTGCACTCTCAGACTGGAAGCGTGCAGGAGATGCTGCAGTTCGGCGCCATTGTCAACCAGACCAGCAGTACGAGTCACATCCCCTTGAACCTGGCTTGCCAGTATGGCTCAGCTCCGATCGTACAGCAGATTCTGCGCTTTCAGCCTCAGATCCTGCCTGATGCAGAAGGTCTATACCCGCAACATCTCGTGGCACGCTTCGGTCGCGATAATCAGATCTTACAGATGCTGAAGGATTATGGTGTCGACATGGATCAGCCTGACAAGCTGTACCAATGGACGCCAATCTTCCATGCTGCAAGTGAAGGACACCTCGAATGTCTGAGACAGCTGTTGGAGTTCAAGGTGGACCCAGCAGCACTTGACGAAAAAGACCTGAACGCCATGTACTATGCTGCATGGGAGGGCAAGTTAGATTGCATGCAACTGCTTGCACAAGCGGGAGCTGGGGCGACAGGAGACGGTTTCGTGCGGGATCCTATGGACCTGCAGCCCGCGCCTGGAGAGCCGCCTCCACTGACTATTGCAGCAACCCCGACATTTGCACACCCTGACGCTGAGAACATTCCTTCCCTCGAATTACCACCGCCGATCATCCCACTACGGAGATACGGACACAACTTCCTTGACACCACAAAGACGTTCATACAGTTGTCCTTTGGAGAAAAAGATGGCGAGGCGATCGAATTTTACGGTGACAGCAAATACCCTGCTGCGCGCTTGACTATATCTTCGAAGTCGTCAGGACTGATTCCTCGCAACCTGCCATTGCCAATACAAGACGACCTGAAGAACGTTTCGTTCCAAATTGAGAATCTCGACAACTTCAGCATCGACTTCGATATCTACCCAACATTCGGCAGCAAGGTCATTGCTCGAGCAGCGGCCTCAAGTCGCGTATTTACTGGTAAAGCAAGCAGCTCCGGGTTGTGGCACCTCGAGCTTTTCGACCCAAGACTGCGGGCAATTGGGCGCATCACGTTCCGGTACCAGGTGGTCACTCCGTTCCACGGTATCCCTCTCGAGATCACGCATTTCGCAACATACTGGAAGGCAACAAGTCAGATCGAGAACCACCCAAGTAATCTGATCACTGGCAGCAGTCTGTCAGGCGACTTCTTAAGACTATTTGTGCAGGTCACATCAGATGGCGTGCCCGTGCTTTACAACAAATGGGCACTACCCAGCAGCCGCAACGATCTGATATCTAGATTGACGTACCAAGAGTTCCGCGATAGCGCCTTACAGGCGGGCCTTGGCAAAGGTGTGATAAAAGAGCTTGTGAATTCTGGCATCGATCGTGAGAATTTGGCAGAAGCACAACAGAGGATTGCTCAATCTTGCTCATCTTTGGAGTCAACCTTGGCTATTCTGCCAGCAGATCTGCACGTGGAGCTCCACGTATGCTATCCAACAAGACTCGAAGAGAACGCGTTACAGCTGGGTCCAACCCAGAACATCAATGTTGTGGTTGATGGCGTCCTCCAAATAGTGTTTGATCACGCTCGGCTCCTCCGCGAGCTCAGCGACAGTCCTCAGAGGAGCTTTGTCTTTTCGAGTTACAACTCGGACGTCTGCACAGCACTGAACTGGAAGCAGCCCAACTGTGAGTAGCCACTGCCCTGGAAATGTTGTACTTTACTAACACGGCTAGATCCTGTCCTACTCTGCAACGAGCTTGGTGTAGCCCCTCCTACGACTGCCGAGCCGGCCACTGGCAGTACCAACATGGTTATAAATTGTGGCCGAACAGATCTGAGCATCAAAGAATCGGTCCGCATTGCACAGAGCAACAACTTCATGGGTCTGATCTGCACATCACGACTCTTGGATCTCGTACCTGCGCTTGTCTCCAGTGTGAAAGAAGCTGGGCTGGTCCTGATATCAGATTACAGCAACGACCGTACACGGACGAGGGCGCCGACCGTACTCAGTCTGCCAAAGGGTGCCGATGGTCTTCTGCTTGACAATGCCGTGCTTCGCTTCAAGGATCAGATTGATCAATAGCGAGCGACATTTGTGGCGAACCTAAATGCATTATGATAGAAGAGCATGGACTTGGGAGGATACTTGAGCGAGGCGTTGGCGTACCTGACCCCTTCACGTCGGGTGGACACAGCAAGATTGCGTAGGGAGACATTTCGTGTTCACGCGCGACTACCCTGAGACGAAAGCATTCAAAAGTTCAGGTCTGTTTGTCCCGTCAAATCGTGCTCATTCGATAGAAGTGAGGTGCAATGCCTGAATCTGCTATGCCGATGTGCATCCGGTATGCATGTATCGCGTGCTTGGCTTTAGCGAAGCACACCTTCTCACCCAACATTGAGAACATAGTGGAGGGCATTGGCGAAGCTGATGATGTCACCACTGGCTGTGTTCGAACTGTTGAAAGATGAAATGGACTTACCACAAACCCAGGTCTCGCACTCGCCGTGATACGACATCTGATGCTTCCAAAAATGGCCGCAGCAGCATCACAGCGCGAGCCAGCTAGAGAACATGACACGATACACGACAAGCTTGCAACAGATAGTGCCGTGGAGGTCGATTCTGGCTCCGACAGCTAGCTGACAGGCTACGTTGATCCTAAGGAAGAACGAGCTTTTGTAAGTGGTACTCTCCAGCCACATTCATCTCTCTGACTGGTCAAAAGCTATGGCGCCTCGATATCGGACTTCTGATCATTGGCTTCCTGGGCTACATGTTCAAGTATATAGATCAGACAAACATCTCGAATGCTTACGTGTCCGGGATGAAAGAAGACTTGTCCTTGTATGGCAACGAGCTGAACTACTTCACCACCTTCTTCAAGTGAGTCTACAGTCTATTCGACACTGCAATGAGCAATGTCTGATACGCTATCGCAGTATCGGCTACATGATCATGCTCTATCCGTCTTGCATCATCATCCCCCACTTTGGACCTCACAAGTGGCTACCAGCATGCGAAGTGATTTGCGGAGTGCTCACATGCTGCTTGTCATTGGTCACCAACCATAATCAGGTGTACGGACTTCGCTTCCTGATCGGCTTCTTCGAAGGCACAGCATGGCCAGGTTACTTCACATTGATCTCACAGTGGTATCTACCGCATGAGGTTGCTCTCCGCATGAGCTTGTTCAACATAGCGCAACCTGCAGGGGCAATGCTTTCTGGAGCAATGCAAGGCGCTCTATCGTCAAACTTCGAAGGCCTACATGGCCGTGCGGGCTGGCGCTGGGCTTTCATCATCAATGGCGTATGCACTATTGCTGTGGCGTTAGGTGCATTCGTCCTACTTCCTGGATATCCTGAACGACCTAAGCCACTGCCGAAGTTCTACCCCAAGCCGCGACATATCGAGATTGCTCTGGCTCGAGCACAGAGGGTCGGCCGCGAGCCACAGATTGGCATCACTCCAAAGAGCTTCTTGCGTGCTTTTAGCTTCTGGCAGCTCTGGGCAATTGCCATCGCCTGGGCCATTGGAAGCAACTTTACTCCCTCGAACTACTACAACTTGTGGTTGAAGTCCTTGACGAATGTCGATGGAACGAAGAGATAGTAAGTCACACAACACGCGTCGCTAGAGACTAAGTCGCTCACTCTCCAACAGCTCAGTAGCCATGCTCAACTACCTACCCATTGCTGGGCAAGCCGCACAACTCATCGCCGAGCTACTCTTCAGCGGCTTCAGCGACTACTTCGGCTCTCGACTACCTTTCTTGCTCCTCCATTCCGCCATCAACATCACTTCGCTTACCATCTTGACTGTACGCCCAGAGAGCGAGGGCGCCTACATGGCCGGTTGGTACCTCAACTACCTCGGAGCAGTGTCCACAATGCTGTTGTGCGCCTGGGCTTCATCGAATCTGCAACACGAGCCTCAAGTTCGAACAGTGCTTTTCGCAAGCGGTACGATTATTGCGTATCTCTTGAGCGCTTTTGTGCCTCTGGCTGCGTACCCGGCGAGTGAAGCACCGTATTGGCGTATTGGTGCTAAGCTATATTTGGGCTTTGCCTGCGTGGCTGTTGCGATTTTCATTGGCATATGGTTCGCGTTTAGGTCGGAGGACAAGAGGAAAGAGCGAAGAAAAGAGGAGGAGAGAGAAGGCAGAGAGGTTCAGCAGCAAAGCAACACGACGCGAGAAGACCAATGAGTATGTCGAGACCATCAGTCTCTGCATGTATGACTCCAGATGCCAGCAGTGCTTCTCATAGTAAGACATGCAGCGGCAATGAGCATAAATATGCCCGTTGGCGTGGGTAAGACATACTTCTGTCTCACAGTATCGGTGCTACAGCTCACCGGGTACATTGAAAAGCATGATCATAGTCCGCATGTTTGCTTTCCACGAGCATTCCCACTGCTGCGCAGCTGGCAAGAGACATGCCTCACGCCCAAGCACAAACCACTACATCAGTCCTTCAAGAACAGATCTCTTCACATATTCACCAGCTCAACCACCATGCCGCGAATCTGACTCAGCAGATGCAATACATACCGCACGTCTCAGAGTGGCACCCCGAGTCCGGTGCACCCCGTCCGTCTTTCTGGGCGGACCTCAAGTACATCTATCGTCGCCATCGCTTTCTTCATCGCAAGGCATTGCAGAACGTCATCAGAACTCTTGGTGAATACGACAGCTTCGAATACCGTGCTAGAGAGCTGCGATTCCGAGACGGCTGCGATCTTTGGAGGCTCGAAAGACTGACATGGACGTACGCCCAAATCGCACGATATACTAATGAAGGCCTTCAGGAAGCACAGCAATCAAAGAAGTGGCGTCGAAAGCGAATGAGCAACGACATGTGTGCTGCGATGGAAGCCTTCTTGGAAGTCCAGATCGAATGGCTGAAGGATCTGGAGTCCTCCCATCGCTCTATGTATATCATGACTGAGATGAGTCTTGGTGATAGGCTGGAGATTGTGCTCAAGTCGCCAGCCATGCAGCAGGATCTGCGATTGAGACAGATTGCCGCTGTCTGGAAGGATGAGTGCAAATTTGGTCCTGTGGACATAGTCCGCTCGTTGGGATCTACTTCGCAGACACTTGCTCGATACTCCTCGAAGCAAATTTCGTGATGTTAGCTGGTGCAGCTTCCAAACGCAAAGCAGAAAGGAATCGCTCGAATTACATGTATCGATTTTAATGTCACAGTGTTCGCAACCAAGCGTTCTCCGCCTACGCACGACAGCTACGCGACTGCAAGCCCAACCAGCACACAATATCCATCAAATTCTCCCTGAGCGAAGTGAATTGGGCACAGGCGTCCTGACAAGGCATTAGTGAGCATTGATAGCACCAGCGCAAATCAGGCAACGAGTCTCTTCATGATCTTCCCAGCATGTCGTCTCTCTTCTCCGTCTGAGCAGCCTCTGAAACTGCCCGTCATCGTGCGCTCTATTAGCCTGGTGTTTTACGCTTTACAGAGAGCGCTTTACGATTTTGGCGTTAAGCTAGGTGACCAGCATTAGTAATAATCTTACGGTAGAAGATCATACTATACGTACCTGCTCCTCGTTAAGGAAGAACCTGAACGGTCCTAGATAGCAGTCTACCGGATCGCAATAATAACTGGCCAGGCGCGTCGTACAGAAGAAGGCCTAGTTCGCATCCCACTGTACTGTACGAACATATTCCATCATAGTGTCCCTCGATCGTATATAGCTACGACGTTCGTAGAGTTAGTAAATTTCTGTCTTCTCAATGTCCTTCTTACTAGCGATGCTAAGCAGATGGCCGTTCTTGAGCGCAGGCTCGTGCTCGATGGACAGAGAACGTACAAGAACCGGTGGCAGCGCGTGCTTGGACAGCTCTCCATATGCGAAACTGTCTCCGAATGGCTGACGGCTCAAACAATGGCCAGTCGCGCTTGGCATGCCTTAGCTATCGTCTCACCCGCTGGAGACAGGGAACTGAGTATTAATTGTCATGTTGTCAGGACTGCTTCGATTTTATATTGCATTTGCGCAGTAAGTGCATACATACCATTCCAAGATTGTTTCTCGTCACATTGAACGACACCTTACCATGTCGAGGTCATCCTCCGGCTTTCATCAGGCTCTCAGAGCAGCTCAAACAACTGCTTGATCTTCCTGTTCAATGCATCAGTGGCATTGTCTTGCTCTTGCTTCAGCTCCGCCCTCTCAGCCTTCGCCTGCGCCTCGATCTGAGCCCTCTCCTTCTCAAAGGCCTTCATTTGCTTCTCAAACTCCTTTGCAGCCCTGTTGTTGTTGCTCGCATCCTCGATGATCTCCTGCTTAAGCACCTCCATTTCCTCGTCAATGGCAGCATGCTGTTGCTCGAGCTTCTTGTGCTTGGCCATCTGTTTAGCGTAGCGTTTCAAGCAGTCGTCCTTGATGTCTCCGACACGAGTTTCCTGTGCGATCGGATTTGCCGGGTCGTTCGGATTCTCGAACAAAAGTGTAACCGTATCATCTTCGAAGGGGCGCTTGAGCTGCTCCAGCTTTTCAGTAAGCTCGTCAAATTCGGCCTTGCTGGGGACTCCAGGTTTTTGGCTAGGCTGTCCTGTGATGTGGTCGACGCCTTTACGAGCTGCTTCAAGCTGTTTGCCATAGTCTTCTATTTTGGAAGCAAAGTTGTCTGTCGTGCTCTCGACGTAGCGCTCCATGATTTCTGTTCCCGATCAGTAATTGCTGCGAGCATGGATGAGAATATACTGACCAGTGCCGCCGAGGCCGAGCGTGTGCGCCTTCTGTCCTTGCGCTGCATGTAACAGCGCTTCCACATTCAGTGGTGAAGCTGCCGACTTCTGAGGACCCGCTTGAAAGCGGCCGAACTGCAGAGACGTGAAGTATCCCGGCTTCACGGCCGAAGCTTTGCTGATGCCGGTGAACTGTGGCGAGAGGACATCCTGAACAGCATGCTTCTGCCGTCTGTCGTGCAGCGCTCGGTCGAAGATGCCATTGACATTGCGAGTCTTTCTGGGCTTCTGCTGCGGCTTGACCGGCTCTGGCGAGATGTTCTCTTTGTCGATTGAATACACTTTGGGTGCGAAAAGGCCTTTGGTGCAATGACCTGCCGCTGTTGCCATCTTATTGGAAGTGCAGAGTGTACTCTTGTATGTAGATCGTGACGCCGCGATGCGCTGGTAGATCAGTAGGTGAGAAGCGTGAGATGTGGGAAGAGGTCGAGGTGAAGTCAGAAGTAGCTCCCGGAAGAGCTTCTCGGCACAGGCACCCGATAGCGTGAGGAAGGCAGGCACGACAAGTACATCACATAGTATACACACCGAATTGAAGCCTGTACTGGAACTTCGTCGTCTCTCGTCTACGAGCTGGTGCTACCATCGCTCTCTTCTGCTGGCACAAGCACATCCTGCTCCTCCAACAGCTTTGCCAGGCTGCCGTCCTGATGCATCGACATCA
Source organism: Septoria linicola (assembly GCA_024114885.1). NCBI lineage: Eukaryota > Fungi > Ascomycota > Dothideomycetes > Mycosphaerellales > Mycosphaerellaceae > Septoria > Septoria linicola. The sequence goes on along the minus strand of CP099428.1, from coordinate 889,590 downwards.
TGATATCAGTGCCACCCACAAATTCCTTGTTCACATAGAGCTGTGGTATCGTTGGCCACTCGGAGTATTCCTTGATACCTGCAGCTTGTGTTAGCCATTGCTTCATCATCGCGCGCGTCCAGCCTCATGCAGCCGATTCATGCTATCTTCGCCGCCTCTGCTAAGAAACGACCACTCACCAGCTCGGAGATCCTCATCCTCCAAAACATTGAATGCTGTGAACTTCACTGGGTTCACACCCTGCAGACCCAAGATCTGAATGCTTGCCCTCGAGAAGCCGCACTGTGGCGTCTCCGGCGTTCCCTTCATGAAAAGCACTACAGGCGCAGAAGCCACGGCCTTGTCAATGGCCTGTCGCGTTTCCGTCGAGAGGAAGGACTTCTGAAGCTGTGCGAATCGTGGCGAGAGGAGCGGGTTGCGGCGAGGGCGAAGGGCTTGTCCGGCGACCTGTTCTCCGTTAGCGCATATCCTTCACGTACAGTGGAGTCCATGTGCGTACCGCCGAGAATGCTGTTCTCGAAAACATGATTAACGTGTCGTATGGGCGTGGTTGCTGTCGTCTGCTGAAGCTTTGAGAAAGTCAAGAGCTTCATCTAGTTTTGCTGCAAGTATAGATACCGGCTACTCCTATGACGCAAGGACGTTTTTGGAAATGCTTCAAGTCTGACTAATGCTATTCATCTCACACATCAGTCGATATGGCCGCCGACGCCTGCCTCTGCATGAACTTTACAGCCTACAGTAGGTATTATGGCATGGCCAGAGACAGACAAAGCTCTGGCTGAGCTCCTGCTCAAGCTTCCCGCAGCCATTGCTGTGCTTTTCTTGATGTCCGTCGGCTACTTCGTGATCAGAAACAAGCATTTATTCGAGGACGAACGATGGCAAAGCGATCCACTTGGACATTTTAGTAATCCAGCACCACAAGCAGAACAGATACCGACAGACAAGCATCAACAGAAGAAACAAGACCCCAATGCCGACCTTCTCATCCCTGCCATTCTCAAGGCTTCGGATCATGCCAATGATGGAAAGCACCATATCCTCCTCTGCGCCACTGGCTCCGTGGCAACGATCAAGATCCCCAACATAGCTGAAGCTCTATCCGCGCACAAGAATGTCTCGATTCGGATCCTCCTCACAGAATCTGCATGCCAGTTCCTTCAAGGCCAAGCCTCCGAACAGCCCAAACTTTCCAGCATACTACAACTCCCAAATGTAGACGGCATCTACCGCGATGCAGACGAATGGCACAAACCATGGGTCCGAGGCGACCACATTCTTCACATCGAGCTTCGCCGCTGGGCAGATATCATGGTCATTGTGCCCCTGTCAGCTAATGCTTTGGCGAAGTTGGCTATGGGTTTGAGCGATAACTTGGTCTACTCTGTGGCTCGAGCTTGGGATACTACAGGCTTGATTGATGAGGCTAGACCGGGAATTAGGCTGCCTTACACCGGACGAAGTATTGCAGAGGGAAAGGAAGGAAAGGTTGTGAGGAAGAAAGGGGTTCTGGTTGCGCCAGCAATGAATACTGCTATGTGGAATCATCCTGTGACGAAGAGGCATTTGGATGTCCTGGAACGAGAGTGGAACGTTGCGAACGGAGGGTGGATAGAGGTGCTGAGGCCGATCGACAAGGGTCTGGCGTGTGGAGATAAAGGCGGCGGAGGCATGAGGGAGTGGAAGGAGATTGTGAAGGTTCTTGAGGACAGACTGGAGCTCGGTGGTAGGAAGCGCGCGACAGTGGAAGAGGACACAGATCTCATTGTCGTCGACAGCTGAGTAAGAAATGTGGCAACATTCTCTGGAATGTTTCTCGTTATGTCGTATCTGCATAAGCGAACGGACTGTAAGACTCTCTCTTCAAGCCAAATGATCGATGGGTATCTTGCTAATGAACGCAGCAAGTAAATGAGCGCGCTGTCACAATATGTCTGATCCTGTGAGCTGTGGTCGACGCAAAGAGATACGAAATGCTCCAGCCCAATGATGATCTCACACCCGCCATCTGAACGCTTCGCTCTCGTTGGTGCCTCTCGATGGGTGCATAGCACTGTCCGGCCTCTGCACAAGATGTGCGAATTGCGGGTTCACGCCCATCGGCGCCGAGATCTCCATCTCACGGTTCTGGACGTTGATTGGGAGTGGTGGAGCGAGGCTTTGGCGACTCTGTCTGCCGAACATGCCGAAGACCTTCTTCTTGGTGCAGACTGTAGCGCGGGAGTACTTGCTCGTGGGCGAGACTGGAAGATCATTGCGGTGGCTGCCGTTGTATGTTGATGGTGAAGTGGTCGAAGCTGCGGTATGGTAGGACGGCAGGCCTGACTCGCGACGATCCGAGTTGAACAGGCGAAACGGGTTGGTGCTCGTCTTGGTGGGTGATGGCGTGATTGGGTTCGGGATGTAGGATTGGGCAAGTACTGGCGCTGGTGGAGTGCGCGAGCCACAGCTCTCGGTCGAGACAGACATTGGCGTCTTGTGGATTGCAACAGCGCCGTGCGACCTCACCATACGAGCAGTGATACCCTGCTTTCGATCCTGGAAGACATAGCTCTGGAATGAAATTAGTTCACATGACAACTGCAATGGACCATGATGACTTACAGCGAGCAGATTGATCCAGCCCAGGATGAAAATGAGAATGCCCGAAGCGATCACGATGCGCCAAAATGCCATGCCCAGCTCCTTCTGACTTCCAGCAGATTTATTGAGGTTGCCCATGACTTGGATGCCAATCACAACCATAGCAATGGCAAGAGTCACAAAGCCACGTGATGGACTGAGAAGTGGCCAATTTCGTGCGAAGTACCCTTTGAAGATTGGGAGCTCGGAAGTGATGAGGAATACTGTTAAACATCAGCACAATTTGTTTCACCACAGCGATTCTTGCTGAGCTTACGACTTGACATGAGCGTGATGACATGGCTCAAGCCATCGAAGAAGAAGAGGTGGTTATCGGTGTTGGTCTTCACCAGCATGACAATGCTGGCAGTGACCACAGCGAGAAAGCCGATGATGTTCATCACGCGGACACCGTTGAGGATGATGTAGCCAGCGCCTGAAAGCGTCTTCGGCGAGAGGGTCATCTTGCTCGTCTGCTTGTTGCTTCGCGTCTTGTCGATTCTGAGCTTCGTGAAGAGTGCCTCGATGCGATCGGACTCAAAGGGAAGGTAGACGAGCCTAAACAGTCAGTATGGCACGCCACTGGCACCATCAGGTTTGCAACGCACTTATCAGTCGGGTACACGCGCAGGAACATGTGCTGATTGTTCGTGCTCGCGAAATTAGTGGTATGAGCTGGCTTGCAGTTCGAGGGTGGGAATTTGTTAATGCTGTATGTTCTGAAGAAGGCGGTCGACCAGCGGAGACGCAGTAATGAAAGGCGCAAATGTGTCGGGTATGAAGTTGAAAAGCAAAAAGAAAGAGAAAAGGCAGGAGCCTGTCGAAGGCAACCAAGCACTTCTCGTGGAAGAATAGAATGGACAATAGAATGTGCCTGACAATACCTGAAGAGAGAAGCACAATGGGCTTGAGCTTCACTTGAAGAGATCTTCAAAAGCCCGGACCAGAATCGCATGGATCATTCCTATTGTCGCCAAGCCAGGATATGCCATGAATAGACGCGGGCGTTGTTGTGCACGGAGTCGGTGACGGTTTCGTACAGACAGTGAATTACTGCTCGACGTGTTGTCCTACGAGAAGGTGAAACGCATCTTGGCGTTTGTGCTCCAGGCACGAGTGAGAGATTCTGCTGATATTTTGGCTGGCGCGAAAGTCGCACGATCTATTCGGTCGAAGCACAAGACGTTCGAGAGCGACATTCGATCCAGCATGACCTTGAGGTAGTACAGGCGCTTCTGTTGGCTGCAAGTGCTCTTCAATGTACGCACGATGCGGGTCTTTCTGGGGTGAAGTCGTTCATTTTCAGTTGGTTGGTGAGGATTGTTTGTTCTCGAAGCGCGCCGCCTTCGTGTTTCAGGTTTGCCGTGCCGCGCGAGGCGCGAGTTCAGCCCAAGTGTGCCCGGTGCCGGATCAGTCACATCGCATGTAGCACTAAGGACATTCTTCACGAAGGCATTCATCGTGCTGCTCGATTGAGGTGAGTTGTTCTTGTTGTTATTGCGAGGTAGGTAGACGCGAAAGTGGCACGCGACGCGATCTTCACTCCACTTGGCACGGGGCAGAACCTAAGGCCGATATTTTTCCTGTTGCATGATTTCCACCTCCAATGGCGACATGACCTCAATCTACCATTCAATGGCAGCTTGGGCGATCCACCACCAGACTACTGTACAGCTTACAGCACGTACCAACACACTGATGAGCCGCAGCGCAATCAAATGTCAGACATAGTCACCACCGACGCATGCAAAAAGGACAGGACTTTCTTGAGCTTGCAATTTTCACGCTATTGGTACAATCGTTAACTTCGTCTAGGTAGAGGTGTGAAGCCGTGCTGTCGCTCAGCATCGGCTTCATCAGACTCATCATATTCTACAATCATATGCTTCATGATCTTGTCTGAATGTCCTGGGCGGGCCAACCTTTCCCTACTGCTGCTGCGCGATCGCCGAGCAGATTCGCTGGTGTCTCTATCGTTGCCGGTAATCGTGGTAATGGTCCGACCGTGCTTTGGAGATACCATGACAAAGTCGTCCAGAGGTGTAGCTCGTCCACGAGATCTGCTATTAGGCATCGGACCAGAGCGCCTGCCACCACTGCTGCTGCCTAGCCCCATCTTTTCGAAAGCCATACGAATCAGTGGCCGGAGCGTAGCCATGCAACCAGCAGTCACACCGATGCCTATGATCAATTGTCAGTGCCTTTCAAGCAGAGTTGTGCCGACCATTGAGTGAATGAACATACCTATCTCTACCGTGGTCCATATGGCCACGCCAACAGTATTGACTGGGCAAGTTAGCATAAGTCGAGCTAATGTAGGATCGACAGCACGTACAGAGGAAATCCCCATTAGATCCATCAAAGCTTTGACTGAGTGAGCCAACATAAGGCAGTCTGACGATGGTCGCCGATGATCCGATGGCTGCGAAAGATAGAATTACGGCGACCAAACGCTTCTGCCTGGTGCTCATCTGCAAGTCCTTGACGATGAATGCTGGCAGTATTCCGAGCGTCCAGTCTGCGATCACGTTGAGACCAGAGACACCATAGGTGAGGCCGACGACAATCTCAGGTTTGATGCAGTGTTTCTGGTTTGGGTCCAAGCTCCACCAGTCACTAATCGGCCAGCATTGGAAGACTATCACGAAGAAGAACGCAAAGCCGAACACAGCAGCCAAGATCATCACCAGCCGCACGATCCAAATGTGTATCTTGTTTGTTGCAACTCGGAGTAGGAAGAGGCCGATGGACACCTTCAAGAAAGACGTGGCGCACACGTAGAATATCTCGCAGAAGTACCAGAACTTCAGCGCAAGTTCGGCATCCGCAGGTTCGAGGTCGACGAGATGTTGTCCTGTGCCATGGACGATGCCTCCGAGCTGAGCGATCAAGTATGCACTGAACAATAGTTGTGTAATCAACATGGTCCAGTCATCGCTGCCAAAGTTGCGAAGCATGCCAGCCCGGACGAAGATGCGCAAGCTGACGGCAATCCATGAAAGCACCAGGAAAGCTATGTTGACTCCGAGAGTAGCTCTGCTCTCGAGGGTGGACATGATGAAGTTCGGTGACGCTGCTTTCGATGTAGTGCTCTCGGTCCGTCGTATCGTTCGTGCTGACAATGAGGAACTCCTGAAGCTCCTGCCGTTTAGCATTCTCCCGATGCCCTTCACATGAGCATAGTCCACGAGTCCTCCTCTCTACCCCGGCTGTGCAAGTATCAGAAAGAAGAGGAGAGTATATTAGAGTGGGAACAGAACCAAAGATTTTGCATTGCATCTGGCATGGGTGCCACTGTATATCAGGCTACATGGACCAATACTACTCCACCTACTCTTCTCCTTTACGAGCGAGAAACATGCGACTCTGGTCCACTGACACGCCCACCAATTCCAGATGCGGCACTATGCCGGGTTCCTGCATGGACTAAGCTCGAGCAACAATGCCATTGTTGGGAGCTATAGTCTGCAAAGATATCCAGGTCAGTGGATCGGGCAGGATTCCAGAAGGAGTGTGTACGCCAACCGACATCAGCCTTGGAGGAGCCGTCGTTATACAAGGGTGTGCACGAGCCTGCCGCTGGCAAGTGCGTGCAGCATGTGGAGAGGTGGGGCGGGCCGCTTGTGCTCAAAATTTCTTAGAGCGAATGCCCAAGGCACATCACGCCTCTCACATGCAGAGCTACGAGCCGTCCTGATATCCTGAAGCCTGTCTACATGCTAGAAAGAGGTATAGGCCGATCGCCCTCGTAAAGACCTGTACGGCAGTTGACTGTGGTATGAGACATTCTTATTCTAGGACAACTTCTTGAACAGCACTTCGAAAATGGAACTCAATTCACGTCGCCCCATCACGGTCAGACTCGCGTAATTCGCCCCCATGTGACTCCACTGATGACTATACCATGAGCTGTGCCAAGGGTCAGAATGGAGTGCGTCTCCATCGGCATCGCTCAATGACTCGACTACCGACATGCCGGCAGGCTCCGATATTTGGTGTGATATGCAGGAACGCCTCATTCAGGTTCAGGTATCGATCCAGAAGTTCCTCCCCAGAAAGACACAACTGGTCGGCAGTTGGTTCATCCATGGCAGAAGTGATCTTTGATCTCTACGAGGGCGTTAGACTTCAGCATAGCACAGCATGTTACGCACGAGGAGACGTGCTTGGCTAGCGGAGAACTCCAAAACCAGATCCAGGCCAGGGACTAATGGCCGATCAATAGAAGCGAGCATTCCGGTGAGAGCTTCCTGTCTATGCTTCAGCACTACTCCTTTGTTGAGGACAGGGCCAAGCCGATTCCACGACAGAATGCAGAGCTCTCGCGCAATGACAACGATAATTGACGAGGCAATGAGAATGCCCGACTCGTCGTCAATTTGTGCCAACAACCATCACTCAAAGCGAATTAGTGGTGAGGATTTGTACCTCGTTGTACCTAAGCTCTCAGCTGAGCCACTGACAGTGAACCTCCGTGGTTCAGACCCATGGCACCTTGGAAGATTTGGATCGACGGGGACACTGGGATGATAAGAGTCTGTCTTTCACAGGCCTATCGTAAGCCCGGAATTGAAGATATGGCGAGCCAGGAATTATAGACCAACGATGAATATTCTTGCCCAGTTTCCATGTCCACAGCAATGCCCTTTCTCGAATGAGAGAATGCTCTTCATGAAGTAGCAGTGAGGCTCCACGATAGTGTAAGCAGAAAAGCTTCGCAGCACTAGCACGTACACGTTGGTGATGGTGACCATGCCATCACGTACGTCGACGACCGAGCTGCCAGAGGCTGGCCTGCTTGTCGTTGCATCTTCCAAAGATTCAGAGCGGCAATTGTCGGAGTAAGATTGCTCTACCGTGTTCGTGTCGTTGTGTGGATTCATAGACGACCATCGATTATCTCGTTAGAACCTGGTGCTTCTTCCAAGTGCCTAGGAAGACTTCGGAGAAGAAAAGCGACTGTATGATCACCACCGATCACCACCACACGCAAGTATTGGTGAAGCAAGAGATTTAAAACTGATGTGTAGTTGGAGTGAATAGTTTGTTCGATGCAAGCGATTAATACACTATACAATTAATTACAGAGTCCATCGTCTGAAGTGAAGGACTTTGGGTCAATCATGATCTCGTAAAACCAAATCTCTTTCACCTTCTCGACCGAATGATAAACTTGTCGATCTATTGTCTCTGCATTCCACATTACGCTTAGTTCTTGCCTGGCAGACCGATGCCGCCCGGGACGATCGGAGTGACGACGGGTTCCAGGAAAGAGGTTACAGTGGTCAACAAGCCTCCAGCCTCAGTGGTTGCTGTCACAGGAATACCAGTAATAGTCGTCAAAGAACCATCTCCCAAAAGGCTCGTCACAGTGGTGAGTGGTGCAACATCTCCTCCGTCTGTAAAGCCGGTCAGTTAAAATGCGTAGGAGCTGGATTGCTACATCATTGACTCACCGACTGGAACCTCAACAGTAGGTGTTGGAGTGCTGTCGCCTCCCAGATCAATGGATGGATCTGTAACAGTGAGAATGTTGGACACAGTAATCACGCTAGGAACCAGCGTAGTGACTAGAAAGTGTCAGTGCTTGTGCGGCAAATGGGGTGTGATTGATGCTTACTAGTCGTCAGAACATCATTGACGTCCGAAACAACTTCAGAAGGCAGAAGAGTGGTCACAACGTCAACGACAGTGGTCAAAATTGGGTCAAGAATGCCGGTCCCGGTCGGTGTGAGGTCTAAGTGAATAGTCAGCATATCCTGAGTCGCGTGATAGCTGGAGCGAACTCACCGGTCAGAGTGACAGGGATCAAAGATGTCAACGTCGACTCAAGTCCATCAATTCCTGTAGTGGGGATCAAAGACGTGATCGTATCGATGATGTCTGTGCCAGGCAAGTCGGTAGGAAGCGTGACAGGGATCAAAGAGGTCAAAGTCGACTCCAGTCCGTCAATTCCAGTGGTAGGAATGAGCGAAGTGATCGTACCAATGATGCCTGCGTGTGACAAATGGTTAGCCAGATGAAATGGTCCAACTCGTGGGTACTGACCTGTGCCGGGCAAATCTGTGGGCAATCCGTCGGTGACTTCGCCAATTATGGAGGTGATCGTTGAGATGATTCCGTCCGCATCTGCTCGTAGCCGTGTCAGTAAATGTTCCAAGAGTTCTCCTTGATGCAGAAACTTACCGGTTGTAGCTGTGATAATAGCGGTATCGATGTCTGCGCACTTTTAGTAAAGTCCAGCGATAGAGGGAGGAGCCTAAACTAACCAGTGGTAGTTGTTGGCAAGCCTTGGTCATCGGTGGTGGTGATCGTCGTTGGAAGCTCAACCTGCATGCAGCATTAGCATAAGCATTTGTCGTTCCTGTCAATAAAGTCTCGGTGCGGATACTCGATGCTTGAACGCATCGTGCTCAGGTGACCTCTACATGGTTCCAGGAGATTCTGCAACTTACGGTCGTCTCTGGCAAATCTGTAGGAAGACCATTGCCATCGGTGTTGGAGGTGGTGGTAAAGCCATCCTCGCCTATGAAACTGTCAGTCACTGTATCTTAGAAGGAGGAGCTGCTTTCTAACCCACCAGTTGGCAGGATCGTTGGCAGAAGGAGAGTTCCACTTCGGGTGGTTCCAGCTCCGGTGGTGGAGGTCTGAGGTCCCTCGGTCGAAATGCTACCATCATCCGTGCAGTCACCAGTGATGGTGAAAGTACGTGGAGGGATAGTGAAAGCAGGAACTAAATCTTGCGTCAGCACAGAAATCTCATCATTTTCTGCCTTATGGCTATACTTACTGGTCACGAATGGGTCGAAGGTGAATCCTGGAATGACAAAGTCCGGAATCACAAACTCCTGGTCATTGGCACAGGTCGTTGGGTCTGGTCCTTGGGTTGGATCAGCAGTAGGCGTGGCTACAGAGCTCGTGCGGGTGTTGGTGCCGAAGGGGAAGCCATTGCCAAATGGAAAGTCGAATGGAAAGCTGGGTCCAAATTGTGGCATGGCATTGGCCGTAGCCGCCAGCAAAGCGAGCTTGGTAATCTTCGAGCTCATGTTGACTGATTGGACGATTGATGAAATACGAAATAAAGCCGGAAAGAGTCGAAGAAAGCCACGAGAAGCTGGCGAGTATGCTGGGGATGTTTGACGGATTGTGGTCGAGGGCAAACACTTTATAGAACTGCTTCGTTTAGCATCGAGCACGCGGCTACAAGATTAACTGACGACATTGGCAACAGTATGTCGGCGGCCGTGACAAGATTGGGCAATGAGACAGTAGATGATGCGGTACCGATCTTACTACCACCGTACGCGAAACGATAAGGATGCCGCACACTCTCAAAAACTTGGAGCAAGGACGGTCTGACGTTTGTGGATCCTCCATGAGCGGCATGATGGCATGGGAATGTGTGTTACTGCAATATTGTAGTTGCAAAGAGGCACGGCTATAGCCGCTGGTAAGGCTATCGACTGAGGTGAGACCTGCGGCCACATGGCTGCATAAGGAGGGATCTGCCAACTGTTTCACCCAGGAGCTTGATCGATAAAACGTGATCGGGTGGAGTTCAACGGTCATCTGTATCAATTTCAGCTTGCTTTCCACCAGTTAAGGATGAACACTTCGATGTCCTGAGACACTATTGCATTGGAGGCTTGCACGTTCTGTCTCTATAACTTCTTCAGATCTTGGTGATCTACTCGCAGAGCACTGAAGAAGCCTCGATGTTATCGGAGTGTAGTCTTCGGCTCAGTTGCACGGGCTGAAATTGCTTGAAGCTATCCCCCAACGGTCTGGTCGGCGTTGGCTATAGCGAGAGATCTGGCCTTGTTTTGCATCGGGACCACACTGCGATCCGCTGGAGGTTCTCTGCGTAAAGCTCCTTTGTGGCTGCATGTCTGGCGCGTGGCATATGAGATGTCCCGCAGTCAACCAATTGCTTGGCGAGCCAGATGAGCGCCTTACCGTTTCTGGTCACATGTACCATGGGCACGCGGCAACATTCATGCGAACCAGTGGCTTTATCCTCCGCGAGACTCCTAGATGGCTGGACAGTGAACACGCACACGCTCGTTTGCGCCACGATGCGATCGCAGAGCGTTTCAACTTGCTCTTCTCAGATGTCACCTTGGTCACTACAAGGATCGTACTGCAGAGTATCGACCCCATGTCTCGCGGAGATGGTTCAGCAGTGTTCGCATATCGATCGACATGTCATCTGGTTGTTTGGCCGCTCAATGAAGAATGCGGCTCGCTACGAAGCCCGTGATGGTCTTCGCAGAGCCATTGCTGAATAGACGAGCTGATGAGTATTCGACAGCCACTGATGTACCATGATCATCAGCTCGAACTCGATCTGTGCACAATTGCCATTCCTGTTTCGACGCAGATGTTGCACATACGCGCGGTCAAACGCCATTGACAATATCGCCACCAAATGCGGGCTCGTGATTTATGGTCAGGCTGGCATGTGTCTCCTCAACAAATCCATGCGCAGTGACAATGAATGCCACAGATGCCATATGGTGCGTATGCGAATCGCATACAACCGACAGCAGTCGGGATCGAGTTCGCCACCACAAGTCCTGGGGAGGGAATTGAGACGGTTTTACACCCTGTGATACGATGGCCACGCAACAATCGAAGACCGTGATCGTACTCTCTGAAAAGGCGGCCGGTGCTCTATCCGCATCTTCTAAGCACAAAGGGTGTATCGGAGAGGCGACGTGATCAATGTGCACGCTCACGCTAATGCAAGCGATCTCGAAAACGAGCGACTTTGATTGCTATGAGCTCGAGTCGTGATTGGTGACGGAATTTCAGTCAAGGCTGCGAGGACAGCTCTTTCGCTCAGGGCAGTAATATGGGCCACGCTCTATATTGACAAGGACAGTAATGTTCCTTCCCACAGCCAGAGGCTTGAATCGCAGTCACCGAGAGCGTTGTCGTTGCGCGCTTGCGTCACTCCTGCTACTCTTCGGCGTAGCGATTAGGCTGTTAACGCAGGATAAGTTCCGAGGGCATTGTGTACCACTGAACACGCCCAGTCCAAAAAGCACGGGAGTGTGCCTGGCTGTTGCGCAAGGCGATTTGGGCCACCGAAGCAGACAGCACGCTGCCGCAGAGAGTCTCCATGGCTAACAACAAGCTGTTCACTGTAATGTCGCTCCGGCAGCACAGACGCTGTACAGGTTGGTCGCTCTAAGGAGAACGGCATGCGGCTGTTGAGCCGTTTGGTTATCCAGCGGTAACTCCTGCACTCCAATACCTAGGACAACTTTTTAATGAGACCACATGTTGCACTGCTTCAGTGCTTCCATTTCTACCCGCAAATCTCCTCCTAGCTCTTGCATGCACCACGTTGTGTTCTAGACAGTCCATCTGGCGTCTCAGCTTGCTCGAAGCACAAAGCTGCTGCTGGGGAGATAGACGGACATTGCGCAGGCCTGATCCAGATCCCCTTACGCGTCAAACTATCAATCTGGTCACACCGTTGACTGTGGCTATGGTCGATACAGCGCCCGCAGCAATAGTCTATCAGCAAGGCATCGAGACAGCTGGTAATCACTGCTCACACCGCACGTGATTGACTTGGCAAAGACCTCCCAGACCTCTTCGTATCTTCAAACATCCTCTCCTGACAGGCTGGCCAGCATCACCACCAGGTCAGCGTATCCGTCTCGTACGAGATCACACACCTCTGTGCCGCTCACAACTTTATTGCTCAGCGAAACGCAGGCTTCCTAGCGATGAAGTGTCGCGCTACAACGCACATTATTAATGACCGCGAATGACTTCAATTCCAGAGGTTTGAACAACCTGCGCAATAACAATATCGCGCGTCGAGAGAGGGAACTTGGCTTCACATGGATGACTGCCCCAGCGAAGACTGAACATCTCTTCGACAGGCTCATGCCTGCCGAAATTATGTCTACGGCCAATCACAGTGCCGAGAGAAGGAGGGCAGAAGTCAACAATTTTAGGAACAACATTCCCTCACGCCGTACGAAGTCGATGCGATGCTAGAAGCCATGAAGCTTTGCGTGGCGATGCTGTGTGCGAATATGCATTGACACGTCTCAAAACTTCGCAATGGAGCGCTCGATGGCGGCCTACTTCCGTGTCATAATTGCTCTTGAGACGCAGCATTCAGATCGAGGTACTGCTCCACAATTCGAAAGAACGCAATGAGATCGGCTAGAGAAAGCTTCTTCGATGTGCTTGGTAGCTATGGTTCACGATGACAGTTCAGAAGCTGCAGGGACCAAACCAATAGCAGACGATCACGCTGAGCAGAGCCGCCGTTCCTGGCGTCAGTCTCCATGCTATCCATCTTCGGCCACGGTAGCGGCTGGCCTACCCGTGCGACTTTAGATGGGAAGACAGGGGTCCAGGTTGGCGGTCATAACCCTCTTCTCCATCGAATAGTTCTCATCACGGTCTCTGCCGGAGGCATGGAGCAGTATTACAAGTCGCGAAGGAGCCCAGTCTGACTGTCTCCGCTACCCTATACAGGTAGTACAGTCGAACTTTTGCTTCACCAGTCATTCATTATATCTGTTTGTTGATAATGCTTACTCTAATAGCCGCAGTTCTGGCTGTACTTCCTGCTGTATGGGCCTCATCAGACCATCCTGGGCTCGAAGAAAGACAAGGCAGAGGAGGTGGAGCACGTGCAGGACTTGAGAGAGTGAAAGCACAATACTCGACGGCCTTGCGAGGGACGTTCAGCGGGCAATGCAATCCCTCCAATGTCATAGTACGGAGAGAATGGTACATCGATGGGAAGAAGTCGCATGCAGCCACATGTGCTAATGATGCTTTGTAGGGGAAACTTGTCACCTGCAGAACGTCAAGACTATATCCGCGCCACAAGGTGTCTCTACAATAGGCCTTCGCAGACTCCTCCAGATTTTGCATCTGGTGCACGGAATCGGCTGGATGACTTTGTGGCGGTCCACATCGCAAGCGAGGCTCGCGTCCACTTTTCACCTTGGATCCTGCCGTTCCACAGATGGTTCATCTTCCTATATGAGCAGGCGCTTCGTAACGAGTGCGGGTATCAGGGTGGTATGCTGCCATCGACCTGAAGAAAAGAAATCTGGGGCTAATGCGACTCTCAACTAGGCTTACCCTACATGGGCTACGAGACTTATGGCTATCAAGATCTCGAGTTCACTGCGATGTTCGACGGCTCACCAACTTCGTTCGGCACGAACGGCTCGCCAGCTCCAGACGGCTGTAACTGTGTGGGAGGGCCATTCTCAGATTTCGTCACAAACCTTGGACCGATCGCTGGAGGCGGAGGATGCACACAGAATCCCCAGGCTGATGGACTTGGGTACAATCCTCGATGTCTGGAGCGGAAGTTCGATCGAACAGTCATTGGCAATCTGACATATGAGAATGTATATGACACTATCACTGGATTTGATGGTAAGTTGGCTCGATGGCGGTGGCAAATTAGCATTCATGCTGATGAGGACTACAGAGGCCAAGGACTTTGGCCTGCGTATCGAGCAGTGGCCTGGAGGCCTACACCCAACGCCACACACCGCAGTCGGTGGAGCGCAGGACGATATTCCTGGATCTCCTTGCGATCCTTGGTTCTACACCCATCATGCTGGACTAGATCGGGTATGGGCCATCTGGCAGAGCATCGACTACGATCTCAGAACCTTTGCATTGCCTCCTCCTGAGCCTTACAACAGAGAGCGACAGTCAAGAGGATGTGAGTGTGGCAATTGGCTAGTATTGCAAGTGTTTTATGCTGATGATTGCAACAGGGCCTCCAGCTGAGCGAGTGACGCCGCAGAGTGTCATGTACCTCTCGCCGGCATTTCCAAGCATCACCGTCGGCGAAGTGATGAGTACCACGCATGGTCCTCTCTGCTATGTTTACGAGTAAGAGAGTCATTTCTGCCATCGTATGTACAGTTCGTATCATTTTTCATACCTAGAGACTGCTGCATAGCGCGGAGTTCTGCGAAGCTGCATTCTCCTATCCTCGAAAACGTGCCTCACCATTTATGGTCTGTATCGAGCCGTAAGGCGGGATCGTGCTATCTTACCTGACTGACAAGAGAAGCACTGCGCGCTACAGCTTCGAATGTGATCAAGTTGGCAACATCGTGAACTCGAATAGCGAGATGCAGGCATATAACACCAGCGATGGATTGAAGTCGCTAGGCGCTAGACGAATGCAATGATTGGAACCTTGTGCTAGCAGGAGCGAGCCTGTGTTGGAGTATGCCACGCTATCGCTCGTGTCAATTGTGGTCTTAGAGGATCAATCGCATCTCACGATGGACAGGAGCCATCTACAAAACGTTCCAACCTCTTGCTTCCCTGCTGGGTACGTGAAGCGATCTTGGCTGTGTTCGCACGCAGTCGCACAGCCGATCAAGGACAGATGGAGCTCGTCGATCCTCCAACAGGTTACTGTCGGGGTTGAATCGGAACCTCACCACAAACGCTCTTCAAGTCAGTCTCCAGCCCCGTGCCACGTTTCGATCAACTCCCACGTGGTCATCAAGATGGCAGTAGGACAACGGGCTGGCCTGTCCAGGGCGGCAGCCTTGCTGTACCTGACACTAATCTGCGCTCCTTTGTTCTCAACACTACCAGTGCCTGTTTCCGAGATGTGCACGACTCTCAGTAAGGAACCGACATTAAATTGCGCGCCGAGCCTAGGCTCTTCGACTTGTGACCTCGCCACGACCTGAACACACACGCTAGACTCCAACACCACGCCCAAAACAAGTCGCTCCAATTCTGATGCGAGGACAAGTGGCATGGTCTCAGTCATACCGTGACATATGAGACCAGGACACTTCCACAAGACATCTCAGCGTACCGAAGCACTTTTGTTATGCCTCGAGTCCACGTAGGCGGCAGAGAAGTAAGGGCATTGCGCAGAAACAGAGCAGACTTTCGTGCATTCACTTATTTCTCCATCGTGCAACTAAGCAAAAGCTTCATATTATACACGAATCTCAACCCCATGCTCCCATGAAAACAAAGAAAGCCTGACCAAATATGCCTACAGCGAACTCGCTACATCTAAACCACTCTCCGCTCTCCCCTCTTCTCCCGATCAAAGTCCTCTCGTCGCCAACCGCTTCTTCAAAACCCTATACCGTCTCGCGCACACCTCCTTCTCCTGGTCCGTCTTATGCTCATGGTAAGTATGCACGCCTCTCCAATCTGGTGCCATTTCCCGGATCCCATGTCCACAATGCCGCCCATGAAGCACTTCCCACTCGTCTGTCGCGTCCACCACTCCGTCGTCATCTTCGCAAGTCTTGCACATTGCTGCGTTGAGGTTCATGGCCAGGTTCAACGCGATCTCAGCGATGAGCTTGCTTGGGAATCTGTCGAGACGCTCGATGGCCCGCTGGTAAGATGATGGGTCGTTCTTGTTGTAGAGTCGAAGAGACTGCCAGACCATTTGGTCGACAATGTAGCGGCGGAGTGGGGAGGTCTTTGGGAGGCTCTCGTATGCGTAGGCGACACTTGGATCTTGGGCATCTGTGCCGAAGGGAGTGTACATGTGGTAGCGCGACCAGGGGGATTCCATCGGCTGGACGGTCCCCTCAGCGGCAATCTGCTCTGCTGGCGCCATCCATGCGAAGCGGAGCTGTATGATCTCGAAGATTGCTTGGCGGAAGAAGTGGGATGCGTATTTGTCTGCGAAGATGTAGATTTCGAGGAGCTTTGAGTATTGCCATGTGAGTGGGTTGCTGGGGTCTTCTGGTGGATCTTTTGGGTAGTGGAAGTAGGAAGTAGGAGGCAGGGAGTTGTTGCTTGAGTTCTCGTCTACGTCCATTTCGACTTCTTCGCCTCCGTCAGCCGACTCGCTGATCTGAGGCATCGAGCTCGTCATCCGGAATCGCTGTTCGTATGCCCACAAGACAAAGGTTTCGAATACCCATGGCTACACATCGTCAAGCTCCGTCTCAAGTGGCTCTTTGCGATCATCCTTCCGCACGAAAGCAGTGCTGAGATACTCGGACATTGCACAGATTACAGCTCTGGGAAGCGTGAATGTTTTTGGGGACTGTTTAGCGGGTCCAGTGCCGCGGACTGTGATCGTGACAAGCGAGGAGTCGAAGAGCATCGCGGTTGAGTACATTGGATGTGGAATCCGGATTGACTGCCACTTTGCGAGGTCAGACTCGAGCGCCACTTGAGCTGCTTGGTCCATCTTGGCGGTTGTAGCAGTAGTGCGTGGACAATCAGAGTTCGAGGTGTTATTGTATACTCAATTTTTCTTAGGCAGGGCGTCGACGAGACTGAGATTGAGATTCGAGGCAAAAGCAGAACATATCGAGCGCGTGTTCAGAGTGCGGCGAGGTACCAAAGCTCGTTTGAATATGCACGCTAGGCGTTAGCTCGTCAGTAGCGCGGCTACTCAAGGACGCGCATCCTTTGCCAGATGACGCCGCTCCGCGACTTAGGACATCGAAGATTGCCTACAGTGTTGTGATGCAGTGGTGTATATTGATCTTATAGCTCTTTACGTTGGTATAGTGGTAGGCGTCATGGCGCGGGGACGGTGAGAACAGCCTGCAAGCTCGCGAGGACATTAGCCGGTCAAGGAGACGTGGGAACTGCCTCTGTATGATCAGACCGGCTCAGACCATCGCAGTGGGGGAACGGTACAACGGGATCGTAAGTGCCAGCTGGCGTAGCGCGGCGCAGGCAAAGTGAAGTAGATGAACAGCAAACCGGGCCAGTCTTCAGCAATCACTCCTCGAAGCATTCCATGTCCTGCCTGAGCAGCCTTTCCACTTGCTCTGGGCCTCTCCATCGAAAGCATTATATTCGAATCATGAGCTCGCACTTTCGAAGCAGTTGTTGCCGTTGTTGGCTCAGTCAGTAAGTCGTCTGCTAAGCAGATGCCTGACAGTTGCACAGCGTAGATGAGGGCGGATGAGGCTAATCGCGCTCTCATGTCTGCTTCGTCAATCACGACTGCGGCATTGGTGACGATCGTTTTGCTTCCCGTCTGGCCTCGTGTCCAAGAGAGCGTACCACAATGGAAAGAGGCTGTACATCCAAACATGATACTCATTGCATGTCTATGGTCTAACTTACAGAACAACTCCCGCTCCCGCCGTCCCCTCGTATGCTTTTGCCCACTGCCTGGATCAGACTGATGCTCATGACTGTGCACCCAAATGCAATGCACACGTATGCTGCATACGTCTCCCACGTTTTGCGCTTCGTGAGCTTGACGAAGCAGAGAGGAGGCAGGATGTATGCCAGCGCGCAAGCACTTGTTGCGCCGACCAACTCAAACACAACACCAAGATCGCAAGTGATGAGGGCCATGCCCATGGCTGATAGAACGAGGGAGGTCGTAAACATGAGGTGTCGATTCGGGTTGAAGGCCTCTGTAGGGAAGTAGTACTCCGTCATGACCTCTCGGCAGACGAAGCATTCGAGCGGGAGGGTAGTAAGCATGTTTAGGCCAAAGCAAAGCCGAGCGACATTGACCATGAAATTGTCGTTGCGGAAGTTATTAAGCACATTGCCTTGCGTGAGACTGCCGAATGTCAGATAGCCAGCCAACGCCATGACCAGACAGGCGACCATTGAAATCGAAGTGCTCCAGTGTGTGACTTTGGCAAAGCGGTCCATCGTGGGTGTCTTCAGTGAGCCGTAGATCAAAAGACTGTTGTGATGGCAGACAAAGGCGAAAGAGATGACGCCTATCGCCTGTACCACGCCTGGATTGATGATCAAGCTGGACTTAATCGGCCCTTTGAGCTCGGCTGGTGCGAGTGGGCCTTGTACGAGAACTGTCACCAAGATGACAATCATGCTGACAAGTGCCAGGGAAGAAGCCTTGGCCAGCATGGCAATGTCTCTGTAGAGAGACAGAGGATATGAGATGCCGAGTGTGAAAAGCACAATGATGGCCCTCCGATCCGTAAGGAGGCCGATAATTGGAATATTGTGCAGAGAAGGAAAGACGGAGGCAAAGACTCTGGGTATCGTGTCTCCGATAATGATACAAAAGGCGACCATGCCTCCGAAGGCGAAGGCCCACTGGGCGACTGAGATGGCGACAAGTCCCGACTTGCCGAAGCAGTGCTCCATGGTTGCTTGGAAAGAGTTGGCTCCACTCAGCTTGGAGTTTTTGACAATCAAGCGTATCGTCCAGTCTACTGTGACAGTAAGGAGGATCAAAAGCACGATGCCGGTAAGGAGTCCTGCCTGCTTGAAGGCATAAGGCTGCCCGATGATGCCGGCTCCGATGATGCTGTTGGCCATGTTCATGAAAGCACTGCTCAAGCCACTTTTCGGCCGGGCAGACTCCAGCAAGTCTTCCTCCAGATATTCGATGTCGTTTGCCACCGATACGCTCGGCGCCTCGATGCCCGTCAGGAGCGGTGCGCGCTGCTGCCCTCCCGATGCAGCATGGCCGTTCATGTAGTCCTCATCCTCCATCCAGTCGGTCTCGCCAATCGTGTCTGGTTCGGCGACATCGAATCGCACTCGATGCGGCGTTCGAGGCTCGCCATTGGGTCTGCTCTGCGCAAAGCTCGACTGTCGTCTGGGAGGTCCTGGTTTGTGCTGTTTCACGGGCGAAGGCGGCTTCTCGTAGACGATGCTGTCCTCATCCCCCGAACCATCGTGATCCTCCTTCAGCAGTCCAGCAATCTCATCGGTGCTGCCCTCTTTGCGCGCAGCATCTCGGTCGTGCGTGTTGTCGCGGGCCATAGCAGAGCATCGTGTCCACGTTCCCTCAGCACTGCATCATTGAATGTGGTGAAGGTGGTTGTGGTGGAGCGACGTATTCTTCGATCGCTTGCAGGGCATTCACCACGCACGCATCGTTAACACGTAAGCTTCGGGCTAAACTGAGGCTATTGACGACACATGCGGCACTACGCGTGATGCCAAGAACTGCCACATGCCACCAAAGACATCACATGGACTGGTCCATTATCTGCAGTCTACCACATCGCGCGCGGCACGACGGGAGACGGCTACTATCTGCGCAATACATATGTACTACATGTGGCAGAAAGCGAATCTGCTCTACCTCCCAATGGCAAGCACGTTCGGCTAAAAGTGGACCGAAAATCGCTAGCGTGGCGCGTCTTCTCCTTCCACGCGTCTGTCCCTCTCACATCAACTTCATCTCAGCAGCGTGAAGGATGACGAGATGTACGGCCGAGTGACGCCCTGCTAGACTGCAAAATGGCGGCGATCCGCAATGTAGACCACCTGAAGGTATGGCAATTGAAGTACTGGGCATTCCTGACTGGCACTTCGTCTCCAACCAAGAAGGCTGAGCTGCAGGCAGCTCTGGTGCAAGGTCTAGGATGCATCAGGCCGAACACTGGCCAACGTGTCGTGAGTGTCGATATGGGCATCAGGAATCTAGCGTACTGCGTTGTTGACGTAAAGCCTTTGTCCAGGATCAAAGATTCCTCACGCACGTTCACAGTAAGCAGCTGGACACGCCGAGATCTGCTGAAGCCTACAGCACCCGAAGTCAGTCCATTGCAAAACTTCGCCTCAGAGTCCACTACTACGGACTCCGGCGAGCAGCTCAAGCGCAAGCTGGACACCACAGCATTCACGCCAGCACAGTTGTCCAAGACAGCGTACAATCTGGTCACCAGTCTCTTATCTCACAAGCCAGACGACATCCTCATTGAACAGCAACGCTTCCGTTCTGGTGGCGCTACAGCAATTCAAGAATGGACCGTTCGCGTCAACATGCTCGAGAGTATGCTCTGGGCATCACTTGAGACTCTCAAAGCTTCTGGCCCTGCCAAGGCCTTCTTTCCAGACGTCCACGCCGTTGCACCACGACGTGTGGCAGAGTTCTGGCTGTCAGGTCAGCACGTGTCGTTGATGCCACTGGATAACATGTTTGAGGCCAGCAGCCAAAAAGACGTGACGGCAGCAGATACGAAGTCACGACGACCACGATTCAAGATCGAGAAGAAGGAAAAGGTCGACCTTGTCAAGAAGTGGGTGACGGGCACTGGTGAAGGCACGAACGTCAATCTTGAGTTCAAAGGTCAGGCTGCCCATGTCGCGCAAGCCTTCCGAGAGCAGACCTCGCGAAGCGCAACCAAAATCGCAGGTGGCAAGCTGGATGATCTAGCAGATTGTCTTCTCCAAGCTATCGCACATCTGCGATGGGAAGGTAACAAGAGAATCATTCGGGAAATGCTGTCTGAGGAACCGGCTTGAGTGGCGACCGTGCGTCGCCCCTGCTGTCCTGACTGGCGCTCTGCGCGATAGATCAGGGCATTGCCATGGACATCGTACTCTGGCTCCAAGAGCGGTCGAATTACGGTACTGTTCTCTGCACGACCTTGCTGTCACCGAGACCTCCTGTGTCATGCCGGTCTAATTAAGCAATAGTCAATGCTCAGCATAGCGATCACGATCGCTTCGAAATGCAGCATGACTGGATTCGACTATTCCGTGCTTCGCGAAATGCCACCATGACCAGTGTGAGAGCGCTACCAGCTACCAGCATCGATGGGGAGCAGAGCAATGCTGAAGTTGGTAGCTGAGCCAAGACGTAGCGCAAGAACGTTCGCTCATGCTGGGCACATTATTTACTGCCGCGCATGGTTGGCATGTTGAGGTCTTCTCCGCCATGACCTTCTGGCATCATGCCGTTGCTCGCAATCAGAGGCAGAACGTGCTCAGCCAGACCAGTGTACGGGACAACGTCAGCTTCGTGGGCCTTCTGAGGCCAATCTGTCCTCAGCCGCAGCAGATGGAGATCTCGCGATACAAGTAGAACCATTCTCACAGCCATTTCACCCTCGTCTTGCTTGTCCAAATGTCTTCCCTGGGACATGGCAACAATGCCAAGCTTTCGTCTTAGGGTTACATGATGCTTGGGGTTAGACGTCGACGACATGATCTGGCCGTCAAATGTAATTCTGGTTCGAGAGGTCGATAGGAAATGATCTGGATATGATGTTTCCTCGTTTGCAGCTACTCTAGATAACAGCAGCGGCAGATAATTGTAAATTTTCGAATTAGCTGATTTTGCAAATATTGACTTCTTTGGGAAAGTGTCCACCCACAGGGTCACTCTGACGCGCATCTATCAAACCATGTCAGAATTATCGAGTGTCCAGGCGCTCTCAATCACTGGCACGATCACATCAGTGACTGTCTTTGGGCCGAATCGAATGCCATGTGCTCGACATGATCGGCTGGCTCGTAGCGAACGCGGAAGACACCACTCGATTGGATCGACCGCACGGGGACGAGGTTCACGATCAACACGAGGAGATCTGAGATGCATGGAAGTACTGAAAGTACGCGAAATCCATGTATGCGAAGTGACTCATTGCGTGTCTATAAGAAAAGAGCTAAAGCAGACTCCTATGGGGCCATGGCCCCTAGCTGTCAGCGCGTCGATGCAAAGGCGGCGCTATGCTCTCGATTATTCCAAATGTGTGCCTGCCAGAACCATAACTGTAGGCAGTCAGAGACCAATCATCTCTGCGAGTTTTGCTCTTGCTCAAAGTCCCTCTCGCACGCGTGAAAACATTCGCTGAATACTGCGTGTCTGCCCGTTGGCTCAGAGTTTGCGTGACGACAGGGACTACTCGCAGTAGATCCGCTGCCACTGAACGAATTCCGGCTCGAGCGGATCAGCCTCGTCAAGAGGCACAACCTCAAGCTTGAGGAGGTCAACGACGGACTTGATAGCCTCGCTATCCCAAGCTCGAATGGCTTCCTTGAGGCCGGACCACTTGACTAGGCTGTTCATCTGCTCGCTCTCGCCATCAGTCTCGCGTTGCTGCCATGGAGACATAAGTAGCTCGTCACCAGTGACGTGAGGCGCTGTCGCGTCGATATGTGGCTTGATACCGACAACGGCTTTGTCTCCAAGGTAAATGATTGGGTTCTGGGCTGGAGTCGCGACAATAGGTTCTGGGTGAATGCGATGTCCGGCGGTAGAGAGGTGGATGTAATTCTCGAATTCCGCAGTCTCGTGAGCGAGGGGCTTGATGTTATTGTCGGCTATCGTATTTGACACTGGCACAGCATCGAGACCAAGTGCGGACTAGACCTAGTTAGCTTCTCGTCGGAGGAGCTATGGATTGAAGTCACCTTACCAAGTCGAGCAGCGAAGTACCACTGGGTCCAGTTGACGCACCAAAGACACCGAACTTGTGCTGTCGTGCAGCAGCAGTCGTGCAGGCTGTCCACTGCTCGTCGACAATCTCTCGCGCCTGGCGGTCTGTCTCCTCCCACATCTGCTGGAGCAGCTCAAGCGGGACGTGGGTTCCAGCAGCTTTGGTTGTGATAGTGCGCATGAGCTGACTCTTCACATGAGCTCGTACGCCGACCAAGAAGCTCTCTTCTGTGACTATAATGCCTTACAGACTGACGTCGATGCGGCCTGTGATTGTGCCATGATCTGTAGCCATGTTGGAATAGTGCTCCGAAGTGGTAAGGTCTTTGATGACGACTTCTGCAAGGCCGAATAATAGAAGAAGGGTACAGACGAGTTGCTTGCTTGGTTGTCGAACTGTCGGTCTGTGGTGCAATGCGAAGTGGTACGTGATATAATATCCTTGATGGTATTGAAGGGATAGTTGTCCAAGTATAAGTGGGAAACTTCAAAGACTGGTGAATGACCAGCCATCAACTTCTCAGGACTCATGCTGATCACCCTCCGATTGCTTCACATGCAGGAGAAGAAAGACTCTTGTCGCTTTGTCTAGTAGCTCAGTTCGATTCAGCTGACATGGCCACTGTGGTGAATGTGGTCCTAGCCATGCGCAGCAAACATTGCAATAGAGCTGCTTTCACTAGTGCTGGCTTACATCGAGTTCTCGACTACTGCAACGAGGTGAACGGGACTTCAAAGATAGGCTGTGCATGGGTTCCTGAGCATGTGACTAGACCAGCGCATCAGTATCGTGGCTGTCCACATCCCTGCACCGACCATGCTAGCGGGTGCATCTCAGGCTGACATTACAACCTGGAGGTTCGCAGAAGAGCATCTCATGTGCTTGTACCGGAGACACAAGGTTTCCACGATTTCAGTGGCCTCGTAGCGGCGTATCTTTGGCGCGAGGCTCAGCGTCACTCATTCAGATGTCTTCATCGAGCGCGTGGAAGTAAGGCTTCCGAGTGAATGGCCAGCCGGACCTTGCAATGAGCTATCGTGGTGGCGTGCGAGGGTGCAGCGCTCGTCTGATCGCGTCCGCCTCGAGAGAACTCTGCCATCACCTCTCCTCGGCCTTTTCACCCTTCGCAATCCTCGCCCTACATCTCTCCTCCCACCTCCCCAAACTCTCCCTCAGCCCTTTCACTGCCTCAACATCACAAAGCTCCCTCACCCTCCCACACAATTCCAAAATTTCTTCATACTTCCGATCATAATACATCTCGCCAACAGCATACTCTAGCAGCTGCACATCTCTCTTTCCTAATGCCACGAGCTGACCACTTCGCTCACTTCCTGGGTCTAAATCCGGTATGACTTGTACCAACTCCGCATAGAGATTGCCTTGGTCGACTTTCGCCGAGTAGCTAGCTTTCTGCTTTTGGAAATCAGCTTCGGATTGAAACGTCCTGTCCACGGCACTTGGAGTATCGACTGTTGCAGTCTCAGCGTAGTCGTCTGCATCAACGTCGATGGCGAAGAGGCCGTTTGCGTCCATTTCGGCCATGGCTGTTTGCTGTTCAGAACTGTATTTTGGTGCCAAGACTGCCTCAAGGCTCCAAGACGTGATATTTTCACTACTAGGTTATCCTGGTCGGCCCCTGGACGTGGTGATGCGCAGCACACAATCTGTTTCGCGGACGCACATCACGCGTGTAGTGTTTGTTCCTGCTGGTAGTGATCGTGTGTCGTCAGAATTGAGGTGCGGACCGAGAGTGCGGAGACAACAAAAGGAAAGAGCCGGCGATGGCGACTGACGGGAACAAATGCAATTGTTCATATGCATACAGTACAAGAAGTGTTCATTTCAAGGAGCCCGTAGCTGAGCATACATAGAAGGAGTAGCTATGGTTCTCTGTGTCCGCTGTCTCCAACTTCCACGTTACTGCGCCATTCGCGGAACTCCATTATTTCATCAAAACCCATGTCTCATAGCGTCTGTGCTAGATTCTCCATCTACTGGAGGCGGGAGTCCAATGGGTTGGTGCGGGTTCCCCAGTAGGTGAGGAAGAGCGACAGACCGACAGTCTCGAAGACGCGGGCAAGAGCTCCAACGGCAACGGTGTCAAGTGGGCGCTTCTCAGTGGCGATCTGTGCGATGAACTGAGAGGAGTGTTAGCTGTATTCGATACCGAATCTGATGATATTTAAGACTTACCGATGGAGCGGAAGAGGCAGCGAAGATCAAAGCACCGAGGTATGCAGCGCCCTTGTAGGAGAGAGTACCAGTAGCGTTGATGAGAGCACCGACACCGTACGACTGGATGGCAGAGCCGACGAGCGAGGTTCCCCAGGCGGCGCCAGCAGATGCGGCCTCCTTTGACTTGAAGAACTCCTCAGAGGAGTTGGCAGCCTGTGCGCGGCGGTAAGTGTCGCCGAAAACTGGGCCGAGAACGGCGAGAGATGCAGCGTGGTTGAAAAGGGTGCCGAGCGCGATGGCAGATGGCTTGACTGGTGGGAGATCTGAAGGAATTGATGGTTAGTCGTGTGATCACTTTGCGCTGTCTCGCCATCTCGGCATAGCTAAACAAACAAAGCTGTTTTCGCGGGCCAGGAGTATGGTGAGGGTCGACGTACAGCTGAGAGAGGCCATTGTGAAGATTGGTGTTGTTTGTAGAGTGGTTTGATGAGTTGATTCGAGGCGATTTGGATGATTTGTTGGTTGTGAAGGATGGAGGAAAGAAAGCAGTGTTTGTTGGAAGGGAGACTGAGAGCTCAAGGCATTATGACGTTGTCATCACGATGGCGAAAGCCACTGCTCAGTTTAAGCCACAACCCGACCCGTGCTTTTCTCGACATCATTTCAACTGTCCACTCCAACGCGTAGAAGGTTCCGCCTGGTACGGTTGCGGTCTAGCAGTCCACTTCTCCATCGTAAACCTGCTTCCTGGGCGATGGTCGGCTGAAGACGATTGCTCGTGAAGCTGCTCATCGCGAACGTTATCGTTATGGAGCCATTGTCACCATCCCTGCGGCTTTCGTCATCGCTAAGCCAAGAACAGCTTCAGAGTGGCATGCAGAATAACGCCAGCTCAGGTCTACAAATGGTTATAGGCACAGTCTACCAAGAGACCAATTCTTGGCTTCAGGCTGAGGACAACCTGCTGACTTCCCAAAAATATGCACGCTTAGAACATTCATCGCCTGGTGTGTGCCCTAGCGACAAACAACAATGCTACAACACTTACAGCCATTCCGCTGTTGTTGACCATGCTTCCTTGGAACATCTCATACTTATTGACTGCAACATTGCCTATATGACAGAGATGAAGTCCTACACGCCCTGCTGTTGCGGCTTCCAACTATCATCCTCCCTACTCTTCACAATCTCATGCACTTCCAACCTCCCGTCAATAATCTCCCTCCCATTGACAAGATCATTTTCATCCGCCCTCTTGCCCGCCTCTTCCTCATCTTTCGCCAACCCAGCCTTGATATGCCTCTTGATCAACCTCTCTCTCGCAACATCCTCATCAACCTCCACAAACCACAACTCATCCATCAGCTCCGCAGCCTCTTTCCATTCTCCCTTCCCCAGACTCAGATAATTCCCCTCCATAACCAAGACCCTGCTCTCGCGCTGAATCGGAATGTCATCTGCTACGGGATCCTTGACCGCGTGGTCGAAGCTCGGCGCGTAGATTGTGCCGGTTTCGGGACAGATGGGTTCACGCAGTTTCTTCACTAACGCTAAGAATGCTGGCGCGTCGAATGTGAACGCTGCGCCGCGACGGGCGTGTGCAGTGTCGGGATCTGGAAGGGCGGAGAGTTGTGCGCGTGTGAGATGGTAGCCATCCATGGGTAGGAAGGTTGCGAGGATGGAGTTGGGCGTTCGAGCGGCTGTTTGGGCGCGCCATCGCTCATTGAGGGCGTCGGCGACTTTGGCTGCTAAGGTTGTCTTGCCTGGGAACGGTGTCAGGACTTGCTATAAGTTGGTCTTCGGCTATGAGAGCTCCCACCTGAGCCTGGAATGCCGCTCACTGCAACAAGATATCGCTTGCTTCGTGGTAGGTCCTCCGTCTTGCTCCACACTCTATCTACCAGTCTCTGCACCTGCTCTTCCATCCTGAATCTTCTCGAGTTGCTGCTGTATAGCGATCGAGCTAGGGTAATCAAGCTTTAGTACGAGAGCTTCGTAAGCGCAGCTGCAGTGTATGAATGGATGGACGTGTTCGTGGACCTTTTCGCAACATGTGACCAGATGCTCTTGATGCTTCAGAATTGTAACAACAAAAGCTCCTGGCCCTCGTGGAGAAGTATGCGGTCATATTGCCTGTTATCGTGCAGGAGGAGGGCGACAATCCGCCGTGCTTTTTGGATTCAGGATCCACAGGCATCCGGAAGGCAGGGATCAGCGTACTCGTGCTTTTGCTCCTGGATAACACGAGTTACACGACTTGTGAATTCAAATAATGCTGGACTGTAGTGAAACGATTATATGGTCATAGTACACATGTTCTGTAACATCTACAACTTCTCCTTCGACTGACTCTTCTTCCTGCTACGGAAACCACTCAATGTAGCACCACCATCAAGCTCCAGAACGTTTCCGGTCATATGTGCAGCACCACGGCTGGACAGGAATAGCACCAATCCACCAAAATCATCTGGCTTACCGACTCTGCCACTGGGCTGTCCAGAGACCAGCGTATCCATCGCAGACTCCATTCCAAAAGCCGTCATCCTCGAAGGGAAGACACCAGGACAGATACAGTTGACCGTAACATGGTGTGGCATGAGCTTACTCGCCTGACCCTTCGAGAGATGAATACAAGCCGCCTTGGAAGGTCCATACGAGAAAGTTCCTGAGCCTGGAGCAGCTAGACCACCCTCCTCACCAACAGTAACATCTACAGTCGTGATACCAGCCATCGAGGCAATGTTAATGACACGCGATGGGTTATCTGCTGTAGCACCTTTGGTGAGAAGATCGTGCAGACCAACGGTTGTGTAGAAGATGGACTTGACGTTCAATGCCATGAGTTTGTCCCATCCTGACTCTGGAAAGTCGTCGTATGGTGCGCCCTGTAGATAAAGTCAGCATCAAGATTCACGTCTCAGGACTGAGCGGAGGAGGCCAAAACTCACCCAAGTCGCACCAGAGTTGTTCAGCAGCACAGTGAGTCGGTCAGTCTTCTTCTTGACATCCTCGCATAATGCTTGACAGCCAGCTTTGTCTTTCAAGTCCGCGACAATATAATCGCACTTTCCTGGTCCGAGCTTGTTCAATCGAGCGGCAGTCTTCTCTAGTTCGCTCTTCTTTCGGCTTGCAATGAGGACATATGCGCCGTTCTGGATGAAGGCCTGAGCTCCCATCTCGCCCAGACCCGTGGCGCCTCCAGTCACGAGAACGACATGCTTGCTGAAGTCGAAAAGATTCGACACTGCCAAGTTGGCACTTGTAGATGCGTGAGCCATTGTTGTTTGTAGATCTTTTGCTTGATGAGAGTAGCTCGAGATGTGCAAGGAATCAATGGAGAGTGAAGGTGGTGGTGTCTCTGCACATAGCCTTGGTTGAAGTTGAGCCTCGGCATCTGGACTTGATCACTGCCCGCAGCTGACATGATTTCAGACGCAACAACGATGTCTACACTCGAATTGCTGTCATACAAAGCAGTAGAGCAGAGGGTCATGGTGATCAAGCACTTCATCAAGTAGTGCAGTTCACTCAGTGACGGTCGAACATATTCTTCTTTTGTTGACATCTTGCTAAGGTAGAATTAATGCCCGACTGACCGGACTTAAGCCGCTATTTCCTATACAGCTACAAAACTCACCAACAGATAGTGTTTGATGCAAGGACAGGAGCTGCACTGTTCAGCTGAGAGCGCGCTGATTCCCACGTCCACTGAGCAGTGCCCATGCTCACCATAAGCCTGCCCTTCTTGGAGGATGCCAATGTCTTGAACTCTTCAAACACGGTTTCGAGACCAATGATACTCCCAACAACCGCGTACATTATTGCGTGCCATTCCAAGCGATCGCTCCTGACGCAAGCACAATCACGCTGCGAGCTAGGTTCATGGAGTTCCACTTCAGTATCTGCTGCGCAATTCTGCTCTGGTTCGCGTCTCTTGCAGCTGGTGCAGCGTTGGGTGCATCGTTAGACTTGCTCTCCTCAGCAAGAGCTGCGAGCTTCGCCGCTACCGGCGCCATGAATATGTTCTTGAATGGAAATATTGTGCTCAGCACAGCAGCTGCTCCAGTCCAGCCTTTCCACGTTCCCAGTCCTGCAGAGCTCAATGAAGCAGCATCTCGAGCCTGGTAATCTCCACATTGCAGAATCATATCTCCCCGCAGAACTCGCAGAGGGAGTCAACACGCTTGAAGAGCTGTACGATCAGCTAGACGAGATGACCACAGTGCTCAAAGCCGCTAAGCCAGAAGAAATCGCAGGCAAGAGGGACATGATTGTGAAGTTTGGGCCACCAGGACGTGAGCCTTGGGAGTTTACAGGCTTGTCTTTCGTGCAGGAGTTCCTTCTCGTCAACGTTGTGTTCCACGCCACTACGGCATACAACATTCTGCGCATGCAGGGCGTGCCGTTGGGAAAGATGGACTTCATTGGGAAGACGGGTAATCAGTGAGAATGTCTATCAGGTCACGCACGAGGAAAGAAGTGGCAGTGCTTCACATCACAGGTGCAATGGAACGTTCTACAAATTGCCACCACATCATCTATCTCTGAAATGCATCCTGATGGCTAGGCTGGCGTGACTGCAGCTGCTCATTGTGTTCGCTGCTTGATTGCTCGAAGAGAGTTAATGCAGATTGCTAGGCTGTTACCTCTTCTGCGTTTTGTAGTATGATCTCATTCTTGAGCCCCTTTCTTAAGCTCATATCTACCCACACGAAGACGTACGCAGGCTGATGGCTCTGTAGCTGACCACAATACAAGAGCAGATCTGACACGGAAGTCTATAGACACCGATGTCGAACCTGCCATTGCATCGACAATCCAACCTACTGCCGCCGTCTCACTGGGCATCAACCACTTCCAAACCCTCACAAACATATCCCTGCAGCCTCGCCATGCGCTTCTCGACTCAAGACACATTTCCAAATCTCCAGCCCATCTGAAACACCTCGATCATCAAACGAGTCAGGATCCGCCCCGGCGCTATGGAAACAGATCATGGGGTTTCGATCTCAGGGTAAAAGCCAGTCGCAACATCCTGATGTAGTGATTTGCGCGACCAATGGACTTGCAGCATCCACGCAACCGGTTGATGTCGAAGGGATCATGAGTCAGACACGCGACGAAGGAGGGAGCTGGAGCGGGAAGCAGCAGCGTTGTCGCGGACACCCACGACCGCGATGTAACACGCGACTGAGACGCGAAGCCGTTAATGCTTGCTTCACCTGGCGCGTGCAACTTCTGCAAATCTCTCCATCTCATCATGCTTTTAATTCGATACTGTACAATGTTTAAGCTAATACTACTACTCGTCACCACCAAGACATCCACAATAAAGATGAGTTACATGCGAGCATACTTTTTCCGGGATACCGTCTCAGTATACTGTGTCATTGTTCTTGTGGTCAATCCAAGAGCCCAAGAACATCTATGCCAGACCAATGACATGTGCTACGCGCCCGATAGCGCACTGCTGATAGTAAAGGTCGATTAAAGGGCCCGCCTGTGATTGGAGCAGAATGCACCTGGTTCATCCGTCTCGTCCTTCCGCCTGCTTATGCGAACCGCTGCTGAGCAAACATCAACGCTCAGAAAGGCCACCGATAGTGTACAGGACCAGGAAAGGTCCACAATGCTTCGTCTAAACTCCCCTTGATGCGCCAAAATGTGATGTTGATTCTCCAATAGAGCTGTATGTCAATGTCGTTATTCGCGGATGGTGTTGATCATCGTCCTAGGTCTCATGTTCTCTTTCTCTTCTTGCTGCTGGACTCGCTGCTGTTCCGCTATCACGCCCCCCTAAAGCTGGTCAGCGGTCAGCGAGCTGAGCCCTAGCATGCTGGAGACTGGCTTCCTCTTTGTCCTCGCCTGCTGTATCCTCGGCGCGCCTTGAATGCTGCGGGGTTCCTTCATAAGTGTTGGATCGAGCTTGGCTGGTGTTCGTCCTGTGACAGTGCTCATGTCACCTGGAAAGCGGCCTGTAGGTGGTGTTGCTGAAGCAGATCGCCACAGATGATCCGAGGTATCACTCAAGAAGCTCGTGTCGGATTTTGAGAAGAAACTCCTATGACCACGATTCCGTTTTGAAAGAATGATCTCATCGAACAGCTTGATGCTTGGATCCTCTGCTCGCGTTGCCTCGCGCTCATGAATGAACTCGTTGAAACTCTGTGTCTGTCGGAGCATATTCATGTATTCGCTGTCGCCGTGCGGTACACTCTTCAGAAATTGATCCATGTTGAAATGGTAGATAAGTCCTTGCTTCTTGCGCTCGCCAGAGGCCGGGTGCATGTAGCGACGGTACGTGTACAGGAGTGATGCGAAGCACCGCACAAATGCGGCACGGACCTGGTCAGCGCGGAACGCTACTGGACAGACTATGCATACAGTAGAAGCGCAGCGGCCGTGGACTGTGATACCGCAGCCTATAATTGGTTAGTAGATGTGGAATTTGGCAGAACGAAAAAAACTGACCATTACACCTGAAGACATCTTCATCACACCGCTCATCGCATATAGTGCACAGCGTCCTTTTGTCTGCCTGTCTTCTGTGCAGACAGTGACCTTCTACCCACTTGGTAGTGTCATTGTCACGCACGGGTTGTGCCATAGTCGGCTGCATGATCGTGCTTGCAGCAAGCGTACTTTGTGCGTATATGCTGGGGGCATAGTTCGACGTGGAGAGACCTCCTCCGAGCGTAGATGTCGACATGCTGGGATGATGTCCTATGACAGATGGGGTGTGCTGGTGTCCTAGAATCGGCGCGCTTGGCCTTCGTACTGTATTCATGCGATCCATAGCAAACTGATCCGGGGCGTTAGTCTTATCCGCTAGTGGATTGCGAGCATGAAAGAGAGAATGTACCGTTGAATTGCGCCTCGGTATGCCTTCAGCGAGATGGCCAGAACGTTTCTCGCGCAGTGATGCCTGCAGCGCGAAGCCGGAGTCATTCCGCGAGACTGGCGTACTGGGAAAGTTGACAGAAATTGGCGATGGAGCTGTTGTCGGCGAAGGAGGTGAGGCTCCAGAAGAGTTGCTCTTCGCCCCAGTGCCAGTAGAGCTAGTCGAAGGCCTGTCACTTCCAGGCCCCGAGCCAGGACGCTGCTCAAGGAAGCCATTGAAGACTGTTGCTTTCGAAGTAGCATCCAAGCTCGAAGCATCGCCGAACGTCGTAGAGCTCTCGCTAACATGACTGGATAGTGTGGATCGTATCGGGTCCGGGTTGAAAATTTGCGGATTTTCAGAGGAGAAAGCATCGTAAGGAAACGTCTCTATGGCGTAGGCTGGCGGACCTATTGGAACGCCAAAGCGCGTGTGGTGAGGAGCTGCGGCCTGAAGGAGTGCTTGAAGCTTTCTCCTCTGCGGTCGTGGGAGCTGAGTCTGATAGTCAGTGCTGGTGATTGTGTTCTCGTCAAGGTCCACGAGGCAGTAGTCGTCGTCCGGGATCTCGAGCTTTTCATAGCGCTTCTCAACACCTGCAATGTAGGGGCACGGCGCCTCAAGAGCCTGAATCAGCCTGTATGGCAAGACGGGAATCAGTACCCCTGTCCACTTCAGTGGATAGAGTATGCTCTGAAGCGCCGCACTTGCCAGCTGCAACATTGACGTATGCGACGAGAGCAGAATGATTCTAGATTCTGCCAGTGCATACTCAAAAAGAGCGATGATGTTGGGTATGGAGAGACAACGGAAAAGCGCGTAGAGGTCTGTGTTTCGCGAGCCAGGAAGTTCGTTGATGGCCTCTTTCCGTGCGTAGAGCCGTAGGTCTCGAACGGCCACCTCGACCTGAGTGATAGAGGTGATGGGACTGAGTGCTTCAATGCACAGATTGCACACGTAGCGTTCAAGCGGTTGCCAGAGTCCGACCTTGGGAGAACTCGGTGGTACACGCAAGATCGCACCATTTGTCATAGGCACAATAACTGCTTTGAGCCACTCCTTCCAGAAGCTTGTCAAGCCACCATCGCGTCCTAGGATTCCATAAGCACGAGGGATCCAGAATCCTG
Organism: Septoria linicola; assembly: GCA_024114885.1. Lineage (NCBI taxonomy): Eukaryota > Fungi > Ascomycota > Dothideomycetes > Mycosphaerellales > Mycosphaerellaceae > Septoria > Septoria linicola. Next base: position 856,651 of record CP099428.1, on the reverse strand, counting down.
TGTCACCCTCGGTAAGGCCATCAATTTTGGAGGCAGCACCATGTCGCACAGGTCGAAGCAAGTCTGTCATTAAGCCAATCTTCTCCTCAACGGTACTGATCTCCTCTTCAAGCTTCTCTCGCGCTGGGGATCCAAGTTCGTGCTCTGGAAGTTCAGATAAAAGTCGACTGAGCTTGGCTCTTTCGGAAGATAAACGCTCTCCAAGGCTGGCGGCCAATTCTCGCTCCTCGTCACTCATATTCGCCTTTCTCCATTCGTCGCACTGCTTTTCCAGTCCCTCCGACGCGGAGTCGCTCAGCGGCACCCACATGGTCACGCAAATGCCATGAAGCCTGCTGTTATCCGAGTTTGTCATTGTGAAACCATGCCATGTGGACCTGGGCCGCTCGTCTGAAGATACCACTGTGACATCGTTGGGGAACACAAACATTGGCACGTAGTCTGGGAAAGGTGTTCGTCGTTTCGATTCGTCGAACATTGTCTTCGTAGGATATCGGTCGAGTAGCACTGGCTCGTACCGCCGCTTGAGAGGATGCATATCTGCCGGGACCTGGAAAGGTTGCGGCACTGGTATCACTGAGTTGTAGCCACTCAGCCTCTTGGACTGTCTCGCAGAACTTCTGCTCATGACCGACGAGGCTCTTTTCATGCTGTTCATCGTTGACAACCGCCTCCGCAAGCTACCCACGCCGCTCTTAAGGCCTCCTGGGGTAGCTAGAGAACTTTCATCCTGTGTGATCCGTACCGTCTTTGGTCGCTGCACTCTTGACTTCGTTGGCGTATCTCTGATGACTGCGCCTGCTGCCACATGAATGTCCTCCAGGAAGCTGTCTCGCTCCGAGGCGAACTTCTTCAGAGCCTCCTCGAAAGCATCGTCACTCAAGCCTGACCCTCCAATGGTGCCCGCCTTAATCGTCGTGCTACTACGATTGCTGGCAGGCAGCTTCTCTTCGGTTATATTGATAATGCTGCCCACGCTCTTTCTGGCTTCGAAGCTGTACCGCGATCGTCTCTGCACATCCGTCGGCGAGCCGGGCGTTGTCGGTCGTCCTTGGGCATTGTCAAATGCGAGTTCGTGGTCCTCGTCGATGGTCTCCTCCACGGGTGCGGCGGGAGTCACCGCCTCCAGCTTCTCATCGTATACCTGTGACGACTCGATGCCGGCAATGAAGAAGTAGTCGGCAAGTGGTGCGGAGGTGTCGCCATTAGATGAAGCGTGGCTGGAAGCATTGGTGCTCTTTTTGGCAGCGGGAGCCATGAAGCGAGATTCAGCGATGCGTGTTCAAGGGAATGGGCGTGCAAGAAACTGCACAATGCCACAGAAGTGGCAGAACAGACGGTGATGCTGCTGGGGAAAAGGCACGCACGCGTCTATCTCATCGAAAGTGGGAGTTCGTCTGGCCAGAATTTGTCGAGAGCGCGTTTTGGTAGCGGCATATGATTGTTACACCCGGAGCCCGCTGCACGTCTGCGACAAGACAGGTGCAAGCAAGTCTGGCTCACTGACTGGCTTGGCTGCGCTGGCTGCGTGGGTCTGGCGCGCTGTGGTGCACCCAACGCTGCCCGTCAATTGTTGAGTGTTGTGAATAAGGTGAGGCGTGCAGCGCTGTCGGTATTCGGGTCGTGCGTGCTGTCAATCAGCCTGTCCGTCTGTCACAGGCAGCTGTGTTCCTGTGTATTATTGGGCTGTGAGATTCCTGCTGGGATATCTGCGGCAAGGCAATGCTCTCGTGGTCTGAGCAATAAAATCAATGGGCGGTCAACTGTTCGGCATGCAAGAACTTGAGGGCGATCGTATCCGTCGTCTCAACCGCTGGCCCAAGACTCTGGTGCAGATCCGGAGCTCAGAGCTCGCAATACCAGCGAGAACGCGCTGCAGTGGAGGACAGTCGCACAAAGAAACCGTTTTTCACTATCGTCCGGGCTGGAGATCCGAGGTGAAAGTGGGAAGAAGATGTGAGGTGTTCTGCAGCTGTCGTTATGGCTGCTGAGGTCCGGAAATGTCGACAGGAACACCACACTCGCCCCAAACGAGAGAGCGTGCAGGGTAGGATGCTTTCAGATACCCGCCCTGGGTGCTCGTAGTGCTATGGGATCCTAGACACGCCAATGATAGCTCGCAGCCTAACCTCCACTCCGCGTGCACTGTGGCTCAAGCTGTGAAGTCGAAACCCTGCTCGTTCGCTGACTCTCGCGTTATCGAAGTTTGAAATGTGCGGGATGAGAACGATGGTGGCACACAATATGATAACGCCCGGGGCAGGAGAGTACACAAGACACACAAATGACAACAAAGGAGAGAGTGTGCGTGGTATTTTGATTATTGATAGCAATTGCACTGCTGTGGCGCTAGAGGTGCTCGCTCTCAGCGATCTCAATCCTTCACGAACTAAATGCAGCCAAATGAGTGGTTCTTTTCCAGCCAAGAACGCGGTATGTCCTCGCAGTACGTACACGGTACACCCCCTCCCCTCTGCTCTTTCGTCAATCATATCGCTAGCCTGGCCTCCGAGCTTTGCTTGTCCTGTTTTGACTTTGCACGTTCCTCTTTGCAACGGAAAGCTCTCTCATGCTGTGAAGACCGCTCTTCTTCTCACACATGGCGCAAATGCGAGTCACGTTCGTGCATGTCAAACATGCTTCCTTCATCTATTTCCAATGCTAAACTTTATCGAATCCTCGTCGACCGACACCCGCCACGCTGGACACTTTTCACCGATGACTCTAGCCAAACCTCCACCTCATCAGGCCGCGTGGACTGCATGCAGCTTAGCTGTTCCTGCTAGACTGAAGTCTGTCCTACACCTCTACAAGGGTCCTCATCAAGCGAGGCTTGTCCTCCACTCCTATCACGGTTCACGGCAAGCATGTCTGTACCTGCGTCTGCATAACATAGCTGCGTAACATCAGCGCCACGCCAGCCAACAGCAGACAATTCACAATCAATTCTCAGGAGACCACGAGTGAAAGTACAGCGAATCTGCGCACGTAGTCTGCTATCTCCAGGTGGCACAGCATGGGGGTTTGCACATTGCTATCTCACGCCTTGTTCCCTCCAAGCACTACAAGCGCCTTTTCGCAAGGCCATCCTGGCTTGCACATGTCCTTGACGTCTTTCGTGTTCCACTCTGCAACGTGCGTCTTTCTGAGACGCGGCGTGCCTGTTTCAGCTTCATCTGACAAACGACATCACTTGCTGAACACAAATCGTCAAGAACACACTTCCCTGCCGACATTCCACCTTTGATTGAGCACTGTTGGAGCAGGAACCATCACAGCATTCCCAAGACAGCCGTGCTCGAAGCTAGACTCTCCACGATCGAAAATAGTAATAGACTCTGCCGATCTCAGATTCAATGTCCGAAAGAAGATCGCAAGGATGCACGTTCGCTTGTACACGTGCATTCATTCATCGACCACAAGCGATGCTACACCCATCACTGACTGTGCATCCAAGGGGCCATAGAACTCTGCATGGTCACTCATCTTACACGAGCTCGTGGCCCATATGACACAGGTCATCCCCTCAGCAATACGAAAGTATGCATCGGTCTCTGCCGAAAGCATAACCACGAAGCGCGTCCGCTTTCGCTAAGAGCAGACGGCGCATTTGAAGAAAGCACCATCGATAGTGTGAAACATGACCCTCTGCTGATCATTGACACAGATCAGCAGTTTCGCTGCGCTTAAGCATGCGACCACTTGTGCCAGACATACGACTCTAAAGCGATGTGTTGTTACAAGGTATTCGCGACTCCGTTTCAACTGTCCCATCTGCAACGATGACAGCCCCAGCTCCAGGAGACGCGTCCATCTTGTTTCGATTGGAGCATTCCATCGGTGTATTACTGCAAAACTCCCAGCAGTGTGTGATAGGACCGCAATCCCCATCATTGTGGTTGCCGCGGCCGCCACGTTGCTAGCATAACGGTTCTTCATCAGAAGTCGAATTCAGTTCAACGCTGCCGGCATGACGCCCACGTTGCCTTTTCCACGCAACGTTCAAGTCAAGTCAACGGCATGCCGAAATAGTGGTCATTATCTCGACCTTTCCAACAATCTCTCCCGTAGCCAGGAAAGCAGCCTTGACCATATTAGACTTGGACTACCCCAGGCGTTGCCTATCGGCCCCTAGGGCGCGGGAATACAGCCACACCTTCAGAAATGAGATACATAGGTCCAGCTGGATTGTCCTAGACGGGGCAACGCACTTCCGCATCTTCGCAAGCTCGGACAACGAACAGACAGAGATGTGAGGGCACAGATACTAATATCATACCATCATCTGCGCCGAGCCAAGCTAGTGTACGTTTGCTCTCGCCGATCAGGATGGCGGCAGATCGAGATTCTGAAGTGCTTGGTCTGCGCATCATCATTAATGTGAGACAGTAAACCTCCATCTTGGAGCAGTAGATCATCTATAGATGACACTTTCTTGCGCTGCCGACCTCAACCTTTACAGATCCAACATGGTCGATGACTCCTCGCTGATCGAAAGCCGCGCTTCAATGCTATCGCAACAACTGTCACTCTGGTCCTATCAACACCTCTGACGCTTGCCAGTCTGGAAGCCATTCTACAATTCGCAGGTATGCCTTCGCGTAGCAGTGCAAATAGCTGCCACATGCCCCGGCCTCTACTCATCAACACACTACCTCTTTGCCTAGAGCTCTGCAAATCCACAAACTCTTCTCCTCTTCCCCCTTCACAAACTTCGCGTAGTGTGATGCTTCCAAACATAAGCCATGTATCACGCCCCCGAAGCGCCCATACTGTCTCGCCCAATTGGCTTCCGCCGTAGAAGCCATCTGCAATGTGCACCATAGGATCGCTTCCGCCTGCGCAGTAGAGTACGTGGATTTGGCTGATCAGGCATGCAGCACCCACGTTGCTTTACATATAGTGTGTCTGGCGAACGACATGAGGATCTGGCTATCGGCAGCCTGTGAGGGTGGTGCGGAGAGATGCCGTCCTGGTGCTGTCTGTATTTGTAGGAAGAGCCACAGATGTCCTCAGGATAAGGGCCACGGTTCCTCGACGCTGGTGCGTCTGTGTTAAAATGTCTTTTCAATGGAATCGAAGACTGCAGTAGCAAGCGCGATTCCAGCTCATCGCCCTCTACTTGCCAACCAGCCCGTAGTTAGACTGCCCTGTTCGCCCATAGCACTTCGCCAGTCGATGTTTAGCTGGCCCAGCACAGTCTTGCCAGCCGCATCTTCCTCAGTTTCACCACCAGCAGTCTCCTTGACCAAGAACATGATCTGCTCAATGTCCTGTGGCTTCAGAACTGTCGCTTCTCCTTCCTCGTCCCCATTCATCGCCTTCCCGACCACTCCTTCCTTTTCCTTCAGCCACACCTTTTCCAGCACAATGCTCGCCTCTCCTACATTCTCCAGTTGAGCTTCGAGCACCCACTCTCGCGGCGCGTCTGTCTCGCGTCTTTTGCGCTGCGTCACTTTTGACCTGACAGCGAGCAGCTGTTGCGACACGAACTGGTAGAGTTTGCGGAAGGTACGCGCGCGACCTCCACTCGCTGCTGCTCCATCGGGCGTGTGTACTGTCTCGGTATAGCTCACAGTCACTGCAAGTACATGAGGTCCTTCATCTTTCAGCTCGTGGCGGAGAGTGCGTTGTAGCGTGCTTCCGGGTGGCAGGCTTTCCTCCTCTACTTTCTCTCCACCATGACTAGTGCCACCATTCTCGAGCTCCAAAGGAATGCTACTGTCGGGCCTCGATGGTGTCTGCAACTCGGCAATCAGTCGAATGCCACTGACAGTCTTCCTGCCGGCCCCTTCGCCCGTAGGAAGCTCATTGTTGACACACAACGTGCACGTGAACGTCTCTCCCACATATGCGGCACCAAAGGCGGCTGGAAGCGTAAGAGCTGCTGTCAGCGGGAACGTCGAATCCTCAACTGCGCTGGGCGAAGCCAATGAAGCATTCGGCGCTATGTCCAGTCCATTGCCAAAGGCCGTATGCGGCAGGGGAGCCTGGGCTGCAAGCGTCGGACGCGACAATCGGAGCACTTTGAGCGACAGACTATGAGGTCCGGACACGGTGCCCGATCGTGCTCTGCCATGCTGTATGGCGGCCATATTGCTCCTCCAGCCTACTTCATCATGAACATGATGTCGACCGCGACTGTTGATCGATGTGGACAGCACGCAGCAGGGTTCCAATCGTCCAGGGTGGAGTGGAGACGATCAAGAAATCCGCTCCGAATCTGTGATTTCAGAAGCCAAAAACCGCGCTGCCTTTTCGCTACGTCACGTCACACCATACCGTGACGTACGTCTATCGAAAATCAGCTTCTAATTACTCTACCAAGGGAGCAAGGCTCACGAGCTATGGCGCAGCAGGGTGGCAAAATTGACTTGGGCTCAACGCTACCCTTGCAACGCTTCCCTCATTTACATTTAGCTATCAGTACTCCCAAAGGTAAAATTCGTTCTCCTCCCTACCTTATGTACCAGTGATCAGAAAAGATAGCTGTCTTGTCGTGAGCACATTGGCGATCAACGAGGCTGACCTGAGGACTAGGTCGAGGAGTTTTGGCTTCAGCTTCAATTCCTTCAGGCACAATCATCGACATTTCTCCCGTTCTCATTCTGGGCATCGTTGAGAATATCGAGTTTATCGAACAGACGCAACTCTTTCACTATACTTACAACTGGCCGACGACGAACTCCAATGGCGAGCCACGAACTTCTCAAGCTGTCGTCTTCGGCCTAGGATCCATGTTCAACCACTCTACAGAGTGTCAGAATGTAGGTTGGAAGCGGGACCTGGAAAGGCAAGTGATCATTTATCGTGCGCTGCGGGACATCGCAGAGGGAGAGGAGTTGTGCATTAGTTATGGCGACCATTTGACCTTTATCGATGCCGATGGACCAAGGATGGAGGAGGTCGAGGATGCTGGAGAGGTACTAGGGAGGATTGAGGTTTGTTCTGCCTAGGTGTGGCGCGGTACGCAGCTCCGTGGTGGCAGCATCGAGCAGGCCATCAAGCAAGCCTCGGGTCTTGATTGGCACTGCGATGTCGGTCAGAGCGACATGGCTCTTTAGCCAGTCACTTGTGCTGCCTTTGGGGGCAGTCGTGACAATTACGGGCTTTCCTGACTTGACCCATGGGCAGTTGTCAGGAGTGGCATACGGTTCGTTTTAGAATCAGCGCTGGAAGCGCCGGCTCAGGTAAAGGGAGGAATCTTCACAATGACAGAAATATTGAATCGACACTGTGTCAGCAAGCCACGGAAGGTCACAGAGTGAAACGGAACGTAGAGTCGCTAACACATGGTTGTTACTGCTGATAGTCAACTGCTTCCAAGTCGACGCTTCACACATTTCCAGGTCGTGAGGGCGAGTGCACACAACAAGCAACGCCGAAAACCGCAGTCATCTACACATGTACTCAGCCTCGCGACCGGTAAGCACTGTCTCTTCGACGATCTACGCATCGTAGTGCTTTACATCTGCCTTGGATGGCTCAGCGGACCACGTGGAAACCGAAGCTTTACTTCGAACAAAGAAGTCCCCATCGTTCAGAGTGGGCCTGATTCATTGCATTGTGAGAATTGAACAAAGCCACAATGTTCTATTCCGGCACAAGTAGAATTCCTTGCGAGGTCGCGACATCGCAGCAAGAAAAGATTGAGGCCGATATATGTCGTGGTAAGAACGCGCACTTTGGTTTTCTTTTGGAGTATCTGGAAGCCTCACACACTTCTCAATCATTGCAGCATACATCGTTGAGTCATGGAGGTCGATGCAGCATGGCCCCAAGCTTTCGTACAGGCATGGCGAGACGACAAGAATACACGAGGGCAGAGAATGACGAACCGTGGTGAAGCGAGTCTGTCAGCTCTTGACTTTGACAGTAGACCTTCTGCTAACGAGTCACAGTGATCGAGGGAGCCGCCCGTACTGCTTGGGAGACGCTAGACTTGACAGTCCAGGAGGACTTTATCAGAGCAGTGGGACAGAGAGACGACGCACTTGGTGCTATCACCCCACTCACTGGCATTGGACCGACTCCAGACACCGAAGACAGGTCTATTCTACGACCATACTATAGAAGAGCCTGGGACTTGCTCGTGGCCCGGCGCAAGTTAAGTCTGGCATACACAGATATAATCGCAGTCCTGGGCGCTACCAGCGCCGCCACAGTACGAACACGACGATATCTCGAGACTGTGGCAGACAATAACGTGTGCCTCGCTCGTGAGGGATTGGATGCTCTAGAAGCCACCCTGGGCCGATTAGGAGACTGGCGTCCAAGTCGCTTTAATGAGATCGTGAACGAAGGAGACCCGGTTCCAGCTGATGACTCTGACACGTTGACAGCCTATCTACTGAGCAGGTTCCGGGCATTGGAGGCACAGTATGAAATCCGAGGAAGAAGCCGAAAAAGGCTACGTCGTGCAATAAGAGCAAAGAGAGACTTACCTGACAATGCTTCTCGGAGGCTTGTTGCATTTCTGCGCAGAGAGTATAGAAGCTATGATGCTGTGGACTCGTCTTTCACGGAGTTGCTCGAAGGCCTGCAAACCTACCACGAGTTCCGCAAGGGACTCGAGGGCCTGGAAGCTACTATCACGACGCTTGGGGAACGTGATGTGGAGAATCGCGTGCAATTCCAATATCACATCGCGCTTCACGAGAGACTGGCGGCAATGTTGGGTCTTGCGAATACAGCACTAAATGACTTGCTCACATTACGACTTGCCCGCAGCGATGCTATGACGGCCAAACTGGAGACTCATCTAAGAACCAAGCAACAGCAACTGCAGATTGTGTTTCAGCAACTCACGAACGTAGATTTGCCGGACTGGCGAAAGCAATATCAAGATCGTCACGGCGAGCAGGAGAAGCAAAGCCTTTGGCTTGGTAATGCTGTCTCGCCTTGGGAGTCGCGTCGACAGATAGGCAATGGCGCTCACGGTCGCGTGGCAGCATGGGTCAAGGTAGACCATGAAGGCACAATCATTGATCGCCTCGCCAGGAAAGATGCTGCGAATGAAAATCCAAACGACAGTGCAGGATGGAGCAATGTGTGGCGGTGGCCGACGGATGAGACAATGCCGAGTGAGGTCGCGGCGATGTACAAGTTAAGACCTCTCAAAGGCTCCTCTGACTGTATCGTTCAGATCAGGAATTGGCGAAAGGTCTCCAAAGAAGATGGTGCGAGTCGGCAAAGATTTATCCTCTACATGGAGTTATGCCAGCGTGGAGATCTCTGGCGTGTGCGGAACCTTCATCAAGGCGATCCAAATCCCAGCTTGCCGCCGGAGCCTTTCCTGTGGTCCGTCCTCGAATCCCTCTGTGACGCCGGCCTACTCATGCAATATGGCGAAATCGCGCCCCATGGCGATCTTGCCGATGTCTGGCCCTCTATCATCCACGGAGACATGAAAGCTGACAACATGGTGTTGGATCACAACTCCAGCGGCAAGTTTAGTGGCTATCCTCGAGCGAAATTAGCCGACTTTGGCATTGCGTTCTTGCATCCAGCCGAGCCGTCGTCTCGATGGAGGAGCTTTGGCGGTCAGACTTATTCGTCGCCGGTAAGTCTTCATACAGTGTTGGTGGCCGGTGGCACGTGAGAGAAGCTGACGAACACATCTGTAGGAGTCCAGGAATGACGCTGGCAGGAATCAGCCTCCCGATGCGAAAGCCAACGTCTTTGGTATGGGGCTGATCTGCCGTGCTCTCATGAACACTACATACCAGAACCCACAAAGTGCCATTACGTGGATGCCTCTTGCCCAAGCCTCTTACAGCAAGCAGTTACTAGACCTGGTACAATCATGTCTGAACGACGACCCGACGCAGCGACCTAGCTTTGCCCAGATCAAAACCACTGTCTGCAAGAAGAGTGGCAGCCCCCGACACGACATCGCTGTGGACATGAGAACTGCACCTGTAGACGATCCTAGATTCGCAAACGCCCCAGTGAGGACGATTGATCTGGATATTCCGATGGCGATGGCTATCGATGAGCAGTGGGAACTTGATGATAAGACTCTCCCTGGTGGGCCCACTGGTCAGCAGATTGGACCGCCGCCCGCTGAAGAAGAAAGTACTGAAGAAGGAACCCCGATTGTACCAACTCCTGGCGGCTGCAATCCTGCCTGATGGAACTCGGCCCGCTGGAGGAGGGTTCTCGTCACCTGAAGTTTCGCGTGGCGGGGCATTTACAAGATTTCGACCTCCGGCATGGGAAATTCCATGGGACTTTGCCCCATTCCCCGCTGGGAACTGAGCTTTGATCTATCGGGACGGACGTATGATTAGTCAGATGGAGACGTACAGAGGAAAAGGCCCTAGATTGACATGATTGTCAAGTCGATAGTCCAGAAGCGCACCGAGATTGGTGCATGCGCTATTCAAGCGAATGAGATAACACGGTAGAGTGTGCGAACATTTCATTGTGGGTGATAATGGCATAGATGTAGCATTAGTAGCAGAATGATAATGATACGACATATACCCACTCGCCTCAATCTGTGATCCCATCAATCTTGACTAGGGAACGTGTCCGCGGTCTGGCCGGGTGCATCAACTTCCTTCGTGGCTGTCGAGAGACGACCCAACCATAGCGCTACGTAGCATCGTCACGCTCTCTCCTCTGCGAACATGATGTCCAATCGTGCGGACCATCTTTTGTCTGCACTCCTCTTTCTCTGTAGCATCGTCGCCATGTTCGTGGAACTCACACATATCACGTCTTCGCGGTTCTTGGCAGTCTTCGGGTGCATGGCCTCGATCACGATCATGGGTTTGCCCTTGTGTACACTTTTGACAGCCCAATGCATGCTGAAACCTCAGGCTACGAACCCAGTACAGGGTCAGAAAGCTTGATGGTAGCCGTCCATACCATTTGAGACTCTTTTGCAGATGCTTGGATTCTGGGATCACGTAGAAGATCGAGAGCATTGCCACGATCTTGGAGTTTTCGGGCATATTGTCGACCAGATACGTGACCTCTTCAGGCGAAGGCCGTGACCTGCGCTTTGCACCTGAGTCCACGGTGTTCCGCCGGAGCAACTTTTGCTGAATGATGTCGAAGACTTGCATGCGAAGCCCGCGAGTGTCATACTGCTAATGATCAGCTCACCCCGAAACCACTCTGTAATGCCACGTTCACCTTCTCTGCAAACACATAAAGCTCCAAGAGGTCCGGCCACGGCCAGGTCAAAGGCTCTTGATTATCGGTGTCGGGGCTACCCGTCCGCTGTGACTGACGGTTCACCGAGACCTGTGGCTCGTGGCTAATTTGCCCTTCATGGGTTTCGACGCTTGCGACCACCTGTCTAGTAGAGTCGCTTGCTCTTAGGTCGTTGAGCGATGTCTCCGAACTACCATGCAGCTCTTCCCTGACCAGAGGCTCAGGATCAACACGTTCTTCATCGTAGAAGACTTCCTGGTAAAAGAGCCATCCCATAAAGACGCGGAACACCCAAGGACTGACGTCGTTGATAGTCAGATTTCTCGATTGACTCTCAGTCCATTGGCTGCGGAACGCACGCTCGAAGTACTTGGAATGGCCGCAAATTAACTAGTGCGCGCTGGACGGAGAATTCCTCGGCGTTTACTTCTTCGCCAGTCTCCGACAGGGCCGCATCTGAGACGTGTATTGTGACCATAGTAGGGTTGAAAAGCACTCCCTATGGTAATTTCAGCAGACAGTCGCACATATCAACTTCACGCTTAGTGTCGCGTACGCAGCAGAAAAGCGTTTACGCGGTCTACTTGTGGTAGGATTGCCATTGTCCGACTTGCGCTTGCCTAAAGTACTACTTGATGTTTCGGCCATTGCTGCCTGTTGAGACGAGAGTAAGACAATTGTTTAGTGGACTAGCGCGTGCGTCATCAGGAGTGCCTTTGTTGAACACCGACCGACTTACATCTTTCCTTCCTCCCCCCTTTGCTGCGACAACTACCTATGATGGCAAAGTTGAACAATGTCAAGCCATTGTTACCAATGTAGTACGAGTAATATGCCCAAATCTCTTTCTTCAGGATAAAGAAGGAGATAAAGATAGGAGGTAGGAACGGGAGTAGGTTAGTTAGGGCGGCGGGGTAGTGGAGTAGCGAGTTTTCCTTCTTTACACGGTATTCGTCCCTATAGCGACAGTGTTAGCGAGTTTTCCTTCTTTGCACGGTATTCGTCCCTATAGCGACAGTGTTAGTAGTTACGTAACGAGTATAATAGGTAGTAATATATACTTTATCTAAGGTAATATATCGCTCGAGCCCGTTATAGGACTTTTCGAATATAGTTACTAATAGGTTAAGTAGTAGTAGTAGATTATATAGTACGTCGAGTTACTTTCGGCTCTATTATACGACGCGTAGAATATACGGTCTCGCGTAGGCTTCTAGTTAACGTTAATATCGATACGATAGCTATCGAACTATAAGTAAGCCTCGGCTATACTGTCTACTATAGTATTATATCGCTATAGTCGTCGCTCGGTTAAGATAGCTAACTCCTATATAGTATTTTAAGTAGATTATATAACGTTATATATATAGTATACTATTAACTCTATATATATATCTCTTTCTCTATACTTTATCTAGGATACCTTTAGCGCTAATAAGTATAGAGTATTACTACTAGTACGATAGCTTAGGTAGTAGCTAGTTCTACGATAGTTCTCCCTCTCTACGCTTTATCTAGGATATCTTTAGCGCTAATAAGTATAGAGTATTACTACTAGTACGATAGCTTAGGTAGTAGCTAGTTCTATAATAGTTCTCTCTCTCTACGCTTTATCTAGGATACCTTTAGCGCCGACAAGTATAGAGTATTACTACTAGTACGATAGCTTAGGTAGCTAGTTTCGCGATTATCTAGCTTCTAGAATACCTTTAGCGCTAACAAGTATAGAGTATTACTACTAGCACGATAGCTTAGGTAGCTAGTTTCGCGATTATCGAGCTTCTAGAATACCTTTAGCGCTAATAAGTATAGAGTATTACTACTAGTACGATAGCTTAGGTAGTTAATTTTTTCGCGATTATTAAGCTTCTAGAATACCTTTAGCGCCGATAAGTATAGAGTATTACTACTAGTATAATAGCTTAGGTAGCTAGTTTCGCGATTATCGAGCTTCTAGAATACCTTTAGCGCTAATAAATATAGAGTATTACTACTAGTACGATAGCTTAGGTAGCTAATTTCGCGATTATCGAGCTTCTAGAATACTTTTAACGCTAATAAGTATAGAGTATTACTACTAGTACGATAGCTTAGGTAGCTAGTTTCGCGATTATCAAGCTTCTAGAATATCTTTAGCGCTAATAAGTATAGAGTATTACTACTAGCACGATAGCTTAGATAGCTAATTTCGCGATTATCTAGCTTCTAGAATACCTTTAGCGCTAACAAGTATAGAGTATTACTACTAGTACGATAGCTTAGGTAGTAGCTAGTTTCGCGATTATTAAGCTCCTATTTCTAGGATACTATTAACGTTAATAAGTATAGAGTATTACTACTAGTACGATAGCTTAGGTAGTAGCTAGTTTCGCGATTATCGAGCTTCTATTTCTAGGATACTATTAACGCTAACTGTTAAGAATATATCCTAGATAGTTAGTCTAGATATAGACTTCTAAGTATAGTTCTAGATGCCTAAGGCATCTACCTAAGGCTTAGTAAGAGGTATATCTTACTTCTCTCTCTTCTCTTCTTAGATAACTAACTTAATCAACTTTGTATTTAGTTCCTAGCATATTACTACTATACTATATATATAAGTTAGTTCAAGATTAATCCCTTATTCTTCTTTACTACGCTATACCCTCCTTGACATTATATAGTATATAACACGCCCTCCACTTTTAACAGGTTATAAGCCTAGGTTTATATACTAAATAGGAGTAACCTATATTAGTATAGGTTACTTATATCCCTTATAGTTTATAGAAAACATTTAGGGCCTAGAAGTTTCCCTAACTATATTACTAACGAAGCTAGTTTGTACCTAGTAGTATATAAGTTAGTAAAGATCTCTATAAGACAGTAGTATGTTTCTACTTTATTAATACCTGCCTAGTTCTCTACTATTACACCTAGTATCACTAGAGTCAGAAGAGGCCACTTAGCCTTCCTACTACCTAGTAATAGAAACTCTGCTAAGAGAGAAAGATCTGAGTCTTAGTAATTTCCTAAATACGAGGAATCCCTATCCCTTAGAGCTAGTCTCTCTACTACAAGAAATTACCCTTCTCTAGAATCCTTAGCTAGTCTAAAGCATTCTACTAATTATTTATTCTATTCACCTATTTCTATAATAGACTAAGAGGACAAGAAGAGCTAAAGGATTCTAATCCTAGACAGAACTAACTAGAAGAGATAGTTCAAGCTACAGATAGACAAGCTAGAAGGAAAGGACTAGTTCTAGGTAATTAGCTAACTAATTATTAGAGGGAACCTATATATAGTTTAGTAGGACACTAGTCTTCAGATATATATTACTTAGAATCAACACTTCTCAAAAGACAATATAGTATATAGGTTTAGTATTAGATATAGTATTAGTAAAGATAATAAGATAGAGCTAGAGACATAGTATGTTACTACACTAGCAGCTAAGATATAGGTAATTCTCTAGAATAAGTATAATAGAGTCCTAAAGTCCTATACTATAGGTCTAATTAAGTAGTTTATTATATTTAGGATGTTACCTAATAAGATAATTAGGGAAGTATAGAGACACCTTAGAGGCCTAGGTAAGAGGATTACTAAGATTGATCCTTAGGAAGCCTACTACTAGAGCTAAGAGAAAAGGCTAAAACATCTCCTATAGTCCCTACCTATATTATACTAAGTAGCTAAGGATACTATTATAACCTAACTATCCTTAGATATAGACACTATTCTCCTTCTACTTAAGTCCTAAGAGGTAAGAGATAATCTAGACAAGATAGATATAGGTCTAGCTATATTCTATTCTAGGTAGCTCTACTAAGGAAAGTCTCTACTAATATGCTAGCTCTATAAGAAAGGGAAGTACTAGTTAAAGAATTGTCCTAACCTCTCTACTACTAAGAAACTGTCCTAGTAGAGAAATAGTACTAAGAACTAGAAGGACCCTTAGGGATTATTCTTTAGAAGGAGGGTTAGAAGATCCTCTTTACTAAGGAATACTAGATATATTAAGAAAGCTGTCTATAAGTTATTATTATATAATAAGCTAAAGAAGGTTGTCTAGAAAATAGGCAAGTAGCTTTAAAGGATAGAAAAGTCTAGAAAGCTTCTAAAGAAAGGATTTTTAGCCTAGGAGTCTAGTTCTAGTTCTAATTCTAGAACTTACTCTAGTTCTAGAAGCAATAATAATTCCCTATTAGAAGATAATAACTAAGATAAGTTAGCCTATTCTATAATTAAGGCTAAAGGCAAGTTGTTACCTTAAGAATAGCTCTTAGATTCCTATACCTTATCCTATATAACTAACTAACTGTCCTTCTTTAGATTAGTAAAGCTACTAAGGAAGAAAGTATAGATTAAGGTAGGAGGAGGATACCTCTATATAACCTACTCTAGACTAGTATAGATAAAGAGAATCTTAGGAGGAGAAGTTCTACTTAATAGGGTACTATTTGTTCCTAATCTTAGAGTAAATCTTATGTTATAGAATTAGTTTAGTAAGTAATTTAGAGTCTAGAAGCCTGATTTCACTCTTACCTCCCTAGATAGCTAAACAGTTATAAAGACCAAGCTAGTTAGAGGTGTTCTATTTATTAGTAAGATATTACCTCTCCTATAGGAAAAGTTATATTACTTACTATATAATCCTATAGAGGTTAACAATGCCTATACTACCCTATTAGAGAAGGATCTAAAATAGTAGGAGCTATAGTATAGAAGATTTATATACTTTAGAAGAGGGTTACTCTTAAACCTTTATAAAGTTACTAACCTAAAGGAAAGAATTCTAATCCCTAACTAGGAAGAGTATAAGTATAGGATCTATATAATAGGTAAGATAAAGAAACACCTAGGTAAGTCTGTTAAGAGAAGACCTAAAAGACTAGCCCTTATATTAGTAGATATCTATAGACTATTACTATTATTAGTAAAAGGTTTTATATAGTAGCTTAAGATTATTAATAACTTCTTAAGAAAGAAATAGGCATTTCTACTCAAGGCTAGATTAGATATACTAACTACTCTTCAGAACTAGAGGATTAAGGCAGAAAGGTAGTTAGTAGTACTCCTTAAGTCTATAAGGGCTAACAATGCTAGAGAGATTACTACTTTGATTAAATAGTAGGAGAAGGACTTTAGAATTACCCTTAAGCTAACTAAGGCCTATAATTCACTCTAGAATAGAGTAGTTAAGAGGTCTATCTAAATATTAGAGGCCTCTATTAGAGTAATACTTGAAGAAAGTAAGATACCTATTAAGTTTTAGCTAGAAGCCCTTAAAGTATAGATATATATAAGGAACAAGCTTCTAAATAGACCTAATATTAAGGGATTTAAGCTCTTACCTAATAAAGCTTTTAATAGGATCAAACTAATAGTCTCCTACCTTAAGGTATAGGGATATAGAGCTATAGTGTATATAGATATAAGAGTATAGCCTTAGTAGGCAAGGAGTAACAAACTAATAAACAGAGGAAAGGATACTATATTTATTAGATACTATAATAATATAGTAAAGGTATAGAAGTTCTAGGAGCTAGACATAAAGGCTATTAAGTAGTATACTAATATAATCTTCTTTAAAGATAAGCTAGGTAGAGAATTAGACTTAAATATTAAGATTAAGAATCTCCCTAGTTTAGCTCTAGAAAGAAGACCTATTAGAAGGCTAAGAACTATTAGCTAGCCTACTCTACAAGCTAGTAGGAGTACCCTAGGTGCTTCTAGTCTAGGCTAGTAGAAGCCTCCTCCCCCTTAGCTATTAGTATAGGTTTAGGAAGGAAAGAAACTCTTTATATAACTTCTACCTCTACTAGAAGATATAGGAGAGTATAGAAAATTCCTAGACTAAGGGAAAGTTAAGAAAGAATCTAAGAATTCTACTTAAGAAACTATAGAGGTAGATTAGGAGTAGATAGCTCTAAGGCAAACCTTTAGAAAAAGGAAAGTATCCTAAGAACTTAATAGATTTAACTAGAAGCTAAAGCTAATTAGGCTTAAGCTAGATTAGAATAGTTAGCTAGACAAGGAAATACTCCTAGAGTATTAGGCTTTCTTCTTAGCTATAAGCTCTATTAACCTAGGTATCCTATAGGACCTAGAATTCTTAGAGGAAGTTAAAGAGATTATATTCTTAGCTACTAAAGAAGTAGGAATGTATAAATAGGAGGTTCTAATCCTAAGGAACTATAAGAAAGTAGTAAGTAATCCTAAGTAGGGTTATCTCTAGTAAGAAGCTATTTAGAAGGAGCTAGATACACTTATAAGTAACAACACCTAGACTATAGTAGTCCTACTAAAAGGGGCTAACCTAGTCACCTCAAGATAAGTCTTTAATGTTAAGAGAAAGCTTAGTAGAGCTATTAAAAAGTTCAAGGTAAGACTAGTTATAAGAGGGTTCTCCTAAAAGTATAAAGTAGACTATATAGAAACTTTTACTCTTATAGTCAGGTAGGATACTCTAAGAGGATTCATGGCTATAGTCTACAAGAAGGACCTAGTTCTGTACTAAGTAGATATAAATAATATATTTATAGAGAGTACCCTATATAAGGACATCTATATAATCCTACTACTAGGTATTAACCTACTAACTAGTATAGTCTTATAAGTTCTAAGGAGTCTCTATAGGCTAAAGCAAGCTATAAGAGACTAGAATCAGCTATATATATTAAAGCTAAAAGGAATAGGATTTAGACAATTAGAAGTGGACCTATGTCTTCTAATCTATAAGAAAAGGAAAGACCTAATAATCCTAATCTATATTAATAATATACCTATTACTATAGAGAGACTAGAAGATGTCCTCTAGTTCAAAGACTAACTTAGTAAGGTCTTTAAGATTAAAGATCTTAGAGAACTAGACAAGATTCTTAGAATAAGACTAACAAGAAACAGATAGTAAGGCTAGCTAAAACTTAACTAGAAGCACTATATCTAAGAGAACCTAGCTAAGATAGGAATAGGTTAAGAGACTATATTATTAACTCTTTTACTAATAGACAGCTATGAAAGTCTAAAGCCTACTAGACCAAATAATGAAAGGTGTAACAAATAGGAGTACTAATCCATTATTAGAACATAGATATAGCTTATAACTGTTATAAGACCAGACATTTCATTTGCCCTTAGAAGATTAAGCTCCTATATTAGTAATCTAATAGTAGGATACATAAAGGCTCTAAAGAAGCTAACTAGATACCTGAGATCAAACCTAGACCTTAGTCTAAGATACTTAAGGAATAGTTAAGGCTGCCTTACTAGATATATAGACTCTAACTATATAATAGATAAGACTAACAGAGTCTTAATCCTTGGATATATCTTCTTCCTTTATAGTATACTAATCTCCTAGATAAGTAAGAAGTAGAAATCTATAGCCACATCTATAATAGAAGCTAAATACATAGCTATAGGAGTATATACAAAACAGTTACAGTTCCTTAGTACTCTTTTAAGAGAGCTTAGATGCCTAGAGTTAGTAGGAGAATGTTCTTACTAACTAAGGATCCTTAGTAACTAGGAAACTATTACTAGAATCAGGCTAATTTAGCTAAAAGGTAATAACTAAGCTGCCCTTACTCTAGTTAAGGACTCATATGTTTATAATAAGTCTAAACATATTAATATCTTATATAATGCTGTGAGAAAGCTCTAGTAGAACAGACTTATCTCTATAGAATATATGAATATAAAAGAGATAGTAGTAGATAGTCTTACTAAGCTAAAGAATAGACTATAGTTTTAGGAGTTTGTAAGGCAGCTCTACCTTATATAAGAGATATATAAAAGATAACTCTAAGCCTTAGAGCTAAACTAAGAGGAGTCTAAAAGAAAGATTTTAGTTACTTAACTCCTCCTTAGTTAGACTTTATAAAGTCCTAAATGCCCTTACTAATATTAGACCTATTACTAACTACAATATTACTATATAGTACCTAGCTGAACTAGACACCCCCTAAGGCTAAGTACTAGTTAATATTAAAGACCTCCTCTATAGTAGCTATTATCTCCTCTACTAGTATATAGTTACTCTACTCTCTAGCTTAATATAAGATCCCTATAGCTAAGAATAGTATATCCTAAAGACTATTAGGGAACTAAAAAGCTATATAGAATATAACTAAGTAAGGGACCAGGCTATAAGGAATCTAGAGAGCTGTTAGAATTAGCTATAAGAAAGGATAGGGGCAACTTACTAGATAGTCTATATCCTGAACAATCTACTCCTATATAAGAGAGAAGGAAGATCTTATAGAAGGCATTTCTTTTACCTTTTTATAGGAGATAGTAGTATAGAAAGTTTATTAGATTAATAGTTAGTACTATCTAGTTATTAGTCTAAAAAGCAAGTACTTAATAACTAATTAAGATTAGGACTAGTATTTGAGTACTATAGATGATCTGTTAAAAGATCTAACTATATAGTATAAGTAAGAGTGTTAAGAATGTATCCTAGATAGTTAGTCTAGATATAGACTTCTAAGTATAGTTCTAGATACCTAAGGCATCTACCTGAGGCTTAGTAAGAGGTACATCTTGCTTCTCTCTCTTCTCTTCTTAGATAACTAACTTAATTAACTTTGTATTTAGTTCCTAGCATATTACTACTACACTATATATATAAGTTAGTTTAAGATTAATCCTCTATTCTTCTTTACTACGCTATACCCTTCTTAACATTGTATAGCATATAACACGCCCTCTACTTTTAACACTAACAAGTATAGAGTATTACTACTAGTACGATAGCTTAGGTAGTAGCTAGTTTCGCGATTATCGAGCTTCTATTTCTAGAATACTATTAACGCTAACAAGTATAGAGTATTACTACTAGTACGATAGCTTAGGTAGTAGCTAGTTTCGCGATTATCGAGCTTAGTTAAGTATTCTATTATATTAACTTTAGTAGTAGCGCTAGTAGGAGTATATACCTTCCTACCTAGCTTAGAATAGAAAAGATAGTAGTTAAGTAACTATAAATCTCGCGTAATCCTATCTATCGACTTACTAATATATATTAAGTATCTATATTAAAAGTGGAGGGCGTTTATAGATACTATATAATGTTAAGGAGGGTATAGCGTAGTAAAGAAGAATAGGGGATTAATCTTAAACTGACTTATATACATAGTATAGTAGTAATATGCTAGGAACTAAATACAAAGTTAATTAAGTTAGTTATCTAAGAAGAGAAGAGAGAGAAGCAAGATATACCTCTTACTAAGCCTTAGGTGGATGCCTTAGGTATCTAGAACTATGCTTAGAAGTCTATATCTAGACTAACTATCTAGGATATATTCTTAACACTCCTACTCATGCTATATAGTTAGATCTTTTAATAGATCATCTATAGCACTTAAATACTAGTCCTAATCTTAATTAGTTATTAAGTACTTGCTTTTTAGACTAATAACTAGACAGTACTAACTATTAATCTAACAAACTTTCTATACTACTATCTCTTACAAAAAGGTAAAAGAAATACCTTCTATAAGATCTTCCTCCTCTCTTATATAAGAGTAGATTGTTTAGGACATAGACTATCTAGTAAGTTACTCCTATCCTTTCTTATAGCTAATTCTAATAGCTCCCTAGATTCCTTATAGCTTAGTCTCTTACTTAGTTATATTCTATATAGCTTCTTAGTTCCCTAATAGTCTTTAGGGTACACTATTCTTAGCTATAGAGATCTTATATTAAGCTAGGGAGTAGAGTAACTATATACTAGTAGAGGAGATAATAGCTACTATAGAGGAGGTCTTTAATATTAACTAGTACTTAGCCTTAGAGGGTATCTAGTTTAGCTAGGTACTATATAGTGATATTATAGTTAGTAATAGGTCTAATATTAGTAAGGGCATTTAGGACTTTATAAAGTCTAACTAAGGAGGAGTCAAGTAACTAAAATCTTTCTTTTAGACTCCTCTTAGTTTAGCTCCAAGGCTTGGAGTTATCTTTTATATATCTCTTATATAAGGTAGAGCTACCTTATAAACTCCTGAAACTGTAGTCTATTCTTTAGCTTAGTAAGACTATCTACTACTATCTCTTTTATGTTTATATATTCTATAGAGATAAGTCTGTTCTACTAGAGCTTTCTTATAGTATTGTATGAGATATTAATATGTTTAGACTTGTTATAAACATATAAGTCCTTAACTAGAGTAAGGGTAGCTTAGTTATTACCTTTTAGCTAAATTAGCCTGATTCTAGTAATAGTTTCCTAGTTACTAAGGATCCTTAGTTAGTAAGAACATTCTCCTACTAACTCTAGGCATCCAAGCTCTCTTAAAAGAGTACTAAGGAACTATAACTGTTTTACATATGCTCCTATAGCTATATATTCAGCTTCTATTATAGATATAGCTATAGATTTCTACTTCTTACTTATCTAGGAGATTAGTATACTATAAAGGAAGAAGATATATCCAAGGATTAAGACTCTGTTAGTCTTGTCTATTACATAGTCAGAGTCTATATATCTAGTAAGGCAGCCTTAACTATTCCTTAAGTATCTTAGACTAAGGTCTAGGTTTAATCTCAGGTATCTAGTTAGCTTCTTTAGAGCCTTCATATGTCCTACTATTAGATTACTAATATAGGAGCTTAATCTTCTAAGGGCAAATGAAATGTCTAGTCTTATAACAGTTACAAGCTATATCTATGTTCTAATAATAGATTAGTACTCCTATTTATTATACCTTTTATTATTTGGTCTAGTAGGCTTCAGACTTTTATAGCTGTCTATTAGTAAAAGAGTTAGTAATATAGTCTCTTGACCTATTCCTATCTTAGCTAGGTTCTCTTAGATATAGTGCTTCTAGTCAAGTTTTAGCTAGCCTTACTGTCTATTTCTTATTAGTCTCATTCTAAGAATCTTATCTAGTTCTCTAAGATCTTTGATCTTAAAGACCTTACTAAGTTAGTCTTTGAACTAGAGGACATCTTCTAGTCTCTCTATAGTAATAGGTATGTTATTAATATAGATTAGGATTATTAGATCTTTCCTTTTCTTATAGATTAGAAGATATAGGTCCACTTCTAATTGTCTAAATCCTATTCCTTTTAGCTTTAACATATATAGCTAATTCTAGTCTCTTGTAGCTTACTTTAGCCTATAGAGACTCCTTAGAACTTATAAGACTATACTAGTTAGTAGGTTAATACCTAGTAGTAGGATTATATAGATGTCCTTATATAGGGTACTCTCTATAAATACATTGTTTATATCTACTTAGTATAGAACTAGGTCCTTCTTATAGACTACAGCCATGAATCCTCTTAGAGTATCCTGCCTAACTATAAGAGTAAAAGTTTCTATATAGTCTACTCTATACTTTTAGGAGAACCCTCTTATAACTAGTCTTGCCTTAAACTTTTTAATAGCTCTACTAAGCTTTCTCTTAATATTAAAGACCTATCTTGAGGTGACTAGGTTAGCCCCTTTTAGTAGGACTACTATAGTCTAGGTATTATTACTTATAAGTGTATCTAGCTCCTTCTAAATAGCTTCTTACTAGAGATAACCCTACTTAGGATCACTTACTACTTCCTTATAGTTCCTTAAGATTAGAACCTCCTATTTGTATATTCCTGCTTCTTTAGTAGCTAAGAATATAATCTCTTTAACTTTCTCTAAGAATTCTAGGTCCTATAGGATACCTAGGTTAATAGAGCTTATAGCTAAGAAGAAAGCCTAATACTCTAGGAGCATTTCCTTATCTAGCTAACTATTCTAATCTGGCTTAAGCCTAATTAGCTTTAGCTTCTAGTTAAATCTATTAAGTTCTTAAGATACTTTCCTCTTTCTAAGGGTTTGCCTTAGAGCTGTCTACTCCTAATCTACCTCTATAGTTTCTTAGATAGAATTCTTAGATTCTTTCTTAACTTTCCTTTAGTCTAGGAATTTTCTATACTCTCCTATATCTTCTAATAGAGGTAGAAGTTATATAAAGAGTTTCTTTCCTTCCTAAACCTATACTAATAGCTAAGGGGGAGGAGGCTTCTACTAGCCTAGACTAGGAGCACCTAGGGTACTCCTACTAGCTTATAGAGTAGGCTAGCTAATAGTTCTTAGCCTTCTAATAGGTCTTCTTTCTAGAGCTGAACTAGGGAGATTCTTAATCTTAATGTTCAAGTCTAATTCTCTACCTAGCTTATCTTTAAAGAAGATTATATTAGTATACTACTTAATAGCCTTTATATTTAGCTCCTAGAACTTCTATACCTTTACTATATTATTATAGTATCTAATAAACATAGTATCCTTTCCTCTATTTATTAGTTTGTTACTCCTTACCTACTAAGGCTGTACTCTTATATCTATATATACTATAGCTCTATATCCCTATACCTTAAGATAGGAGACTATTAGTTTGATCCTATTAAAAGCTTTATTAGGTAAGAGCTTGAATCCCTTAACATTAGGTCTATTTAGAAGCTTGTTCCTTATATATACCTATACTTTAAGGGCTTCTAGCTAAAACTTAATAGGTATCTTACTTTCTTTAAGTATTGCTCTAATAAAGGCCTCTAATATTTAAATAGACCTCTTAACTACTCTATTCTAGAGTGAATTATAGGCCTTAGTTAGCTTAAGAGTAATTCTAAAGTCCTTCTTCTACTATTTGATTAAAGTAGTAATCTCTCTAGTATTATTAGCCCTTATAGACTTAAGGAGTACTACTAACTACCTTTCTACCTTAATCCTCTAGTTCTAAAGAGTAGTTAGTATATCTAATCTAGCCTTGAGTAGAAATACCTATTTCTTTCTTAAGAAGTTATTAATAATCTTAAGCTACTATATAAAACCTTTTACTAATAATAGTAATAGTCTATAGATATCTACTAATATAAGGGCTAATCTTTTAGGTCTTCTCTTAATAGACTTACCTAGGTGTTTCTTTATCTTACCTATTATATAGATCCTATACTTATACTCTTCCTAGTTAGGAATTAGAATTCTTTCCTTTAGGTTAGTAACTTTATAAAGGTTTAAGAGTAACCCTCTTCTAAAGTGTGTAAATCTTCTATACTATAGCTCCTACTATTTTAGATCCTTCTCTAATAGGGTAGTATAGGCATTATTAACCTCTATAGGATTATATAGTAAGTAATATAACTTTTCCTATAGGAGAGGTAATATCTTACTAACAAATAGAACACCTCTAACTAGCTTAGTCTTTATAACTATTTAGCTATCTAGGGAGGTAAGAGTGAAATCAGGCTTCTAGACTCTAAATTACTTACTAAACTAATCCTATAATATAAGATTTACTCTAAGATTAGGAATAAATAGTACCCTATCAAGTAGAACTTCTCCTCCTAAGATTCTCTTTATCTATACTAGTCTAGAGTAGGTTATATAGAGGTATCCTCCTCCTACCTTAATCTATACTTTCTTCCTTAGTAGCTTTACTAATCTAAAGAAGGATAGTTAGTTAGTTATATAGGATAAGGTATAGGAATCTAAGAGCTATTCTTAGAGTAATAACTTGCTTTTAGCCTTAATTATAGAATAGGCTAACTTATCTTAGTTATTATCTTCTAATAGGGAATTATTATTGCTTCTAGAACTAGAGTAAGTTCTAGAATTAGAATTAGAACTAGACTCCTAGGCTGAAAATCCTTTCTTTAGAAGCTTTCTAGACTTTTCTATCCTTTAAAGCTACTTACCTATTTTCTAGATAACCTTCTTTAGCTTATTATATAATAATAACTTGTAGACAGCTTTCTTAATATGTCTAGTATTCTTTAGTAAAGGGGATCTTCTAACCCTCTCTCTAAGGAATGATCCCTAAGGGTCCTTCTAGTTCTTAGTACTATTTCTCTACTAGGACAGTTTCTTAGTAGTAGGGAGGTTAGGACAATCCTTTAACTAGTACTTCCCTTTCTTATAGAGCTAGTATATTAGTAGAGACTTTCCTTAGTAGGGCTGCCTAGAATAGAATATAGCTAGACCTATGTCTATCTTATCTAGATTGTCTCTTACTTCTTAGGACTTAAGTAGAAGGAGAACAGTATCTATATCCAAGGATAGTTAGGTTATAATAGCATCCTTAGCTACTTAGTATAATATAGGTAGGGACTGTAGAAGATATTTCAGCCTTTTCTCTTAGCTCTAGTAGTAGGCTTCCTAAGGATTAATCTTAGTAATCCTCTTACCTAGGCCTCTAAGGTGTCTCTATACTTCCTTAATTATCTTATTAGGTGATATCCTAAATATAACAAACTGCTTAATTAGACCTATAGTATAGGACTTTAGGACTCTGTTATACTTGTTCTAGAGAATTACCTATATCTTAGCTACTAGTATAGTAATACACTATATCTCTAGCTCTATCTTATTATCTTCACTAATACTATATCTAATACTGAACCTATATACTATATTGTCTTTTAAGAAGTGTTAATTCTAAGTAACATATATCTAAAGACTAGTGTCCTACTAAACTATATATAGGTTCCCTCTAATAATTAGTTAGCTAATTGCCTAGAACTAGTCCTTTCCTTCTAGCTTGTCTATCTATAGCTTGAACTATCTCTTCTAGTTAGTTCTGTCTAGGATTAGAATCCTTTGGCTCTTCTTGTCCTCTTAGTCTATTATAGAAATAGGTGAATAGAATAAATAATTAGTAGAATGCTTTAGACTAGCTAAGGATTCTAGAGAAGGGTAATTTCTTATAGTAGGGAGACTAGCTCTAAGGGACAGGGATTCCTCGTATTTAGGAAATTACTAAGACTTAGATCTTTCTCTCTTAGTAGAGTTTCTGTTACTAGGTAGTAGGAAGGCTAAGTAGCCTCTTCTAACTCTAGTAATACTAGGTGCAATAGTAGAGAACTAGGCAGGTATTAATAAAGTAGAAACATACTACTGTCTTATAGAGATCTTTACTAACTTATATACTACTAGGTGCAAACTAGCTTTGTTAGTAATATAGTTAGAGAAACTTCTAGGCCCTAAATGTTTTCTATAAACTACAAGGGATATAAGTAACCTGTACTAATATAGGTTACTCCTATTTAGTACACAAACCCGGGCTTATAACCTATTAAAAGTAGAGGGCGTTTGTAGATACTATACAATGTTAAGGAGGGTATAGCGTAGTAAAGAAGAATAGGGGATCAATCTTGAACTAACTTATATATATAGTATAGTAGTAATATGCTAGGAACCAAATACAAAGTTGATTAAGTTAGTTATCTAAGAAGAGAAGAGAGAGAAGTAAGATGTACCTCTTACTAAGCCTTAGGTAGATACCTTAGGTATCTAGAACTATACTTAGAAGTCTATATCTAGACTAACTATCTAGGATACATTCTTAACAATCTAGATTATAGCTAATACTTTAGATTAGGCTCTATATAAATGTTATCGTATCCTAGTATAAAAAGCGTAACTATAATAATATACTTCTACCTCTCTCTTTCCTAATATCTAGCTATAAACTTATTACTTCTCCTTATACTCTATTCTATCTCTATAATATTAATAATAAATATACTAATAATAGTACTATTAAAGAAAGATATACTACTAATATAAAAATAATATAAAGTAAAGTAAGTTTCCTATACCTAAGATATCTAGAAAGTATAATACTCTAGGCGAGGTAAAGAGAATTACTCGAGCGGCGAAAGAGGCTAGTAACTAAATAGTACCTTCGCCGTCTTCTAGCCCTAGAGCTTTTTAGCCTCTAGCTAGTAATAATCGAGTAGTACGTCGAGGACTAAAACGTAAATCGGACGAGGTCGATAAAGTAGCGTAAGCTACTAAAGCTAAGAAGAGGAGAGAGTCTCTTACTACTACCGATAAGCGGTTTTCTAAGTTCGTCTTACTACTATACGAGCTAGGCCTAGAGGTAGCGAGGTAGCGACGGCGTAAGAGATTCGAAGCTCGCGTAGAGATATTTAGTATACTTAGTAAGAGAATATTAGTATTACTACGGCTTCCTAAGATCTTTAAGCTACTAGATACGTACGAAGTAGACGACAGCCTTACGATATTAATAGATATATCCTAGAGTAGATTCGGCTAGAAGTATAAAAGAATCGTAACTATAATAAGGTTTTCTAGAGTACCTAGCGTCTAGAAGGAGTTAGCTAATAGTAAGAAGAGCCTATAAATCGGTTATCGCTAGGTTACCTTAATACGTAGACTTACCTACTAGTATAAGAATAACTAAGTAGTAGTAAGGATTAAGGACTCGGTAAATAAAGATACTAAGTTAGATTAGGTAACTTATAAAGGACTAGCTTCGTATACGCTCGATATTATAGCTACTTATCTAAATAGGACCTATAACTTACGTAACTATCTCGCTAAGGTAAAAGGGCTAGTTCTTCTAATTATTAGAGAGATAGACGAGCTAAGTATATCTATAGATACGTAGAGGATACTTATCGAGGAATATCTATATATCGAATTCTACGTTATATAGTATCTTAACGTATCTAGTAGATTTATAAGTATCTTTAATCTAGCCGAGTTAATAAGTAACGATATCGTAGAGGTTACTACGGCTATACTAATTAGAGAAGGTCGCGAGACTACTATCTATATTCGGCGCTACTTACTCTAGCTATAGCGTACTAGGACTAATAGTACTAGCGTTAGCTACTATAGCGAGGCTTAGACTAGAGGCACTCGTAAATCTATCGATAATCTATATAACCTACTACTGTCTAAGTAGGTATATAGGTTAGTAGATCCGCTAGAGAAGGCTCTTCTCTACGATCTAGAGTAATACTATATCTAAAGCCGTCGCTATAAGGAATATAGGATTAGTAAAATAGAGAGGAGATAATAGCTATAATTACTATACTATAGATAGCTAAGCCTCTTGAAACCGAAGCTTAATTACTAGAATTAGTATAAGCTATAGTTATTATAAACTGCCTATCTCGCGTATCCTCGTATCCTAGTATTTTACTATATAGTATAAGAGTACTAGTCTTAACTATTCTTTAATATTATAAATAGATATCGTGTAGCTACGTAGCTTAGCGTGTTTCGAGAGGCTAAAATTCGTCTAGTCGCGCGTTAATTTTTATCTAAATAATAATAAAACTATAAAGGATAAGTTATCTTTAAATATATATATATTTAAATTAATATACGTTACTAGAACTACGGCGGAGCGTACGCTCGAGGCTAATACTCTCGGCTACTAGTAACTTATAGGTAGTATAGGCGGCGGTACTACTAGGACCGGTTCTATTAGTCTAGTAGCTATAATAATAATAATAATAATAATAATAATAATAATAATAGTAGAGCGCCTCGCTAGGCCTCTTCTTAAGGCGTTACGTACGTAACCTACGCGTAGGCTAGTAGTACGGTTAATAACTTTAATATAGCTAGGTTAGATCCTAGCGCTACTATAGCGTTTAGTCGTAGACTTAGTAGTAGCGTAGGTACTAGCTCTAGTACCTAGGTTATAACTCGAGCTCTAGCTCTTACTACTCTTACTACTAGAGTAAAGCCTTAAGCCTAGCTAACCGTACTAGCTATTATAGGCTTACTTACGTCTAGGTAAAGTAAAGATCGTCGACTAGTAAAATCTACTAAGAATAAGGAGAAGCGTAGTAAGTAATCTATACGTAAGAAGGCGAACGAATAACGCCGAATCGACGAGGAAGTAGCGCGCCGAGTCGCTATAGTACTCGCTACTACTAGAGTTACTCTAGCTTAAAAAGATACTAAGGAGAGTAAGAGTAACGAAGACCTAGCGCTCGAGGATAGGCGAGAGAACGCTAGCGCTAGTAAAGAAACGCTAAGTAAGGTCGACGAGGCCGAGACTAGTAGGCTCTATAACGAGTAGGAGCCGACTAACCGTAGCCGATAGTAGCTATAGGTAGATAATACGCTATTAGAGTTAGGCAAGTTCTAGAATAAAAACTTAGTAGAGACTAAGGAGTAGAAGGAGGAGTATATAGACGCGTACTTAAATAGTATATAGGTATAAGAGCTAGGTAAGGTTAAAGGCTAAGACCCGCCTTAGGCTCGTAGGCTTAGCGTACGGTATAACTATAGTACGCGCATATATCCAAAAAGAGGCAAGAATTAGTCTTACGATATCCTAATAGTCTTATTAGGAGAGCGCTCTATATATTACTATATATTAAGAATGTATCCTAGATAGTTAGTCTAGATATAGACTTCTAAGTATAGTTCTAGATACCTAAGGCATCTACCTAAGGCTTAGTAAGAGGTATATCTTGCTTCTCTTTCTTCTCTTCTTAGATAACTAACTTAATTAACTTTATATTTAGTTCCTAGCATATTACTACTATACTATATATATAAGTTAGTTTAAGATTAATCCCCTATTCTTCTTTACTACGCTATACCCTCCTTAACATTATATAGTATCTATAAACGCCCTCTACTTTTAACAGGTTATAAGCCTAGGTTTATATACTAAATAGGAGTAACCTATGTTAGTATAGGTTACTTATATCCCTTATAGTTTATAGAAAATATTTAGGGCCTAGAAGTTTCCCTAACTATATTACTAACGAAGCTAGTTTGTACCTAGTAGTATATAAGTTAGTAAAGATCTCTATAAGATAGTAGTGTGTTTCTACTTTATTAATACCTACCTAGTTCTCTACTATTGTACCTAGTATTACTAGAGTTAGAAGAGGCTACTTGGCCTTCCTACTACCTAGTAATAGAAACTCTACTAAGAGAGAAAGATCTAAGTCTTAGTAATTTCCTAAATATAAGGAATCCCTGTCCCTTAGAGCTAGTCTCCCTACTACAAGAAATTACCCTTCTCTAGAATCCTTAGCTAGTCTAAAGTATTCTACTAATTATTTATTCTATTCACCTATTTCTATAATAGACTAAGAGGATAAGAAGAGCTAAAGGATTCTAATCCTGGATAGAACTAACTAGAAGAGATAGTTCAAGCTATAGACAGATAAGCTAGAAGGAAAGGACTAGTTCTAGGTAATTAGCTAACTAATTATTAGAGGGAACCTATATATAGTTTAGTAGGACACTAGTCTTTAGATATATGTTACTTAGAATCAATACTTCTTAAAAGACAATATAGTATATAGGTTTAGTATTAGATATAGTATTAGTAAAGATAATAAGATAGAGCTAGAGACATAGTATGTTACTATACTAGTAGCTAAGATATAGGTAATTCTCTAGAATAAGTATAATAGAGTTCTAAAGTCCTATACTATAGGTCTGATTAAGTAGTTTATTATATTTAGGATGTTACCTAATAAGACAATTAGAGAAGTATAGAGACACCTTAGAGGCCTAGGTAAGAGGATTACTAAGATTGATCCTTAGGAAGCCTACTACTAGAGCTAAGAGAAAAGGCTAAAACATCTCCTATAGTCCTTACCTATATTATACTAAGTAGCTAAGGATACTATTATAACCTAACTATCCTTAAATATAGACACTATTCTCCTTCTACTTAAGTCCTAAAAGGTAAGAGACAATCTAGATAAGATAGATATAGGTCTAGCTATATTCTATTCTAGGTAGCCCTACTAAGGAAAGTCCCTACTAATGTACTAACTCTATAAGAAAGGGAAGCACTAGTTGAAGGATTATCCTAACCTCCCTACTACTAAGAAACTGTCCTAGTAGAGAAATAGTACTAAGAACTAGAAGGA
The DNA here is from genome assembly GCA_024114885.1 of Septoria linicola. NCBI lineage: Eukaryota > Fungi > Ascomycota > Dothideomycetes > Mycosphaerellales > Mycosphaerellaceae > Septoria > Septoria linicola. Next base: position 825,844 of record CP099428.1, on the reverse strand, counting down.
CCCTTAAAGATTATTCCTTAGAGGGAGGGTTAGAAGATCCTTTTTACTAAGGAATACTAGACATATTAAGAAAGCTGTCTATAAGTTATTATTATATAATAAGCTAAAGAAGGTTATCTAGAAAATAGGTAAGTAGCTTCAAAGGATAGAAAAGTCTAGAAAGCTTCTAAAGAAAGGATTTTTAGCCTAGGAGTCTAGTTCTAGTTCTAATTCTAGAACTTACTCTAGTTCTAGAAGTAATAATGATTCCCTATTAGAAGATAATAACTAAGATAAGTTGGCCTATTCTACAATTAAGGCTAAAGGCAAGTTGTTACCTTAAGAATAGCTCTTAGATTCCTATACCTTATCCTATATAACTAACTAACTATCCTTCTTTAGATTAGTAAAGCTACTAAGGAAGAAAGTATAGATTAAGGTAGGAGAAGGATACCTCTATATAACCTACTCTAGACTAGTATAGATAAAGAGAATCTTAGAAGGAGAAGTTCTACTTAATAGGGTACTATTTGTTCCTAATCTTAGAGTAAATCTTATATTATAGGATTAGTTTAGTAAGCAATTTAGAGTCTAGAAGCCTGATTTTACTCTTACCTCCCTAGATAGCTAAACAGTTATAAAGACCAAGCTAGTTAGAGGTGTTCTATTTATTAGTAAGATATTACCTCTCCTATAGGAAAAGTTATATTACTTACTATATAATCCTATAGAGGTTAATAATGCCTATACTACCCTATTAGAGAAGGATCTAAAATAGTAGGAGCTATAGTATAGAAGATTTATATACTTTAGAAGAGGGTTACTCTCAAACCTTTATAAAGTTACTAACCTAAAGGAAAGAATTCTAATTCCTAACTAGGAAGAGTATAAGTATAGGATCTATATAATAGGTAAGATAAAGAAACACCTAGGTAAGTCTATTAAGAGAAGACCTAAAAGATTAGCCCTTATGTTAGTAGATATCTATAGACTATTACTATTATTAGTAAAAGGTTTTATATAGTAGCTTAAGATTATTAATAACTTCTTAAGAAAGAAATAGGCATTTCTACTTAAGGCTAGATCAGATATACTAACTACTCTTTAGAACTAGAGGATCAAGGTAGAAAGGCAGTTAGTAGCACTCCTCAAGTCTGTAAGGGCTAATAATACTAGAGAGATTACTACTTTGATCAAATAGTAGGAGAAGGATTTTAGAATTACCCTTAAGCTAACTAAGGCCTATAATTCACTCTAGAATAGAGTAGTTAAGAGGTCTATCTAAACATTAGAGGCCTCTATTAGAGCAATACTTGAAGAAAGTAAGATACCTATTAAGTTTTAGCTAGAAGCCCTTAAAGTATAGGTATATATAAGGAATAAGCTTCTAAATAGACCTAATATTAAAGGATTCAAGCTCTTACCTAATAAAGCTTTTAATAGGATTAAACTAATAGTCTCCTACCTCAAGGTATAGGGATATAGAGCTATAGTATATATAGATATAAGAGTATAGCCTTAGTAGGTAAGGAGTAACAAACTAATAAATAGAGGAAAGGATACTATGTTTGTTAGATACTATAATAACATAGTAAAGGTATAGAAGTTCTAGGAGCCAGACATAAAGGCTGTTAAGTAGTATACTAATATAATCTTCTTTAAAGATAAGCTAGGTAGAGAATTAGACTTGAATATTAAGATTAAGAATCTCCCTAGTTTAGCTCTAGAAAGAAGACCTATTAGAAGGCTAAGAACTATTAGCTAGCCTACTCTATAAGCTAGTAAGAGTACCCTAGGTGCTCCTAGTCTAGGCTAGTAGAAGCCTCCTCTCTCTTAGCTATTAGTATAGGTTTAGGAAGGAAAGAAACTCTTTATATAACTTCTACCTCTACTAGAAGATATAAGAGAGTATAGAAAATTCCTAGACTAAGGGAAAGTTAAGAAAGAATCTAAGAATTCTACCTAAGAAACTATAGAGGTGGATTAGGAGTAGATAGCCCTAAGGCAAACTCTTAGAAAGAGGAAAGTATCCTAAGAACTTAATAGATTTAACTAGAAGCTGAAGCTAATTAGGCTTAAGCCAGATTAGAATAGTTAGCTAGACAAGGAAATACTCCTAGAGTATTAGGCTTTCTTCTTAGCTATAAGCTCTATTAACCTAGGTATCCTATAGGACCTAGAATTCTTAGAAGAAGTTAAAGAGATTACATTCTTAGCTACTAAAGAAGCAGGAATACACAAATAGGAGGTTCTAATCCTAAAGAACTATAAGGAAGTAGTAAGTGATCCTAAGTAGGGTTATCTCTAGTAAGAAGCTATTTAGAAGGAGCTAGATATACTTATAAGTAATAATACCTAGACTATAGTAGTCCTACTAAAAGAGGCTAACCTGGTTACCTTAAGATAGGTCTTTAATATTAAGAGAAAGCTTAGTAGAGCTATTAAAAAGTTTAAGGCAAGACTAGTTACAAGAGAGTTCTCCTAAAAGTATAGAGTAGACTATATAGAGACTTTTGCCCCTATAGTTAGGTAGGATACTCTAAGAGGATTTATAGCTGTAGTCTATAAGAAGGACCTAGTTCTACACTAAGTAGATATAAACAATGTATTTATAGAGAGCACCCTATATAAGGATATCTATATAATCCTACTACTAGGTGTTAACCTACTAACTAGTATAGTCTTATAAGTTCTAAGGAGTCTCTATAGGCTAAAGTAAGCTATAAGAGACTAGAATTAGCTATATATATTAAAGCTAAAAGGAATAGGATTCAGATAATTAGAAGTGGACTTATGTCTTCTAATCTATAAGAAAAGGAAAGACCTAATAATCCTAATCTATATTAATAATATACCTATTATTATAGAGAGACTAGAAGATATCCTCTAGTTTAAAGACTAACTTAGTAAGGTCTTTAAGATTAAAGATCTTAGAGAACTAGATAAGATTCTTAGAATAAGACTAACAAGAAATAGATAGTAAGGCTAGCTGAAACTTAACTAGAAGCACTATATCTAAGAGAACCTAGCTAAGATAGGAATAGGTTAAGAGACTATATTACTAACTCTTTTACTAATAGACAGCTATAAAAGTCTAAAGCCTACTAGACTAAATAATAAAAGGTGTAATAAATAGGAGTACTAATCTATTATTAGAACATAGATATAGCTTATAACTGTTATAAGACTAGATATTTCATTTGCCCTTAGAAGATTAAGCTCCTATATTAGTAATCTAATAGTAGGACATATAAAGGCTCTAAAGAAGCTAACCAGATACCTGAGATCAAACCTAGACCTTAGTCTAAGATACTTAAGGAATAGTTAAGGCTTTCTTACTAGATATATAGACTCTAACTATATAATGGACAAGACTAACAGAGTCTCAATCCTTAGATATATCTTCTTCCTTTATAGTATACCAATCTCCTAGATAAGTAAGAAGTAGAAATCTATAGCTATATCTATAATAGAAGCTAAATATATAGCTATAGGTATATATATAAAACAGTTATAGTTCCTTAGTGCTCTTTTAAGAGAGCTTGGATGCCTAGAGTTAGTAGGAGAATATTCTTACTAACTAAGGATCCTTAGTAACTAGGAAACTGTTACTAGAATTAGGCTAATTTAGCTAAAAGGTAATAACTGTTAAGAATGTATCCTAGATAGTTAGTCTAGATATAGACTTCTAAGCATAGTTCTAGATACCTAAGGTATCCACCTAAGGCTTAGTAAGAGGTACATCTTGCTTCTCTCTCTTCTCTTCTTAGATAACTAACTTAATTAACTTTGTATTTAGTTCCTAGCATATTACTACTATACTGTATATATAAGTTAGTTCAAGATTGATCCCCTATTCTTCTTTACTACGCTATACCCTCCTTGACATTATATAGTATCTATAAACGCTCTCCACTTTTAATAGGTTATAAGCCCGGGTTTATATACTGAATAGGAGTAACCTATGTTAGTATAGGTTACTTGTATCCCTTACAGTTTATAGAAAACATTTAGGGCCTAGAAGTTTCCCTAACTGTATTACTAACGAAGCTAGTTTGCACCTAGTAGTATATAAGTTAGTAAAGATCTCTATAAGACAGTAGTATGTTTCTGCTTTATTAATACCTACCTAGTTCTCTACTATTGCACCTAGCATTACTAGAGTTAGAAGAGGCTACTTGGCCTTCCTACTACCTAGTAATAGAAACTCTACTAAGAGAGAAAGATCTAAGTCTTAGTAATTTCCTAAATACGAGGAATCCCTATCCCTTAGAGCTGGTCTCTCTACTATAAGAAATTACCCTTCTCTAGAATCCTTAGCTGGTCTAAAGCATTCTACTAATCATTTATTCTATTCACCTATTTCTACAATAGACTAAGAGGACAAGAAGAGCTAAAGGATTCTAATCCTGGACAGAACTAACTAGAAGAGATAGTTCAAGCTATAGACAGATAAGCTAGAAGGAAAGGACTAGTTCTAGGCAATTAGCTAACTAATTGTTAGAGGGAACCTATGCACAGTTTAGTAGGACACTAGTCTTTAGATATATGTCACTTAGAATTAATACTTCTTAAAAGACAATATAGTATACAGGTTCAGTATTAGATATAGTATTAGTAAAGATAATAAGATAGAGCTAGAGACATAGTATGTTACTATACTAGTAGCTAAGATGTAGGTGATTCTCTAGAACAAGTATAATAGAGTCCTAAAGTCCTATACTATAGGTCTGATTAAGTAGTTTATTATATTTAGGATGTTACCTAATAAGACAATTAGGGAAGTATAGAGACACCTTAGAGGCCTAGGTAAGAGGATTACTAAGATTGATCCTTAGGAAGCCTACTACTAGAGCTAAGAGAAAAGGCTAAAACATCTCCTACAGTCCCTACCTATATTATACTAAGTAGCTAAGGATACTATTATAACCTAACTATCCTTGGATATAGATACTGTTCTCCTTCTACTTAAGTCCTAAGAGGCAAGAGACAATCTAGACAAGATAGACATAGGTCTAGCTATATTCTATTCTAGGTAGCCCTACTAAGGAAAGTCTCTACTAATATACTAGCTCTATAAGAAAGGGAAGCACTAGTTGAAGGATTGTCCTAACCTCCCTACTACTAAGAAACTATCTTAGTAGAGAAATAGTACTAAGAACTAGAAGGACCCTTAGGGATTATTCCTTAGAGGGAGGGTTAGAAGATCCTCTTTACTAAGGAATGCTAGACATATTAAGAAAGCTGTCTATAAGTTATTATTATATAATGAGCTGAAGAAGGTTGTCTAGAAAATAAGCAAGTAGCTTCAAAGGATAGAAAAGTCTAGAAAGCTTCTAAAGAAAGGATTTTTAGCCTAGGAGTCTAGTTCTGGTTCTGATTCTAGAACTTACTCTAGTTCTAGAAGCAATAATAATTCCCTATTAGAAGATAATAACTAAGATAAGTTGGCCTATTCTATAATTAAGGCTAAAGGCAAGTTGTTACCCTAAGAATAGCTCTTAGATTCCTATACCTTATCCTATATAACTAACTAACTATCCTTCTTCAGATTAGTAAAGCTACTAAAGAAGAAAGTGTAGATTAAGGTAGGAGGAGGATACCTCTATATAACCTACTCTAGACTAGTATAGATAAAGAGAATCTTAGGAGGAGAAGTTCTACTTAATAGGGTACTATTTGTTCCTAATCTTAAAGTAAATCTTATATTATAGGATCAGTTTAGTAAGCAATTTAGAGTCTAGAAGCCTAATTTCACTCTTACCTCTCTAGATAGCTAAACAGTTATAAAGACCAAGCTAGTTAGAGGTGTTCTATTTGTTAGTAAGATATTACCTCTCTTATAGGAAAAGTTATATTACTTACTATATAATCCTATAGAGGTTAATAATGCCTATACTACCCTATTAGAGAAGGATCTAAAATAGTAGGAGCTATAGTATAGAAGATTTATATACTTTAGAAGAGGGTTACTCTTAAACCTTTACAAAGTTACTAACCTAAAGGAAAGAATTCTAATTCCTAACTAGGAAGAGTATAAGTATAGGATCTGTATAATAGGTAAGATAAAGAAACACCTAGGTAAGTCTATTAAGAGAAGACCTAAAAGATTAGCCCTTATGTTAGTAGATATCTATAGACTATTACTATTATTAGTAAAAGGTTTTATATAGTAGCTTAAGATTATTAATAACTTCTTAAGAAAGAAATAGGCATTTCTACTTAAGGCTAGATTAGATATACTAACTACTCTTCAGAACTAGAGGATTAAGGTAGAAAGGTAGTTAGTAGCACTCCTTAAGTCTGTAAGGGCTAACAATACTAGAGAGATTACTACTTTAATTAAATAGTAGGAGAAGGACTTTAGAATTACTCTTAAGCTAACTAAGGCCTATAATTCACTCTAGAATAGAGTAGTTAAGAGGTCTATCTAAACATTAGAGGCCTCTATTAGAGCAATGCTTGAAGAAAGTAAGATACCTATTAAGTTTTAGCTAGAAGCCCTTAAAGTATAGGTATATATAAGGAACAAGCTTCTAAATAGACCTGATATTAAGGGATTCAAGCTCTCACCTAATAAAGCTTTTAATAGGATTAAACTAATAGTCTCCTACCTCAAGGTATAGGGATATAGAGCTGTAATATACATAGATATAAGAGTATAGCCTTAGTAGGTAAGGAGTAACAAACTAATAAATAGAGGAAAGGATACTATGTTTATTAGATACTATAATAACATAGTAAAGGTATAGAAGTTCTAGGAGCTAGACATGAAGGCTATCAAGTAGTATACTAATATAATCTTCTTTAAAGATAAGCTAGGTAGAGAATTAGACTTAAATATTAAGATCAAGAATCTCCCTAGTTCAGCTCTAGAAAGAAGACCTATTAGAAGGCTAAGAACTATTAGCTAGCCTACTCTATAAGCTAGTAGGAGTACCCTAGGTACTCCTAGTCTAGGCTAGTAGAAGCCTCCTCCCCCTTAGCTATTAGTACAGGTTTAGGAAGGAAAGAAACTCTTTATATAACTTCTACCTCTACTAGAAGATATAAGAGAGTATAGAAAATTCCTAGACTAAAGGAAAGTTAAGAAAGAATCTAAGAATTCTGCCTAAGAAACTATAGAGGTGGATTAGGAGCAGATAGCTCTAAGGTAAACTCTTAGAAAGAGGAAAGTATCCTAAGAACTTAATAGATTTAACTAGAAGCTAAAGCTAATTAGGCTTAAGCTAGATTAGAATAGTTAGCTAGACAAGGAAATGCTCTTAGAGTATTAGGCTTTCTTCTTAGCTATAAGCTCTATTAACCTAGGTATCTTATAGGACCTAGAATTCTTAGAGGAAGTTAAAGAGATTATATTCTTAGCTACTAAAGAAGTAGGAATGCATAAATAGGAGGTTCTAATCCTAAAGAACTACAAGGAAGTAGTAAGTGATCCTAAGTAGGGTTATCTCTAGTAAGAAGCTATTTAGAAGGAGCTAGATACACTTATAAGTAATAATACCTAGACTATAGTAGTCCTACTAAAAGGGGCTAACCTAGTTACCTTAAGATAGGTCTTTAATATTAAGAGAAAGCTTAGTAGAGCTATTAAAAAGTTCAAGGTAAGACTAGTTATAAGAGAGTTCTCCTAAAAGTATAGAGTAGACTATATAGAAACTTTTACCCCTATAGTTAGGTAGGATACTCTAAGAGGATTCATAGCTATAGTCTATAAGAAGGACCTAGTTCTACACTAAGTAGATATAAACAATACATTTATAGAGAGTACCCTATATAAGGATATCTATATAATCCTACTACTAGGTGTTGACCTACTAACTAGTATAGTCTTATAAGTTCTAAGGAGTCTCTATAGGCTAAAGCAAGCTATAAGAGACTAGAATCAGCTATATATGTTAAAGCTAAAAGGAATAGGATTCAGATAATTAGAAGTAGACCTATGTCTTCTAATCTATAAGAAAAGGAAAGACCTAATAATCCTAATCTATATTAATAACATACCTATTACTATAGAGAGACTAGAAGATGTCCTCTAGTTCAAAGACTAACTTAGTAAGATCTTTAAGATCAAAGATCTTAGAGAACTAGACAAGATTCTTAGAATGAGACTAATAAGAAACAGATAGTAAGGCTAGCTAAAACTTAACTAGAAGCACTATATCTAAGAGAACCTAGCTAAGATAGGAATAGGTCAAGAGACTATATTACTAACTCTTTTACTAATAGACAGCTATAAAAGTCTAAAGCCTACTAGACTAAATAATAAAAGGTGTGACAAATAGGAGTACTAATCTATTATTAGAACATAGATATGGCTTACAACTATTACAAGACTAGACATTTCATTTACCCTTAGAAGATTAAGCTCCTATATTAGTAATCTAATAGTAGGACATATAAAGGCTCTAAAGAAGCTGACTAGATACCTAAGATCAAACTTAGACCTTAGTCTAAGATACTCAAGGAATAGTCAAGGCTACCTTACTAGATATATAGACTCTAACTATATAATAGACAAGACTAATAGAGTCTCAATCCTTAGATATGTCTTCTTCCTTTATAGTATACTAATCTCCTAGATAAGTAAGAAGTAGAAATCTATAGCTATATCTACAATAGAAGCTAAATATATAGCTATAGGAGTATATACAAAACAGTTACAGTTCCTTAGTACTCTTTTAAGAGAGCTTAGATGCCTAGAGTTAGTAAGAGAATATTCTTACTAACTAAGGATCCTTAGTAACTAGGAAACTATTACTAGAATCAGGCCAATTTAGCTAAAAGGTAATAACTAAGCTACCCTTACTCTAGTTAAGGACTTATATGTTTATAATAAGTCTAAATATATTAATATCTTATATAATGCTATAAGAAAGCTCTAGTAGAATAGACTTATCTCTATAGAATATATGAATACAAAAGAGATAGTAGTAGATAGTCTTACTAAGCTAAAGAATAGACTATAGTTTCAGGAGTTTATAAGGCAGCTCTACCTTATATAAGAGATATATAAAAGATAACTCTAAGCCTTGGAGCTAAACTAAGAGGAGTCTAAAAGAAAGATTTTAGTTACTTAACTCCTCCTTAGTTAGACTTTATAAAGTCCTAAATGCCCTTACTAATATTAGACCTATTACTAACTATAATATTACTATATAGTACCTAGCTGAACTAGACACCCCTTAAGGCTAAGTACTAGTTAATGTTAAAGACCTCCTCTATAGCAGCTATTATCTCCTCTACTAGTGTATAGTTACTCTACTCCCTAGCTTAATATAAGATCCCTATAGCTAAGAATAGTATACCCTAAAGACTATTAGGGAACTAAGAAGCTATATAGAATATAACTAAGTAAGGGACTAGGCTATAAGGAATCTGGGGAGCTATTAGAATTAGCTATAAGAAAGGATAGGGGCAACTTACTAGATAGTCTATGTCCTAAACAATCTACTCCTATATAAGAGAGAAGGAAGATCTTATAGAAGGCATTTCTTTTACCTTTTTGTAGGAGATAGTAGTATAGAAAGTTTATTAGATTAACAGTTAGTGCTGTCTGGTTATTAGTCTGAAAAGTAAGTACTTAATAACTAATCAAGATTAGGACTAGTATTTAAGTACTATAGATAATCTGTTAAAAGATCTAACTATATAGCATGAGTAGGAGTGTTAAGAATGTATCCTAGATAGTCAGTCTGGATATAGACTTCTGAGCATAGTTCTAGATACCTAAGGCATCTACCTAAGGCTTAGTAAGAGGTACATCTTGCTTCTCTCTCTTCTCTTCTTAGATAACTAACTTAATTAACTTTGTATTTAGTTCCTAGCATATTACTACTACACTATATGTATAAGTCAGTTCAAGATTGATCCCCTATTCTTCTTTACTACGCTATACCCTCCTTAACATTATGTAGTATCTACAAACGCCCTCTACTTTTAATAATAACTAAGCTACCCTTACTCTAGTTAAGGACTTATATGTTTATAACAAGTCTAAACACATTAATATCTCATACAATGCTATAAGAAAGCTCTAGTAGAATAGACTTATCTCTATAGAATATATAAATATAAAAGAGATAGTAGTAGATAGTCTTACTAAGCTAAAGAATAGACTATAGTTTTAGGAGTTTGTAAGGTAGCTCTACCTTATATAAGAGATATATAAAAGATAACTCCAAGCCTTAGAGTTAAACTAAGAGGAGTCTAAAAGAAAGATTTTAGTTACTTAACTCCTCCTTAGTTAGACTTTATAAAGTCCTAAATACCCTTACTAATATTAGACTTGTCACTAACTATAATATTACTATATAGTACCTAGCTGAACTAGACACCCCCTAAGGCTAAGTACTAGTTAATATTAAAGACCTCCTCTATAGTAGCTATTATCTCCTCTACTAGTATATAGTTACTCTACTTCCTAGCTTAATATAAGATCCCTATAGCTAAGAATAGTATACCCTAAAGACTATTAGAGAACTAAGAAGCTATATAGAATATAACTAAGTAGGAGACTAGGCTATAAGGAATCTAGGGAGCTATTAGAATTAGCTATAAGAAAGGATAGGGGTAACTTACTAGATAGTCTATGTCCTAAACAATCTACTCCTATATAAGAGAGAAGGAAGATCTTATAGAAGGTATTTCTTTTACCTTTTTATAGGAGATAGTAGTATAGAAAGTTTATTAGATTAATAGTTAGTACTATCTAGTTATTAGTCTAAAAAGTAAGTACTTAATAACTAATTAAGATTAGGACTAGTATTTGAGTACTATAGATAATCTATTAAAAGATCTAACTATATAGTATAAGTAGGAGTGTTAAGAATATATCCTAGATAGTTAGTCTAGATATAGACTTCTAAGTATAGTTCTAGATACCTAAGGCATCTACCTAAGGCTTAGTAAGAGGTATATCTTGCTTCTCTTTCTTCTCTTCTTAGATAACTAACTTAATTAACTTTATATTTAGTTCCTAGTATATTACTACTATACTATATATATAAGTCAGTTTAAGATTAATCCCTTATTCTTCTTTACTACGCTATACCTTCCTTAATATTGTATAGTATCTATAAACGCTCTCTACTTTTAATACTATATACCCCTTTTATAATTCTAATTCTTCTCCTTCTAAGGGTAGTAATCTATAGAGGCCTATAGCTCCCTAACGTAATATAGGTATAGCGCTACTAGAGCTCGTAATAAGCGAAGTAGACGATCGAGGTAATCTTATAGATACTAACGAGGTTTAGGAGTAGGAGTCTACTAGTATAACTAAAGACGGTACGTAGGTAGAGTATATATAGCTTGAGGCTAAGAACTAGGAACTACGTCGTCGCTTAGAGGTACGCGCTCTACGATAAGAGAATAATCGGCTCCTTACGGAGTTAGAATCTCTATTCTCGAGTACTCCTAGTACTCTCGATATTAGTAACCCTAAAGACGACGCTAGCGCTAGTGTTACGAGTAGTATACTTCACGATAGCGTATTATATACGCGATATAAAGGTCTTAAAGTTAGGGAACCTTGTACCTTTAAGAGCGAGATAGTCCGAGAGGCGAGAGAGTTTATTCGTAGTCTCGAAGTGATCTTCCTTAATAGTCTATAAGAGTTTAGTATAGAAGATTCAAAGGTCCTATATAGTATTATATAGCTCGTAGGCGAGGCGTAAGAGACCTAGTATAACGAATACTCTAAGGTAATACCTCTAGACTATACTTAGACTAAGTTCAAGCGCTTTATCTACGACGTTATTAGAGATTAGGCGAATCGTACGATCCTTATAACGGTCGAGTATAAGAAGGCCTAATAGGGTAAGGGCTAAGGGGTACGCTAGTTCGCTATAGAGCTAGGCTACTTAGAGTCTTAGCTAGGCGACTATAGCGAAACGTAGCTAGTACGCTAGCTCCTTATAAAGTTAAAGCTAGCGCTTCGACGAGAGATTATTAAGAATCATACCGTGCCTAGTAAGCGCGCTAATTTAGTTACGTTAGTAAGGCGCCTAGAGTAAGCCGATAGGGTAATTCCTATATAGTATAACTAGGGCGGAAGCTAGAGTAATAGGGACCGCGAGCGCGACACGTACTCGAAGCGTAAGCGTATAGGGAGCGACGCTTTTACGCGTAGACGCGACGATAGTCTAGGAGGGAATAACACGCGTCGCTCTAGCGATAAAGGTTCTACTCGCTCTATTATAGGCTATAAGTATTTAGAATACTATAGCTGTAAGTAGAAGGGGTATATTAGTACTAATTCTGTCTATCCTAACCGAAGCGCCTAAGACGATAGTAAGAAGCTATTAGTACGTAAGGTTACTATAGAGACGCTAAAAAAAGAGAAGGTATTAGAGAAGGACTACGATCTCTAGACACTAAGCTTAGTAGCGATATATACCTCCTCGTATAAGTCGTAAATACGACTTACCTAGAGGGCGTAGTCGAGGCGTAGGATAGGCTTAAGCTAGCCTAATTCCTCTTTAATAATACTACTAATATTAACGTAGTATTAAGATCCTTTGTCTTATAATACGGTATTACGGCTCGAACTAATACCGCCTTACCCCTAGCTACCTCGTTTACTAGGGAATTAGGGTATTATTATAGCGTATACTATATACGCGTACGGCTCGTAGACTCTATAGGAGTAGAGCGTACGGTAGGCGTAATCTTTTATACCTACGATATACTAACCTCTAATATAATCTTAGGTCGGCTATAGAGGCGTACTTATCGTATACGAGTCGATAGCGGCTCGGATAAATAGACCTATAACGATACTTTTAAAAACGTTAAGGTTAGGGAAGCCTATAAGTTTTTTAAGGACTTGAAGTATATACTAACTATATATATAGTAGTAATAAGTAAGATAGGCGAAGGCGAAGAGCTTAACCTTCTTTCCCCTAAGTTCTAATAGTTCTCTAACGTTCTAAACCTAATAGAAGAGATAAGGAGCAAGCTAGTAGATAGCGTAGAGTATATAATTAAGCTACGTCTAGGTACCGTTCCGCCCTTTAGGCTACTATATTACTAGTTAGGCAAGGAGCTAGAGGAACTAAAGAAGTACCTTACTATAGGCCTTAAGCACGATTAGATCGAGCGTAGTATTAGCGAGGCGGGTACGCCTATCCTATTTGTACTAAAGAAAGATAGTAAACTAAGGCTATACGTCGACTACCGAGGGTTGAACGAAATTACTATTAAGAATAGGTACCTACTTTCTCTAATTAGCGAGACGCTAGATAGGCTTATAGGAGCTATATAGTTTACGACCCTAGACCTTATAGATATATACTATCGGATTCGTGTCAAGCCTAGCGACCGCTAGAAGACTACGTTCCGTACGCGCTATAGCTACTTCTAGTATAAGGTGATACTATTTAGCCTAACTAACGCTCTAGCTACGTTCTAGGCGTATATTAACTATACTTTAGTAGGTTTAGTCGATACGTACTACGTAGTATACCTTGATAATATCCTTATCTATAGTAAGAGCCGCGCGGACTACGTGCGCGACGTATACGACGTACTTACGCGTCTCTAGAAGTTTAGGCTCTATGCTTAAAGAGCGAAGTACAAATTCTAGTAGAAGGAAGTCGATTTCCTAGGCTTCGTAGTAACTACTAGAGGGGTTACGATAGATCTACGTAGGATAGACGTAATCGCGGCGTGGCTAACGCCTATAACGCTCGTAGAGGTTTAATCCTTCCTTAGGTTTACTAACTTCTACTAGCGTTTTATTTTTGAATACTCTAGGGTAGTATCTCTACTTATAGCGCTATCTAAGAGCGCCGTAGTAGGCAAGAAGCCAGGCCTACTTAAGTGGACCGTACGAGAGGAGTAGGCGTTTACTAAGTTAAAAAAGCGTTTTTCTATAGTACCGCTACTAAGGCACTTCGACCCTACGCTTAGGTTACGGGTCGAAAGCGACGCCTCTAATTACGTAATTACTATAATCCTTAGCTAACTCTTCGGGTCTAAATAGTACTCTATTATATTCATATCTAGGAAGATAATTACTATAGAGTATAATTACGAGGTATACGATAAGGAGCTTCTTATAGTAGTTAAGGCTTTTAAGGCGTAGAGGCCGTACCTCGAAGGCGCTCTATATACGATCGACGTACTAGTCGACTATACTAACCTTCGTAGGTTTATAGGCGTAAAGAAGTTAACTAGTAGGTAAGCCTATTAGGCTATATTCCTAGCCCTATTCGACTTCGTTATAACGTACTAGGCGGGCAAGCGAAACCTAGCCGACGCGCTATTAAGGCGTAGCGATTACGCTAAGGAGGTAGTAGAGGTAACTAACCTACTACCTACCCTATAGACTAAGTTATAGCTATAGGACGATTAGAGTACGAGAGACGTAGGCGGACCGCTCGTAGCTCGTATCTATACGACTTATAAAGAATAGTATTCTTCGATACAAAGAAGTACTAACTCTAACCCGTAGTAGTAGTTTTTAACGCCTATACGAGTAGTAGGTATAATTACTAAGGGCGAAGAGCCGTACGCGAATATCTTAGACTTGATCCTTAGATATACTCGCGCGCTAGTATAGGCTGAGCTAAGTACAAGCGTAGTATACTCGTAAGCGATAAGTAGTAGTAGCCGGTTCGAGTAATATACTATAAGAGAGGGAAACCTCTAGGTAGACGATTTACTATACGTACCTAAGGACTACGCCTTATAGACGTAGATAATTCGTATATATTACGATAATACCCTTATAGGCTATTTTAGTAAGGACAAGACTATCTCGCTAGTACGAAGGAAGTACTAGTAGCCAGAGATAACTAAGGATATCGTATAATACGTAGAATCCTATAGGAGTTACTAGAAGGTAAAGGCGCGTCGCTATCGACTATATAGCGAGCTGACTACGCTACCTATACCGGACCGTCTATTCTAAGAGTTAACTTAGGATTTTATTATAGACCTCCTACCGAGTAAGTAAGGAGTATACGTATATAATACGATTCTAGTTATCGTCGACCGATATATAAAGATAGTTATCTTCGTACTAACTATAAAGAGGTACACGAGTAGCGACCTTATAGGAGTCTTAATATTAGAAGTGATTAGGTATTATAGTATACCTATAGGCATTATTAGCGATAGAGGGTCTATATTTACGAGTTAGTTCTAGTCTGACTTCTACTACGAGGCGTATATAAAGCGTAAGCTAAGTATAGCG
Organism: Septoria linicola; assembly: GCA_024114885.1. Taxonomy (NCBI): domain Eukaryota; kingdom Fungi; phylum Ascomycota; class Dothideomycetes; order Mycosphaerellales; family Mycosphaerellaceae; genus Septoria; species Septoria linicola. The sequence goes on along the minus strand of CP099428.1, from coordinate 810,663 downwards.
TTCTATCTATAAACGGACAGGTAAACCGAAAGAGCGAATTAGACGCTTAAGACTTACCTACGTATCTACTACGTAGAGTAGTAAGATAACTAGGTAGACCTATTAGTATAAGCCGAGTTCGTATATAATAATAGTACGTATACGATATTGAAAATGTTACTATTTATAGTACTATATAGTTTCAATCTAGAGCTAGTAACGAGTAGGTAAGAAGCTTAGAGCGCGCTTCCTAAAAGGGAGGTACTAGCCGCTAAAAAAGCTGTAGAAAGATTAAAGAAGAACTATAAGACGCTAAGTAAACGCTAGCGAGAAGCAAGCGAGGCGTAGGCTAGGTACTTTAATAATAGGTATTAGGCTAAGAAATACAAGGTCAGCGACATAGTCTTACTATCGATAAAGAACCTACGATTGAAGGTTCCTTCGAAGAAGTTAGTAGATAAGTTTACTAGGCCTTTTAAGGTAATTAACGTAGTAGGGAAGTAGGCGTACTACTTAGCCCTACTACTAGACGCTCTTATCTATAACGTATTTTATATATCGCTTCTAGAACCTTAAAAGGGTAGCGAGACGTAGGTAGAGAGTATACCACTCGTAGACTACTAGGGTAAATAGGAAGTTAAGAAGATCCTTAGAACTCGAGTAAGGAAGAGCGTACGCTAGTACTTAATCTACTAGTAGGGCTAGCCTAAAGAGTACGACTAGTAGGAACCTAAAGAACATATTAGCGGCTATACAGTACTAGACGCATTCGAAGCGTAGCGCGTAAGTAGGCGCGTAGTAAGATAGAAGCGCTAAGGCGCTAATACGCTAAGGCACTAATACGCTAAGGCGCTAATACGCTAAGGCACTAATACGCTAAGGCACTAATACGCTAAGGCACTAATACGCTAAGGCACTAATATAGCGATACTAAGTACTAAGCGCTAAACCTATATATAGAGGCAAACTTTAAATTTAAGAGGGTAAGAAAATTACTAAGGTATTTAGGACATATCGAAGTATGAACTATATTATTTATATACGCCCGCTAAGTAGGTCGTATAGTGCTCGTAGGTAAGAAGCAAGTATCTAACTATAGCCTATATAGGCGCGAGCGGAGTATAAGAGGCGTAGACAGGTAGCGAGCGAAACGCTTAATCGTCGTCTATAGAGAGCGCGTCGTCGCTAGCGTTTCCGCTACCGTCGACGCCCTCTACGTCCTTATCCTTATCCTCGTCTACCTCCTCGTCGGACACTACGTCCTCCGAGAGCTTACCCTCCTCCTAGTTACTACCCTCGAGGTAGGCCGCCTCTACGATAGCGTCTAGGGCGTCGCTAGAGGCGCCTACTATATAGTTAGTCTACGAAGAGTATTAGTATCGTATAAGGATCGTATAGGAAAAGTAGGTATACCTCGTACTATAGCTTAAACATAGCTACTATAAAGTTAGACTAGCGCTAGGTCTCTACTAGACTAGCGACGGATATCGCGCTAGCCGGTAGCGAGCCGAGTACGCTCGCCTTACGTAGCGTATCCTAGCCGCCGACGGCTTTACCCTTATTACTAGTAAAAACCCTCTTAGTAGTCTTAATAGAGGTATAGAGGGCCTTTAGGTAGCGCTTTACCTACTCTTTACGTACGCCCTTAGGGAGGGTCTCTAGCTACGCGTAGTAGTATAGTACGTAGCGCGCCTACTACTTAAGGTTTCTATTAGTAATCCTCTTATAATTATAGTATTAGCGCTTATAGCGCTAATACTTAACCTTCTAACTAGGCTTTATTACCCCGTCGCACGCCGGCTCGTCGTCTATACGTAGTCCGTTAGTATATAAAGCGTAGTCAAGGAGTATTCGAAGATCCGTACCGTCGTAGGTATACTTAATATAGTAGAGGTAGATCTCTATATCTCCTCGTCCTCTAATATTATTAATAGTACGTAGTAGGCAGTTTAGAACTACGACTCGGGTACGCTTTAGTAGTATAGTGCTTACGTTAGTAATACGGTAATCGTACGAAGACACTAGCTTGATAAGGATATAGAAAATATTATATACGTAGAGAGAAAAGTCTAAGAGAGAGTTAGAAGAGTTTTCAAGAACACGCTCGAGCTACGAATCGTAGTCGCTATAGTAAGGAATATGTTACTACGTAAACGTAATACGTATAGTAACCCTTTACTTTATAGCGCGAATTCACGTAATACGCTAAAGGTTCGTAGGTATAACGCGTTAGAGACGCGATAAACGTAGAATGTATAAAGTATATTATAAAGACTAAATAGGTAGCCTAGAATATAACCTATTAAGTAAGAGTGTCGCTAAGGGTAGCTCCCTTAGAGAGAGGAGATAGTTATAAGAGCTAGGTAAGGTTAAAGGCTAAGACCCGCCTTAGGCTCGTAGGCTTAGCGTATAGTATAACTATAGTACGCGTATATATCCGAAAGGAGGTAAGAATTAGTCTTACGATATCCTAATAGTCTTATTAGGAGGGCGCTCTATATATTACTATATACCCCTTTTATAATAGGATCCTCTATTAGAGAAGGTAGTATAGGCGATAGAAGGCGTCGACAATATATCGCTCCTCGACGCGACTAATATTTAGGCTTATAGAGGTAACTAAGAGATAATTAACTACTAAAGTAGCCTATCTTCGGTTCCTATTAATAATTAACTACTAAAGCGGTCTATTAAAAGGACACTAAACTCTATAATAATCAAATTACCCTTCTTATATTATATAGACCTCTCCTATATACTATATCTAATATAAGGAAACGCGCTATTATCGTATAGTATTCCTACGCGACTAAGCCTACGCTTTAGCTTTCTAAAACGCCTATCTAGCTATACTCGCTACTCTCTCGCTTCTACTCGTTCTACTTGTTCTACTCGTAGACGTCTCTAGTAGCCTCGCTATCTTATTTATCTCTACTACCTCTAACGACCTACTTCTATAGAAGTTAAATAATAAATAGCTATTTAGGAGATTTAATTTATTTAATCGTTAAATGAATTTAAATACTTCAGCTCCTAAATATTATAAATATTTAAGATTTAATAGGAATAGTAGTACTAATCTACTTAGCGCTAAGCTTAGCCTATACTCTTATAGATAGCTATTAATATACTATCTATATTACTAATAAGCGCTAAGTCTAAGCGTACGTTTAGTAGCGCTAGGCGTATAATTCTATAGACATACTCGTAGCTTAATAGTACTACTATAACTTAGTCTAAATATACTAAAAGTTAGTAGAAGTTAGGTATTACTAAGATTATAGTAGATAGCGCTATAGAATAAGTTATTACTACTACGTATATAGATAATCATTGAATATTTAGAGTGAATATTGCGATTCAATTCAGTAATTGAATTGAATCTGAATCTAGGTCATTGAATAACAATATTCAAGATTCAACTTCTATGCCTACTCCCACTCCCATTACTACCACCCATCTCAATCTCCTTCCACGGATACTTCAACCCTGCACGACATTCTGCGGCAGCAGCGTCCTTTCTCATCATACACGCTCCTTCTCGTGCGCGACATTCGTTTCATTGTTTGCTTCTCTGAACCAACTCCTCTTTCGCTAACTCCACAGACACTCTATTGCACCACCTTCGCCCTCTATCTTTCGAGTGCCTATCATACTCGCCGTTGGTCGCTACAAGTCATCTTACCTATCGGGCTCAGGTGCTGTCGTTCACCTGCAGCACCAACCACGGTCCGATCCATCTCTAAGATTCAAGGCGCAGAGGAACGTGCAGGAGATGTGCAGGAAGGACGTAGTGAGGTGCTGAACTCAAAAGGCGGCAAATCCCGGACATATAGGCACATCTCATCTCATCCTAGCTAAGTCGCTCGCAGCAGGACTTATAGCCGTGTGCAACAGAAGGATCACTGCACGCGTGTCAATGAGTCCCTCATAAGAGCAGAGGAAACAAGCGAGTGGAAGAATTAGAGAAAGCGACTGGCATCGAGCGATCTGGGTCATGTTGTGATGTGTGCTCGAGATCTATGCTCTACCCGTATCTACACGTACCAGTACAGTGCAATACCTATTCCAATGCTTTTGGAAGGCTCGTACGTCTGCGCATCTCTGTGCCTTCGGTGGTATCCCAGCGTGCCGCCACAGCAGCAGCCTCTACGCCGGGCCCGGACAGGCCTCCCATCTACGATCCAATGACTCCACGTCTCGATAGGCGTTTTGCTTCTTCAAGTTGCGCGCGCTGCAGGCGCCTCCCTCTACTCCTTCAAGCAAACATGCTCGCGCCTCCACTCTCGATAGCATCAATCTCAGCCTGGCTCCACGCTGTCCGGTGGAACCTCTTCGGCAGCTCATTCCGGTCTGCGAACTCGCCCTGTGCTGGTCTGATGGGTCCCAATTCCTTTGCGCTCTTGCCTCCAATCGCTCCGTATGGATTTATGGGTGCTGCGCTTGGTCCGCCTGCTGGTGCCGAAGGCTTCTGCTGTCCGCCCTTCAATGGGCCATGCTGGATCGCTTGTTGTCGGTAGTTTGCGAATGATGTGGGGAGGTCGTGAGAAGGCGATTCTGGGTGTGGCTTTGGAGTGTGGTCAACCTCTGAGGGCATAGTTAGTAGGGCTCTTGATCGAACAGATGCATGCTAGACACACGCTTTGGAACTGATCGCTTGCCCAGGAAGCGGATCATGGGCTGGCGGTGCTGGAGTAGCCGCCGTGTTGCCTGCATCGTGATTTGTGCGTGTCGTTACTAGAAGTGTTCGGCGTGAAAGTTGTTATAGATATCCCGCGGTTGTCCGGAGCTTTTGTGAGCGTGTTACTTTAGGTTTGGCAGTCGCTGATCGGTTCTGAAAGTGTTCGGAAGGTGCGAGAGGGTCGTGTACAGATCGAGGTAGGTGCAGAGGTTGATATGAGAGAGCGTGCGAGGAGTGTAGTGAACGCGGGAGTGGTGGATGCGTGAGGTGGGATATGCCGATAGAACTATCAGAATCATGTCGCCGGATTGCGGAATATCTAAGTTAGCTCAAAGCTTCAGTGCGGAGTACGCTTGCACACTTCTAGGCAAGCCACCCGAAGCACGTTTCAACTTTCACATGCCATCACATCACCGACACTTTTCTCACGCGCCTCGGATCATCGGAATCAGCGGGCATAGCAAGCATAGCTCTGTGAAGGTGAGGACCATCACCAGCTCCGAGACGCGAATTGTCGCTGCGCGCTGGAGAGCGACGTATGTCGTTTCGACAATTGAAAGTGTGTTGGAGTGGAATCCTCCTGCCCATCTCATCTCACGCCATCACGCCATCCCCAGACATTGATTTTCTCCGTTGCAGCGTTGCATCCATTCATCCACAGAACAACCTCTTCCCATACAGCCGAGATCGGCGACCGTGCTTCAGCCTGATCTTCGACAAGATGCGCGAGTACTTGCTCTATACGCAAATCCCAGCTGCACGAGAGGAACAGGTCCTCAGCATTCTGGCCGGACTGTCAGGTAACCAGCCGACTCCAATCAATGAACATGTCGTGCTGTATGCACAGCAGAAGGCTCAGGAGGCCGCCGTCTCCAAGAAGGTATGCATCTCCACGCCCCTCGGATCTCAATCGAGTACGGTCTTGAAAGCTTGAGACACTCGAGAATACGTCGCTTACACCGGGCAGCAATCTCAAAACAAACCGTCTGCTGTAGCTCAACCACTGCTAAATTATAGACTCTCTCGCGATTTTGATGTCGAGGACGAGGCTCCATCCAACGTGCAGCCATGGACGTTCAGAGCAGAGTCAGGTAAGCTCGAACACGATTTCAGCGACGATAACTGAACTCACACTCCCACAGTACCTGACAGTGGCCTGAGCGGGTATATCGCACGCTCGGTCACAGAACACCCTGCAACAAGTGATGAGCTCGCGCGAATGAAGCAGCCTCAATTGTATCAATTCAAGCGCCAGTATGTTCAGACCGGGAATCGCTTTGTACGAGACAACGTAATAGTCAAAATCCTGCGATACTACAGTCACCATGGGCAAATGCCTCAAGATCCTATAGACGCTGCACCGGTAGTCGCGTCGAAGCTGAAGCTAGTGGATGGAAGTGGCACCTGGCTGATCGAAGTTACAATTCGAGTTGAGGACGGAGCGGATACTGATCTCAACGACAAAGCCATCAAGGAACTGATGTCCTTCCAATCTTCGGTCACCGGCGCACTGGACTTGATCGCTCCTGATCGACTGGCGCTCGACACCCGAGTCAAACACGTAGCGGTATAGAATGCTGGCACGCGGAATCTCAGGACCCAGGCACCGGCAGAACGGCGCCGGGACAGCGTTTGTCAGGAGGCAGCGCTATTGCAAGAAGCACAACGACACCCGCAGTCTACCATGGAATTCAGCCTGGAAGATCCACATCATTTGCGTGCACACCGAGAGCAATCCATCCGGCCCCGAGCAATGGAAGCTGACGCTACGCAGCCCAAGGCGGGCGTGGGCAATCAGCAGCTGATTGCCAGCACGCCGGACTTAGGTCAACAAGCTCTGCTCTGGGAAAGCCTGAGCCGTGATCTGCAACTATTTCAGGCAGCTCTCAATCGAGCCGCCAGAGAGTACCTAGACGAGCGCTATCCACTGGGCTATACGCATTTGACCTGGCATGACCTCCAGCCCGTTGAGCAGCGAAGATTGATCGACTGTTTGGGTAGCGAGAAGCTCGAACCGACACGAGCGAAAATGAAGTCGCGAGAGTCCGGCTACTCGGTGGCATTCGAGAATGGCGCTTTGCAAGAGAGGCTCAATCAGTCTGCAAAAGCCTATCTCAGAAAATACTTCAAAAGCGACAAGAACGTGCAGTGGTTGACTTAGAAAGATCTTAAACCTCGACAGAAGCAGGTGATCGCCATGCTTGTGGAGCAGGGACAGTAGAAGGACAAGACTTGCCAGTCAGGATGGTGTGTAGCAGCGTTAAGTACAGTCTGTCTTGTGCTCAAGGGGAACTGCTGGATGTCATAGGGGTCTCCCGAAAGTATTTAAGTCATATGTGCGCCTATCACGCGCTCAAGTGCCCCTGTTTTCTATTGGAACGCTGAGCTAGCTGTTCCGACTACGCATAAGACAGACCGTAGGCATGGTTGTATCCTACAGCTGGGACACAATTGGAATCCGGGCTCTTCTCAATTGACGGCACTTACCACTATATCTCATATGATTATCATGTTTGCCGTATTGGTGAGACAGTTCACGCTATAACAGAGACGTAACATATGGCAATGGATTGATGGCACACGAACCTGACGCGAACTGTGCATTACTATTACTCGGCCCGGGATCCGAGAAATAAGGTTCAATACAGCCTCGTCACAGCCCACCTTGCGACAGCTGAGGACAACAGTTCACATTCACCTCAGACGACTCACTTCAACAACGATTAAGCAAATAGCGCCTGTGACAGCGCGTTCCGGTGACACTACTCTCCCATCGCTCACCCTGATCCAATAACAACAACCTTCCAAAACGACCATCACCGACAGCAACCTCGAATCCATCCCGCATTCCACCTCCGACAGCGCGATTGCGCTGAAGCACTGCCAGCACGGTGACGCGTGCAATATCACCCTACACCGCCGACGTCGACGCGGCGCACGACACCATCACCACCGCTGCCATGGCGACCGACGAGAGCATGGACTTTGAGATGGACGTCGACATGGACGCCGAGGTCGATCCCGAATTAGCAGCGATGCAAAGAGCCGCCGCAGAGCTAAATGCGGTGCGTGGATGATGACGATGGTGAAGAGCCGGCTGCCGAGGAAGAAGAGAGACTAACGACGTGATGCAGCGACCCTCGATGGCCACAGAGGCAGAAAATGAGCAGATGAACGGCGTGGAAGGCGCAGTCGAGGACGGCGAGCTGTCGCAGGCAGACATTGCTGCCACCAAGGTGCACATTGGCGGTCTGGGCGAGATGAACACGCAGGATGTGGAGAACTTTGCGCGAGACCACTTTCCCAGCAAGGCTTTTCGCAGAGTGGAATGGGTCAACGACCACAGCGCGAACCTCATCTACGATACGGCCGAAGCTGCTTCCGAAGCACTGCGGACTCTCGCTGCCACGCCGACTGTAGACGATCCGCTTGAGCTTCGGCCCGCCAAAGCCAGCATCACACACCCACAAGCTGAGCTCACCATACGGCAAGCTGTGGTGACCGATCAGAAGGCGAAGAATGCCGCGGTACAGAGCGCATACTACCTCAACCACCCTGAATACGACCCAGAGACACGATTCGGCAGAGGCCGTGGTGGTGGAAGAGGACGAGCTAGAGGGCGCGGACGAGGTCGATACGAGAGACGAGAACGCTCGCGAAGCACGAGAAGCCCGACTGCCGAGAAGCCGTTCGATGTCAACCTGTACGATGACGATGCAGCGTCTCTAGCTGCGAGACGACCACCGACGGCACCAGCACGAAGAGCAAGCATTCGATCCGATGAGGACTTGTTTGCAGGGAGCAGGAGTAGACGGCCGAGACAAGAAGAAGACCTTTTCGCCCAAAAGTCAAATGGCAGACTCAAGGATCGATCGCGAAGTAGATCGCCTGCGAGAGATGGCGATGGCCGCTTCGGATTCAGCGACGATCAACCTTATCGGCAAACAGCACGAAGACGATCACCTCCACCTCCACGACGCCGATCGAGCAACGAGAACCGTTCTGCGAGGGAAAGCATGAAGGCAGAGTTGTTTCCTGGTAAGAAGAGCAATGGCAGAAGCAAGTCACCAGTCGACTTGTTCGCCCACAAAACATCATCAGGTAAGCACGTCCTCAAGGACGCCACCGCATCACACTATGATGCTTTGGCGGCTGCTGTTGGCAATTTCGACATCAGCCCAGATAGAGTGCAAGTCACTTACGACACTCCAGCAGCACCCCGACAGTCACGAGACGAGAAGCCACGAGACTTGTTCGCGCAGAAAGCTGCAGCATCACAAGCAGGACGACTCAATGGAGAGCCAGCGAGTAGCGGTTTCAGCATCAAAGGTGCAGGAGCGAAGAACGAGGTTTCCTTTTTGGGCGCAAGCAAAGAACGACAGCAGGATCTCTTCCCCAACAGAATCGCAGCAGGAGTCGATCTCTTTCCGGAGAAGGTGCGACGGCGGAAGGGAGCTTCTGATTTCATCTAGGAGGCACAGGAGCAAAACCCACGGCAGCAACCATCTGAGGAGCGTTACAATGATAGACGGGCTCTCGAGTATGAGGAAGAGGAGATGAGGTACGAGCGCGAGAGGTGAGTTGGTCATGCTCTATCAGCTAGCGACCTCAAGATCAGATTTAGCTTGATCTGCAGAGCTCAAGATCAGGCACTGACCCATCTCACCAGCTCTTACCACAGCGACGACTATTCGTACACCTCACGACAACCACGTTATGACACTCTCCGTGAAACATACCAGGAAACGAACGCTGGACCCAAAGTGCATAGCTCTCGCCTCCCACTCATCGATGCATCCGCCTCCCGTCCCAGTCGTGCTGCTACTGCTGCTGAGGATTATAGCATGCAAGACCATGACGAGTACTACTATAGACCTTCAGAGCACAGACAAGACCCTCCTTCTTCAGCACCGCGAGCTGAGTTCTACCCAGCACCGCGCCCTGAGGAGCCGTTCATGCACAGTGATAGATTGGCTTTGCTTAGTGGCTCGCGGCCGGATCCTTCGTATGAGCCGTACCGGGGAAATGATTCGCATCGTGCGCAGTGGGATTAGAACATCGGGATTGCATTTGCGGGTGTTTGTTGATGGGCATATGGAAGGCTGAAATCACGCATTAGAGGAACGATTGCGATGGACGGGGGGCGTCGTGGCCCGACGAGCTTGGTGACGATGTGGATGGGATGCTACGCTTGGAGTGGATGGGCATGCATGGTGCTTTAAGGTTCTGCTCATTGGGGTACACAGCAGGCATTGCGAATCAGCAAGCACGGCTAGACTACTCTGATGACCACCGGACGCCGGCAAGAGAATTGGGGCCAGCTCTACTCCGCTCTGCTATGCAAACTTGTGCGGACTTGCTTCCGACATTTCTTCTTCTTCTTCATCGTCTCCTTCATCCTCTGCGACCTGTTTGACGTTCCCAATGAACTGACCAAGTCTCCCCAACCCTATGCGTCCCTCATTGCCATCCCACTCACATCCGTACCCCTCTCGATCCTCACCATTGCTCCGGGTCTGCTCTGACTTCGCCGCCGTCAAGCCTAGACCTCCTCCAAACGCTTCCCCACTCCTCCCCAAATCCATCACCGGCACCATGCCCACCCTCCCGTGCGCACAAACAAACGGAAATGTACACTTTGCCAATTTGTGCACCAAATGCTGACATTCCGGCTTACTCAACACATCGTTGAACATGATTGCGCTTCGGCATGAGCGAGAGTGAAGCATGTTGAGCATTTTGGCTGGCATGGCGGGGAGAAGGGATAGCCATGCTGACGGTGAGTCTGCCGCGCCCTCTGATTGGGGAGGTGGTGGCAAGCTGGGGCGTGTTGGCTTGCGAGTACGGTCTTCCAAGGCCCAGATTTCTTCGCGGAGCAGCTCTATTGCGAGGGTTGGGAAGTTCGAACAGCGTTCTGCGATGGCGGTAGGGAGACGAGTGACTACGAGGCGATGGGATTGAGTTCCTGGGCGTTCATGAGAGTCGAGACTGCTAGCGAAGGTGTGAGGTGGGACAGTGTATGTGATGCCCCAGTGTCGGAAGTGGCCCTCGTGTCGAGTGAAGAGGTCGTGTTCGCGTGAGGAGAGCTCGAATGTGAGGGGTTTGGCGCGGGTTGTGCTTTGTATGAGGGAAGCGGACTTGATGATTGAGCCAGGAGTAGTAGTTATTGGTGTCGGCGCGATCATGTCTGCGAGCAGGTCTTCGAGAATGACGCGCTCCGAGGCGGCGTGTTGGTCGATGAGGACTAGAGTTGACCCAAAGCCAAGATGGTGCTCGAGATTGTTCTCATCCTGACTTGATGGCATCCTCACAAGGATGAACTTTTGATCAACTTGGCCAATGACCTCGGCGTGTCTCAACGCAGCTCTCGACAACGAAGTCCCACCGCTTGTCTGCTCGCCTTGCTTGGAGAAAGCTCCATGATACTTGTCGTCTACGCAGCATCGTCTCTCCTCCTCAAGCTGCTCGATCAGTCCGGGTCCACTGATAGAAGCTGTTGGAATGGCTTCTTCGTCCCGTTTGGCAAAGATGGGATTCTTCCACTCTCTCAAGAAGCCTGGTAGCCATTTCTGCTTTTCATGTTTAGAGGTCGATGGTATTGTTCTCGCCAAAGCTTCGCGCCGAGACAAGCTGATCGGTTGTCCAGTAGAAGACACGGCGGTGTCTATTGCCGCCCGTTGCCGCAACTCACCTGCACTGGTACATGTAGCGCTGATGGAAGCAACGTTGTCGGCCACTGGGAGCACAACGCCAGTCCTTGAGTTCACTTGGAATGTTTGCTTACTGATAGGATCAGTCCAGATTGTGGTATGATCTTGAGGGGCAGTCTCTGCGGTCAAAAGATCAGCGTCCTCCATGAGTCCAAAATCATCGCTAGATGGCGATCTTGTAGCTGATGTATGGCGTGGCGTCGTCCTGTTGTCATTAAGCTCGCCGGCTGACAGCGGTGCGACTCGGAATGTGTTGACAGCGATAGTCGCGTGGTCATTGATGTTGTTGACTGCGGCTCCCAGGTCATGCCCGCTCGTGCTAGATCCGGGCTCATTCGATGAAGCTAGCCTTGATGATGCAGCTCGCTGAGGCAGTGCTCGCAACAGGCCGAGTCTGACACGACTGCGGTGATGCCAGTCGCCGTCTTCGAGCAAAAAGTCAGCTGGAGCTGGGCGGCTCAAGGTGAAGTCCTTAGACAAATCGATAACTCTTCGTCGCTTGCTCAGTCCTTCCGTCTCACTGGTCTCCGCCGATGCATCGTCATCAGCATCAACGCCACCTGTCGGGGTCCTCGAAATGTTTGACATAACCTCATGCGTTGGGGAAGCCAGTCGAGACGCGTTCCGAGAAGCAGTCGGACGATCCTGCTCGTTATTTCTGCGTCTTCGGCGTTTTCGGGGCCGGAAGTGGTTGCTCTCTAGCCACGCATGGATAGCAGCTTCAAGGACTTCGATCAGACTCTTCATTGTCGCATCTTCCATGGTAGCATGATCGATGTCGCCACCTCGGGCTGACTCCCGGAAGCTCAATTGCAAGTAATACATTGCGTGTCGATCCAAGCCTTTTTGTGCTTTGACCGAATGCTCACCCAATCTGTCACTAGCCGTGCGTGATACATCATCTTCCAGCCCTCCAAAGCTACTGTTTGTGAAAAGCTTGTGGACGACATGGTACAGCTCGTGGTGGTTGTCACCACGACCGTATGGCGATATACCAATAGCAATGAACTGACACTGTCTTGTCGGCGCCGGCTCGAGGCAGATCATGCCTTTTAGTGAGACGAGAGATGTGGAAGCAGATAGTGGTACCCACTTACTCCGCGATTCTGGAGGCGCCAGCGAAGCCTGGAAAATGGCTGGAAGGGCGTCTCGTAAGTCGTGTCTCACAGACCTACCCGTCAATTGACCGAGGCTTCGCTCAGTCAAGGCGCTAGTGCTTCCGCTTGTCACATTGAACTTTCGATTCTGGATAGCCAAATCTCGAATTCTAATAGCGCAAGGACAAGGCCATGCTAGCAGAAGAGCGACAGCATTGTAACGCAACTCGGACCAAGCTTTGTCATCTTCGTTGCCGGAGTCGTGGGCCAGTGCGCGTTGCTTGACTCGCACCGGCATGTTTCCAAACAGATCGCGTACAGACACGCTTGTGCCGTGCTTGTGATACACATTGGCAGAATCTGCGGTCTCAGTATTGGTTGTTTGACGGCTGATGGCCCTCCCGTGATGCAGTGTTAGCATGCCCGATATCGTGGTCTGGCGATGATGCACGGATGTGATGGTGAGCAGGGACATGGCGGCAAGCTCTGCCAAGAAGGTGCCCGTGGAGCCGTGCTTTGAACCATTTTCAATTCCAGCTGCAGACCGCTTCGAGGTGCAGTACATTTTCGCCAGACCACCAGCCTCACGGAACTCTGCAGCTGGAATACCGGATCCATTATCGTCGACCGAGCAGCTTCCGCGCTTCCAGTCGACGGATACATCAATCTTGGTAGCTCCTGCATCGAGACTATTCTCGAGGAGAGAGGCAATGACGCCTTGTAGGGTAGTGATGTGCTTGGAGGAGTGGATTTGGGCTATGGCATCGGGGCTCAATGGTAGAATGCGACCAGGCTCGGTTGCAGGCGTGGGCTCATGCTGGGGTTTGAGTGGCACTGGCTGATCATTCATGGCGGCAGGTGCCGTTTCCTGGTTCTCGAGGTGCATCTGCGGGCTAGCATGTTGGCTAAGATGCTGATGGGCGCCGTATGTGCCAGACGCCACAGCGGAGAGTGAAGAGCTGAGTCGGATGCACCAAGTGGCCGTTGATCAGTCCAACGAGAATCGAGAGAGTTTGCAGTTAGTTAACTTAGCCTGAAACAGCAGCACGCAAGCACGTGGAGCAATTGCATCACGGATTTCCGTGTGCATGCAGGGGAGGAGGAGTGGAGTCCTGCTGGCGTCTCGTCTGCACACGGCGACGGCGACAACGAAGCGCGTCACAGCACACAGCTGAGCTTCTCATTGTCCTCGCCAGCATCTTCCTGGCGGCAACTCATCACACCCGCCAACAGTGTCCACCGACCGATCGCGCCTTCCCACCTCAACCCAGCCATCATCCTTCCTCAAATGGCCACCGCTGAAGTCGCCAGCAGTCCCGCAGGTCAGTGTCGTCTCGTCTCGTCCCTTCTCATGCAATGGCACTCCGGATCCGCAACGCAGCCACTGACACTTGCTCCACAGAGCGACCTCCAAAGCGCAGACCATTCGCCAACTTCGTCAAGCGGCTGACCAACTTCAAAAGCAACGACCAGAAGAAGGACGAGAGTGGGAAAAAGGCCCATGGCGGAGGCGGAGGCGTCCTGAGACATCGGAAGAACAACACTCTCCCAGGCAAGAACAACCCATACCCGCAGTCAGGACATCTCCACGAAGCGAACCAAGCGAGCCAGCCCTCCTTTGGCACTTCGGCGCGCGAACAGTATGAAAGCGCATCGTTCTCCTCTCTGCCCGACAGTTCAGGCCCGAACCGCGAAGGACACAACAGCCACAGCAACAAGAGTGGTGCGCCGACATTGGCCACAAATGCCGAGACAGTGCACAGCGAGGCCGGGAACAGCAGAGCCGTGACCACATCCACGGGAGCCGGCGCATTGAGTACAGTGGGCGCGAACAGCACCTTCAGCTCACCCAACCACAGCGACCACTCCTTGACCACCACCTTGACCACGATTCAATCCACCTCGAACGCAGCAGCTGCAGCCAGTCATGCTCCTTCGCAATACTCACACTACAACAGCCAGAGCCAGCCCAATGGCTCTGACTTCTCTCACCAGTATCCCGTCTCGCCAGCGCCCTCTGCTGCCGTGACTGCATCGGCCATTCCGCGCCACTTACATACCGATTCTACGTCCGCCTCGATCGCGAACACGCCTGCGACCTACAACTCCGCGACCGCCAACAACATGCTCTCGGACAATGCCAGTATCCTCACTTTGGCTTCCTCGAGTAAGCGACGCAGGCGAAGCATGGACACTGATGCATCTGTGCGAGCTCTGGCTCCCGGCTCAACTTTCGGAGGCAGTCGCGAATCACTACCTCTGAGTGTTCTGAGTGGTGGACAGGAGACTTCGCGCCAGTCCATTGGTGGTATTCCTGGTACTGCCTCGGCCGAACGTGCCAGTGTCTACTCCTCCTCCGGTCTGGCGAGAGAGATGCCTGGAACTCACACATCTGCACTGCAGTCCGAACGCAACTCCTACTACAATCGTCCTGGAGATGCGAAATCACTACGTTCGATCACGAATATCAAGGACGATGCTCGATCAGTCAGCGGAATGGACGCACGCTCGCAGTATGACGCGAAGAGCTTGCACGATGTCGCGAGTTTGAGAAGTGTCGACGCAAGAAGCGGCCTGCAGACTGAGCGCGGAGACGGTGGTCACCATGCCAGGAACGGTAGTATCCCTGGCAGCATTGGCGGGCCGACTTACACGCCTAGTCTTCTCAGACAGACGAGTGCTGCAGGTACTCTCGACCTGAGCCGCAGAAGCAGCAATTGGGATGAGGGAGCAGAGCACAACAAGGAGAATAACGAGGTGGAGGCCAAGAAGCAGCAGGATTAGGTCTCTTGCGATGCAGTGTTCCATTGTGGCGAGGGAAATGGTGTGCTGTGGAGGGCCGGTAAGGGCATGACATTGTCCGTGGATCTGATCATGGACCAAGGAAGAATCAAGCACCTCACCGAGCAGGCACGCTTGCAGGCGAGGAGGTTGGAAGTTTTGCAAACAGAAGGCTGACGAGAGGAGGAGAGTGGTACGATCAAGAGGAAGTCGGAGTCGAGGAATCAGCTGTACACAATGGACTGGGCGTCTTCGGAAAAGGAACAGCACGATACCCCCAAATCAGGTCAAGTTTATGATTATTGAGCTTGGAGTAACCACGAAGAATTGATTCAAATCAACAACATCACCAGTATGAGCTCGCTGAGTTTGACAATGACATCATGATTTGATTTGCAGACTCACTTGCTAACATATTCTAGCCCTTTCTCCTAGCATGTCCAGATTCCCATCCAGACCCTCAAACCCACCACAAGAAAATCAAAATTCGACCAGCACCATGCTGTCTTCCCTCCCCTCCCTAGCCGATGTACAATCCTCCTACACCCACCTAACAACCCACATCATCCCCGGCCCCCAAAGCATATCCTATCTTTTTCCTCTCATCATCCTCCCCATATCCCTCCTCTTCCCCTCTCACATCCTCCCTAAATCCACTTTGACCTGGGTAGTATTTCCCACAAGTCTAGCATGTAGTCTCCACGCGATGATTGTGATGCGAGGACCGGATGTGATTAGTACGGATATGGTGTGGTGGGGCTGGTTGTGGTTGCTTTCCAGGGACGTGAGGAGGTGTTATGGGAGGGTTGTGGAGAAGGATGATGTGGAGCCCGTGGAGGTTTGGAAGTTTCCGGAAAAGGGGACGATGTGGGAGAGAGGGAGGTGGGTGGGGATGTTGGTTAGTGAGAGGCCGGGAACGTGTTGGGTAGACGCTACTATGGATGGAGGGGATGAGGGTAAGGGAACGAGGGAGGAGGCTCTGCAGAAGAAGAAGCCGTTCATCGTGCAGACGAGAAGGAAATTTGTGAAGGATGTTCTGATCATTTTGCTACCGGCGGTGTTTTTCTGGATGCCACTGGCTCTTCAACTCCGCATCTACGAACGATTTTTCCCGCCTTGGACGGGACTCGGATCTGCAGATCGAGAGCACTTCATTCCATTTCCGCTCATCTTCCCGGAGCGGTTCAGTATTCCGCTGCTTCTGCACAGATGGCTACCGGCTTTCCTGCTCCGACCGCTGACATTGGGGATGTATGTCTATGCCCTCTTGACTCTACTCTTCCTGCCGGCGTATCTCCTTCCCGTCCTCGTTTCCTGTATCCTCAATTCCTCTTCCGGAGCGAAACATACCTGGTCGCCACATCTCTGGCCCCGACCGCATTTCGGTCCGTTTTCTGCTGTGCTGGATCAAGGATTGAGGGGTTTGTGGGGGAAATGGTGGCATCAGCAGATGAGGCATGCTGTTTCGGAGCCTGGGAGGGGTTTGGCAAGGAAGTTGCGGTTGAAGAGAGGAGGACTGGCGAGGTATGCGATGATTTGTGCGAGTGCCTTTTGGTTGAGTGGGTTGACCCATATGGGTTTGGTGCCGCCGGAGCCGTTGGGACCAGATGGGAAGGGTGCTTGGGAGTTGAGAGGGAGGATTGGTGGGTTCTTTTGGGTGCAGCCTGTGGGCATTTTAGTGGACGTTGTTGTTGTCGAGAGGGTGTTGAGAGGTGTGAATGCGGTGCTGGGATCGAGCTCCCTAGTAAAGATCGCGATACGGATGTTGCGAGTGGCGTGGGTGCTGCTATTCATGAGCTTTGCGCTGAGGTTCCTGGTTGTGCCATTTGAGGAGCTGGGATATTGGAAGATCTGGCCTCCATCCTTCCTTGGACAGCGAGCCAGGAATCTGCTTGCAGGGCGCTGGCTTGCGTAGCGTGTAGCGAGTAAGCTGGAAGACAAAGATTTCTCGGCAACGACTACGAGACCCCAAGATTGAGGAGACTCGTTGGATCAGCATTGACTGTGAGACGATGTGCGGGTCTTCAGGCAGCCAAGACTGTTCGTATCACCGAGCCGGCAAGCCAAAGCGCCAGCACCGTGATGCACGAGTTCCGTGTGCTCGTGTTTTCCGTTCCCTGGATTACAGCTGAGCTCCCCGACTCTACCGTGCTGATTGGTATCGACACGACACTTGGTGAGAGCGACCCCAGCGATGTTGTGCTGTCTTTTGACGCTGTAGACTGGTCAGGTGGGGATGTGGCCTGCTGGCTCGAAGCACCAACTCCCACGCCGCTCGCGGTCAGACCTGTTCCCGTGGGCAATGACAACGACTCCATTGAAGCAAGATCCATCGACGAAACAAATGCTGCACTGCTCGACGATTCTTGAATTGTTCCTAGACCCGATGCAATAAATCCCCCTATGCCTGTTATTGGGTGGTTGCCTTGTTGCAGGCTAGCTTCCGGTCGTGTGCTCTGCCGATCATTGTTATTGAGCTCATCAGCCTGTGCGGTAGGCTCAGTCATAGCAGTGATTGTGTTAGCTGGTGAGGCCGCTGTGGAGGATGCAACCAGGCCAGTGGGAGCAGCAGTGAGCGCGGGATAATCGCCTGGTAGCGTGGGGCCCGCGGCATCTGAAGCCTGAGTCAGTGCAATTGGAGGATCGAAGACGCCGTCCTGTACAAATCGTGTCAGTATATGGCTCAGCAGAGGAACTGTGCCTACTTACGACCCACCAGAATGCACTGGTCCCCCAGAGCTTGTACAACTCATCCGTTGCAAACTTGGGATCAGGCACAACATATGGCTTGTAGTTGTTCAATATCGTCATCTTGGTACGATCACCACGAGACCAGTCTGCTTGAGGGCTTGCCCACCAGTACGCATCACCTTGGACGTCTTGATAGCAGTTCTCTCCGTTGCTGTCTTGGACAGTGAAAGTGCCGTTGGGCGACTCACACATCCAGTTTAGATCTGCGAACTCGAAGGGCTCCTGGAAATATCCCACTCGAGCACCGCGGACACTTGACAGTTGCTCAGGCGGGATCGGAAGGATTGTGTGTTCGATTGTCGGTCCACATCCATCTCCTCTTCGAAGAGCACTGAAAGAGAGTGCAACAGTAGGCGATGTAATGGTCAAGCCGTCAGCGACAAATGTGGCCGGAGGTCCTGTGGGTGTTACCTCGATCGTGGGTCGGAAAGTATCACGGCCTGAAACAGTCACTTTGGCAGTAATGTCAAATGTCGTTCGAGTGCAGAAGTGGCTTGCGGTTCGGACAGGCCAATAGAGCAGCTCAATACTGGAAGCGATGATGCCCGAGCTATATCCTTCTCCCAAGGTATTGACGCATGCGACGGCCTCGAAAGGTACAGAGGTTCCAGTCAGAGCACATGGTGGTTCGGGGAAACTGGTGTTGGCGAAGACCAGGGAAACAGAAGTCGCGCTTGCGAATGATCGCCAGAGATTCGCACAGTCAGATGGGTTTATGGAGCACGGCATCGGTGTCGTGAATGAACGAGGCGCGGTAGTCGTGACCGTGTATGTCCCGTGGGGTACTGTCGTGGTGGAGATAGCCAGGTAGCTCCCATCTCCAATCACTCTCGGATACCCATCTCGACAGAGTGTAGTCAGACTCGTCGCTGATACCGGACCAGAGAAGTTCGTGTAAGTGTATGCTGGATCCACCGTGCCGGTACTTTGGTACTCGCTGTTCTGAGTCTGGTATGTTGTTCAGATCGGATGCTCAGATCCATACGATTCTGAAACTGATTTCCATGACCATAATGCTGCTTGACAATTGCTGGCATAGCTGTCCCCGCTACCCGTGACTGGAGTGTCGGGCTGCAAAACGTGAACATCGTTGTGAGTCGTGACTGAGCTTCGAGTTGCATTGTTCGATATTTGACTGCCACCCTCGACACCATCTGTGACTAACAACCAGAGCTTGACCAATGTGCCTACTGATATGTGCTTCTGCATTTTGCGGACTGACAGACGACTTGTCCGTGATAGCTGCACTATGGTAGCTGCAGGAAAAGGGCAAAGGGAAGTGCAGCCCTCGAAGGCTCTGACGTACTGGCAGTCCCGACTAGTGAGAAGTAGGTTGCGCTAAGATTGATCAAGCTTTGGTGAGCATCCCGAATTAGACTTCTTCCAGATTGAGCAAATGTTGCGCAGAGGCCATTTCGCATTCTATACTAGAGATGCATTAACAGATGTTGAATTGCTGCAAGTGGCTGTGTCATCTATGGTACTGCTGGTACAGTCGATATGACACATCCTCACCGGGTTGTTCTAATGTTCGAGTGGAAGTGTTGTGCGCCTAGTGGGAGGCCTTGCGCTAGCGCATCCTTCAAGGAACCACAAGTGCCGATGCCTTGTTCTCAAACAGGCGACTGATCTTCGACTCGCTGCTCAAGCATAACGTTGCCTGTCGACCCAAGCTGGGCGCAGATACTCACTATTGAAATCGAGATCAAGGGCAGAGATGTGAGTACCCAGGACTTTGACCTTGACATCAACGGCAGAGTCATTGTCACCCATTGACCAGATGCTCAAGCCAATTGCGTTGTCGCCGTAGTAGTCCAGGATTCCAGGAAATACTGTTACATTAGCAAGGACACCAAGATTAGTCACATGAGGACTAGCTCACCTGGGAACTCGATCTGATTGCCGAACCAAGGGATAATCTTGCCGAATTGGTAGCCATTCACATACAACTGTGCGCGAAGCTTTGCTCGGGGCGCTGTGGTCAGCTCGAATGCGATGCTCACGTCCTGCCCTCGAGGTAGATCGAGCGGTAGATTTGTGCGATAGAAACGCACCCCACCAGTCTTGGTGTTGGTTTTCGGGTGACCAGACAACCACTGACTATCATCGAAGCCGTTCAAATGCCATCCGAGACGTTCTGCGTACAGCCCGCCTTCATTCCAGGTTCCTCGCACAGGTTCGATCAGCTGGTTGGCGCCAGCATTGCCTTGAACCTTCCACGAAGAAAATTGCAGTGCTTCACCATTAGGTGAGATGAGCGTTGCGTTGAGAATGCCACGGGGATCGAGAGCGCCTTCACGCTGATCCTTGCCCATAGTGTCTTGAAGCACCAAAAGCACATTGTCGCTATCATTGTTCAAGATGTGCTGCGGCAAGCTGATTGTGAGGTTGCCATCCTTCACTGAGTGACTCCCAAGATAGACCCCCACGAGATTGCCGTTGAGGTATGCAGAGAATCCGAAGCCCGCCCCGCCAATCACGCGAAGGTAGACAGCGGCAGCACTTGCATCAAATCGCCCGCGCCAGAGGAGGTTACCGGCTTGATACCCGTACTCGTCTGCAAACAGGACTGGATATGTCTCTGGAGGATTTGGGTTTGGTGTCCACTGACGATCAGCTACAGTCCACTGCGAATCATCGTAATCACAGTCCTTCTCGGGTAGAGAGTCTGCAACCTTCCACTGGTCCAGTGCTTGAATCGAGGCTTGAATACTTTCGATGGTATCTTGAGCTACTGGTAGATCTGCGATCAAGCTCCCTGTAGGAGACCTGGTTGTATTGTAGACTTCGCCGTTGACAGTCACCCTCGAAACATGCTGACCAGCCCAGACCTGCAGTCTAGTGGAACCGGCCCAGTCAGCACGGATAGCTAAAGTATCATTGTGTTCACTCGCGCCGCGAACCAAGTATGGTCCATGAACGAGCACTGGTGAAGGTTAGCCGAACGAGCTTGGACACATAAGATCCGAAGGTAATTGGCTTACCTGTGCTATTCTCCCATGCCAGCGGGTCATTGTTCAACGGTGGTGCCCAGAAACCGTACGCCGTTTCGCGATCAACGATGACCAACTCGACACCGTTGTCAGACAGCAACACGAGCGGCGTCTCTTCCACAGTGAACAATACGGTACTTCCGACATGGGGGCTGCCGTTCCTGGGCTGTTCAATGATAGTCGATGTACCACTAACTTTTGTCCAATGCTTGGAGTCTTTCAACAACACTTCACCGCTCTCACCACGAAGAGCCCAGAGCACGATGACCTGACGATCTCCCAAATCGACCAAGCTTAGTACCTCGATTGTGGAGTATATGAGCGACTTTCCTGTAGCTCCGATAGCAAAGTCGGTGACCACGATTTTCGACTGCACGCCATTCAAGGTAATGTGATCAGAATATGGTATGGTCAACTTGCCGATGCTGGTATCAACGTGCAATTTGAATTGCGTTACCGAGGTGGATGGAGAGTGGTCGTGCCGTGTGACATAGAAAGCTCCTCCGGTATCTGGATTGCGGAGCTCGGTTGCAATGACTTCTGGAGACGTGGTGTACGTAGTGGAGTTCCCAAGACGATCGACCTTCGTGAAGTCGCGAGCCACACGCAGAAAGAGGCCAAATAGCTTAAACTCGGAGTACTTTTCAGCGATGAGCCTGTTTTCTTGCACAGGGGCACTGTAGTCATAGCTGGTAGACGACAAGGGGTATCCGGTGTTTCCCCACTAGTTGTACGAATTAGCTAGTCGACATAACGGGTATAGGGGCAACGTACATTCGTTCCGCCGTAAGCCATGTACACATTCATAGCAGAGACTCTTTGTGCAAGATTGTGGCGATAGTACAGATTGACAAATTGCGGACCAGTGTTCGCGCGACAGCCTGCCGCAGGCCCGATCCAAGGATTGTAAGAGCCACCTTGAAACTCTGGTAGGAACCAGGGCTGTGTCAAAGCAGTTTCTTCGAAGTGTGTAACGTAGTCGAACAGCGTGTAAGGTTCTGGCGAGCCATTGACACTTGTGCACTCGGAGAGGTCGCATGACCAGCAGCCAGGGTAGTGATCGAGTCCGTACACGTCAGTGTTGCCACGTTCGTTGGAGTAGTCCTTCGACCACGCCTTCCTCCGGAAGTTGGGAGCGTTAGCTGCGAACTAAGATTATCAGCAAAGTCTCCAAAGCAATTAGTGCAAGATCATTTCGCGCCTGGGCGGGGAGTTTGGTGGTACAGGCCTGAATATAAGCTAAAGACTTTGGGCAGATATGATACCCTCACCTACAGGAATATCGATGTCCCATGACCGGTGTTTCTGTTGCAGAAGTTCCATGTACTCAATCGCGGTCTCATTGGGGATCTTCAAGTCTGGATCCAGCCATTGATTGGCTAAAAGTAATTGGTCGAAGGTCAGCGGTGTCTCAGCAGTGTCTCGCGTATCTCCGCACTGTCTCTGGATCAGGTGGAGCCCCAGCTGCCACGGAAGAGGAACAGCAGGGGGAGACACTCAATTCGGGACTTACGATATTCGTTCTCAAGCTGCCACATTATGATGTTGCCGCCATTGGTCACGAGGTGAGGCTTCACGTAATCTGCCACTTTGCCAGAGTATCTCTCCCAAGCTGCAGTATAGCGGCTATCGTTGTTCCGCAGTGTACCATACTGACCAGTGGTTAGCCAGCCAGGAAAACCGCCACCATTGGCTTCTGCATTGCTGTAAGGACCGGGACGGTAGATCACATAGAGACCAGCTCGCTTGGCATCCTCGAAGATTCGCCCATATCTGTGAGCTCCTGTCTCGAAGTCAAGAGTTTCATTGTTGGGAGCATGCCATCCTACTCAAATAAGTCAAGTGCTCAGCCACATTAGAGCGCTACTTACCCCAGAGCTCGTACAGAGCAATGGCGTTAAACCTTGAAATCAAGCACCGTTAGTAATATGCGGAGATAGCCAGCCGGCGACTTACCCAGCGCTTTTGATCTTCTCTAGGATATCAATCCAGAGCTCAGGCACAGGAATACGCCAAGGATGGAGCTGATAAATTCAGTGATGATACTTCATGATGCTTGCAGTGAATAAATCACCTCGCCCGAGAAAATGACCAGCCTTTGATCATCGACGATGTAGCTATAGTGGTCCCTAGCACGTTGTAAGCAGCGACTCGGAGAAAGGCTAGTCCACTCTCACCATTGTACGACTTCATTCAGACCGTTGTTGTGAAGCGGCCACTGCGATTGCGCTATTGCCTGCAAAAAGAGACTGGCGCTTGCCAAGATCTGGACTGGATTAGGATACTTCATGCTGGGCGCGTTGATTGTAGACGTCGAACGCAGGTATTGTGAGATGTGCTTACATCCTTTCGAGAACTGGAGATATATAAACTTGGACTGGTCCGGACAACATTATACCGTCTTGGCGTCTTGTGAATGCAAGGCAATGGCGAGCTCCTCTTCTGATGTGGAGAAGTCGGGTGTGATGTGGAGAAACACGCAGTTCTTGATGATGTTAATCCACACAATTCTGGAGATGGCTCGCAGGCAAGCCTGCATCCATGCGACGTGGCCGTACGCAGCTCGCGGATGGTCATCACGCATTTCCGTCCAGTAAGCAATCGCGATAGCATGAGCGAGGTGATCGAGATATTCACTGCGCTGCACGCTGTTTGCGCTGTTGTGCAACTAGGCTCACGTCATGCCCTCGTGCCCTCCACATGTCCTTGCAGTAGAATTTACGGTAAGGCACTTTACTGAGAGCATGACCCATGTGTAGCCTCGTAGATTGTTCGCGTCCTGGTCGAACACCGTATCACCCACTTCATGAGCTTTTATCGTAGCATAACTAAGAGCGAGTGTCTCTCCAAGAGCTTCTATGCTGCAAATCAACTCTAAGGCAGGGCAGATCTCTCCGCAGTATGAATCTTGGCCAGCATAGGCTTGTGCATTGAGCCAAAAGCTTGGGACCATGCTTCGTGAGGCAGCCAGAGACAAAAGGCAGCAGCTATACATGTGAACAGGATCGACGGCAGGATATCGCTTCCGGCTAACCAGATCTGGTATGACGCATATTCTGGGCTCTGCATGTTGAAGCACGTCACGGCGTTTCTGCCTTTGATCATGATCCTCATGTTGCGTCAACAGACATGTTTCCTTCTAGCAAGCATTCTCTAGCGACTCTTATGCAGCCTCGAAATGGATTCGCGTTGATGCTGGGTGTCGCGCCCGTACAAATGATGGCGTGAGTGCAATGAGGCCAACCACTCCCGCACGCGCCACTTCTTGAAGGACCAACTGGATCGCTTTATCACAGCAGCTTATTTCGTGAACGGGACTTCGATATTGCCCATAAGTGTTCGGGATGTCTGCGAGCGCATGCCACGAGCACATCACCAGCCAGACTTTGCCCCCTTATTCGAGCAGTGACAGGGCTTGACATGTTGACGTCAATTCGACTTCAGCTCATCATCAGAAGCTTGCCGTTGTGAATCTCTCTCTGACAGTTCGTAGGAACCCGTGAGTGTTTCTGCTTCTGAAAGTACTAGTGAGCAGTCCTGACCGTGATCAGTCGCCTCCTCGGAGGTTACACCGCTCGACTTGAGTGCCTCATCCACTGCTACAGTCGTGTCGCTTTTGACAGTCCTCGCAACAACGCTTCTCGATTCCAGGTCTTTGGTGGCATCACTTGATGAAGTGAGTATGCCCAGTCGATGCGGTGCTAAAGCTTGGCGGCGCATGTTCCTCGTCTTTCGGGGTGGTTGTTGTACTCTCTGGGCCGGCAGTCCTACGATAGTCTTTTTGGCGAAAAGTGGGCGAATCTGCGACCACAACACCGGGACATTGACTGTAATGATTCCAACTGTAGTCTCGCGTTGGCACCATCTGCAGGGTGTCAGCAACACAGCTTAGGAAGAGACTGGGGAGCAACAGACTTGTTCAGATTGCTCGAAGTGGAGCCTGTCAAAGTGAAGCCCAGCCGTATCACGGCTGCTGACATGACGAAGATGCCGGAGCAGAGGAGCAGGCTGAGCCCAATCTTCTTTCCCAGCTTAACTCGCATCGCGCACAGTGTAGGGAGTGGTATTGCGAGTATGAGCAGGTCTGTCACAACATTGAGCACTGTCGAGACGTACACGTCGTGCATTCTCATGGAGCACTTGCTGGGCGGCGGCGGATCCACTTGCCAGTTCCTATGGAACGGTAAGCATCCGAGAGAGATGGTCAATAGCATTGCAGCATATGTTATGCTTGTGCTGATGACCAAGACTCTAAATAGCCAGAGACGATCGAGAGCAAGCCTGAAGCGAGCGAACATGAAGAGCACCATGCCTTTGAGACCCCAGATGACTTGTGCCGTCGACCAGAAGTCAGTATTGCCTCAGATGTCTTATCTGGCTTCTGCCCAAGATCATACTTACTACTGCTATAGGTATACCTGGATAATTCGTGTCAGCTAGACTACTGACCAGGGGTCAGTCACATGCAACACCTACCATGCTATCAGTTCCATCTTGCTTCCCAAGATCACTTTATCCAGCTGACAGGTGCTCAGGCGTGCTGCTGCTTCGGCAGTAGAGTAGTCCATGTTTGAGCCATACTTGAAGACCATGGTCAGAGCTACAGACTTGCCAGCGAAGCACAGCCATACTGCTACGGCCAGATAGTCATCGCCTTGATACTTCCGTAGCCCGACTTCACGGATCCGGATAATAAGTCTGAGAAGCGTTATAAGTGTCCTGTCCGCGGTCAGCAGTTGGTGATGATAGAAACCACAGCATCGCGATTTACCCGACACCGAACCATGTCCAGATTTCTGGCGTGTACATTCCGTCATCATAAAACTGCGTGCTTGTGCAAGCCATCGCCGGTCGTGGTTGAACATGCGTGATAAGATAGACTTGATCGTCACCTCAAAAGTCCGTGGTTGCTGAAACTGAGGATAGCTTTCTGCGAAGCTACAGCGAAAAGATTGCAGTATTCCACCTCTTCGTTCAGGGAGGTCTATCTGCTTGGCTGCATATCCTCGGTCACGGCTTCAAGATGACTTACAATTCAAGCTCTCTTCGATCGCGAGTCGATAGCTTCGGTTAAACTCTGTACAAGGGATTTGCCTCGTGATTCCGTGCTTCCGGACAAGGACCCAACCCTGTCGAGCTCCAGATTGTCAAGCAAGATGTTGTTAACGCCGGTGAAGTACACTTCTTCTTGCACATGCTTCAAGGGGCGCTTGCTGCGATCTGGTGAAGGGATTCAGCACGTATAAGGACGTGGAGATTGTTGGATACCGAGTCAGAGAGACGTCGACGGTCTTGGCACGCGAAGCAGTCCGCAGCCATCGTTGTCGACATGATGATCACGACAGCCCTGCGAAGCAACAATGACAGGCTGTCCAATGATTGAGAGTCAAGGCAAAAGTACTTGCATCGAACGACAAGGAGCCACGATTTGCGCAGCTTGAAGCGCGCCGGAGCGGACGATGTCTGCCTGCTTCACGTGGGTGATCAGCAACAGACGTGGTACAATAGTCGAACTCGGAGCAACGACGATGCTGCGATTTCGGATTTTGTTGCGTTCGAGTTGCTGTCAGGTAGCCAGGATCTGCGCCAAAGTGTCTGTGGCGCTTGTCCCAGCGTATGGGACGAATTCACGAGAGTCTGCCCTGCAAGCTACCGAATATTGATTGGTATGAGCTCCATTGTGGCGCATCGCATAAGACTTGGCCTTCACTCGGCGAAGCCAGCCCAATTACTGTTCCAGGTAGCTGTACCAGCAGCGCCTGACTCAAGTATCGTGTATGGCTATGTGCCAGTAGCGGGCGCCACAAATATTCGCTACTAATGCGTCCACCGAACTCGAAGGATTGCCCAGCGGTCTCGTGGCTAGGCGAGCAAGGCAGTGTTTAAGACTTGAGTTGACCCTCGGTGCGCTGCATGCCCAACCTTGCGAGTAACGAGCTCTGCGCCAGCCCCGCTACTGCATTGTCATACGGCCGTCCTAATTTGAAGAAGTGTCACCATGAACAATTCTGCCTACGCCCACGGCCTTCACTTTTAGCACGATATGGAATTCATCGCTTCAACTATCGACACTGTTCTTTCCAAGGACTCAATGCACGATGTCGAGCCAACGCGCCAGCTGTCAAAGCGTATCCTCCTCATGCCACGCGACATACTCGAGGAACGAACAGCAGCACATTTCAATGCCTACACGGATTGTGCAATTGACTGCTGCACTTCAGTGCTATTCCCAACAGTATCTGTCCGTTTCTGCTTGATGCTCTCGTTTGGACATAAAGTGCTCTCCCGCTCCTACGCTGGAATCTCATCCGAGAGCGGACCAGTGATGAGAACCTCCCAATGCTCGCCAAGCCCAGCAAGGGAGAATTGTTTACCGGACTATAGAAAATGTTATGAAGGTAGCCAAGGGCGGAACAATCGCTTCCACTTACCTGCAAGCCGGCTGCATCGTCTCCAAGATCACTCAAACCATCCGGCATCACGCTAATGGCGCGTCCTAGCAGACTGTTAGCAGAGTTTACACTGCCTCAGGTACTGCACATACCCCATGCTGTCTCATCCGTCGCAGCTCTCGCAATGGCTTCCAAAACTTGTTCGATAGTTGCAACAGGAATGCCTACAGCTTGAAGGGCTGGCACAAGTGCGGATGTCATCGGAGTCTACACTCGAATCATCAGTGGTACCATCACGAGGTTTCGAAATCCATAACTCACATCAACATAAAATGGGCAGACCGAGTTGACTCGCACGCCGGACGCCGCAGCATGCTTTCTCAAGCCTCGCATGAAGCCACGAACACCAAACTTGGCGGCTGTGTAGCTGACACATCCCTCTGCACCACAATAGCCAGCCAAAGAGTCGATGAGCACAATGGACTTGGGAGAAGTGGCCGCGCCGCTCTTGTGCAAACCCATGCCATAGCGAAGTGCCAGCATTGTGCCAACGTAGACACCTTGGAGATTGACCGTAATGACAGGAGACGCCAGGTCAGCGGGGACTGTAGTGAGGTTGGCAAGCTCAGATGGGTCTGCGGGAGCAATGGCTAGAGGTGGTCCCAGAATACCAGCATTTGGCACATAGATGTCTATCTCGTTGCGCGGAAAGAACTCCAGCGCCTGTTGTAGCAATTTTGCTTGCGCGGTGACCGATGTTACGTCAGCTGCTACGAACTTGACCCTGCACAATTGATCTTTTGTCAGTAGTTGTGATTTTCGAGATCCGCATTAGCACACATACTTCGCCCCTTGAGCCGTGAGCTCTTGCTCCATGGCTTTGCCGGGGGCCTCTTGTATGTCGGCCAGGACAATGTTCGCTCCATGCTGCGCGAACATGCGAGCTGCTGATGCTCCAAACCCACTGGCTGCGCCAGTAAGCAGTACATTTCTGTCCTTCAGTGCAGCATAATTGACAGGCTGGCCGAAGTTGATCGGCTGACTAACAGGCATCTTTGCAAGGGTATGAAGATTATGCTAGATCAGCAAGTGACAAGGAGGACAACGATCACCATGTGCTCAACGCCAGCTGCTTGAGCCCATATACGATACGACTCGCTCCATTGCCTTACTCTGGTTTACAGGCTTATATGTTGGTGATACCCCGCAGTCGAGTCGGCTTCCGCGAGGCCGGCAGTGGTGGTGAGTGCTATGCTCGCACCTGACTGATGCAGGTCTGAACTCTGAGATAGCCTCGTGGCTTCGCCTTACTTGAAAGAGGGGCACGACATGTTGCGGGGTGGGCGCATAGCGAAAGGCATTTTCGTTCGTCTGAGCAGGTGGTCGCATTCCAATTCGAGACTGTCGTTCCTGCCGGCGAGATCGTGTTCAGAAGGCGGGGTGAAGTTTGCTCATCCGTTGTCGTGTTCCAATGTCGTTCAACTGCATACGATTTGCTACTGCGATACGATGGGCGCAGAACCAATTATAGTTTGATTTGAGAAGGCGCAAGATTGCAGCTCTGTGGCCCCGGTTGTGTTCTTCAGATGATGATGGCATGCTCGTCTCGAATGTGGCACAGCAGCTGGCACGACATTCGAGATTGTTCTGGACAACTCCGCAGTATTTGACGGCGAGTCTCTGGAGCTGGAGATACATCAGGCCATCTAGCTCTGCAGTACGCAGAACGTACCGCTCAAGATCACACGCTGAGCGCGGGCATACTTCGAGGTGTGCGCGATCATTCCGGTCTATGAGCGACTCACCGTAGGCCAGCACCCTCGGGACTGGAGATCATCGTGCTGAATGTAGGACAGCATTGTGCTGTCGAGTCCGACACTGCACCTGGTATCTGTCCTTGGTCAGCAATGATGGCTGTTGTGTTGCAAGAGAAGGGAAGCGATGATGGAGACAAAGACATGGTCACTAAGTTAGAGCCAAAGTAGCATTGGGACGACAGTGGTAAATTGTGCTACGACCTTTGACACCACGATGGATCGCAGATATCTTCAGCTCCACCTCAGTCTCCGCTGTCCTGCGAATAAGCCTACCACCAGGCACACTGACAGCACACTGATAGCATCACAATCACACGTGCAGAGCAAGCAGTATCAAGAATCACTTGCCACGCTCCAGTCACACCTTCAGTCCTGGCGGCACGGAACAGCTCTTTCAGCCAGCCACGTGCAGATTGGCAAGCCACAAGCGCAGACTCATGCATTGCGCGCACATGTTCTAGGAGTTTGCTCGGGGCTCTGTGTTCATGCGACTACAATCTGACGATAACAGCGCAGGGAGTCATGCTCGACTCAATTGCCTCGATGGTCAGGTACATGAAGACACATCCGGGATTCTGACTCAGGCAGATAAGTGGCTCAAGACAGAATGGCGCGTTCACACCTCATCGGACTCAGCTCCTCGATCGAGGAGGATCGCACTGCTAGTCCCTGATGGGCGTAGTCTTGCTCTGGCATGCGTTCTAGAAGAACTTGGACCATGGCCGAGGGACGATCTCCAAACAGGTATAACAGGGAGGTGTTCGCAGAATACCAACAGAGTGATCCTCCACAGCCCTACTGTCGCTCCGCCACTCTCGTTCCGCTGATCCCATCGCAGAAAGAGACATGTTCTCTTCGCTGGTTATATGGCTTCTGGCACTATGCATCGCCTTTGGAAGCGCGAATCCCGCACCAGGACCGAGGTGTAGCGATGTCAAGAAAATTGTCAGTCGCTTTCGCGCTGGCCCTGAGGTGACTGCATTCTGCTCGTCATATCTGAGTATCAAAACGCGCACGTTCACCGTCACCTCTACGTCGACAAGTACTGCCGATGCAGTGACATCTGTTACCACTGCTCCAGTCTTCGAGACTGATACGGTCACTAGTCTTGAGATCAAGTAAGCTTCACTAGGTGGTGCAAGATATGAATTGATGCTGACCACGCCTGCAGCACGATCACTACAACTATTACGGCGTAAGTTTGTTATGCTTCCCTTGCGCAGGTTGCCTTTGCTGAGGAATATTCGATAGAACCTCCTTCACGGACTCCACGATTAGTAGCGGCACGACCGTGACGGCAACCAGCATCAGCACTTCGACATCCACTTCTTACATCTGTCCGGGTGCCAACCAGCGTCGCGAGGCGGCACCTGCTGCTGTATTGGATAGCAGAAACGCGAAGAAACCAGCTCCAATACCCGTTTGTTTAGAAGGATTCAAGCAAAAGTTCAAACAGGGCCTCAACGTTGCATGCGGCTGCCTCTCGATCCCTATGCCTTCAACCACGATCACACGGATCGCAACAGCATCAACCACTCTCAGTAGTACCTTGACAATCACTCCAACCTCGCGGACGACCGATACTACAACCCGAACACAGCAGTCTGCGATTTCGGAAATATCAACCATCACCTCAATCACCTCGATCATCACGAGTGTCGCGACGTCAACTGTCACCTCCATCAGCACCACTGTGACGACCACAACTACCTCATTCTCGGCGCCCGCCAGCTTTAAACTTAATACGGACGGCCAGTCCGATGAGGGTATTGCCAATCCCCAGGCCTGGGCTACTCTTACGACCAACAACGGCGCAGCACAACTAGGAACACCTGGCAATAACCTTGATTATGCATCCGGGCAAGCTTTTCGACTTGATTCCCGATGCCGTCTTGTAGCCAACGGCGGAGCATTCGATGGCCTTGTCATGAATGTACAACCACAAGGCCTTACTTCCAGCAGCAACATCTTCTTCTACTCGGCAGGACGATCTCCTGCGACCTTTGCGGAAAGCTTCTGTGTGGTGACACCTGATTCGCGACTGAACTGTGATTTCAATCGTGGAGGGCCTACTAGGTGGATCGAGTTCCAATACGGTAGTCCTTCACCTTTTTGGCAAGTTGGAAGACAGCCATTTGCAGGACCGAGTTTTGGTCTGCCGCTTGTGCAGTGACGCATTCTTTGTATGTCTATTCCGCGCCGGATAATGTATAGGGTGGATAGAGCAAATAGCCATTCGACGTCTCAGTACTGACCATCATTTCTTATGTCTAGAGCAGGACAGAGATGACGGACTTGTCGGTTCAAGAGCACAGCATCATCTTGTCCGTGAGAATCCACACCAATACTTCATCACCGAGAAGGAAGCACAACTCGTTCGCGCTGTCGCATGCACAGATCACTGGCACTGGAAGTTATGCTGGTGCTGAGGTACCTCACGAGTACTGTTCTCGACCACTAGAGCCACGCCCGTGACGTCGAGAAGCGTACTATCCGATGCTCTATCCACAGGTCAGCACGATTCAATTCGTCTCCCAGCATTGGACACGCACATCACGAACGAAAAGGCCCTGGGGAACGGGGCTATCTTCAAGTCCTGTGCCGCTTTGGAAAAGAGCGCCACAAACCTCCACATAACCATCCGTCCTCGTCGCATTCACTGGCTGTGCCACTGACGCAGTACTAGAACAGGTCAGTCCGCGAGCCATAATCAAGCATTCATGACTCACAATAAGAGGAGCCCAGGCAGGGAATGTGGTGCAGCCTGCCATACCCACACCCCAGTGCTGCACAGAGAACCAATTTGTCGGAAAAAGCCTCGGCGGGTCTGTCGTTCGACCGACGACTTCGAATAACGAGCTATATTGAGCTCCCGCGGCATTCTCTCCATTCACTGTGCGGTTCGCGCCGACGATTTTCGTGCTTCCGCTCATGTCCACGATACAAGAACGCGATTGTGGACATCCAGTACCCGCATTGGATAATCGGCGGGCTTCAACCTGCCGTATAAGCATAGTGTCTGCCTCAATCGCGAACGTACAATTGCTTTGAGCACAAACGGCATTGGCGAAGAACACAAGCACCAGAGTCAACACCAACACGAATTACGCCGATGGTATGCGAGTCTTGCGGCCAGCGGAGCTCACAATTCGCTTCTCGATCTGCAAAACGTGCCGTACTGGATGTCTTCCGAAGCGATGTCACGGCACTATATGCTTAGAACGATGACATTAAAGGACTTTTTGAGGCATGGCACGCATACTCGTTGTTGGTGCACTTCACCTTCAGGCAAGTTTACGCCAGCCATATCAATTCGATCGCCAAGCCTCCTGGGCACAAGGCTTCCGAGGACTTACGAGATGGCCACGCCATTACACTGTTCTCCCTCACCAGTGCGTCTAGCTTGATGGCGATTGAACGAAGACACTTTGACCTCTGCCAGCATAGTATAGCAGTCTGCCCGTGGAGCGCAAGCCAAGTCATAGCTACATCGCAATGCGTCTTGCTGTCGATGCTTCGTATATGAGCGCTGTTTCGAAAGCGGCTTCTTGGGTTTTATGACGGCTTCAGCAGGAGTCAGTGTCGACATAAGCCAGGGAATCTCAAACTCCGAGACTATGACTCTCACCATCGATTGCCAGGCACTTGCGATACGGTGCAGTACAGTCATTTTTACGATCGTTATGAAGGTAAATGCAATCCAAGTGTTTCGCTCGGCGAATTCTACGTTCCGACTGATCAAGGTCGCTACACGCAGCGCTGCTTCGGATGTTGAACATTAGGCTCCTTGGGCCTTGACGGGTCTTGTGATGCGGAGTGCATGCGTTGAGGATGAGGAACGGCGTGGGCAAGGTTCGAGGATCGAGTGCATAAGGCAATGGAAGAGAGGCATGGGGCGGTTGGATGGTGAAGCAGCGTGTAGCTTAGCGGAAGAATCTAACAACTTTCAGGCTAAGCAGTGATCGAAACGTTTCCCCCCTGCCAGTGGCGAGTGCGTATGAGCCAGTCAGCACCCAATGATGACTTCCTTATGGTGCTAGAAACATCCAATGACTCTCTCTTCATATGCAGAGCCCGTAGGCCGGTGTGGGGTGTCGACGTGCAGGAATATGCAGCTTTCTGAGAGGATGTATCGCACCATATCAAAAAGGTCCGGTCTGCATGCCCAAGTGCTGCGATCCATATAGAGCGATACCTATCTCTGAATGTTGGGCATCTGCCTGTGCGAGGCTGAGTGAAAATCTGAACACGGGTACGGTAGCAGACATCATGGAACGAAGCAACCTCAGCATGACAGCCAAGCAGTCCTGCGCATCTGAAAGAACTGTTGTGAAAATACTGTTCAGTCATCTTGGAACTGGGCTTCGCTGTGGAAGTCATTAAGCACAGTCGAAGGCGCTGCAGGGTGATATCAGCTTGAATACTTCCCTATACTGACAGTATTAAGCAGGCACCATGCAAAAGGTAGCATGGCAGCATAGCAGCATAGCAATTCGATCGTGGTCGTGGCATGACATGCTCACAGCCCAAAAGAGAGTATCGTGCTTGTGGACTCCTAGTTGATATGGTCGTGCGGTACTGGTGGCTCCATGGTGCCTGTGAACTTTGTAGATGCCGTCCGCATCGTGCGACTAGCTGCTGTCATCGCTGTGGCATGATATGGCTTGGTAAGGCCAAAAATCCAGCTCAAATCACCTCCACGATGATGAATGAGCAGAAGAATGAGGAATGAAGGAGTCTCTCCATCTGGGAATCGAACCCAGGTCTCGATACCATCTTGAGGTTGCCGCCTTAGCGGCTTCCGAGAATTCCAATCTCCGCCCCACATCTCAATAGGGATCAGTCGCTGTGACTCAGAGCTGGTCTTTCTCATCAACGGTTGAACTGCTTATGCTCCATCACATTATTGCACCGCTACCTCACAGTCCAGCATCTATCACAAAGGTCAGGCGCGACTCACTCTGAGCCGCAGGCCCACGGGCGAAACGTGTAGACACGGTCTACTCTCACTACACATGTAGGAAATCATTCCGACTGTCAAAAGAAGAGGGGGATGTGCGTGTCGACGAATGAAGGATGGGAGATCGTTAGTGGAGGAAGTACTGCTAGAGTCGAGAAGCAGCTGAACAACGATGAAGAAGTTGTGAAGCTACAATATCCCAATTGTCATGACCCAGACTTGACTGGCCGGGAACTCCAGCGCGAATACGACATCTATCGAAAACTACCTCGCCACCCTCGTCTCCTGTCTCTACTACATGACAGCTCGCCGAGCCGACTGGTCTTACCATACCTCCCAGGAGGAACACTCGAAGCCAGACTGAAAACCAATACAGAGCCTCTTAGTAGACAACAACGTCTGCAACTAGCGGCTGATGCGGCTGAAGCCGTCGCAGTGCTACACGCAAACGCTGTAATTCATGGTGACATCCAATTGCGTAACTTCATGCTTGACGAAGAGGGTCGTCTCATCATAATCGATTTCGCCGGCTCAACATTAGATGGGCAACAGGGCACAGCCTTAGAAGGAACACGATACTTCCTACCTCGTCAACCAGAGGATCCATCCACAGTGCGAACAGACATCTTTGCATTGGGCACTGTTCTGTACGCAATACTGGCCGGTCAGGAGCTGCACGAGGGCCAAAGCGAGAAAGCCATCGCTGAACTCCTGGGCAATCAGGACTTTCCCTATACCGATGACGTTCCTTGCGGTTGCACCATATCTGATTGCTGGTCAGGAAGATGTGCATCTGCAGAGCAAGCTTACCAAGCAATCTCACGGAATTTGAAGCATTGTAGTGAGTCAGCTTAGTTTACTACAGTGTTCTCTGGTCACATTGATCAAGCACACCGATCGCGCCTGCTAGCTCGAGCTGACTCTACATTCGTGACATAGAAATGTATTCCGGCAGTCGACTTAGCACTGAAGAAGAGCTCTCGCCCGTACTCATCATGGCCCAGTAGAGTTCACCTGTGACTCAGGCACCTCTCTCTTCTCCTCGAAGAACCTGTATCCTTCCTGACCCTCTGCGGGCTTGGACAATTGCGGCCAGCCGTCTGTCCTGCTGCGCATTGCACCACGCGGACCGCCATTTCCTGCCGACAGCCGCACAAGTATATGTACGTGGTGTACTCTTCAGTGCACATTTTGACCAATACTCGGCCTGACTGCGAGCACGCCTGCTACACGATATCGACTGGACTGGCGATGACTGTGATGCGTCAGACACAAGGACCAGGACAAACTTTAGTAGCGAGATATACTATACCTTCGATGTATTGGTGCCGTTAAGATTATACTTCTCAGAACTCGATTTGGTGGTAACGGGCTAGCAGGCTACCTCAAACATAGCTGCTATATGTACGTAGCGCACGGCTTGCCGCCACAGGTCCAGTCCTCTATACTGTCGCAATAGCGGAAAAGCATACGTAGCCGACGTTTAATACGGAAGCTTTCTAAGCTCTTTAACAAGACTCTTTATAACTAGTATATTAGCTAGGTTAAGTCGTTTTAGCCTACGAACTATATTTTAGAAGATACTAGAGCTTATAGTAATATTACTTCTACTACTACTAATAACGCTAAGATAGTAAGCGAGGCTAGTAGTGCTACTAGTAGCTATAGCGGCTATAGTAGTCGTAGTAGTCGTACTAAGCGTCTTATATCTACTCTCGATAGTACTAAAGATAGCGATATTAAAGATTACTCTCTAACTCGCTATAAGATTACTTATATCTTAGAGACTAGGAAGTAGAGTATAAGAAGGAGGACGTTAACGAGAGTAATATAAATATATATATAGATTAAGTAAAGAGTACTAGCTAACTAGCTTAATATAGTATTAGGTTATAGGCTTAGACGAGGCGTATATCTTTATATATATATTAGGTAGTAGACTTTCTACCTTTTCTACGATCGAGTATTAATCGTATATAGACTATATATCGTATAGTAAGTAAAGCTAGTTACTATTAGGTAGACTCGGCTTAAAATTAAAATAGCCTTTTATAACTTATCTACTTCGAACGTTATACTAAATCGACTTACTCTATAATATAATCTTTAGTAAAGTTACTTTAGAGTAATAGATACGTAATAGATATAATATCCTATCTTATAGATATAATTTAGTATATAGTATCGCGTAGAGATACTACCTCTTAGAAGCCGCTAAGATAGTAACCTTAAGATAGTATTAGATACTAGGAGTAGGAGTAGTCGATAGGAAAGGATTTTAGTACCTAGAGCTACGATTTGGTACTATCTTCACGTAGCCGCTTTAACACTTCTTCAAATTCAGTGTTAGCAAAACGAATACAGTTGGTATAGACTATTTCCTACGGCAAGCAAAGCAAAGGTCAAAGAAAAGGTTATGTGTATAGGGCAAAAAAGAAAAGTACTGGATGCTCTCCATCTGGCTGGAATAGTGTTAGAATGGATTTCTCATTTCATGTACAAATAGTGAACTCACGAATCGAACCCAGGTCTCCCGCGCTTGTGTAAGTGACAAGCGGAAATCATGACCACTGGAAATGTTGTTAGTTGGTGGTATGAATGATGTGTTGGTTTGAAACTGAATTCGTACCTAGACCAATGAAGACTTAGTTTGATGGTGAGACAAGATTCTATGCCAAATATGATCCTTTGACAGCGACAGCTAGGTAGCAGAAGATACCAGGGTCAAGCTTGCAAGATGAACGTGTCTGATCCGAAAATTTTGTGCGCGAGGTGGAGCGTGTTTTGTCCCGATCGGGCTAGTCAGACTTGGCACCAGTGAAGACGTGCATTGTTCCTTCACAACCTCCAAGACAACACCCACCATGCTGTGACGTGACACGCTGAGCCTACGTGTGCTGTGGCAGCAAGTTCCAGTAACACGAGGGGAGGTGGACGTTCTGTACTAAAGTCACCTCACCCCTTCACTCGCAACCTCCCTTCAAAGCCTACGCCCACTGCGCGTCCTCCATTCCAACTATACAAGACACTTTTCGCATCCTCATCTCGGTCCCATATTCCGAGGCTCTGGCTTACGGAGACTCGACTCTTATGAGTGAAAGTGGCTGTAGCCAAGCCAGCAACCATAAGCGTGGAAGCACGACCGGAAACAGAGCGGCCCCCAACGAAACCTTTCAGCAGCGGAACAGTGTGCAGCACGACCACAAGGCGCTTGTCTTTGCACGAGGCTTCAATCGTGTCACCACATTCTCTGTTTAGCTACGGACGCTTGACGAGTGGACAGCTTGGCAGATCAGCTTGTGATATATCTTACTCGGTACCGTAAGGCGGCAAGCCCAAACCTTCGTCCAATCCACGTGGAAGGCAATGCGCACAGCAACCCGGCCTCTATCGCTTGCGATGCTCAGACTGGCGCTGGACCTAGCCTGAATTCAGCCCGTTCGATTACTACGTTATAACTGTCCGGCCTGATGGTGCCTCCGCCATGAGGGCTCGCGGCCCGTCTCACCTTATTCGCTGTCCTACACTGGCGACCATAAGTGAGGGACGACCCTTAGCTTGACCGAACTGCTGAAGACCGATGCACTCAGAGATGTTGGCCAGCACACTATTCGACAACGGCTCTTGATACGCCAAAGTTTCCGGCAAGTCCGGACGAAGTTGTGCATCTTGTGCAACTGCTGGTGCACCCCACTCTGACTGCCTCTACTGCCCGATCCGCATCAAGGAATAAACGCGTCTGCGCCTAGGAGCGACCCCAGCACTTGAGATGGCATTTCGAGCGGTACATCTGGCATCACTTGTATAAAGTTTTCTACATACGGCCGCTACATCTGGACATATTCGAGCACTCCTCTCTAGCACAGTCACCGACTGAGCACTGGAACAGGTCTGCACCTCAACCCGAATCAGACTCCTGCGGACAAGTATCCCCAGCTGTAAGACTCGTTGGACAGGACGAGTAATCCGAGTCGTCAATCAATACCGAATCTCCCGAAGGATCATAGGGCGCAACCTTGATACCTGCAATGGTCTCTTGCGTTGTGGCATCATAGACCTGCACCGCAATCTCGCTAGCGTTCTCGAGGTTAGGTGCAGCACACTGGAGTTCGGATTGCATGTTGTCGTTATCAGTATCGTTATCGTTGAGGTGGTTAGAAGCGCCCGCTCCACAATCGAGGACATCAATACCTCCTGATGTGAAGTACTCCTCTATTGATCCGATAGAGTCTGTACTGGCACGTTTGGTGTGCTGAGTCGCATTGTTGGAGCCGAAGCGATGGAATTTTCCGCCCGATTCGCCGTCTTCGATCATGATGTGGTGGAATTGTGTTCCTTGTGGGGTGGTGAAGCTGAACACTGGGACATGGCTTCCGTTGTTCTTGGCTACGAGGTGGCCATTGTTCTTGTCTGCTGGAGTAATGTGTCCTGCGGACTGATAGTTCGAGCCGGAACCAAAGACGGAGTGGATAAAATCTCTGTGCTCGTCGACGAGGTCGGTCGATCTCTTGGCGGATTTGTCTGCGTAATCCATGTATACCATGGCTTGCTGAGCCAAACGCAGTTGCCGAGACTGCGCGGCACTTTGTAGTGTTGATGCTACAGTGATGGCCGCGGCAACAGCAGCTACAACACATCCGGCGATGAGAGTTGCGCCGGTAACGGCGACGCAACTGAGACCAACGCCTGTGAATGCTAGGCCGCCACCGCCCACAGCAAGAGCTACACCGATGAACCACGAAAAAGCTCCACGCTCGTAGATGAATGTTGAGACGGGATACTCTGGTCTGATCAAGACGGCAGTACTCAATGGTGAAGCAATGGTAAGTCCTTGAAGGTGAAAGACTCCGCTGAGGACGATCAGTCCCAGCAATGTTGTGCCGGCAAGGACAGCAACGGGAGCCAATATCCGTCGGTAGTCTCGGAATGCATGCTTGTGTTGGACGTCGAGGCTCTCTATCTGAATCGAAGACATGGCGAATGATATCTGGTCAAGGATTTCTTGTGGGCGATTTCTGGAGGAGATATCCCTGTTTCCACTGATCACCCTTCTGCAGTTCTTCGTAAGGTCCATTCTCGCCATTTTATACACGGCTGAGTGCGCCCAACATTTGCAGCTCTGCATCGCAGCTGTTGGCATTCTGTCATTTGACATTAGCTCTGGAGCATTCTCTGCCCATCACTGATGGCGTGCCGGTAGGCCGATGTCTGGAACCAATGAAGAACAAAATGCGTTGTTGGTTCGAGCGAGATAGGAAGGTCGCAAAGGAAGCGAGGAGGGCTCATGCGAGATTCAAAGGCACTATCGCAGCTCTTGCCATGCTTCCTGTAGAAAGTGATCAAAATGCTGGACTTTGTTGCGCTCTGGACGCTGTCACGCTTCTCTGATAGTTCGAAAACGGATTACATTCGATCTCAGTCGACAACGGCATCAGAGAGAAATATACTGAGGTATTGTGATTGTATCGTGAAACACATTGCCCGTCAAACAGGCACTTGGCATAAAGAGCGGAGCCGTGATTGCCGGTTACAACAAAAACCCCTCACTTGCTATGCTGATGTTTGCTCGATAGCTTATGAAGGATCCAGTGCACAATGTCATACATGCAACGAATCCTGAAGGATCGAAAGGAAGCAGAAGCTGACGTTGCTTGTCGCAAAGCTTGATGGAGCTTGTCTAATGCTTGCTTATCTACTTACATTAGCTGCATACTGACCTTCCGCTGTCGAAGCTTATTGTATCATTTCTATGCGATATAACAAAACGCTCACTTTAGCTACTGTTGTAGGTCTCGCGGCGCAAGGTCAAAATCATGATCATACGTAACACAGTATCTGCAAGTACGACTCTGAGCCTATAACTGGTTAGGACACTGCTAGGACCCAACGAGTCATTAGAGTCTGCATACAGAGAGCTCCTGGACACGAATCAAGCGAGAACCGAGTCTCACAGATTCTGTCCCACGCGATCGGCAGTCAGTTCAGTACCATACTCTCTCCCTCAACCACGCTCGTCCCTACATGGTTCATCACGAAAGATCTCGAGCTTACAAGAAAAACACTCTCCG
Source organism: Septoria linicola (assembly GCA_024114885.1). Taxonomy (NCBI): domain Eukaryota; kingdom Fungi; phylum Ascomycota; class Dothideomycetes; order Mycosphaerellales; family Mycosphaerellaceae; genus Septoria; species Septoria linicola. The sequence goes on along the minus strand of CP099428.1, from coordinate 770,434 downwards.
CCATGGCCCACTCCACGGACGACAGGCTAGCACATCTCCAGGGCCAGATCAAGGATTGGCGACCCCTGCATCCGTTCTGCCTTTACGCCCCATTGCTATGCATCGGAGTTGGAGGAACATGCTCGATTCCTCGTTGCTATAACGGATGGAGCTACGAAGAAGCTGGTTTCTGGATCAATCTAGGGTTTTGGGGTGGGTATACCATGGGTGCTGTCCTGGCAGTGCTGGTAGCTGTTTCCGGACGGAGAAATGGTCGGGAATTCGGTGACCTTGTGCGGGAACTTGAGGGAGAACAAGCAAAGAGGAATTCGTGATACTGAGCTTTGGGGAAGCAACCTCCAAGGCAGCGAGCTTTCAGTCTCTTCGAGGTCTGGAATGTTTGATGGATGGACAGACGATCGACTGTGCTCACTCCTTCTGTGTCTACCCACTCCAGCTCAGCGCGCTGGAGGAGCACTCTTGGCGTTTTCAATGGGAGGAAGCATTTGCTATGTCAGCATATGGATGTTTTATCTCTCACTGATTGCATGCACGAAGTTCCCGAGCTTGTGCCCAAGCGTTACATCACGTCGGCTCGGGACTTAGGCCAGATGATGACTGAATGCAACATGGATCAAGAGTGTGCGGCGACAGAGTACGGAAGGCTTATCGTGAAGTTAGCGGCCGATGCAGATGTGTCCACACCCGCTGCGCTTTCGACATGAGCACAATCTCATGGATTTGCGGCGACAGAGTACGGAAGGCTTATCGTGAAGTTAGCGGCCGATGCAGATGTGTCCACACCCGCTGCGCTTTCGACATGAGCACAATCTCATGGATTTTCTACCAAGTGATGGGATTGACTCCCTGGTTATTGAAATTGCGAGATGTCTTCCTCCGTACACTTGCAATAGTGTTGCGGTCTGAGGCCTGTTTGCGCTATCAAGAGCAACGGTGGGCGCTGAGATCAACGACTGGAGTTCGACCGCAGAACATAAAATGTCTTTGAGATCTGGATGGCAACGCAACGTCCAAGCTCTGGGCGCAATCATGGTCGATAAGTAGTCGAAGGCTGTACACCTGTCCGATCTTGTTCTTCTGACGCGCCGATGAAAGCTCGACTGTGGGGAGCATGCCCAATTGAGCAGAACACCACCCAATTTATCAGGCATGACCTTGAACGAACAGCTCTGGCTTGCTGGGTTCATGGTGCTGACTATCGCGTCCACCATTCCTTGATCATTTTTCGTGAACACCAGGCGGTGACTTGGTTCCCTGCGCTGCTGTCGCGATAGACCGAAGAACGCGACCATGGTCAAGCCACAGATTGTGCATCTTTAGCACAACGTCACTTTCCAGACCAGAATCTACACGCTGCTCGAGGCGACGTATTGCTCGCCGATGTGCGTCACCCATATACGCCGAACACATCGGCATGTTCCAGTCTGCCATGGCATGAAGGGCGCCGAGGGCCTGGTCCCGGCCTTGCACACCGCACTGCATGGCATTGATGGCAGTAGCATGGCACTCTTCCGTCTCGCCTGGACAGATCGCTCATCTGCTTCCTCAACTCAATCTGGCATTGACTCGCGCATCATGAACGAACCCCATTGCCAACAACTTGTGATGTGCTCACACGGCGAAGCACAAGGTATCATACAAGCTATACGATCATTAAAAGCAGACGCCTGCTGGCGCGTGAATAAGTGTGTTGCGCGTCGCGCGTGTAACGACAAAGCATAAACCACAATGGCTGGAATCTTGCACCTTCAACTGGCAAGGTACACAAGTGAAGTTGCTTGCGGCATCCTACCGAACGGCTGTAACCGAGCGCATGATATCCCGATGCTATCTGGGCTATAAAGTCATGGCGTCATCAACTCCTGCAAGTACCAGATACCTCCATTCAAGCTGAGCTGGGCATGCGTCAACCCGACCCAATGATGTGCACATAAACACCACCAGTTATTGACCTGCGAAGAATTGCTCTCACGCGAGAATGCGAGACGTGCTTTCAGAAGAACAGCCAGGCCAGGTTGGTCGTGCTACCAGGACCCAGGTTTTGAGTGTCTTGACTCGCACTGCGCCTCTATGTACCCGGCTGGCTTTGCTTCTGCTGTGATCAGATCTGTGTGAAGGCGCAGGGAGTTCAGCTCGCCACGGCTCACTAGCGCAAAGCTCAAATGTGCTTGGCCAATCCGTCCAAGATGTGGATTTGAAGGCTGGAGGTAGGAATGCAGAGCGGAGATCGCGCCATGCGAGCTCTAACTAAGATCTCACTATGTGCCCACATGCCCACTTATCCAGACTTGATTGACTACTCTGGCACCTCACATCTTGCTGATATCTGCTACTATAGTAACATTAATTGAGCAACACTACGTGCGGTCTGCTTACTTATCGACCCTTCAAACAGCTGGCTGAGGGTTGAATCTGTCCTTACGACAGCTTTGCATGACATCATGGACTCCGAGAAAGGTCACATAGGAAATACACGCGATGGCAGCGGGCGTGGTTCAGACGCCGACTCGAATGAGAAACATGTCATGAGCGACCATGCCAATCAGCACGTCCACGAAGCCCTCCGAACGATCGAGAATCCATCCACAACTCAAGTATCCATTCGCGATATCTTGAAAGGCAGTGCGACATCTCCACTCACGGCATTCGAGAAAAAGGCTGCACTGATCAATGCCGAAATTGACAATTTTGGTTTTGGAAGATATCAAATATGTATTTGGTTTCTGTGTGGCTTTGGATACTTCCTCGACCTTGCGTGGTCGCAGGGCGTGGGCCTGATCGCAACAGCCATCTATCAGGAGATGAATGTGCCTGATGACAATACCGCCCAACTCTACAGCATGGCAAACGCTGGATTGGCTTTCGGCGCATTCTCCTGGGGACTGGCGGTGGATGTGATTGGGAGGAAGTGGGCATTCAATTTGACATGCCTCATCACAAGTGTATTCGGCCTGTTGCTGGTAGGTCTCTCAGAACACGAATTGTGAAACCCTGTGCTGACCAGGTGATAAAATAGGCTGCACCAAAGTTCAACTACAACGCAATTTGTGGAATCTACTTCCTCGCTTCGATCGGTCTGGGAGGTAACATTCCCATCGATGCCACAATCGCTCTGGAGTATCTGCCGCAAAACCGACGCAACTTGGTCACTCTTCTCTCCTTGTGGCAACCAATTGGTGTGGTTGTAGCATCGGCCATCGCATTTGGGACTGCCGCGAGACCAAAATGGCGTTGTGATGCTAACCTTCCTTCCTGCGCGGCCATCCCAGATGGTCAGCCTCAAAACAGCTCTACTTGCTGCACTGTCGCGAGCAACATGGGCTGGCGATATTTGGTGATCGTGCTAGGTTGCATGACCTTGGCCGTCTTCTTGCTCCGATTCTTCGTATTCACATTCTACGAGACGCCCAAGTTTCTGTTGAGCAAGGGCCATGAAGAAAAGGCCATCGAGGTGCTGCACAAGATTGCCAAGTTCAACAAGGCTCCACCACCAACTTTGACTGTGGAAATGTTCCGTGCTATTGATGAGACCACAACACTGGATTCTCGGGAGCCCGCACCTACCGAAGGACCTCTCAACACCAAGCAGACAACCAGAAAGGTACTCAGGAACTTCGTGCGATCATTTGACAATCTCAAAGCCCTCTTCACAAATCGCCTCCAGACCTTTATCTTTGCACTCCTAGCGGTCGCTTACATGGGAGATTACTGGTCATTCAATCTGGCAGGCCAATTCTTGCCCATCATTCTTCTTCGAAACGAGGTCACTACCGACGGGTCCGTCACCGAAACTTACCGACACTACATCTACATTTACCTTCCAGGTATCCTTGGCGCTGTGATGGGTCTGTTTTCTGTACAGCTGCCACTCATTGGCAGAAAGTGGTCCCTCGTCATCTCGGCGATCCTCCAAGGTCTGGCTATGGCAATGTATACACAGGTGGCCACTACGGCCGGCTATGTGGGATTGAATGCGTTCCAGTATATCATGCAAACCGTAAGCTTACATCTCTCGTTCAACACAGGGTAGAATGACCATACTGACTTTTCATCTCGTAGTACTTCAACGCCGTCCTCTACGCATCTGCACCTGAACTGTTCGCCACAGCGTATCGAGGCTCTGCAAGCGGCATGCTGTCCTGCCTTGGTAGAATTGCCGGTATTGTGGCTCCTTTCGCTGGTCAGGCTTACCTAGCAGCTGAGAGCTCCGGCATTCTGTGGCTTGGCGCAGGAGGTATCTGGGTCAGTGCACTGGTGCTAGTGTTCTTGCCCGTCGAGATGAGAAATCGACAGATGTTCTAGCTGAAAGTATACAGACAATGAGGAACGACAGTACACGTACCAGGCAGTGATCGCCCTTCTCTGCTTTGCTATCTTAATATGCAAGCCTTTCTGGCCTCAGCCGTAAGCGGCGAGGTATACTAATCTGCCCACCGACTTCCGGTCATTGCCTGACCTCAGCACACTCAAGAACTCCCTTGGTCGGTATCACAGGTTCTCCGCGCTCAATTCAATGCAGAGTTCTCATCCTCCACACCAGGCTCGCCAGATTCACGACTCCTGTCCCCGCAGCAACACATGCCGCCGTTAAAGATGCCGTACTCTGTGCACTCGGCGCACCCCTCCACCAATGCTCGCCACAGGTCCGTATCAACACACCGACAAACCACAAATACCACCCCATACCACCTAGCGAGCGGATCGAGAGCGTGCCGCTGGTGTAATCACCTCTCTGAACTTCCACCACTCCAACAAGTCCCAGCAGCGAAGCATTCACCGCTGCGCATACGATACTTCCTTTCGTCAAGATGAAGATCGCACGATCGTGCATGCTGAATAGTGGACGTCGACATATGGGACATGCGGTGTGGAAGTGGTGACCCATCAGCTCCAGACAGTCTCGGCAGTAGTAGTTGTGGCCGCAAGGAAGTTCTGCGAGATGGGATTTGTCGGCCCAGCAGATCTTGCATTCAAGCTCCGCCTCATCTGCATCGCTCTCCCTAATAGGAAGTAATCTCAAGTTGCGCATGAATGCGACATGACTCGGCAAGTTCATGCTACGCAATGTGCCCGGCAAGAGTGTCCAAGTTGTGTATGCGACAGATATTCCGAGTGACAGTAGCTCGTGATGGGTGCGCCGGAGTGTCAAGCAGAAGATGGTAACGGCCAAGTCTGCTAGTCGAGATGTCCAGGATCTGTGTTGCCATCGCATGAACAAATTGCAGATAACGGCATACAGGAAGTAGATCATGTATGGATTGAAGTTGTCAAGAGTTGGGCGCTGCTGTTTGGTCTTTTGTTCCATGATCTTCTCAATTGTAATGTAGGTGTCCATGCTGCTTTCTGCTGATGTACCAAGCTATCCCTAAGAAAGACCTTCGGAGTACATTTCGGTCAATTATAGCCAGTGCTAGGGGATAGGATCATCGTATGTGACATGATGTTGAAGATCCCAGCTTTGGAAGATCTACATCTAGCGCACTGCGCCGCACCCCGCTGGTCCACCTTTGGCGCTACGAGGATCCATGCAACCTTAGATCTGGCCGGGATCCGATTCAGAGGATCACTTCGGCTTCATCTGTCCATTGAAGACGGATCGAGTGGCACGACTTGCGATGCACATACTCTTCATCATTCTTCGTCTAGTCGATCCGACTCATCGAGCAGTGCCCTCAGGTTTAGCAGCCATGATCTTCTGGGCTCGCTTGACCATCTTTCGCATGTTATCTTGCTTGTAGAGCATATCTCTCGGCTCGATACACTGGTCTGCTGAAGTCGGTGCACGCTCGACCTTCGTGCGTTTTGCTGGTGATGCTTCCTCTGTGCCTATCGTCGGTCTTTCTGTCTGTACCTGCAAGTTTGAAGAGTGTTGGGAAGCCCACGACCAGCCACTCCCTTCGCGGCTGGTGACCCGATATCTGCGGTCTTGAAACTCGATGGCGTAGTGGTCGACCCATCCTTGGAGATCTGTTGCAAGCTGGTAAGTGGCAGTGTGATAAATCTCACCAGTCTTGCATTCTGCGCGATGGCATGCTTCGAGTGGGACTTTCACCCATCGCAATTTTGGCAAATCGTGCTTGTCGTTCGAGTGATCGGCAACATTCAAGTGCAGCCACGGGTTTCCATCTAGTAGCATGGCGCTCGCCGAGCTTGTGGAGTCGCGTTGAACGGTGAACGTCCCGTGGGCAGACTACACGCAAAATCAGTTTGGAAGTCGAGCAAAAAGGGAGCATGTGTGCCTACTCCGCCATCACAGACCAGCAGACAGGGCGTGTAAGCCAAACTCTCTACTTCGCCCGCCATAGTGCTCGTGGTTTTCTGCTTTTCGCGCGCGGTGCTGGTTGGATGATGAGTGGCTTGGTAGACAACAGAAATGATAAATCAGAGAAGAATCTGCCCATGTTTCTCCAGCCATCTTTGTTTGGGTCTCTGCAGCTGTAATGCACCTTCAATTGCGGTATGTATGAAGTGACAGGGGTCCGTAAGCGATAGCTGCACTTACAACCATACTTCGCTCGCCATGTCTCGCGCGAGTCGATCTGCATCGTCTGGATGTTGAATGCCCTGGACGAACATATCATGGGGAGGGACACGGTGTGCAAAGTCCCAGTCATGTAGATTGGGAGCATTGGGAGCGACTTTCTCACCCTTCCGGGCTTCGTTCAGGGCTCACCTACAGCCCGCCTCCGGCTTGCGAAGCTCGCTACGCCGCCAGGGGTCGCGCTCTGGTTCGAGAGAGAGACGATCGTGCAGACAGAGAGAGCGCCCGGTACAAACTTGTGCTCATCCTGATCACATCTGAATGGGATGTATTCGCACTACGTGTCTCATACTCCATGCCTCTCCACTGTTCGATGACATCTGCGTATCCAGGATTCCCGTCGTACCTGAACTGAGATAGCTGATCAGATGGAGCTGCTTAGACGAAACGATACACTCATGAAGCGGGAGGAGCGCTTGCTTCTCAGCAAGCAAAACACAATAGCAAGATGGGCCCGATCATTCTCCGATGCTCAGAGGATACCGTGCGAAGCAGTCGCCAGGCGGCACGGCTGAGAGGCGACTGCAAGAGACGAAGCTTTTCGCGTTAGATGGAGATGGAGCATTCGTTGCATGTGGACGCAGCCAACTTGTCGCGCCTTATCATGTCTTTCTCCACATGTGCGCGGTGACCGTGGCAGTAGAAATCCAGCTGATCTGGTTCAGCGCCCACTGACACGAGCGAAGTATTTCGAGATGCATGCACTGTGCAGGGGGCGCGGATGGCAAGAGTGAGAGGGTAACCCCTGATCCAGACGTGCACCACCCCTCCCAGCTGCGAGGCACGTTGCTAACAGACTTCCAAACCAGTGTCTGCATTGTGCTTGCGGCACTTAGAGTGGAAAGAATATCGGGATCATGCGTTGGAACACCGTGGACTGCGCCACCCACAAGTGAAGCAAAGCTGGGAAGTGCCTCAAGCTTGCTGCAGCCACAATGTAGTCATTAGATACGCGCACGTTTCTTGCTAACTGTTCCACCAGAACACAAACAAGACCTCTTTGGTCTAGTGGGATTTCTTCTGTCGCCCTACTGCTACGACTGTTGACTATGGACCTGGGGACGGTAACGTTCCTCGATTCGAGCTTCGAATCACGCCTTGTCACGGTGATGATAGTTCAGGGCACAAGGTGTTACAATTTTGTTGGCACTTCTGTAGCGGTTCGCGGTATGTATCGACGTAGTGGTGTTCGTTCCAGTATGCGCAAATGAAGGTTCCCACTCGATATGTACTCCAACAATGCCAAGAGTTTTGCTCGCTTCTGACTTCTGATGTGCGCGCAGCACTAACGCCTTTTTGCTCTCAAGTGTTTGTTGTGACTCAACCGGATGTTCATGACTACACCCACTCATCTGCCCTCGCGTTGATTTTGACTCATACTCCAGCTCTTCAGATACTCCTCGACGCAAAATTCGGCAGATCGTGCTTTCCAAGAACGCAGGGCAGCCGACAGTAACGATCAGTCCCAAGGCTCAAACATATCCACGGAATTCACCTTCTGCCAGTGCCGTAACGGATGGTAGATTCTTCTCGCACCGTCGCCGACCCACGCTTGATGCTCCTCCAGTGGTGGCAGCAGCTTCTCCAATTGCCACTCCTTTTCCCATTGTGGCTCCGTCTTTGGCCGCCAGCACAATCGATGACACGAGCGCACAAACCTGGCCACCTCACCAAGTGTACAGCCCGGACCAAAGTTTCTGCCCCCAAGGCACGATCGCCCCTCATGCCACAGTTCGAAGTCATACACGTCAATATGGTACCCAGCACCGCCCGGCTGAGCTAGTAAGACATCTCGCCAGGACTCGAGTGGCTCTCCCGGAGTCTTTTTACATATCAACTCGCCATCCCTTTCCGGAGCGTAGCGTGAGAGTTTGTCCCTTCTGACAAGGGTCACATGCCAACCCAACGTGCCGGGCTGTGAGGGGTTGCAGCCTAGTCCAAAGCTGAAGCCAGCGATATGGTATCTCGTGCCATCGAAGAGCCGTAACTCGCAGAAGCGAGCTATTGGATTGAAAAGGGAAAAGTGCGATATTCCGATAAGATTTATCGCGGCGGGGCTTACGCCGCTCCAGGTCACGGCTCCGGGCTGTGAACGAGTACCTGAGGAGCCGAGGTGGAGGCCGGCTATCATGTATTTGTCTCCGATCGTGAAGTGGTGCACGCGTGACTTGGGAAAAGGCTCAATATTGGTGAAGAGCGGTGGCCCGATCGTTTCCAGTGTTGCAGGACTGCTCGGCAGAGGAATTTTGGAATCCGAAATAAGCCACATAGCTGTTCGCAATTGCGTTGAGTCTTGGATCGTGCTGCACCAGAAATGATTGACTCGCTGGAACACGAAAAGGCAGCAGATGTCCGGGTGTCGATACCACGATCCACGAGATGGCCGCTCCCAAGATTGCCGTGGCCGCTCCCAAGACTGTCGTGAACGTTCTGCAAGGCAGACGAGAATCTGATGTAGCAGCTCTGGAATCTGCAAGACTCGGGTCGCTGCGCAAAGATGATCATCCTTGGCGAGCTTCTCTGCTGCTCTGGACACACGCATATGCGTATCCATGGTGGCGAGAGGTAATGCCTGTTGTTCCTGATCGCAAGTTGATAAATCTTCATGCGAGATTCTGTGGCTGTGCTTGTCTGGTTAGAAGGTCAGTGAAGCGAGTCGGCAAAAAGATGTATAGGTATACAATAATTCATACTTCGTAAATCTGTAGTGTTAGTGCTGTCCAATTAGCCTCCTTACATATCTTACACCAGCTGAAGGCCACGTGCTTCGACTCCACTTGCACAAGACTGTTAGTCTGTTACCAGACTCCTTCACTGTGCCATGTTCGGTTGGTTCACCACCTGCCGTCACCCGGCGGCCTCCATGCACTCTCATTCGCAGCAGGCATACCCTCACGATTCCTGTCTTTGCGCCAGTTCGAGACCTTGCCTGCTCTCGCACCCTCCAGTGACTCCCGCTGCGGAGACCTCGATCTCCTTGTGTGACCTGCAGCCTGAAAGCCACGCCCGCTTTCCTATCGTGAGCGATAATCATCGCGGATGCCATCTGGGAGGCCATCGGGCAAACCTTGCGAATGTCCGATCAGGCCACCTCGACTTCGGTTTCCTACACAAGTTGCATGTTAGGACACCCATTCAGTATCTCCGCTTTAGCCCGACAGTCCAAGTGCTGCAGTATGCTGCACTTTGTGGTCTAGCAAAGCAAAGAATACTCACCTCCACTTCTCCGCTCCTGGTCCTCAAAAGACCTTCCTTCTTGTCCTTCAGGCGCACGTGGGCCGACCATCCAGTCTTCCATCGCTAGCCAATCACTCCACTGCTTCTCAGCAGCAGCCAACTCTTCGCTCTTGGTCTCATCTAATGGCTTCATGAAAGGCACTGTCTCGTCTCCGCCATGTCCACTGCCCGAATCGTATTGCTTTTTACAGCTCCTCCAGCCTCCATGCTTGGCTGCGAAGAGATAATTTCTGCGCTCACACTCCACGTGAGGCGAGATGCCATGCTGGTAGTCATCGCCGAAGAAGCCATGCAAGATAGCAGCCTTGTCGAAGCCTGTCACCACGAGGCGACGGATGTAGGGAATGGGGGAGACGTGGACCTGAGCAGCACCTGAGTTGTTGCTGCTGGTCTGGTCGCGGGACCGGTCGCGTGATCGAGGGCTGTTGACGCTACTGCCTCCGCGAGAGTAGGCATTGAAGTTGAACGAGTGTTGGCCCGCTACGCCCGGCGCCGCTGCAGTCGAGGAAGTGACGGGTGTGTCGAGCCATTGGTGAGGCAGGCGGATGTTGATGAGGGCGCATACTGCTTGCGTACCGGGTTCATACTGGGCGTGGTCGATGAAGTATCGCTGGCAGCTCAAGTAGGCGGGATGCCAGTCGAGGATGTCAAAAGATGGATCACTCACACTCACACCCACGGGCGCCGCGGGAGGATGGTCCGACTCCATGGCAGAGTCTACAAAGGGCCGAGTGCTGGAGTTGCCAGAGCCATGGGCATTCGGTCCGTGATTGCTGTATGGGTGGAAGTAGCTGTTGTGGTATGAGTTGTTGTTGTTGTTGTTGTTGTTATGGTTGTGGTTGTTGGCGTGCGGTGGGAGAGAGCCCATGATAGACTGCTATGCTGCTATGCTGGAAGGCAGTAGTTTCTGCACGAGCCTAACTCGGTTTGACGGTGGTTCACACGCAGGCGGAATGGCAGAGGCGTCGACTAGTCGAGTCGAGTCGTGAAGTCATGCAGGTGTATGTGAGGGCGCTTCTAGGGCAGGGCAAACTATTGGGGAATAGCCCTTCTTATGTTGATGCGAAACATCCACACATGTGCCTACCTCCAAGACCCATCTCTAGGCCTTCGTGCCGTGCAAAGCCTCATCATTCTCTGGTGCTGAAGCGAGACATGCGTGACGATGAGCATGAACTGATGCCAGCCCAGCACGAAAGACAAAGGGTCCAGTCCAGTCCTGCAAGGAGTCTCCCTGCCGCTGACCATCGACCTCCGCGCCGGACCATCGTGGCGGCCGTGTGGCGCTGATGTGTGGATGGGTGTGAAGATCGGCCCTCTTTGCGACCTTGTTGCTTGCATCCACGAGGCGGACACCGTCGTGCAGACTGCTCCGCAGCATCACCGGAATGTGCAAATCAGATCTAGATGCTGCTCACATCTCCAAATGTCGCTGCACACACCACGACATCAAAGAGAAGTATAGGCGTTGAGACCGACATCTCCGGCTGTTCACGGGCAACGGCAACGTCATGGTGAGCAGCCAGTTCATCGTAGTCCAATGCCTCACTCCCTCTCTTCCATTTCTCTATCCTTGAACATACAATTCTCGTGTCATACATGTCTTCACTGACCAAGATGGCCTCCGAATCCTTCTCCCTCGCCTCCCGCGTGACCCTCAACAATGGCAAGTCCATGCCTCGGATCCACTTGGGCGTATACCTGATGAATGGCAAGGAAGCTTCCCAGGCTGTCAAGTATGCTCTAGATGCAGGCTATCGAGCTGTGGACTCTGCACAGATGTATCGTAACGAGCAAGAAGTCGGCAATGCAGTTCAGAGCTGGCTTAAGGAACATCCTGAAGTGAAGAGAGAAGATATACATTACACGACGAAGCTCGCAAGTAACAGCGATTATGATCGAGCGAGGAAAAGTATCCGGAAAAGTGTCAAGGAGTGTGGACTGGGCTACATCGATCTTTTCCTCCTCCACAGCCCCTATGGCGGGAAGCGAGACCGTCTCGAAAGCTGGCGAGCAGTAGAAGATGCTATTGATGCTGGAGAGGTCAAGATTGGAGGTGTCTCCAACTACGGCGAGAAGCACGTATGTTCTCATCCTATCCACCGCTGTATCAACCAACATACTGACAAGTCCAGATTGACGAACTCCTCGCCTCCTCACCCCGGCACCTGCCTTCCGTCAACCAAATCGAAGTCCACCCCTTCAACACCCGCACCACTCTCGCCCAGCACTGCATCAAAAACAACATCACAGTCGAAGCTTACGCTCCCCTCGCTCGAGCTCTGCGCATGGAGCATCCTGTGATCGTCGAGTTGGCCAAGAAGTATAACTGCACCAGTGGGCAGCTGTTGGTGAGGTGGAGTCTACAGCATGGCTATGTGCCGCTGCCAAAGAGCGTGAGGAAAGAGAGGATAGAGGAGAATGCACAGGTGGGAGAGTTTGAAATCAGTGAGGAAGATGTGACGAGAATGGACGGCCTGGATGAGGGGCTGGTCACTGGTGAGTACAGGAATCGTCGTGAGAAAGGACTGTCGTTCTGGACAGTAGAAGGAAGTGATGCTAATACTGACCTTCTGCAGACTGGGATCCCACTGATGCCGATTAAAAGGTCCTGCATATCATCGGGATACTTTCCAAAGTACAGACAGATACGTTGAGCACAACATTTACCCTGTCAAACTCGAATCGAACCAAACATCCTCGTCAGATGCCGCTGGCGATCGTTCTACAGTTCGCATAAGACAACTCACTACTACGTGTGCAGCAAGTAAAGGCTCTGCAAGGCAGTTCTTTGCTCAGACCTGCTTTTCTCCCCATTGAACCGGAGCTAAGACGGACTTTGCTATAGCTTCCCAAACTCTCCTCTGAAGATCATTGCGTCAGTGAAGCTGAAGCTGTAAGGTCCCGCCTTTGCTGCTTTAGCTCCAGAACAAAGTCCCATAGATCTCTTGTGGTATTGTCGTCCCTCAGACTCACCACCACTCTCAGCTTGATCAACATGGCTTCAGGTCACGGCGCCCTCATTGTGTTCGGCTCAGGTCCTGGCATCGGCCGCAACGTCGCGGCACTTTTCGCCGAGCGTGGCTTTTCCAAGATTGTCCTGCTTTCCAGAAGTACAGATCGTCTCAAAGAAGATGCCGAGTTTGTCAAGTCCAAAGCGTCTAGCGCCGAGATTATCACCATCCAAATCGACCTTTCCAAGGACGAGACAGTTGCAAAGTCACTGGAAGAGATCGATGATCGCCTAGGAGATCAATCAGTAGAAGCAGTGCTGTACAACGCTGCAAGAGTCGAGAAGAGCGAGATGTTGAAGTTTCCGGTCAAAGACTACAAGTCAGCCCTTCAGGTATGATCTGGTGACCTTGCTGCTAAGCAGTGCTAACGACACTCCAGATCACAATGATCAGCCTCTACTCAGTCGCCCAATGGGCCATCCCCAAACTCCTCGACACCGCCCAACGCAGCAGCTACCACGTCCCCTCATTCCTCGTAACCAGCGGCGGGCTGTACAAGAATCCCTTGCCTAATCTCTTCTCGCTATCAGCTGGCAAGGCCGGTCAGTACAACTTCGTCCACGCAATGCACAAGGAGTACCAACAGCAAGGCGTGCATTGTGCTCTCATTGTGGTGCAAGGAGTGGTATCGGACGATGCAAAGGTGACTACTGCGAGGAACATCGCTGAAGAGGCATGGAAGCTGTACGAGCAACCAAAGGAGAAGGGCGATTTGGATGTGCACATCGTTGATCCGGACTATGTGGCGCAGATGAAGAGCAGGAATAGCGGGAAGAGCTAGGCATTAGCAGGCCGTCGCTACGTCTGACATCAGCGTGTTTGAACGAGCGTATTCTATCTATGGATTGGAGAGACATCCGCAGGGCTTTCCTGTCTTCTTTCGAGCGAGCGCGATCCCTCCCTCCTCGGTACCGAAGATAGGGTGATGCAGAGGCTGATAAGGCTATGCTCTGCGAATTCGCATTATTGGACGTCTCGCCTTTGCGTAACATGAACGAGGCTTCGGATCGTGAGTCCATGATTTTGGTCAGTACAGCTCCTCAATGGAAAACCCAACATTCGTTCAGTACTGATCAAAACTGCAGCCTCTCCTACTTGCTCTAGAAGTGTCGGCTGTAGGGACCGTATACTCTGCCTTACCGCCAATGAGAAGACTTAGATGTACCAGGCCTAAGCGGAGGTGATTGACCCCTGCTTCCAAGCCCTACCCCTCACTGCATCGAGCAAATCTAGTGCAACACGGCGCTTGAGCCAACAAGAACGAGACAGGCCAATAGCCGTTGCCTTACCACCCTCGAGCCAGAGCATACGATTCCTAGTATCGCGGAAAGTGGCCGCTAGAGCTCCCCTCGTGGCCCTCTATTGACCAGCGTGATTAGCTAACAGGCTGCTCTACGAGAACTTATGATAACCATCACAGTACAACGCGACCATCACCTACCCCTCCAGATCGATCGACAAGCCGCATTGAAAGGCGTTGCATGCAAAGAGGAGAAGCGGAGAACATTGTGGCTGAAAGCTCATCCGTGTAGAGCCGGAGTTGTCCGATTCTCTGGTATGACAGCTCGAATGAAGTCATGTCGTGGTAACACACAATAAAGCTGCGGAGAAGGACAACTCGTAGAGCCCGAGACTTCTCCGGCCTCAACACACGTGAGGCTACTTTCTGAAGGTACGACCTACACTTTCACACATCATCCTCCACCAGATCGAAAGAACCGCCCGTCCGCAAACTCTCTTACCACTACACGGCGCTGCCTTCGTCACTCGACCCCGCTCTTGAGCAGAAATGCCAGCCTTCAAATTGCTATATGTAGCCACTCTCTCGACGGTCAAGTCCTGATCTCGAAGAGTTGCAATACAGACACAGAAGATCACAAATGAACCGCACGAATCATGCCGAACACCAAGACAGTCCAAGTTCCTCACCTTGGAGGCATTGAGGCCGCCTATCAAATGCCCCATCCCTACGATGCTTCAAAGCCTACTCTTGTCCTCGTGAACAGTTTCACCACGTCTTCCGAGCTGTACCGTAGCCAATACGCAAACAAGAAACTCACAGATGCCTTGAACTTGATCTCTATTGAGCTACTAGGCCATGGCCAGACACGAACCCAATCGGAAAACTTCACATATTGGGACACTGCGATCATGAACCTGCAAGTCCTGGATGCTCTGAAGATCACCGGAAAAATATTCGTTCTGGGCACTAGTCAAGGCGGCTGGATAACCGTGAGGATGGCACTACTTGCTCCAAACAAGGTCCGCATGCCCCCGACCCTGCTATGACTTCGTCGATAGTACTAATCTGAGCACCAACAGATCGCAGGTATCATCCCTCTCGGAACATCTCTCAACAATGAGAACCCACACACCGTGTCTCTAGGCTGTTGGGATGGTCCAGCCCTCCTCAAAGACAACATCTCCGCCTGGACCACAACTAAAGCTACCCCGGACTTCGAACCTGCGACAGAGTACTGCGACTTCCTGATTGACATCGGCTTTGGCACTGGGTGTCCCAAGGACGTCCGAGAGTTCTGGCGTAAGACTATCAAGGAGAACTATCAAGGTGACGACGGGCGACGTCGAATTCGAATGGCAGCGATCAATCTCGCAGAGCGAGACGGTCTGCACTCGAGATTGTCGGATGTAAAGTGTCCGGTGCTGTGGCTGCATGGCACGAATGATGCGGTGTACAGTGTCGCAAACGCGGAGCAGGAAATCAAGTTGTTTGTGAACAGCCCCGATGCGAAACTGCAGGTTGTGCAAGGCGGACAGCATTTCTTGTCGTTCAGTCATCCGGAGGATGTCGATGGCGCGCTGATTGCTATGGCGCAGAAGTATGGGAAGTAGCTGGCTACCTTCTTTCAACGCAGCGTACCGCCAGGGCATGTGAGAATGTAGCATAAATTGTGCTAAAGTTCGAAATGTGTTCCGGGTGTCAAGATCCTATTGTGACACGTCGGTGATAGCTGAGATAACAGAGTAGACAGGGGGTCGAGTCGTGATCTGGATGATATGCTTCATGTAGGGAGATGCAAATTAACTTGATCATGTTAGGAGACCGGCAAAAATCCGCAGGTGTAGGTGAGGTGGCAAGAGTCTCAGTAGCGTCCGAAGTGGGGTGGGCACAGTGGACCAGCAATAGATCTAAACAAGCTACGGAGATAGCCCTTCAACAAAATATCATAGTAGCACGCTTTCCGTCGATTCCATCACTCAAAAATGGAAGAAAGTTGAAGCATTCTGCACCTCTTCTTCGATGAGAATCCTCCACTTCGACAGGTCCACGCCTTCGTCAGCCCTGCCATTCTTTTCGATGACCAAGGTAGAGCAGCCCTTGGAACTAGCAAGCCAAGGTCGGAAAAATGTTCAGCACTTTGTCTCGCTGTTCCTTCGGTGTAGTGACGCCGACGACAGGACTCGCTCTCGCGACTTGGGGATCAGATACCACTTGCTTGTAGGATAAACCAAGAACGAGAGAGCAACTCCTGTCGCCGGCTGAACAAGAAGTCCACCTGATAGGCAGGCCAATCGAGATGAACCGATGACAAACTGCTTGGCGCGTTGATGAGATATGCCATGCAGTCGTTCACGATGAGTCTTGGATTTCTCGACCAACGCGTTTGGCTTTCTGGTTTGGTCCATGCGCCGCTGCAGTGATTGGCCAGGATCGCAAGCTTATTGAGTGATGGCGGCAGGATGGCAGATAGGCGAGGCAGCGGGACATTGATCTTGTGTGAGGATAGGTCGTTGGTGACGTGTTGATGCCAAAGAGCTTGAGCCTCGACAGCGAGCTCTTTCAGATGAGCCATGAATGAGAGGTCGAGACTACCCAGCTGTTTGCAAGACTTTCCGAACATGCTGCTGGCCTCTCGAGGGTCCAGGACAAGATGCTCCAGCTTCGGAAGATGGGTGGTGATGAACGTGCTTACGTGCTCGTAGTTGATGACTGTGTCGAGAGGGTAGACATTTTTCATGTAATCGGTCTCGATTCCTGGCCAGGTGATACGCAGGCTTCTGAGATTACCGCATGACTTTAGTGCTTCGTACGTATCCTTGTCGAGATCGCATCTCCAGAGGCAAAGCTCCTGCAGCTGCGGCATATGCGTGAAGATGCTGCTATCGCCAACGATGCGATGGAGAGTGAGGCGTTTGAGCGTGGGCAAGCGAAGCAAGGGCTCAAAGTTCTGGATGCCGACTGTGAGAGAAGTGTCTCCAAATCGAATGCTAGCACTATCCAGCTGTCTGAGTGGAAGTCTGGTCACGTTCGTGGCTGCTGAGCCCTGAAGCTCGCCGCGAAATAGGGTGTTTGGTCGTTATTGTGCCATTTCCTTGATCATGAGTACCGCCACGCTACTATGCAGCAGTATTGGTGCCGAGATGTCAATGCTACGAGTATTCGTGCACAGAGTCAACAGCAGAGCGACCTGTGCATCCTCAATGCCAGCCTCTGCCTTTTGCACAAGAGCTGCGACGAGCTTCTGGCCGAAGCCAATTCTGCTAAGCTTGTCCTTCCACCACCTGTCCAGACTTTGCATGAGGTTCAGGTCCCATTGATCTATGGTGATGTGCTTGACCATCCGGGCGAGATCGGGTCTTGTGAGAAGTGTGCGGTTGAAGGCCTGGAGTCCCGCGACAGGCTGTCCAGGGTAGCTTTCGTACAATAGAGGTCGGCCGATTTGTTCAAGCAATCTGCATGCACGAGTCGCTCGGCTTAGCGTGAGAATCTGGAGGCGGTAGTCCTCGTCATCTGTTTTCAGGCTTGGAAGTAGCTGTTCATGGCTCGTGGCGGTGTACTGATTGACAGCTTCAGCGTTCTCAGCGGCATACTCTATGTGTTCATATCGAGCGCGGCCCAGCGTTTCCGGAGATGGTGGCTGCAGGTACCTGAGAATATGCTCGAGCACTTCTGGCGGGATGCGTTTATTTTCCATGTCAGCGACGTAAGTGCTTCGAAAGTCGGAGGCAAGCACAGTGCTCCGGTCTGTGAACTTTCTGCAGGACTGTCAGTTGGGTACTCAAACGCGTGTTGAAGAGCAAAAGATAAGTGTCTCAGCTTGCGAAGTCGACAGGTCGTCTCATGCCGCACCCTGTACGGTCTCCATAGCATACTGCAGACATCCGCAAGGCTCCACATGTGCCCGCGGCTAGTTCTATCTTGTATTGCAATCATTGCTCCTCATTGTAGAACTCTCGATGAGCTTTGCCAACATCTTGCGCGATGCACTCAGCCAGAAAGTTCGTTTTCACACGGCCACTGCTTGCCGGAGCGAAGGCGAGAGGCTGCAGACGCACAGCAAGATATCTCCTGGATAAACAGATGCCGGCAAGCTGCAGTGTGGGCCCCAATCAGAGGGCGCTGCCACGGCTGCGGGCAGGGACAACGCAAGTCTGGTGGCTTATGCAGCCAGAAAGGCATCGTTCCTCCAAGCATCGAGATCTCATGTTGATGAGAGGTTGTGTGTTGAGTTTGTAGACATATATTGACGCGGTGTGGAACGGAAGGTGTTGCAGATTTGCTGAGCGCCGATATCGGAGCTCCGCGTCCCTTATACAATGAGCTTGGTATTGAACATCTCTCTATGCAGAGGTTGGGGTGGACTATGCTCAAAGCCAGAGAATGACCACAGATCTACCTGATTCTACGGGTTGAGGTCGGTGGAACGAGACTTGCGTTGTAAGTTTGTGGGATGTCCCCAACGTTGTGAGACTGAACTACTCTACCACAGCCTCTTCTTTGCGTTGACATTTGCCTTTGCCATGCTCGTACCGCTAGTGACCTCTGTATACCTTGATGTGCGAGCCCACACACAAGAGTACCGAAGCTGGTCAACCTCTCTGCATCAGAGTGCGCAGTCCATACAGACGTCCTTCGAGTCGGCGGGCAACTTTGTCCTGAGAGAGGTAGTGACACGCGCACCATGGAATGGGTGTCTCACAGCCGCCTTCGAAGACCACGCTCCTCCGGCGGCCTCTTACATGATGCTTGCTGTAGCAGTGGTATCGAGTCATCCCTTCCAATCCATGAGATCAGATCTTCTTGTCAAACACGTTTCGTCTAGCCAGCCAACAGCCTATCGTAGCACCAGTGATATTGCCACCATCACCACGCTTGAATACAACAGTCCAGTCACCAGGGGCCTGAGCATCCATTCCACGCGGGTTGGCTAGCAGCCATACGTCGTCGCCAAAGTATCGCATGATGTGGGCAGGTCCGCGTCCTAGGTAGCCATTGAAAGATCCGTACAGGAGAGATCCTGTTCCATGGCAGACGAACGTGCTGTCCGCATCTATGCAATGATACTCTCCAGCGTAATCGTAAGTTTTGTCGGCAGCGTTCAGACTTTTGGTGAGACGCTTGGCTCGGAGAACTCTGTTATCTCGCAGACGCTTCACATGCAGGATGTCGCCTTCGATACTTGCCACGGAGCTCTTCGATTCAGCGCTTGTGGCACCGGTGAGCTTGACTTTGTCTGGTGCCATATGGTAGGTGATATTCAGATGTCCCTCAGTGTCTGCTTTTTCCACGATGACCCGAAGCTGCGTGTCCTCATCCAGGAAGCTGCCAATCCATTCAGGAGCTGGACTAGAGAGAGCTTGCTCTGGTTCCTGCCAATTCAATAAGCGCTTGATGATCGCTTCGGAAGGCGCAGATGAATCTGCTTCGTGGTTGAAGAGCGTTACAACACTGAGATGTTCTTCAGGCACGTGTACACGAAACAGCCTGAAGCCACGAAGTGCCCCTCCGTGACCCAACCAGGGTTTTCCGGCAGTCTGAGCACGAGTGAGTCCAGAACCATATGTCGATTCTGTACCATCTCTGTAGGGCTGAGGTTGTGCAATCGCGTTGTATAGACTGCCTTCTTCGGCATAGGTTCGCTCGAGCCACTTCTCGTACGCAATCATATCGTCTAATGAAGCCACAATTCCGGCATCGCCAGACCACTCGATGCGATTGACTGCTGGAACGTAGCCGCGTTTCTCGTCGCCTTCGTAGCCTACTACAGGTAGTGGATGACCAAATGTATTGGGGCACAAGGCGGCAGTCTTCATGCCAGCAGGCTTGAACACTCGTTCGTCCAGCAATTGCCCCAGAGACTGCCCAGATACCGTCTCAAGGAGTGCACCGAGTATGCGGAAGTTCACATTGGAATACGAGTACTCAGTGCCAGGCTGGAAGTGGAACGACTTTGTTCTCGTCAAAGCTTCGGGCGCATCCAGAGTGATGCTAAATGGAGCTTCCGGATGAGCCCCCCAGAGTGTAGTCATCGCCCAGTAGTCGCGGATTCCAGATTGCATATTGTACAAATCTGCCAATTTCAGGCCGCCTTCGACAAGATGCGGAAGCAGCTTGTTGAGCTCTGATGAAAGCTGATCCTGGACACTTCCTGCAGAGCTGTCCATATATGGCGTTGGTTCGCGTTCCAGAGAAGCAACGACTAAGCACGCCATGTGTTTCGAGATGGAGCAAATTGGCATGGGCATTTGTGGAGTCAAAAGTATTCGGCGGTCGAGATCTGCATAGCCATATGTGTGATGAGCAAGAGTCTTGCCATTCTTGATTACTGCGATGGCACCTCCTGGTCCACGAAGTGTGTCTTGAATGGCTGCTAGAAGCTGGTCGGCGCTGTCATCTTCCGCGTTCGGGCGAGACTCGCGGACTGGCAGGCAGGTCATCTTGTACAATGACTTGTTGTAGTCGATTGTGGCTTACAACCTTTTTGGGTTATGATCAGATAAGAGAGAGAGAGAGATGTATGTATTCACCACATGAGTGGAAGAGGAAGAAGTGGCATGCCGGGCTCTTCTGCGGCTGCCCGCCGGCCAAGCTTTCCGGCCAGCATCATGCTCACCTTGTTGGACCTTTTTGTCATTGATGTATGGAGAATGCAGCCACGTTATAGTCTGGGACTACAGTAGCACATAGGTGAGCGCTGGACAAATAAGTCTAAAACAGGAACTCACTTCACCAACGTCCAAGCTTTGCGGACCACTCCCGAGCTCACCCAAGTTAACTAACTAGTGACGCAGCCACGCGACGAACGTGTACACTTGACATGGACGATTGACATGGCAGCTGGTCTGCTATATTCTTGCCTGCGTAATATACTCAACCCCTATGCCACCACCACAACGGACAGCGCACAAACACACAGCGGCGTGCCCGCCATCCAAGCACATGATGGCCGCAGCCCGCCTACGCAAAACATTCCGCTTTCCCACCGAGAACGACGATGAGCCCGGAGACCTCGATGAAGAGCATCAAGAGAAGCTGATTGCGGACTTGGAAGCGGAAGACACAGCAAAGAATGAGCTATACCGCCAAGCATTTCTGAGCATACCACTTCTCGGCATGCTGGTTTTTGTCTACACGTTCCTCATAGCCTCAACAGCACGACAGCGACTTATTGCAATACTTGGCATATCAAGCCTGGCATGTACGGGCTACATATTACACTTCCAGCCACTCGAGCGTCCAGAGAGAAAGGGCAAGAAGCCGGTGTATCAGGTAGAAGCAGAAAAGGGCCCTGTGGACAGATACCTGGTCTATCTGAACGCTGGTCTGGCGTTGCTGTTAGAACTTGATGCATTTGTGAGCTGGAGGCAGGGACGTGTGGATGACGCCTGGAGGGAGAGTCTGCCTGCTATCATCATGGCTTTGACCATGTTTGCAAGGCAGCAGCTGGCACCCTTGGATCTGGAGGATCTACAGAAGGCACGCTACGAGCTGAAGGGCGCATAAGACATTGGTAGAGGAGCACTCCACGTTACCCGCCGAGCTTAGATATCTGGAAAATCTGGACTTGACCACTTCAGCTCAGAGTAGCTCTTCAGTAGCTGTTCACACGCGACCTCGAACGACGATAATGTGACACCGATCACCCGTACGTGAGCAAGATTTCGCAATCAAGCACAATGGGCCTAAAGCCGTCCAACGGCCCTGGCAATGTCCTGCAGCATGGCCAGAGTCTGCTTGATGCAGCAGAAAGAGCATGTTAACCCAATCGCAGGTAGTGTCATTAGGGTCTTCGCAGCCTGCTGCCGCGAAGCTGGAGAACGCACCAAGACTGAGAGCTGAGGAGAGGGTGATCTTCATCTTCCGTGATCTCTGCTGTTGTGCGTAGGCACGAAGGTGATGAGGGTTGACATTAATCCTCCGTAAGGGTGGAATGGGTCTACCGCTCTATACATTACAGCCTTGGTCTCCTCAGGCCGCATATACTCCGCGCCACTAAAGCGCGCTCGCTCTACATCGAGCATGCTCTTCCAAAACGAAGACAATCTTACAGCATCGTCAAGCAGATAGTCTACCAACCTCTGTACCTCTGCTGCTTCTCGCCTTTGGCCATCATATTCCTCCCGGTTCTCCACTAAACATCCCATGAGCAGTAACAATCACAACCACCTCTCGCATTATTCGCTTGCCCATCCCACGCCGGAGCGCCATTGCACTGTCCACACATTAGGATCAGCGCAGTCTCTCGTCAACATGTCGGACAGCCACATACCATGTTCGGACACCATTGATCGCATTTGGCCCGTGCCTTGGGTAAACAGTTGTTGTACTTTTTTCCATCGTAGGCTGGCCTGCAGATGTACTCGTTCTTGAGGTCGCACCGACCAGTCCTGTCGTTTGGATCTTCGCATTTTGCTGCTGCGAAACTTGTGAGAGTGTAGAGGATGATGGTGGGTAGGAACTTCATTTTGCGTTGCTGATAATGTTGAGTGTGAGGTGGAAGTATGCAGGAATCGGTGCAACTTACCACCTGTTTACATATCAGGTGAAGAAGATCTAGACGATTCACTGTCTCAAGACTAGTAAACGATGTGGTCTGCTATTGGTCGTGTTTGGCAGACATGTGGTGTCACACTACTGGTATAGCCCCACACCAGCACGACTAGTCCGATTGCGGAGCGACCCTATTGACGAGGCCACACATCGGCTATTCTGCATATCGACAGTCTGTTTCTCGAACGCAGAAAATGTCTTGCCAAGTCCACCATTGGCCCCGGCATTGCTTGCACAATCGTGGGGTCTTGGTACTTGTGTTATGCAACGATTTTGTGCAGAGAGTTCATCACTTCCGCACAGGTCCATTCTCATCATACACTCCCTCTTTGACTATGATTGCATCTTGGTATGTGATCCTCTTTTCTACAAAGCGCAGAGAGAAGGGATCAGTGACGACTCGGGCGTTGATTCCTAACATGACAGGTCAGCGTGCGGACATTGTGCATGTGCCAACGAGCTCACCCATCTTTGCCTCTCCTTCTTTGGCGTCAACAGGAAACCAGTACATCACACAGCCACAAGCCTTGCAACAGTCGAAGCTGGAAGACTTGTCGACCCACATGTATCCTGAAGTAGTGGTGTCCTTCAAGTCTGGTCCGGAGATGATTGCTGGCTGGCCATTGATCTGGATGTCTTGGACTTGGTAGTATGCCCACTGCGCGCCATAGCGACGACAGATAGAGCATTGGCACTCGTTAAGATAGGGCGGGAGCTGAGGAGCTGAGATGGTCATCGCCCCGCAGTGGCAGCTCGTTTCGAGTGTGGTTTTCTGCTGCGTACTTGACGACATTTCGGTGGCTAACGTGAGGAAGCTGTAAGTATCAGCTGGATTGTTTCAGTATAGTTGATGTTGATAGATTGGAACAAGAGTATTCTCTATTTGCCTCTTCCCGCAAGGCGCGTATGAGTCAGGCGGGAGGCTTGCATAAGCGAGAGGTTGTGGCACAATGTATTGCTTAGTACAGACATCATATTCGTGACTTTGTAAGAAGCGGCAGACAGCAGGCATGATAGACATTTCGCCTTCTGACAAGTTCGGGATCCTTAGCCAACGAACTGCGGTAGCGTTAGCAACCATTCGCAAAACTGACATTGAACGATAACCTACCACACGATTCAAGAGACCTTGGATAGAGGACTCAGGATCGCCATTATCAACATATGTCGGGCCACAAGCCTCAAAAGTGGTTCCATCTATTGCGCCGTCGAGTGTGCTGCTACAGCCCGTCACAGTGCCGTTGACGCACCACTACGTTCACGTCAGCAAAAGCTCACTTCTCGCACATAGCAACTCACCAAGATTGGTGTCCAGCCTAGAAAGAACGACTGTCCTTGAGGTACTGCGACTCCACGGGTAAAATTGGTCGAGCTCATGGCAGGAAACCTTCTCATCGTAGCATTGCTGACCACGTCGAAGAAATCGTCGAATCTGGTTTCCGCGGCAGAGGAGCCATTGAAGGTGCGTTTGTTCCCATCAATTGGAGTCTCGACCCGTAGCTCAAAGGCGCAGAAGTCGCCGGCAGTATTTGTGCAGTCGAAACTGGGCGACACCTTCTTGCTGCCTTGATTGAGTGAGGTGAAGTTCTGGTCGATATTGAGTGTGCAGCCACCACTGCTCTGTCGCCTAGCCAAAGCGCCGTCATGCGATGGCATGATAGACGCCTGAGTAGGTCCCACGAAGAAGAACGCGAACAGCATAGCCAGAATGACCCACCCAAATCTTGGCGCCGATGTCTTGTAGCCGGAAGATGTGAGTGTCTCAATGTTGTTCGACATCAGATCACCCTGGCAGAACTCGCCATATCCTGAAATAGTGGATACGTTATCGCGAACACAGCTTGTCCAGTCATTCATCGATTGCTGAGACTCGCAGTACAGCCAGCATTGATACTCTTGAATAGCTGCGGATCCGCAGCATCTCTCAATGACTGTGCGATTCGTTCGCAGGCCGCAGACACGCTTGCCAGTAGTGTTGGCTACGATAGGCGTTCCAAGAATGCCAGAGCAATTCAATGGTTCATTGACCAGTGGCCACAGTTGTTGTGCGTCAGTGTATGTGTTAGACATGGCTAGTAATGTTCGAGCTGGATTGAATGACCGTGGAGGATTGAGAAGACTGCGGAACAGCACATCATGTGTCTCCGGCAGGTAATTTGTACCATGCGATTTTGACTCTTCTATTGCAGGAGGCACAGCCTTCGGCTTCGGCTTGGTCGCTCCTTCGAGCGTCATGATATGGCCAGCGACTGAAGATCCGCGGCGATCGACATGTGTCGAGCCTATTGTGACCGCCAAGCTTCCTTCATCAAAACATACCACTGAACACGTGCAGAGAGTATCAGCCGGACTTCCGTGGAAAAATTGGCAGAGAATGTTAAGTAGTGAAGCAACAGCCAAGTATGTTGTCATTGTGCTGATTAGACCCAAAAGGAGGCCTGCCTATCGCAGCTCTGACCGCATTTCTCTTTTGTTTCACCACAGAGAGCAGACGATGCCCACCGCTCTTCACATTCATTCTGTCCATTCCGAAGCTTGTCTGAAGCCATACTCTCTGACAGGCACAGCATTTGCGGGCGGACCAGCGAAACGTGCAATCAGATTTGCCACGTCAGACCAGCAAATAAAGCCCAGTACCACATGCAAGACCTGCACACACCGTCCCGTCTCCGGATTGAGAATGTAGGGCGCCTTTCCTCCCAACGGCAGTTTCTGAGCACGGTCGACCAGTGGCCGCATCGTCGCCTCATACTCTTCGAACGCGGCGAGATGATCATCAGGGTGACGGACCAAGGCACCTGCTAGGCTGTACGCTCCATTCAGTGCAAGAGTGGTGCCCATGCCAGAGATTGGAGAAGCACAGTAGCCAGCTTCACCAAGCAGTGCGACTCTGCTTTTGGCCCACTTTGGCATTTTGACCTGAGCGACCATGTCGTAGTAGAAGTCGTTCGACGCCTCCATCTCTTTAACGACTCTGGAACACTCCCATCCAGCATTCTGGACATACTCTGCTAGCAGAGCTGTCTGTGCCTGCTCGCCTCGGCGTCCATCTCGTGCAACTTCCTCCAGCCGAGGATCGTGGTGGTTCATGACATGCATGAACACAGTAGTAGTATCAAGTTCATCGCTTGGTCGTACCATGATACCTCGTCTGCCCGACGTATGAAACCATCTTCGCCATTCACTATCAGTAGCTCCACGCGGCATACTGAAGAAGCCGCCATACATCCCTATTCTGAATAGTCGCTCGTCTTCTCCGGATTCGCCCCAGACCATTCTTCTCGTTCTACTCTGCAATCCATCTGCTCCAATCACAATGTCAAACTTCCTGGTTTTACCAGATTTGGCGAATTTAACAGCCACTCCACCAGCAATTTCAGTAAGCTCTTGGACGTAGTCACCAAACAGAAAGTCAATTCCTTTGCCCCCTTCTTTCTTCACATCCTCGCTCAGTGCCTGAAAGCGCTCAGCCAGAATCTTGCCTAATCGGCCCCGCAAGATCTCAATGTCACTGGTGCCAGTCTGTATCTTTCCAGTCTTGTCAGCCGCAAAGCTCGCCCACGTGCGGCTCTTGTCGTCAACAAACTGGCATCCTTCTTCACCTGTGAGCGCAGATCAGATAGCGGCTTCAAGTCCAAGCTTGCGGATGATTTGCATGCCAGTGCCTCGAATGTCGATGTTTTGACCTTTGTCCAGGTCGCTCTTGGTGCGTCGCTCTAGTATGGTAATGTGTGGTAATTCATGGACTGGTAATGGAGAGAGCAGGAGGAAGGAAGCAAGTGGTGGACCAGCTATTCCAGAGCCTAGGATGAGGATCGAGCGAGGCATTATGTACTGCGCGAATCAGAGGTACTGCAGGAAGTTCAGATTGAGGGCTGCTTTGAGCTGAACATCTGCTGTTGAGGAAGCAGCTGTCATTTTATAGCCTCCCGCAAACAGGTAGTACCAAACGTCGTTTGCGCCTGAATACATGTTTGGAGACGTCACCTCATACTTTAGAGCCAATCGGACGCCAAGACTGGACTCGGACCCGACCATTCGTCCGTGTAGAAGTGCCCGGATAATGTTGCAATGCTTGCAACTTCCAGAGTCGCCATTCTCAGCAGTGTCTATCGAATGAGCGTGCTGTTCCCAATGCACGCGAACCTGAGCTATACATCGCGTGGCTCCTGCATATGGTATCATTCGTCATATGATCCGTTCGAAGGACCAGTCGGCTCGTGATATGTCCGTTCGCGGCATGGAGTGAAGCTGTATCTTGAATGAACAATAGTCTCAATCGCGTAGCAGGGAAGCGCGATCTAGAGTGAGGTCGGTTTCCTCAGGTAAACACTTCCTTCTGAACGAGCCAGCCAGCTTGTCCTTGACCACCGCAAAGCATGCGATAAGACGAATACAAATGAGCTCGCAACGCATCTTTCGCTGTGTGCAGCGGCGCATCCTGCATCATCCACGCAATGCGCAAAGTCGTAAACACAGTCGACGTGATCCTATCCCGCCGGCTGTACGCGCTGTGCGAGCCTTCAACCGGAATCCAGCGCGTCCCAGCGTGCACATACAGTGCCCATTGCCACAAAGCTTCCCAATTGAAGTCTTCGTTCCTGGTTGCTGGCAAGATGGAGACTTTCATCTCGTGCGCCACGCCAAATACTTCACATCGGCGTTCGAACGCGATTAGTCTGTCGATCTCGCAGTCGAAGACTTTGACCCGGAAGTTATTCGAGACGAGGTATATCTTGAGAGCTTCTTCGCGTATCTGGCGACATGCTGTCAATAACCCTGGCTCTCGGTATACCGGGTTGGAGCCTCGGAATGAGTGGTTGAGGTCGAGCTTTTCTGAGCCGTTGCTAAGGCTTAAGGCATAATCGTAGATGCGGTTCCTCAATTCAGGTGCTAGATTCAAAAGACGACTGGCAGTCAATGGTGTGATATTGACAGTGGTATCGCAATGTTCAACTTCCATGATGGATTCCCGATTACTGAGGCGAATCTCTTGCCCAGAGATGCTACAGTCGCGATCTCAAAATGCCGGTTCTATCGTCCGCCATCACATGAGAAAGCCCTTCACACAGTCAAGTCACCCTTGCAAACATCGAAATGAAGACGATAAGGTGTAAGAAGCTGAGTTTGCCATCCGACATTGGAGGCCAGGACGACCCTTGCCAAAGCATCAGCCAACCAGATGCCATATTTGCTGCGCTAGAATGTCAGTCCGTGCGTTCGACTTCTCTTGCCTTCTGGACTTTCTGCCTCTTCCACAATTTATCGCTATCAACGCCCACGACTACAGCACGACTCACGAGCAAGACGATCCGATTGCGGAATTGAACCTACTGCGCAGATAGCATCGCACCGTCGCGGCAACACAAGACAGAGAATTTCGATCTTCAAAGCCTTGAGTATCAGCTCAACAAACAGTAAAAATGGCCCGTGGCAACCAACGTGACAAGGCCCGCGAGGCAAACCAGAAGAAATTGGCTGGACAAGTAAGCTACGGCTCTTCTTTCACGCCAAACCCTTGACACGATCATACTTGTAAAAGTGCTTTCAGAATCTGACGTGACTGCTCAGAAATCCGGAAACAAACTATCTGGCACAGAACAGCAAAAAGCCAAAGAAGATGCTGCGGAGATTATGCGGAAGAAGCAGGCGGCTGGTGAGTGAATTCGTTTGTGTCAGGCTAGTTTCTGGGCGAAATGGCTAATATGTGGTTAGCTGAGGCGAAAAAGGCTGCTGAGGGCGTAAAGAAATAGTCATGTACGACCGGAATCCGAGACGAAAGAGAATCGCAAGCTAATGGAAGCACGCGTTGTGGCGAAAGAGTTCAAGTCAGAGCATAGGCACTTGTTTGAGCATTCCGAGTACTACAGACTGCTTGCACAACATGGCATATAGAGGAATGAAACATGATACCCGGATGAGCTCTTCTGTGCAGCGCTGAATGCTTACTAGTCACAGTTTCATACTGTCTGCTCACGCTTTGACTTTGTGTCCTGTGTTGTTTGGAAAGGGGGACGAGGCTTTGGCAGCACTCGCCAAGCCCAGGCACCAGCCCTATCTATGTCACATCACAAGACTCTCGATGGCATGGAATCGGATTCTGGAGTGTACAGAACCGTGTAGCAATAACGGGGTCAGAATGGCTATCATGTTGGCTTACGCATAGTCGTGCCAGCTTTCCCTAGACTTACCTTCCCGCGCGCGGCCGTTAGTCTGGTTCTTGTCCTTAATGGCAGTCAGTAACGAGTCTACTCGCCTAGGACTGGACCAGATCGCACCTCAGGTCTCAACGGAACCGCTAGCGTGCTCACGACATGTATCGTGGAAGCCACCGCTTAGTCATCGCTCTGTTGGTCTAGTGGTATGAGTAAGTCAACAAAACCAAGCTGCCTCCCTCAACAGAACATCTTGCTAACGACAACGACAGTTTCCGCTTAGGGCAATAGCCAATATGCGGGAGGCCCCCGGTTCAAACCCGGGACAGAGCCTTGCTTTTTGCTTTTCGAGTGTATGGAACGGTGGTGTGAGCAAAATCGTTGCAGATGGAGGGCCAGTGAGGAGAAGCTGCTCGCCTGGTATGGAAGGAGACGACAGCAGCTCGTCAGAGTGCCAGTGAAGTGGTTCATGAGTTTTTGTCTCGTGGCAAGGCAGCATAGCAGCATTGTGCCGATCTGTCTAGGTGGTATGCAGTCGGAGAGGGTGGCAGTCGGCTCTGTGGAATATCAGGATTGTGAAGCAGTGCATCCAGGGATTCAAGCGTGTTTGTCCTTGTATTCCTTTTGAGCACAAATGTGTATGCTTGGAGTATGTTACATGGCGTCCATTGCTGGCGGCTGGCAGCACTGGCTTGATAATTGCTATACTTCAGGTGAGGTCGGTGGATCAGTATTTGGACAGTTTTGGAGATCAATTGCACGTTCGCGTGAGTCAAGCTGGCGCATTTCTTGGTCCTCGCCATGGCTTGTTTAAACCACCTGGGCAGTTCTGGTCACCTACGTGACGGCTCGAAGAAGCATCTTCTGCTTGAGGTTCATTCATGCCTGAGGTCTCGCGGCGACAAAAAATGCCACCAATGCCACCATTGCCCATCATGGACCAGGACTGGGGTTCACATTGTGGGTTCGTGCTGCGGACAGTGGAGTCGTGGGCCGGAAGCTGGAACATGAATTAAAGGAATCAAAAGCCCCCATCCCGGCTGTCACGGCGGGACCACGTCCTTTTCATCGTCGACTACGCGGCAGAGGATGTCTAGTCCAGACGTTATGCTTCAAGCCCGTCTGCTGCTACCATAGCGGGGCGTTTGGGTAGTCGTCATGTTCGCAACACTCGCATGAAAGCCGAGTCGCGTGGTGAAGTTGGTGGATGAAGGCCGGAGATTACAATTTCGTAGATCTTCTGGGATCGCTATCTCAGTTCCCAACCTACGGGCGGGCAGCGGCTCTCAGCTGGGTGCAACGTTCCCGAGGCCTCATGTTCCACAGCAGTCACAGATCAGATGCACAACGAGAGCAGAGAAGCAGAAGCGAGAGTTCCAGCGTCAATTGCCTCGCGTGCAAGCACATGCTCATGAAGATGGTAGCCAATGTGGTCAAGCCTCTTCTCGAAGGAATCCAGCTTGGCCAACGCTATTTGCAGCAGGCGGCACTAAAACTTGTCTCGCATGAGCTTTATTGCGTTTATTGGCTGCAAGGATGTGAGAAGCGGGTTCCTGCAGCAAAGTGCACAGGAGATAAAACTCAAAGCCAGCAGACCGAAACCGCCTTTGGCGTCGAATGGGGCTGCTGGAAAATGCACGGCGTAACGGCTGCCGCGCAAGGCAGTTTGAAGCAGGATTGATGGGAGTTTGATGGGCTGGTAGAACAGATATGGCGATTGCATGGGAGTGCAAGTCTAGATGGGGCGGTGAAGCAGCGTCGACGACGCGAGCAGAGGCGAACGAGGAAGAGTTGACCGGCGACAAGGACCGGTTTGGGCAGTCGTTATATTGCGGATGCATCTCTGACCCATGTCGCACAAGCCGCTCAGTCGCAAGGA
This sequence comes from Septoria linicola, assembly GCA_024114885.1. Lineage (NCBI taxonomy): Eukaryota > Fungi > Ascomycota > Dothideomycetes > Mycosphaerellales > Mycosphaerellaceae > Septoria > Septoria linicola. The sequence goes on along the minus strand of CP099428.1, from coordinate 739,815 downwards.
TGAAACAGCGAATCAGGGTGCGGGAACTCGGGAAGTACCCGTTTCTCTCTGCATTCCTCAACTCCTTTCCCAGGAAGTCGTCGTTTCTCACGAACACCTCCCAAGGATCGTCTCGTATTCGCCGGACTGGTCGAGACAACGACTCCCTCTCCCACACATTCCTTTGCATGGCGCCGACTACGACACTCGTTTGACCAAACACCACCACCACAGCTCTTCAGCAACACCACCAGCGACGACGAAAACAACATCACATTCCGACCGTAGTCACTCACTGTACATACATCGCTAATTCACCCGCTCGTCGACGCCAAAACACGCACACACGCTCATTACCGGCCGACATCCGCTTGGAAACGACTCCAATCTCCTGAAACGGATTAATCACAACACACAGCACAATCTGAGGCGAGACACCAATGCTGGAACAACACACGAACTCGACGTCACTGTAGCTTCCTGTTTGGCTTTATTGCTATCTTGTCTCCGTGCCACACTGTGCTTGCCAACGAATTGAACCGCCATCTGGCTCCAGCGCCGCCGTGCCGCATTTCGAAGTGAGGGGGGATGAAGTTGCCGGCGAACATGCACATCAGCGATGCGCACAAGGATATGATGAAGCGCGCCGCAGATGAAGTGCTGAGGGAGGCGACACGGGTCATCGTCCAGCGCGACAGCACGACTAGCAGCAGCCGTGCATCAAGCACCTGTAAGAAGGGCGACGATAGCGGCACATGTGAGACGCCTGCCTCGAGGCAGAATATCCAGAATATCGCGATCGCCATGGGAGTTGTGTGAGTCTTGCAGCAGTCTGCGCCTATGTGGCAGTGAGCAGGAACTAATGCAGTGAACAGCGTCCCTCTACTAATTGCTGCTGTCATATTGGCAGTCCTGCACCGACGGTTACGGAAAAAACAGAGACAAGAAGATCTGCACGATCCTCACAAGTCCTTGGACTTTGGCATGGATGGCGTGGAACCTATCAGCACCAGAAAGCCAAAACGAGGAAAGCAGCAGCCTGAGATGAGCGTGCAAGAGATTAGCGGCCACGGACGACCTAAGAGAACGCCAGGACTATCAATGGACATGAACATTGGCAGCCCTTACATGCTGCCACCTGGACTTAATGGCTCTCACGAGTCGATACACAGCATGGCTAGAGCCCATGATGAGCACGACCCATACCGACCAGTGACATTGATGCGTCCTTCGACTGACGGCGGCTCAATACGAACAGGTCGCTTCCAGGGCGACAACGGATCTTTGTACTCCATGTCAACAGGACATCATTCCGCCCTGCAGGACAAAGCCGGTCTGCTTGCCAATGCTCGTCCCATGTCACAGACTTTTGGAAGACGTGCAGACTCCATGTCGCCCCAGGAACAGACCGCTTCTGGAGAGTTTCCGCATCGACAGATGCACAGCTCGATTAACAGAAACGCACCACCACCAATCCGCAAGCCGAGCCTGGACAAGAACCTGCCAGAGATTCTTGAAAAAGACCTCCAGGTGACCCCACGCGAGGCACTTCCTTCGCCCTCCATCGTGATCAATGAGCCTACAGTTCCTGAGCCTGTGGCCAAGGAGCTGCCAACACCACCACGCTTGTCTGACACTACCAGCTCTTCATCGATACCCATGAGAGGCGACTCCATGCTCACCACCGACCAATCAAGTCGTCCCGAGTCCAGCAACTATGGCGATGACGAACCGGCTTCGCTGGCGCCATTGGTTCCTCATCACGCTGTAAACGTCACCGACCACGATGAGCCTTACGATATCGACCCCATTATGATCTACACCGAGTACGAGAACGATGATCTACCTAGCCCGAACGCTCTACCACAGCGAAAGCAGAGTCTAGCTGCACCTGCCGCTGCTGCTGCCGCCGGTAACAGGCTCTCGGTCATGGGCGTCAGGCCATTGCCCCCGGACATGCCAGAGGACAATCCTGAAGTTCGCGCGAATAGAATTCGCTCTTTCTACAAGGAATACTTCGATGACAGCAAACCTCACCCTGCCAACGCTCAATACACCGATCCTGGTTACGTGTACGACGATGGCTACCTAGATGGCATTGTCTACGACCCTAAGACCGGAGGTTTCTTTGCACCAGGCCAGCACGCAAAGCCTTGGGCACAAGGTCCTGCACGCAGAGCGATGACACCACCTCCTCGTGCCAGACCTCGCGTCAGTGATAACTCCTCTACTGGCTTCCAGTACCACTCGAGACGCCCTTCGATGGCGTACTCGACCATGTCTGGTGGCCGTCCGCGGGGCCGAACTTTGCCGAAGAAGGTACTGCCACCACCTTCAGCACTCAACAGTCTGCCAACACCCCACAAGCTCCGGGAAAACGACATGGTCTTCAACCCAATCGACTTCGCGCCACCAAGCTCCTTCCGTGAGCTACAAAACGGTCGCCGACCAGACTCCCCAATGGGCGTCTCCAGGCCTTACAGCCCTAGTGTGCGTGCCTTCACGCCACTGGCATCTTCGTTCGATGCGCTGGACGTCCTTCCATCTCCTCATCACCTTCGTAGATCTGGAACATTCACTGCTCTGGACTTTGCGCCACCATCGAAGATCCGTGATCCTGCTGGCAATCTATCGCCCAGCGACGCTGGCAGTATTCGCAGCAATCGCTCTGGTATCTCTGCCGTGCAGCATCACGCTGTCCGGGATGGCGCCTACCGCGTGTCGCGCATACCCAAGGAGATGGTCACGACTAGGGATGACCTTGCCCACCAACTCAGACCAAAATTGGACATGGTCAGCAAGGCATAGAGTTCGAGTCTGTAAATGAGCTTTACGGATGGACATAACGAGCGTTACGACCCACAACTTGCATCTGGATGCGGCGTATTCATCACAACATCATGACACTAGCCCTGCGTAGTGCACGCAGCTGCCACAGAAGCCCTTCTTTTTATTTTTGAATAGCACCGCGCGCTATAAGTGTCAGTGGACTGGACTCTGGATCATTCTGCACATAACAAACACGCGCGAACCAGCCAACACGGACACAGACATTACTTTTTGCAAATCCATTTCTTGTCACTCATTCGAGACACAGCGTTAGACGATACGGAGATTTTGAGCATTTCAGGAGACACGGCAGCATCGACCAGGTATGCACCAACCAGGTATGCACCAAACTGGGTGGAAAAGAGTGAGTTGGTATCAAAGGCGTCATATCATAGAGTGGTGTAATGTTTGAGCTCTGTATCATACAGGCCTTGCCTGAAGCTGGATGAGGAGGTGGAAAGGTATGGAAAGGTAGTGGGTGAGGAGGGAAGGTGTACATATCGACTGGCCTCTGCTCGCTCATAAGTGGCGAGCGAGGTACATGAAATGAAAAGTCGAATTCCAAAATTATCCTGCTTCATTTCGAAGCATTTTGTCTCTCGCTGACCTACGGTGCAGTCTAGGGTGGTATTTCGGCGAGTGTAGTATCCAGGCGTAGTGATTCACAGCGGGCATCCACTCATGCCCATACTAGACACTGGACGAACCGGTCGCGCCTTCCTAAGAGCGGTCAGACTCGTGCTACTGCAGTCACGTTGTGCTGGGCGCCTGCCAGCTTTGCCCAACCTTTGCACCTTCCAAGAACACCGCGACGGAAGACACTCAGACCACTCCCTGAAGTCTTCCTTCCTCTTGGTATCCACGTCGGTGATTCAGCGCCGTTCAACGAAACCAGTACCTCCCGTTCTGTCCAGACATTACTACTCGCATTCATGAACGACAGCCAGTTCCACAACATGAAAGAACCCAATGCAGCCGTACCAGGAGTGCACGTATCCCACGAACCTCTGCCATGGAGCATCAGCGGTGATATCAACACGGGGCATGCAGGGAAGCTATGGGAGCATGAAGGAGATCTTGTTCATTGGGAGAGACTTGATCAATATCTTGAGCAAAGGGGAAATCGCTTCCGTTAGAGATGGACGCAGCTTGAGGTGTGCGAGACTTTCGATGCACGACCGGTAAAGCTCTGGGAGCGCGAGGAGCGCAGTGCTACGTGGTGCTTCTTGAACGAGCAGCTCAAGCAGAAGGCATACCGCGTTCGTCTGAGAGGCTCGGACTTGGCTAAAGATCCGAGCAAGACTGGACTGCTGCACATACCGCCGGAGCTCAGGCTTATGATTTACGAGTACTTATTCGTAAGTGAAACTCTTTGCTATCTTGCATTGCTGCAGGGCTGCATCATTTCTGCAGGAGCTCAATACGAGGGCAGCACATGATGCACAATCTCGACCATCATGCTAATCGACTTTTCAGGAACCTGACCCTCTGTGCAATTTGACATGTTGCAAGCGACAATTCGATTGCACATGCTGCGCCACGCCGGACTGCGCAAACCGCTCAAGAAAGGCGAAGCATTGTTGCTGTGTCAAAGACAGGAAGAAGCACAACGGGTACTGCAGAAGATGGCAGCATGCACAGATCTTGTCCACGAATCGCATCATTCACGCAGAGACCTCAGAGTTCCTCCGCAGAAGTGTATTCACGATCGGACTACCTTGGGCAGGCCGGTACTTCCCCAACGATGAGGACATGACACAACATGACTACCGAGCTCGAAGAGAACAAGACTTGCTTGCTAAGCTGTCCAAAGTCACACCCAGCATAGCCAACTCCGTCAACACCCTCGTCTTCGCAGGTGCTCCATGGAAATGGCTACACTGGTACACTGACGTACCACCTGGCACACAGATCAGCGTGGACGACTTGGACGACAACATTGCCTTCCCATGCTTGTCTACCTTAACGAAACACTGCAACGAAGTTTTCCCAAATGTACGACACATCCGCTTCCATCTCGACTTTCTCTGCGACGATCGCTTCTGGGACGCCAAATGGGAGGACATCAAGGCGACGGCAGCATTCAGCAGACTCGAGACGACCATCGTGCAGATACATTTCGACCACGACTGGATCCCTCCTTTCGGAGAGCGCAACCTTTTGAAGGACTGGAAGACAATCCAATGGAAGTTGGGTGGTCCTCCGGGTGGCTCAGGCTGGGATGAGCCTCCTGTTGACGACAGTGTCAAAAAGAGTGTCAAAAAGAGTGTCAAAAAGAGTTGGCTCATGGTCGAGCTATTGTACGAGACCCCGCCGCCTGATATGAATCGGGAGGAAGTAGCAAAGGTTTGCGAGGGCTTCCGACCTTTGATTTGACCAATTGCGACGAGTGGGGTTGTTATTACAGCATATGTTCCAGACATTTTCGATCTCGGATAAGCGTTCTCTATCATTTTCGAACTCCGAGAAGCGTTCTCTATTGATAGGAGCACGGTGCAATAGTGTCGCAGTGGCTGGGGCTATACTTCGTTCTGAGCGCTGACCCAATGGCCTAGGCCTTGAGGCATTGATAGCTAGACCTTCACTACATGACACCTCGACCAATCACTCCCGCTGCTCAAGGCGCCTCATCCTCATCTTCGTCGACTACTCCCATAGGCCCAATGTCATCCCTCGAACTCTTGCCAAAAGAGAAATTGAAGCCTCCCTTCTCCAAATCCTTCCCATCGCCCCAGTCGAAGCCTTTCTTCTCAACAAATGGTGTTCCAGCTTTCGCGCCTTGAAGCTTCTCGAACCCGCTATCAGCTCTTGTCAGGCCACCACCTCCAACAAATGCAGAGTCTCGAAGGTCGAGCTTTAATACGGGTCCTTTGGATCTCCCTTTGCCTTTACCTTTTCCCTCACCCACCTCTAACGCCGCCGAATCACCTTCTTTCTTCTGCATCTCCCGCTCAATCGCCCGATCAACCTCTTTCAAATGCCGATGATTTTCATGCATCCGCACGTCATGATCTCCGCCCATAGTCACCATCTCCAGCTCTGGCCGCGCAAGCCGGCCAGCCGCAGCACTGATCGAGGTCCTTCGATTGAAGCCATGATAGCTCCGCGGGCCTGTAAGTAGATTACTGTAGTATCTCGCCACACTTCCGACATTTCTCGCTGTGTGCTTGACAATTTCGAGGCGAGAGTGGTGTAATTGAGCTTTGTTCGCTGTGGCATGGCGGCGTGTCGCTGGGTCTGCGAAGTCGCGGACGATGATGCTGTCGGCGAGTGTGGCGGAGAGGGCGCGTTCGGGGCGTGTGTGGCTTGGCCAGCAGGTCCAGGAGGAGAGGTTCGTGTGGATGCCGTGGTTGAATGAGGGTCTTTGAGGTGTTTGCGGCGTTGACCTGGGCTCTGATACGTCGCCGGCCTAGGGAGACGTGAAAGAGAAGGAAGGCCGGTGAGAGAGTTCTGAGGTGAGGAAGGAGGTTTCTACACCTTCTCCTTCACACTCGCGGCGCTTGCTTTCCGAGCGGAAGAGGTCTTTGCTTTGTTGGTGGTCTTTTAGGGCTTTGGCGAAGAGTAGACTGGGATCTTCTGCTACCACGCTCATGGATCTTCTCGAACGGCTGTAGTTGGCAGCGGTGGCATAGGACTCGGGCCGGATGCTGAGTCGTCGGTCGTTGTTGTTATTGTTGTTGTCGTCGTTTGATGCCTCGGGTCTGATGCTCAAGCGTCTGCCGGTGTCTGAGGCTGGAACGTCGTGTTGCTCCTGGATCTCCAGGGCTTCGGCCATGAGTTGGTTCGCATCTTCGATTGTAATTGCGGTGCTCTGAGAACGTTGCGATCTGGTGTAGATTGAGGTCCGGCGAGAGGTAGAGGCGGGGACACGACGATTGGCGGTTGGCACTTGTAGAGCGTCTCCTGCGCCATCGTATGGTGATGGTGTCCTGTTCTCTCTGTAAGCAGTTCTGGAATCCTCGTATGCACGATGTCGTTGCTGACACTGAAAGCAAACTGCTGCGAGATCGGGCTGATGATTGACGCGACGGCATAGTCGCGAAGGCTGAGTTGAACTCTTGTTGCAGTCTTGGAGATGAAGGCGCTGTGAATTTTGAAACAATAGTGGAAGTGGTAGTCATAAGTCAAGATCGCACCTTTCTTCATCAATAGTACATCGGTAGTAATTACCTGATCTATGAGTAACACCTTCTCAGATGTTGGTCGAACTTTTTGTTCCAGGTCACCAGTCGCACGATGCCCTCCCATCATGCGACTATACCCGGGGAGCGTTGAGGTCCCCGAGCGGTAACTATTCATTCCATCATAACAACAGAACCATCCTCTGTTGGAACTCCTCGCTGATAAAGACGTTGAGTAAAATTGGGTATCACTTGTTGAATCGTAGCTGTTGAGCGCTACACCGGCTCTAAGACCGGGTAAAACCATCCCATCCGTTCCCATTTTGTTTTGCGCCAGGAACACCATGCGGGATAGCAAATTAGGCAAGAGGCACAATCAAGTGCTTACTTGCTCTGCTGCTCACGGAAGTGCTTAGCAGCGTTGACCATGTTGACCAGAGCGGCCTTGGTCTCCTTCCACTGACGGGTCTTGAGACCACAGTCAGGGTTGATCCAGAGCTGGTCTGGCTTGAGGTACTGGAGCATCTCGGAGATGCGGTCCTTGATCTCCTGCTCGCTTGGCACACGTGGGCTGTGGATGTCGTAGACACCTGGGCCGATGTGACGTGGGTAGGCCTCGTCGATGAAGACCTTGAGGAGCTTGGCATCAGACTTGCTGTTCTCGATGGACAGGACATCGGCATCAAGGGCGGCGATGGCGTGGAAGAAGTCCTGGAACTCGGAGTAGCAGAAGTGAGAGTGGATCTGGGTAGAGTCCTCAACACCTGCGGTCGACAGCTTGAAGCTGTTGACAGCCCACTCGAGGTACTTCTCGCGCTCAGAGCCAGAGCGAAGTGGGAGACCCTCACGGAGGGCTGGCTCATCGACCTGGATGACGTAGACACCGGCAGCCTCAAGGTCAACAACCTCGTCACGCAGGGCGAGAGCGAGCTGCTGAGCCTGGACAGACTGGTGGACATCGTCACGAGGGAAAGACCATCGCAGGCAGGTGATTGGTCCAGTAAGCATACCCTTCATTGGCTTCTTGCTGATGCTGGCGGCGTACTTGCTCTCCTTGACAGTCATTGGGGCTGGGCGGGAGACATCACCGACGAGGATCGGTGGACGCACACAACGGGAGCCGTATGATTGCACCCATGCGTGTGTGGTGAAGACATAACCGTCGAGGCGCTCACCGAAGTATTGCACCATGTCGTTACGCTCTGGCTCTCCGTGAACGAAGACATCGAGGCCAAGCTCTTCCTGGATCTTGACGCAGTCCTCGATCTCCTTCTCAATGAACTTCTCGTACTCCTCAGCGGTGATCTCACCCTTGGTGAACTTGTTACGCTGGATACGGATATCCTTGGTCTGTGGGAAGGAACCGATGGTGGTGGTTGGGAAGATAGGAAGCTGGAGGTGCTTCTTCTGGGCGGCGTAACGGGCATCGAAACCAGACTTGCGCTCGTAGTCCTCCTTCTTGACAGCCTCGACACGCTTCTTCACCTCTGGGTTGTTGGTGCGCTTGGAGGTGGCACGCGATTGAGCGTCCTTGGCGTTAGCCTCGAGCTCAGCACGGACAGAGTCTGGACCGTTGGTGACAGCCTTGGCGATGACAGCAACCTCAGCAGCCTTCTCGCTGGCAAAGGAGAACCAAGCGCGAACCTCATCGTCGAGGTTCTTCTCGCTGGCGAGAGTGTGTGGGGTGTGGAGAAGCGAGCTGGAGGTGGCAACGATGACACGGTCCTTGCCGAGCTTTTGCACGGCAGCCTCGACAGTCTCAATGGACTTCTTGAAGTTGTTCTTCCAAATGTTACGACCGTCAACGACACCAGCAGAGAGGATCTGCTTTGGTCCGAGGTGCTCGATGACCTTGCTGAGCTGTTCTGGGTGGCGGACGAGGTCAACGTGGAAAGCGTAGGTGCCGGTCAGGGCAGCGTCGATGACATCGAAGTTGTGGACAACGTCACCGAAGTAGGTGGCGAGGACAAGCTGTGGGCCGTTGCTGCCCTGGAGAGCAGTGAGCTTCTCGTAGGCTGGCTTGAATGCCTGGCGGGTCTTTGATGGAAGGTCGAAGACGAGGACTGGCTCGTCAATCTGGACAGTCTCGGCACCAGCCTTCTTGAGCTGAGTGAGGAGCTCCTCGTAGACTGGGAGAAGCTTGTCGAGGAGAGTGATTGGGTCAACGGATGAGCCACGGTCGGCCTTTCCAAGAGCGAGGAAAGAGACTGGACCAAGGATGACTGGTCGTGTCTGAATGCCGGCCTCCTTTGCCTCGAGGAACTCAGCGACTGGCTTTGGGTTCTCAGTCAGGGTGAAGGTCTGGTTGTCTTGCAGAGTTGGCTTGACGTAGTGGTAGTTTGAGTCGAACCACTTGACCATCTCCAGCGATGGGACATCGACGTTGTCCTTCTGGTGGCCACGACCCATGGCGAAGTACTCGTCAAGCTTGTGCAGCTTGGCGCTGCTGTATCGCTCGGGCACAGCGCCGAACATCTGAATGTGGTCGAGGACATGGTCGTAGAAGGCAAAGTCGTTGGATGGGATGACATCCACACCAGCGTCCTTTTGGATCTTCCAGTGCTCGAGTCTCAGTCTCTTTCCCTCCTGGATGAGCTCATCACGGGAGAGCTTGTCAGCCCAGTACGCCTCGTTGGCCTTCTTCAGGTCACGAAGGCGTCCCATACGTGGGAAACCGAGGACCTGGGGATGCAATGTCAGCAGATGTTTGCTTGAATGTTGGCAATTATTTTTCTGTTTGGAGGAGAGCTACTCACAGATGACTGCACCATATTGATGGCGGCTTTCAGATGGTTGTGGTAAGGAATGAAGAAACTGCCGGCTCAATGCAAGCAGTGTAGATTGTGATGTATCGGGAGAGAATTGGTTTTGGGTGTGAAGATGAGAAAGAAGGAGGGAAATGTGTCGAGAGAAGGTAAAGTGAGCTGGATTTTCTCTCAACCTCTGAAATGACCCCGCCATCGGAGAAGCACGTCACCGACCAATCAATGATCGCTGCTTCGAACAATACCAGGCCAGGGTCCTGAACAGCCCACCTTGCATCTCCAGCACTCTGCAGCAGTCCATTGCCGGTCAATGATTCGGAACCTTTCGCTGCTACACATCAGATGCGAAAGACTCGTGGGAGCTCCCATACAACATGGCTGATCGCACTCTATACCCTCTGTACAATCTTCAGAATCGTCCCGCTGCCTGGCCGGAAATTATCAGCAGCAAAAGCTAATCAGGTCTCCGGTGCGGGTTCGCTCGGCGACTTATGTCCCACCACGCGCTAGCAACATCCTGGGCATAGCAACAGCTTCGTCGCTCAGCGTGCACGGCCACTCTTTTGTCGACGGCACGACTTCTTGCTCTGTTGGCTATGAAGTCGGCTACCGACATGCTACATCAGGCTATCTCATCAGAATAGACCGATGCGAGTCACTGTACTCAAACGTGTGATATGACAGTGAGTCCAATCGTCGCCACATCTATCTACGAACAGCTCCAACTGGCAAAGGCTCCACGATCCAAGCAGGTGTGGCAGACGTCCGCATGCTGAGTGTGCTGAAAGCTCGAGGGCTGCGGAGGACATTGCGGATACGCTTCCCCTTCTTGGTACTGACAACGTAGTATAATCGCATGCAGCAAGTCTGCTTATCGAAACGATTTGACCAAAATAAATACTCCAGCCTTACATTCTACTCTGAATCATCTCAGGCATCCACATAGCCATCAGTATTGGGTGCGAAAGGATCATCATCTTTTGGCGACCTACGATGCCTCAGCTTTCTGAGCCAACACGCTATGTGAGGTATGGAAATGAAGAATGCCCGTTGAGCTTCTGAACCCCTCATCACGCAATTTGGCCAACATACCATGTATACTGGAGCACTGCTGGTGACCTGATGCTGATATTTCAGACATGTTCCACAGATAATCGAGCGTGTGCTTCAAGTTTCGCCTAAGAAACCGCCCCTCACCCTCCTGTAAAGAGCTGGTGTTCATCCAAGATGTCTGGCTCAGACACAACACCGAAAGACGACTCCTTCTTCGACCAGGTCAAGATGTCGCCCATCGTAACTGTACCGGTACCCAAGACATTGACTTGTCTCTGCAAGGCCATCAGCATAGAAGTCACTGGCCAAGACCAAGGTACAGTCCTGTGTCACTGCAACAACTGCAAGCAAGCAGCGGGAAGTGCTTTCATGGACAACCACCGATTCGTGGAGTCCAGCTTGAGAATCATAAGAGGCGGGGACCACCTTCGAGAGTACGCAGATAGCAGCACTGTTACCGGCAATACCCTCTACAAATATTTCTGTTCCTTATGTGTCGGTCTTGCTCTTCCCATGAGCTATCCCACAGCTGACCGTTCGCAGGGCTCGCAACTCTGGCTGTCCAGCTCAGGTATCGCCAACTTCCCAGGACTGAACGCTGGTAACATTCAAGGCGATAGACTCCAGCCGAGTGCAGAGCTTTTCGAGGACGAAAAGTACACCTGGATCGGCAATGTACTCAGCAGCACGTCCTCCTAGCCACATTCCTTCAACCTTCGACCTCCAAACTCTCATACCGACTCCCAATCCCCGCTGCAAACCTATACTCTCCTCCCATCTTACTCTCCTCATCCTCAGAACTTCCACCACCCGTAACCTCATCCTTCCCCAAAAAGTCCTGCAACGCCCACGCAATCCTCTCAGCCCCCAATCTCGCCCCCTCCAAATTCCCCGCTCCAGGCCCCAATCTCAGCGCCGCAAACTTCCCCGTCATGAACAACGGCACATCCTCCCTCCACATCAAATCATCCGTCAACGCCGGCAGGCCATCATAACTCTCGACAGGATACTTCTCACACATGCCCTTCAAATACGGCAACGTCTCAAAATCCGACGCCACTCCTGTCGCGAAATACACATAATGAATCTTCGCCTCTTCTAATGCTTTCAGTTCAGGCTGGGTTTTGATATGCCAAACTTGCTCGATCGGATCATACCGACACCCTCTCACTGTAGCGTTAGTGTGGAGGTCTACTCTTCCTTTATCGACATGCTCTTTCAGAATCTTGGCGAATCGAGGCGTGATGCTTCCGCCTCCTCGCGCGGATTTTATCAGCTCGCTGCGCTCTTCGTCGGTGTCGGCGGACCAGAATGAGGCTTTTTCGTGGTTGCGGAATTTGCCCATCCAGGAGAGGTCGACGTCGAAGGGTTTGACTTTGAAGTTTCCGCGCATGAGGTGGAAGACTTTGATGTTGGAGGAAGAGCCGCTTTTGCGGATTATGCGGTCGGAGATTTGGGCGCTGGTGAGGCCGCCACCGATGACGAGGATGTTGGTTTGTTGGTTTTTGTTGGATGCGAGGCGGGTGGAGAGGGCGGTGTCAAGGGGTTGGAAGGCATGACAGGCGCATGGGCAGCCGGATTGAGGGAAGGGTTTGGGGATTGAAGGGGCGTTGCCTGCGCCTACGGCGAGGACGGCTGTGCGGGCGTAGTGAGTTGAGGTCGAGGTTTTGATGGTGAAAATCTTGTCGTGAGGCGAGAGGTGAGGGAAGTAATCGTAGTCAATGCTCGATACTGAAGCTTGTTGTATGAGGTCAGGTGATTGCAAATTGTAGCGTTCGGCAATAAAGGAGCAGTAGGAGTGGAAGAGGTCGGACGGTGGTATGTAGTAGTCTTTTCGGTCTCGTTCATCGATTGTGATCGTTGGCTTTGCTCTGCGGAGTGTCAGCTTGATCCAATGAGAGTCAAGATGTCTTTTACTGCTCGCCAGGGCGTCGATTATTTCGACGCTTCTTCATCTGATGCTTGCTCAACTCTTTTCCAACACAACCTGCGATCTCTATACATTCACACTCACGGCCAGCTGCGTGAGCGTAAGCTAGTAAGCCCTGTGTAGATCTCGTCAGCAATGCCCTGCGCTGTGGGATAGGTGTTACCCACATCTCGATCATGAGGATCCGGATGAAAGAACATAGGACTTCTCAAGTGGCTGATCTCCAACAGCGAGAACAGACGTTTCCACTTCGACATCCAGCTATCGCCGGAACTGTCTAATACAAGCATGGAGGGTGATGAGCTCTTCCTTTGCGGCACAGAACTGCTCGCTAATGATCGAGTCTGCCCAGTCTTCGAATTCTTGATTGCGGCTTGGCCAGCATGTTTCTTGATCCAGTGATATCTGTGATGTTCTTCGTCTGTGAATATAGCCGATGGCGTGTGCTCTCGAAGTCTTGCTGCTGTGGCTAAGCCGCACGGCCCGGCACCTATAATGATCGTGTCGTAGATGTATGGTAGAATGTCGTCCCGTTCGGGAGACATACTGTCTGCTCGTGAAGCTGGCATTATTGTGAGACTAGTGATCGTTGTGACTGAGCTTGGATTGTTTCTGGTGTTGTGGTTGCATACATCAATGTGATGTTCGACCTAGTGCCATTAAGGTCATCCTTCCAGGTACTTACATGAATGGTCTAGCGTCATCATTTCATTGACCGAAGATTCATCGAACATGGCACAGTCGGTACCAAACATAGAGATAGCACGCTTATGATAGTCGTCGGTGTCTTATTACGCTCCGTGTCAGCAGCTCTGAGAACAATACAAGCACAGCAGCGACGAGCTGCGAAGTTAGAAGCTTAGCGACCACTCAACGGACCGAAAAGATCAACTGTATCAAACTGTCTTAGAATAAGCCCTTGTTGCGTTCGAACAATACCACTTTCTCGGTATAATTGTCCCCATCAGCTTTATCAGCCGCTTCCGTTGGCCAGCAACCACCTGAAACCAGCCAATGTGTCCTGCACAAACTCCTTACTGCGATCCAGCTCAGGCCAATTCGTCCAGAACATATGTCCATACCCATTGTAGACTTCAAGCCTAGTCTTCACACCATTCTCCTTCAGCGCTTGTTCGTAGATCAGTGCTTCATCCCTAAGTGGGTCGAGGCCGGCGACTTGTAAATAGCAAGTAGGTAGATCCTTGAGATTTGGATGTAGCAACGGATTGAAGCGCAGGTCCGGAGAGCGTTCACCAGCGAAGCTGGGAGGATGGTGTTTGATGAAAACATCTCCAAAGAGCGGATCTGTGTCAGATTCTGATCGACTGTAATAGAACTAGTCGGCTTGCCACTTTTCCGGCACCACATCGTGCCACAACTTCTTTCCGTCACACCAAGCGGGCGCATAGTCTTCAGCCGCACCCAACGCTCTTCGATCGATGTTTGTCAAGACAATTGCGATTCTGTAAAGAGCACCACTCGCTTCTACGACTTTGCTCCATTCAACAACAATTCCGCTGGTGTTCCTCGCCAGTATCGAGACCGACCCACGAAGTTCCAGGACAATGTCATCGATTCTTGACTTACTAAGACATTGAATTCGTCTGCCGAAGATGCTCCAAGCCGACTTCATCCTTCTAGTTAGTTCTACTCCCTGCTCGTGCTTATGCATGACAACGCCTCCATGCCCAAGCTGAAGCTTCGCTTCCTTGTTGGAGCTGCCAAGTTGCACAAGATACACAGCTTGGCTGTTCTTATCATGCTCGTGTGTTAGAACTACAAACGGCTTGTGGCTGGGCCGATGGACCAATATTCTTTCCGATTCGAGGTCGGAGGGCGTGGTACTCGCAGTTGACAATATGCACGAGAACTTGCGTCCAGCACTGTTGATCTTGAGCGAGGACCTTTTCGGGTCTTCGCGAGCTGACAAAGTAGACGGATACCAGCTTTCCCAGGCCATTGGTAACATGCAAGCCCTTTTACAGAGACCCCAGCGCACCAGATCCCAACGCACAGCATGCAACCTTCAGCCATATCGATTGGATGAGCTGACATTGCTTCCATCAGGGTCTGCTCTCTCGTGGCTTCGCGGGAGGTTGTACAGCTTAGCTGAGTTGGCTTGGCGCATAGGGCCTGCAGAACTCAGGTAGGGGCCGGTGAGATGCGACCACAGAAGCTGACTTCTCAAGGGAATGATATAAAGAGTAGCCAGGGGCCTTGTCTCTCCGCGGAATTGTCCATGCCTCTACAAAGTACCTGCGACACAAGATGACTGACCTACTCAAGGCTAGCCTGGTGCATGAGAAGCACATTTCCAGTGGCAGTACTCCACCAGACGAGAGCCTCGAACATGTCGCAGGTACCATCAACTCGCTCAATGGACCTGATGCGGACAAGTCGGAAGCGGAGAGACTGGCAATTGTCAGTACCTGTCGACCACCTCTGTCATTCAAGACGAGGGCTGATAATCTAGCAGGACAGAACGCTCATGAGAAAAGTCGATGCATGGCTCATTCCATGGCTGTGCCTGGTCTATCTGTTGTGCTTTCTCGACAGGACTAATATTGGTGTGTTGACAACTTGCCCTCTGCCTTGTGGCCAGACTGGCTGACTGGACATTCATAGGAAACGCCCGGCTCGCTGGAATGGAGAAGGACCTCGACATGAGCGGACACGATTACAACGTGGCATTGACAATCTTCTTCGTCTCCTATGCGGGAGCTGAGCCTTTCACAAACCGTGTGTCCACTATGCCCTGCTTGCCATCAACAAGAGCTTATATTTGCGCAGTTCTTCTAAAGAAGGTTGGACCACGAGTGTTCTTCACCGCCGTGGTCTTGACATGGGTAAGTTTGTCAGGCTATAGGGAAGGCTGAAAAGATCACTGATCCGTGTAAGGGTCTATGCATGATGTGCATGGGCCTTGTCAACAGCTACAGTGGCCTTCTGGTTGCTAGATTCTTCCTCGGTATCACAGAGGCGGGGCTCTTCCGTGAGTGACTGAGCAGGAGCCTTCTATCCGCAACACACATGCTGACGTAAATTAGCTGGCGTCAACTATTATCTGTCGTGCTGGTACAAGAGATCTGAACTTGGATTGCGACTCTCAATCTTCTTTGCCAACGCAGCACTCGCAGGCAGCTTTGGAGGTCTCCTAGCAGCTGCTATAGCCAAAATGGATGGACTTGGTGGCAAGGCTGGTTGGGCGTGGTAGACACTGACATACCGCGTGAATGAGAAATTCTTACTAATGACTGGCAGGATCTTCATCATCGAAGGCCTCGCGACAATGATTGTGGGTGTGCTGTGTTGGTGGATGATCTTCGACTGGGTAAGCCTCACTACTGGTGTTATGCGAAAGCTCTGGCTGACTCTTTTGGACATATAGTCCGACAGTGCTCGATTCCTCAACCATGAAGACCGACTCCGCATTCGACATCGATTGGCTGGCGACAACCAGTCCAACTCAGGTGAACACTACGACAAGCGTCACATTGCTTCCGCACTGAAGGACTGGAAGTGCTGGGCATACTGCATCACGGAGATGGGCAATTTTATGCCTCTCTACGCTTTTAGTCTGTTCTTGCCTACCATCGTGGCCGGAATGGGTTACAGCGGGACTCATGCACAGCTTCTGACAGTGCCTCCGTATGCTGTGGCCGCAACACTCACAGTCTTCATTGGCTGGCTCGCCGATCGTACACAACAGCGTGGTATCTGCAATATGTCTGTTGTGTGCTTCGGCATTGTTGGCTTCTCGATGTTGCTGGCGACGGACAACCCTCGAGTACAATACTGTGGTACATTCCTCGGAGCTATGGGGATCTACCCTACCATTCCAAATAACCTGACGTGGGCTGCGAACAACACAGAGGGAATGTACAAGCGAGGCATTCTGCTGGGAGTCGTCGTCGGCTGGGGCAATCTGAACGGAATTGTCTCCTCCAACATCTACATGACTACGGAGAAGCCTCGATACACGACAGGACATGCTGTTGTGCTTGCATACCTCATCGTCTGCGAGTTCGGTGGCTCGGCGTTGATCCGGACCATGCTTGCTCGAGAGAACAGCAAGCGTCGATCGGGAGAGCGCGACCGGATGCTTGAAGGTATGAGCGAAGACGAGATTATGATTCAAGGTGATAAGAGGCCCGACTTCCTTTACACACTTTGAGAGGTTTGCACGAACAGCAATACATGACATGAGACCGATACACAAGATAGACACATCAATACAGCTAGCCATTCACATCAATCACTAGCTTGCCAACCACTTTGCCCTCCCAAAGGTGCTGAATCGCCTCGTCGGCTTCTTCGAACTTCCTGACATCGTCGATAATGTCGTCGAAACGGAGTCTCGTGGCTTCTAAGGCTGCAACAAGTTCTTCCATGTCCTTCCTCGAGCCAGCATTTATGCCTCGTAAGTTCACCCGTCGATCAATGAGTAGAGATAGAAGCTCGTTCGGAATATCTTTCTTTCCACTCAAGTAACCGACAGAGCTGATCGTTCCTCCTCTTCGCGTACAGCGGAGACTTGATAACAGGCTGGTCGCACCGCCGATCTCGATTACTAGATCGACGCCCACTTTTGCTCAATCAGGAAAATATGGGATGTAAATGCTGCAATAGCCCGGAAAGATCTCAAGAGGTGCGCATTCGGTGCGCTTCCACATAAAAGGTCTGGTTGATATCATAGCCTAGCTCCGAGTGTAAGCGAGCCATGATCTAGCTGTTCTTGACTGTGCCCCACCTCCCAATGACGGTGGTGCCTCTCCCGTTGTTCGTGATCTTGAAATGCTCTTTGATGTCGGGTATGATCTGCTTAGGTCCCTTCTTGCCGCCCTTCAACTTTGACAAAGCCTTCGTGACATGCTTGAAGATCCCTGCCAGTCCGCGCTCGCTGAGGGTTGCAGCCTAGAAGAGTGATGAGCTGTGTCTCCGCAGACGACGACTCCAGAAGTTATACCTCATTGTTGTTTGCTGGAACAGGAGTGGGCAATGCCATGGCCAAAGCGCAGATGGCCAGGAGAAGAGTGACGAGGAAGAATTTCATCTTGACTGCTTCAGTTCCTGTTGCTTAGTTGAGTTGAGGGTTGCTATTTCAGCAAGAACTTAGAATCCGGCATCAGCATTTATAGAGATAAATCGGTGCGTCGGACGTTGGTCTTGGCAATCAGCGGCAAGACGCGTCGTAAGTCAGATGGTAGCATGCTGGCAGCAACAATCTGCTAGTGACGAGCGCAGGGCTTATGGAAACGAGCACCGGGTACAGGCAGAGCCTTTGCAGGCTTCACACGTTTTTCAAAAGTGGCGCCGTACTAGATCGCGGACGTTGATGCTCCCGGGGCCTCCGTTCTGCGGATATCGTTGTATGGCCTCCCCGATCTGCTGCTACTCTTGTTGCTGCATCGCAATTGTCCTACACTGGCTGTGTATGGGCGACCAGTGACGCGCTGAGGCGTGTCTCCTGCTCATTTCGTGGTTAAATGAGCTCTTGCGTTAGTACATATCAGGATACGGTGTAGGCACTGAATTGACTTTACATCGGTGTCCCTCGATGACTGACATCATACATGGCAGTTGCTTGCCAGGGGTCGGTCACGGTTGCGGCGGTCGTAAACTGAGGTCGGATGTGACGGTAGAACTATAATTTCAGTGTTGCCAAGACAACACTCTCTCCATCGTGGTGCCATCAACGTGCAGTGCTGCCAGTGCTGCTCTGACATACGATCATGACATCAATGTCCATTCTCCCAATGACCGGCAAATCCGTGGCCTAGCGTGTAGCACGGCAGACGGCACGCAGCAGTCGTGGGCCGCTTCATGAGTAGCCACCAGCAGCGCGCTGAGCATCATAACTCGCAATGCCGAAGTGCCAGAAAACAACAAGATCGCGTATTTCGACAGACGGACAAAGAGCTTCAAAGCTGCCACCGCTGGCCAATGGCGGCGGCCATAGCGAAGAGGGTTGCTCGCCAACTGTTGATGGCTAGCGTGGGTAGGAGAAGGGGAAATCTCCTCAACTAGCGCGGGAGCTTCTGCTGCTGCATCTTGAAGTGCGGCGAGGGCCTCGGTATCGCTGCTGCTGCTGCACTACCTTGGTCAGCTGAAGCCATACTATGCTCGCGACTCTGCCCGCATATGTTATACCACAGTTCACGCGCAAGTCGACAATGTTCAGGGCGTTTGCGTTTGCCAAGCAGGGAAGAATGTTCGGCCGATCATGCGTGGCCTCATTGCCGTCGTCGTTCTGATGTTCTCCTTTCTCATCCTGTTACACCAATGGTGTGACAACTTCACACGCACGAGTCATATGCTGGTCGGAGTGGACAGCTTCTGCAATTTCCACAGTCACATTGCCTTGATGCTGCACCAACCACATCTTGACCAAGATCTCTGCAAGCACGCAATCATGCAAGAAGGATCGCGAAAGCAAGCTTAACCACGCGCAGCACAGCACTTTGCAGCTTGCGAAGATCAACCGACACCACCTCAATCCACATTGTCTGGGCCACACCTCGCCTATACCTAGCTGTTGAGGTGTGCCGACGGCGGAAACCACTTTCTATCGTCAACGCTATGCAGTCTCGCATGGCGTGCTCGAAAGATGGCATACAGGCGTCTGAGTTCTTCTAGCAGCATGTAAGTCCGGCGACGAACTTTGCCATTTCCTTTTAGTAGCGATATCGTTGCCAATGTGCAGTCCAAACAGCCATCGGTCCAAGATGACAAGGCGAAGACTACGTTCACCATCATTGACAAGCCTTCAAGCCAGGATGACTTCGCTACCAGAGACCATGGCGATGAGCCGCTGGATATCACGAAACCATTCCCGGACCTTCCAGGTCAGCCACACGAGCCAGTACAGTTCACGATTCGAGCACTTGTCGTAGGCTGTGTCCTCGGTGCAGTCGTCTCTGCCAGCAACATGTATCTATGTCTGAAAACAGGATGGACATTCGGAGCATCACTTTTCGGCGCAATTCTGGGTTCCGCTATTCTTAAGCCATCTAGCAATCTACTACCGAAGTCCATGGGAGGTGGCTACTTTGGGCCTCGCGAGAATGTGGCAGTCCAGAGCATCGCTACAGGAGCAGGCAGTCTTTCGATTCTGTTCGAGGGAGCTGTGCCTGCATTGTACCGACTAAATCTAATGTCTCCGACACCGCGGGAGGATTTCTGGCGCTTGATCACATTTACGGCAGTTTGTGCCTTCTATGGTTGCTTCTTTGGTGTCGCACTGCGCAAGTTCTACATCATTCGGCTGCGCGGCATTTTCCCTACGCCAACAGCATCCGCTGTCACGATTCGCAGTCTACATGAAGCTGGCCTAGCCGGCGATGCTATGCGCAAAGCAAAGGTCCTCGTGGGTACGTTCGCCGCATCATGCGTGTTCAAAGCCACAAGCATATATGCCCCAGGCATCATATGGGATTGGAACATTGCCTGGTGGATCTACCAGACAACAGCATGGAAGAGTATCATAGCGGTCAGTAACTGGGGCTGGTACGTTGAGCTGACACCAGCTTTCTTCGGCGTGGGTATGCTTACAGGCATCAATGTTGGTTTGAGCTATCTGGCTGGCTCAGTCTTTGCCTGGGGAATCATAGGGCCAGCTACCTTACGCACCGGCTTGACCTTCGGGAAAGTCTCCGCAAGCAACCCGGATATCATAAGTTACAAGTCGCTAGACCTTAACGATCCTGTCAACAAGCCCTCTGCTAGGTACTTCTTGCTCTGGCCAGGCTTGATGATCCTGATGTGCGCTACTTTCACCGAAGTTGCTATGAATGCTCCAGCATTGTATAAAGGTCTAAAACTGGTCATAGCAGAGTACGCGGAGAGATTACCCAACACGAGACGATGGGCCAAGACCAAAGACCGAGCTGACGCTTTCCTTCTACGCGAAGATCACGAAGACGATGACCCTGTTCCCCCGAACGAAAGAGTGCCCGTATGGATGTGGGCATCCGGAACATTACTGGTTGTCATCTTCACATGCGTAGTGCTCGCCCTACAGTATGACATGAACGTCGGTCTGGCGATTCTGTCTGTTGTGCTTGGCTTCTTGTTCTCGTGCATCGCCACGCAATCTGCAGCGACGGCAGACATTGCTCCGGCTTCGTACTGCGGAAAAGCTTCTCAATTAGTCTTCGGAGGCGTTACTTCACCAGGGCACTACTCTCTGCATGACAAGCAGCTGATCAATCTGGTTGGTGGCATTGTCGCTACTGGGGCAGCAGCACAGAGTACAGATATGGTTTCAGATCTGCGAACTGGCTATCTGCTGGGAGCTTCTCATCGCGCGCAATTCTATGGCCAGGCTTGCGGCAGTTTTGTAGCTGTCTGGCTCAGTGTCGGGCTCTTCCTGCTCTTCACAACTGCATATCCGTGTATTCTCGATGCATCGATTGAGGAATGGTCCTTCAGCACGCCAGCTCTGGGAGCTTGGGCAAGTGTCTCTCCAGTGCCGTAATCGCCTTTGCTAACAAAAGTGACCAGGTCGCTGTGGCCGAAGCCATCACGCTGTCGTCCCTCCCCATCCCTCCTGTCAGTGGCTACCTCGCCATCGCCTTCGGTGTCCTTTCCATCATCGTCGTCTATGCACGATACAAGCTTATCCCGACACGATACCTCAAATTTGTGCCCAACCTGTCAGTGTTCGGTCTGGCTTTCATGGTTCCATCGACGCAATACTCTATCGCTATGGCTTCAGGTGCTCTCTTCACACTGATCTGGTCAACGAAGTGGCGAAAGTCATACGCGAGGAATGGATACGCGGTGCCGGCCGGCTTGATCGCCGGAGAGGGCATCGGTGGACTCATTTCTGCCTTGTTGGAGATCACGAATGTTGGCGGCTCAGCTTATGGCAGTGCAGTTGGGTGTGTTCGCGACAGCTATTGTGGCTAGAGCAGTGACGGTCGCCACGCTGGGGGCACTTTTGCATCTCAGCTGCACAAGACAGAGATCGAAGAGTGTCACAGCACTACAGGTTGTCTTGTACCTGTGCTCAAAAACACGAAGGCTCATAAATTCCGATCCCACCGCACTTATTGATCCAGCTTCCGAACCCAAGATTCGCCAGACCAACACCAGCACCAATCAATCCACATCTACAATCATCCCCGATCCCGGCCGCCCTCTAAGAACATCCCTCAACCAATCCTCCCCCAACCCCTTCTCCACCTTCTCCCAATTAAACGCCATCCCACCAATATTTCCCTCATTCTCCATCTCCCTCACCGCACTCAGATGCAACGCGCATCTCTGCGCCGCAAACTCCCCTCGCTGCTCCACCACCATCCCCTCCACCTCCGGATCCCACAAAAGCGGAAACTGATACTGCGCCTCTCTAACCAAATCATGAAACCGGGGCAACAAGAGCTGGCCGTGAGGGCGTCTGGTCCGAAGGTCTTTGATTGTGTTTTCGAGAAAGCGGGATAAGAGGGAAAGGGCTGATTGTGTGGAGTATTGCCATGCGACGATGAGGTGCAAGAAGGATATTTCCGAAGGAGAGAATGAGGTGAGATCTGGATCCAGAGCACGGATGCGGACGACTTGTCTGGTCGTGGTCTCTAGTGCTGCGAGGCGTTCGAGTTGATTTCTGTCGGAGGTGCTGTTGCTTGGTTGTAGGTTGTCGAGGAGTGTCTCGTGCTCGAGTGTTGTCACGAAACTTAGCTCGCGATTGCCGACGGCGGTTGAGATCACGCCTTGGATGTTCTCGGTTTCTGCGTTGGGTCGTCCTGGACATGCTTCGTAGAAGCCGTTGCCTACGTATCGCCATCTGATCTCTGGGTTGTGGTGTCGGAGGACGTATCCTCTGCTCACGGCGGCGTGTGGGTCAAGTTCGAGGAGCTGACGTTCGTCCCAGAAGGGGCCTTGGGTGTCGAGGTTTCGAGTCATGACTTGTGGGTAGAGCTGGTGGCAAGTGGAGGAACTGACGGTACTGCATAGCTGTGATTAT
The DNA here is from genome assembly GCA_024114885.1 of Septoria linicola. NCBI lineage: Eukaryota > Fungi > Ascomycota > Dothideomycetes > Mycosphaerellales > Mycosphaerellaceae > Septoria > Septoria linicola. The sequence goes on along the minus strand of CP099428.1, from coordinate 717,174 downwards.
TATGTTTTCACTAAGAGAGGAACGCTGGGGCTGGGACATTCGCGGGTGTGGGAGAGGTCGCGAGTCAATGCAAGCCAGGTTGGGCTGGCTGCATGAAGCAAACGAGACTGGGAGCAAAGACTGCAATCGGGTACTCAAGGAGGCTTCGATCTGCTTATCTGTCTGTCTTTCACTCAAGCCTGGTAGCACACTACATTCTTGGGTAAATCTTCGTTCCTTCTCGCACTATTCAGCTCACTCACGATCATTTTCATCATCATATCTCATCACAAAATCATGCATATCTCCACCGCACTTCCCACAACTTCTCATCTCACCTCGCATCATCCCGCCACCTCAAACCAAATTACACCAAATTCCTCGTAATCCTCCACTGCGTCCACTCCGTCTCCCTCTCCGCCACAACCGCGTCCTTCCACTCCTTAATCGGCCTACTCGTATCAACCAGTACCATACTCCCCCCAATACACAACGCCCCTCCACAACAAGCGAACAAATCACCAATCGCAAACCCAATCTTCATTTCAATCAGCGCTTGCTTGTTCTTCACTTCTTTAGTCGGAGTATCTGCATAAAACAAACTGAAATGCGGACGGTACCCTCCCTCGGGTTCAGACAGACCGGCAGAAGACCGGACGGCAGAAGCGAATTTGTTCAAGTTGTCGTTGTCTTTGAGCGCGATGTTGAGTTTGCGGAAGAAGGGGTCTTCGGATTGGACTTCGTCGAGTTCGAGCTTGACTTCGTTGTGTTGGGAGCGGAATTCGGAGGTGTCCAGACTATCGAGCCATTCTTGAGGGGATTTGCCGTTGGGGACTTCGATTCCGGAGGCGACTGTGACGTGAGGGGGGAATTCTTGGATTTGGTCTTTGGAGAGGAAGAGGTTGGGGATCGTGTCCGAGATGAGTTCTTGAGCGGTTTTTTCGAAAGGGTTGCCTTTGCGGAGGACGAACCAGAGGGAGAGAGGCATTGTAAAATTTTCTCCTTGTGTTGTTTCGTTTGTGTGTACTGTGTGACCTTGGGTTTATTGATCTGCTCGTTGTCGATGTGCAGCGTTTGATGACGGGCGAAGTGAATGTGACCAGGGTGGAGAAGTGGCCTCGGCTTCGGCTGACCGGACCGCGAAGGTATACATTATCAAACAAGGCTTCTCCTGCTGCAAGTGAAATGCTGTAGTCGCTAAGCAGACATGTTGTAGCTCTTGAAAGTGCAAGTGCACGACACGTTCGGCGAGGCTCACGAGTTCTCGTAGATTCATTGCACGACGTGACCCGCATTCAAGCGACGAGTTGAAAGCGAGCCACAAAGAAACCATTCACCCACGAATTGAATATCTGAAAATGAAGTGGCTTCTCTTCCTGCTGCATGTGAATAAGCATAACCCAGGTCAGCGATCGATCTGCCTCGCTGCTGAAACACGAACGAGTGATGCTACAGCTCAAAATTATTTCTGGAACATGTGCTGTCACTACATTTCCCTGTACATATGGGGTTTCCGCTGTCGAATGGTATATGGTATCTGTACAAATCAAGGCCGTTCATTCTTCAATAATGAATCAATAGTAATATCGCCCTTAGCCCATCTTATAGCGCACAAATCACAGCTGCCAACATGGCCATTCCGCCCATGCCCCATATGACCTTTTGCTTCTGGCCAGCAGAAGCTTCTGTGCTCGTTGTGGCGGCAGCGGCGGTGGTAGCTGAAGAAGTCTGTCGCGACGTTGTGCTGGCCTCCGTTGTGCTCGATGTCTCCTCCGCTGAGCTGGAGCTGGAGCTTTCGCTCATGCTTGTGCTCATTGTGACAACGGTTGGGTATGATACTGATCCGTAGGTGTCTGAAGACAACTGTGTCTGTCCAGCACCGTATGTGCTTTGTACCAACAATGCTGTAGTCTCGCTGGCGATGATCTGCAACCCGCTCGAGCCAAGCGAGTAGATCGCGTCAGACATAGTGACAGCATCACCACCTGGTGAAAGGGTCGCACTGATCAATGCAAGTGCGTCCGTGTTCGCAGTTGGAATGGCAGCCGTTACTGTGTAACCATCTCCAGTCAGGACGACAATGCTGCCAATCGTGGCCAGATATGGAATGATACCGCCATCGATGGCCGTGGCGGTGGGTGCAGCAGGAGTGAGAGATTCCATATCGTTGGATACTGTGTTCGGATCGTCGAATGAAGGGATTCTAGTGGCTTTTGTGTTCGTTCCGGCGGGTTGAGGCTGTGTGGTCCGGCTGACTTGTGAAACAGACAAAGAAGACAAAGCGAGTGATGGTGTGGGCGCGTCACTTGGAAATGTCGACAACGCTTCTGCTAATATTGAGAAAGCTGGGGCGGCAGCGACATGCGGATCAACACCCATTGTATAGGAGGACATTGTATCGTCGTCACTGGTACCCGAGCTTTCATGGTTTGGCGTGGGCGCGTGCGTAGACGCGTCGGCGGGCTCGGCTGACGACGGCTAATCCTCTATTCGTTGTACTGCTCGTATTTTCGGAGGTATGTGTTGGACCTCACATGTCTGAACCAGCTGCAAGCTCAGTTTGGGGTTCGCCCGTATTTGAGCTTTGCCCCTCTATTGCTGGCGTTTCGTGTTGTGTGTCAGCAGATGTCTGAGGATCGTAGCGAAACGAGACAGTGGACGACACAATCTTGTTGGTGACAGCTGAAGCGCTTACGCCAGTCGCATCTAGATCTTGCGAGAGTGCTGTCTCTGGCAGGGAACTGCCGTCACTGTTTGAGAAGCTTGTCACATGCGGCGCTTGATTCGTGGTCTTTTCAGGTACTGGGGCTAGTAGCGTCGATTCTGGAGTTGCTGCAGTCGTGGTTTGGAGCATTTGGCAGAGTCGGGCTCGCAGCAACTTCAGCAGGCTGCAGAGCGATGGGCGGGTCAAACCAGAAATTGGCAATATTCTCATTCCAACAGCTGCAAGATGCCCACTCCGGCACCATGTCGCGTATCTTAGTTGGCACAGCCAGAACAGGGTTTATATCGCTCCAATTGGTGTCGCACTCTGGGCCAGCGACTGTGGTGTCTACAGAAGCGCCCAAGGTACATCTGAAAGCCCCAAGCCGCTAGACCAATACAGGCGATAGTCCGCAAGACTCCCGAAGTTTCGATGGAGTGAAGTTGTGGCATTGAACCCCCCCATCAGTCTTTCATCTGTGGACTGGTTCATCACAATGCAGCGAATCGTAGAGCGAGTGCGCAAGTCGGAGCGCTCGTTGGCGAAGAAGAAGACGAAAGCATACGAAGCACGACTGCGATCGGAAGCATGGGAGCGGAATCAGCAGCGAGTGCGCATTGTGAAGGACAACACGGCTCTGGTGCGCGCAGACCGCAAGAATCGGGCAATTGACTGGGAGGCGGGACATCTGGCACCACGACGGGATGTGGGCGACAAGGCCAAAACATATGGCGCGCTGTCCATCTACAACATGCAGCTGCCCGACAAAGACCCCAAATCAAGACTGCACAAGCGACAGTGGCATCTGCGCAAGGGTGACCGGGTTGTCATCACGCGAGGGCGAGATCAGGGCAAGATTGGCGACATTGATGACATTGACTACAACAAAGACGCCGTCAAGGTCAAAGGCTTGAACCAGGTCGATGTCTATGTCCCGCAGTGGATGCGAGACGAGAACGGCGACAACCGCGATGTGGTGCCCGTCGACCAGATGATCAGCAGGAAAGATGTGCGGCTCGTCTATCCTCTGGCCCATCCAGACACCGGCATCCCGCGAGACGCCATCATTGAAAGGCTGGATCTGGTGAAGAGACCCGATGGCAAGGGCAATCTCAGACTTATTCCTGGTTCCAACACCATCATCCCCTGGCCGAAGCCAGAACCGACAGGCGGGCAAAGAGAGGACTACGACGACGACACACTGCGAATCACAGTCGAGGAGAGGACATTCAGACCCTTCCTCATCCGACCGCCCATGCCTCTAACTGTGATCGATGAGTTGCGGAACAAGTACTCGAGATTCAGGACGCGGCACGAATACGACTACACGGTGCAAAAGGAGCTGGACGATGCAAAGGTGCAGGAGCGCAAGGGCTTGATCAAGACCATGCGAACGCCTCTGCAGGAATTGGCTGTCTTACGGGAGAAGCAAAAGGTCGAACAGGAACGGGAGTTGTCGAGAGAACAGCTGGCCAAGATCGGAGAGGTGATTGCGCAGGAGCAGTCGAGAGCGGAACATGCTGCGCAAGGAGTGTCTGCGTAGGACCGCTGGGCAGGTGGATTGACTGGAATGTAAGATATCCATGTACAGTCGTGGTCACTACCATGAACCAAGCTCATCAGCTCGAATGACTCTACGACCGCAAGCATGCAGGGCTCACTTCACGAGATAGATGCTCCGCTAGACGTGGATTGCCCGAGCATAGAGGAGAACAGCAAGCCAGAGGGACAGAACGCACCTATACTACTTCCTACGATTCGCTCTCCCGATCGTCCCACAGGCACTTTGATACGGCCCGAGCAGAACCATCCGTGCTCCGAGATGCGAGCATGCCGCTTATTCTATCAGCCTTGATTTCACACTGGTACCTCAGATCGAACTGCCTACTGACTGCGCGACATGATTCACACTTACAGCTCGCGAAGATTAGTGTCGGTATCAGCCATCAACATTTACAGTCTACTGCACTGCCGACTTCTTGTAATAGCAAGCCGGCACAAATAGACTCAGCATTGCAAGGTTGTCAGCTGGTTCAAATGACTGTCTGGTATGTAAATAAGAACGGTTGACCGATGACAACGAGAAGTGCAGGGTCCTGGTTGTGGATGTTCGTTGACGTCCAACACGCAAATAATTTATTCAGCGACGGGAGACATGCCCCGTACACAAGAGCTGACATTGTGGCAGCATGATACAGTACGGCAATGTATCACCGATCTATGCTGATACGATTCCGGACCGACCTGACCTCCCTGCTGCGCTACAATTCACAGGTTCTGGCTGATGCGTGATGTACTCTCACTATCAAGCGACATGCCGAATCGCGGCTAGCCATCGCCCGAAGCAAGCTGGCCATTCTCGAGCCAGATGTCAGGCCTTCGACAGTCCGCCCAGAGGCTCTCTTGGACCACATCATCGAGCATACCTTTCGCAACCGACCAACCAACCCGCTGCTCACATCATGACCACACCGGCTGCCATAGCCACCACGCTGCCGAACACGCTAGCTCGCTCCACGGCTCCATTACCCATAGTCGGGCTCGGCATTGCACTCCCGCCTGCACTCGTCTCTCCTCCTGCTGTACTCGCAGTACCATTTCCCGCTGCACCTTCCACCGGAGAAGTCGCATTCACTGGCCCAACCTCATCACTCCCCAGATCCTCACAACTCGTATAATTCATTCCCCCTAACAACTGCCCTATCATCGGCCCCCAACTCTCATGAATCTGTCCCAACAAACCATTCGCAACGGGCACATTTGTCGCGCAGAATTCCGCGGTGTAGTTTAATTGGCTTGCTTTTCCCGAGCAGAGGGATGTCACGGTGGTGTAGTCTTGTGGGATGTAGAAGGAGATGTTTGTGCTGGGGTCGGTGGGGTCGGGGATGGTGCCGAGAGCGGTGTTGTGGACTTCGTAGTATGGGCCCGGCGAGGGCGGGATGGAGATGGAGAGGATGGTTTCGATGGCGGTGAGACCCATGAGTGACCAGGTTCGTGCTGTGCCGACTGGAGAAGCATGTGTTAGTAGTAGGGTTGTCTGTGTTGCTGCAGCTGATTGGATGGGACTTGTGGATTTACCTTCGTTGTCTGTGCCGTTGAGCTTCGCGAGCTCGGGGACGCCGGCCCAGGTCAGGTTGCTGTAGTTGCCGATGATGCTGAGGACTTGGTCATAGGAGTAGGGAAGGGTATATAGGACTTCGTTGGTTCCGGCTGTGAAGTTGCCCTCGCATGTACTTGGGACTGTGACATTTTGTGCTAGTGTCAGAGGCAGCAACGTTAAGAGTGGTAGACTGCTACGCATGGTGAATGCTCTTGTGTATCTGTACGTGTATCGAGAATGCCACCGCGAGTATGGCCTGGAACTGGCAAGGTAGATGGAAGAGCGCAGGTTGGAAAAGCAGCAGTCGCTTACGATCACTCGAGATCTTCTATTGCCGCCACTTGGACCAGCGAATTCATCCTTACTCGCATGGTGCAGGAGGGTGGCTGTTTCGGAGCACCCAATCGCGCCAAAAGGTACTGATGATCTTGTCCGCAGTGGTATAGGCCCATGGCAATTCCGGCTAAGCTTCAATCTAATAAGGAAGGCTGAGGAGCGTTGCCAAGGTGATCTACAGAAAGCATATAGAGATCCTCAGCTCTAGTCAATGTGATCATTTGTGCTTGAAAGATGAAGCGTGGTCGTGGACGCGATGATATATCCGCAGTCAGTTGCTCTGTCTCCTCTGTCTTGTACCAACTCGCTTGAGCGGCTGGGCGTTGTAGCTGGGGGAGAGCGTATTCCACAGACATTGAGATATGCTCATGCATAATGGGTGCGCCAACACGAGCTATTGCGATACAATCTCGTGTTGTGATCTCGTAGGACGGAGGCGCGGTCTCGATTTTCGATACTTGCTGACCAAATCATATCAATCTATGGAACGACTAGCTCCGCCAGGCCCTGGCGGACGTCAGGTCTGCTTGGGGCTATCGTGGGCATGATACAGCCTAGAGCATATGCAGCGTTGCAGTGTATGATCACTACTCGCGCGATACCTCAATAGTAACGCAGTCTATGCAGTTTAAGCGCTCGGCAATCGTTCGGGCACATCTGAGCCGATCAAGGAACAGGCAACATGCCTTGCAATGTCAACCAGGAAACGTCGCAGAATGACCAGGATGGACTTGAAAAGTGTGATGAGCGTCGTAATTGTGCAAAGCTCGTTTGCACAAGTCTATGAACACGAAATGTGCATGTTAACAGATTCGTCACCTTCCCATAACAACGGTCCGGCGTACAATCGTGAAGAACACGCAAAGAAGATACGCCTAGCAACTTGCGCCAGGCCTGCTCATGCTCCCCTATATCCAGGTCGAAGCTTTTGTGTCTGTCCCCAAGTGGTATCTGTCATAAAACTCGTAAACGTCACTGAAAAGTGCGCGCTTGTGCCCATGATGCCATATGTATGCTTCTGTGCAGAGATCAACTCCAATGGTAGACATCAAGTACGAAATGTTACTCCTCATAGTCCTGTACTGGTGAGCATGACATGCTTAGTCAAAGCACCACTCCATGTCGCCAACACGGCCGTCCCCGTTGTTGGTGACCTTGTTGAAGAAATCTTGAGACAGATCAAGGTCGTTGACTGTGCAGCCTGGGCAGCGATCGACGACAATACCAGTGAACTTGCTGCCATCTTTGCCAGTGATTGTGATGGTCTTTCCACATAGTGGGTTCGTGTTAGGGTTGCCAGTAGAGTAAGAATCGAAGATCGCCTCGGGAATGGCAATTACTGGATCGCTAGCAACATTGGTCTTGCCGCAAGCACCCATTCCGACATCATACCAGGTCAGGTCTCCAGTATAGCTTTTGCCTGGAGCAGCCATGCCAGAGAGACCACTACCCGAGCTCTTGACCGCTGGAGAAGTGGCAGCTGGTGCGGGCGCAGGAGCAGCTTCGCTTGTTGGTGGAACGTATGGAGCTGGTGCCTCGTACGTGGGCGCAGGTGCAACATAAGTAGATGTTGGGGTCGTTGGGGCTGGAGGAGGAACGTAGACAGAGCTAGATGAGGTGGTTTCAGGAGTGTACGCTGGCGGCGCAGGTGGAGTGTATGCTGCAGGAGTGTTCGCCGCCGGAGTGGTCTCTGGCTTCGGCGCCACAGGTGTATAGCCTTGAGGCTGGCTCTGAGGCGTGCTCTGAGGCTTGCTCTCAGGAGTGTACTCTCCTGGCTCAACCCAGACAGTCTTGGTGACGGCTACGGTCTCGTAGACGATCTCAGTGTGAGGCACATACACGTAGTCTCGCACGTGGTGATGGTGGCGGTGTGGCTCGGCCATTGGGACTGCGGCGACAGCAGACAGCAGAGCGCCAGACAAGGCGAGAATGCTGTTGGTATACATCGTGATGTAGATCGCGGTAAAAATGGGTGATCGGCTTGCGACACTTGGATGGTTTCGGTCTGAATGCGCTGAAGTTCTTCTTCCGACACAAGGAGTGTGTAGATCTATCAAAGATCTGAGGGAATGACTGTTGTGGTAAGGAATGTGGTGGACGAAAGAGTGACCTTCAGACCTGTGAAGTGTGTAGAGAGTGGAAAGGGTTTGGGGATTGCGACAGTCTCCTACTTGTAAAGGGTGTTTGGCGGGAGGCTCCACGACCGGCAGCAGCACAGCAGCCCATCACTAACTACCACGCTCTGCCCAGCTGCAGCAGGCTGCAAGGTCTGTGTTCGATGCTCCGCCCAGTGGGCTGCCAGAGCCCGGACCAGCATGCAAATCAGCCGAAGGGGAGTTGTCCGAAAAGCTGGCATCCCTGGTGCAGTAGTTCTCTCCACTCAAACGCCAATCGCATAGCCCGTAGAGACTCCGCACCTAAGCCTTATGCAAAGCTAGAAGTGTTTTCAGCACAAGTGACCTGTGAAGATGGGTGATGTGTTCGACGGTTTCAAGCTCAACCATTTCTCAGAGTCAGCGAGCTCCAGAACACAGCTGGTCTCGATCTTTCCTCTATACAACGATGAGTCTAGCATTCGCTGCTCATTACGAGGAATTGTTGTGGACGGGACTTCCTCGTGTGCTCCTGACTTGGGCAGACAGCCGCAAAGCCATTCCTGTTCCTGAGTTTCACGATGCTCAAATCGGCATGGCACCCATCTGGTGAGTTCCCGGCTATACGGGCTATGCTGCCGATGGAGCCAATCATGCTCGGGATATGCAAGGCACTGAAATTTAGTCGTGCGGATCGGCCGTAGCCACGTTGACCTGCAGCCACAGAGACGCACATCGCAGTGAAACATTTTCTGCACGAGAAGACGCTCTTGTGAACGATTGCACAACGCATATCATGCTGCGTTCGCTGCGCTGAAACAATAAGCAACATTGGAGCACCCTAGACGCCAGGTCGCCACAGATACTGTATAAGCTGATCACAATGCGCTGAAATGGTCTAGGTCACGTTGCGTGAATTCTTGCTTGTTGAGTGCAACCAAGATCCATCGTCGATACTACCAGACGGCTTTGAGTTGCGTCGGTCGATCAGAGCCGAGTTCGAGATGTGGAGTGTTCTCACGCCGCCGTCGTCTCTCTTGGACTCGTGAGCGAGCTGTAGCCGATCAGACGTGCTGCCTCGCATGCTTGCACAATGCCTGAGGTTCGCCTTTGCACGAGATCGCGCCGCGGCCTCGAGCGTCTGTAGGGATGCGTTCGACTTCACTCCACCATTCAATAATGATTGCTCGCATGAAATGCTGAAAGACGAGCGACCACGAAATAGCCGCAGTTCTCGAGACCGCGACCGACGGCATTGGCGACGAGCAGGGTCTTTCGCGTTTTGTGAATCGCCATGAACTGTCGGCATGGCAAGCTGTTCTGTTCTTGGTCGAGAAGGCGCTGGAGCACGTGTGAGTGCTAGCAGCGAGGCTGAGACATGCTGATGGACGGCTCCGATGTGTCTCGCAACAGCTTTGGTTTCCGACAGCTTCTCGTCGCCGAGCACGTCGGCGAGCGTAAGCACGCAGCTCGCAAGACGCTCTTGGCATCATGAAGTGGGCGCTCGCAAACCTCACTGGCCGGTGACGGGGTGGGACCCGAACCATTGTTTTCCAGCACACTTCTCAACAGAAACTCGAATCGATGCCGAGTTCTGGACTACTCTTCAGCAGCTGTGGAGAGCCAACACTAAAAGTGGAGCTGACAGGTACAATTGACGGAGATCCAATACTTTGCAGTTGGACTCGACGCCCAGATCATGCCCGGTTGCATTGCTGTTCGAACTTAGTCTTCAGACAGATGAGGCGATTGCCCACATTCGCTGCGGGAGCACGTATGACGTGAAGCCTGGCGAATATCCCGTGGAGCATGGTTCAATTCTCTACTCAGCACAATACTCGGGAATGCTTTGTTGTGTTGTGAGTGCTTCGTTGTGGCGATCTGCCATGGCTGAGACGTCTGGGGCACCTTGAGCATAGGCTGAGAAGAGCCCGAGCATCTGCGGTGTGCTGCTGTATCTGTAGCGCAGCTTCGTAGCGCTTACGTCGGGCAGTCTGTGCAAGATCAGCTGGAACGTACGAAGTGGTGCGGTGTTTCAAGATGTGCTGTCTCCATGCAAGGCGGTAAAAGAGGTTGTACGTGATGACCAACAGCCACCATTCTAGGCTCTCGTCGTCAAGTCTATGGGCAGCTTGAGGTAGAAAAAAGCTACAGCATTGGCTTGTTGCAGAGTACCGAGAACCTCTCCTCTGTGATGGCGTGCATGCCTCTGGCGATTTACGTAAGCTCGATCTGCAGCTTCGCACCTTGAACCAATGCAGTGACTGCTTACAATGAACATGTTCACACAACGCACAAGAAAAGACATTCTCGTCCTGCGTCTGATACGATTGAGTATCGGCAGCTGAAGATAGAACATAGACCGGCATGTCGTTTCTGGCCATTGAAGGGCTTCACGCCTTCGTGACAGGAGCTCAAGGAGGCATCGGGAGTACGATCGTCAAAGAACTCGTGGGTAAGTCCACATAGCTCACCATTGTGTGCTCACGACTGACTAACATATTTAGCCAACGGTTGCAAAGTGACAGCCCATGATCTACGTGCGCCAGGTCCGAACGCACTGGCAGGCCCGAACATATTTAATGTCTCAGGCGACATCTCAAAGGAAGCTTCGATCTCACAATCGATTCATGAAGCAGTCTCCCACTTTGGGCCGATCAACATACTCTGCGCCAATGCTGGCATCACAAACGAGCAAGATCACCCAAATATCTGGGAGATGCCCCTCGAGACATGGGAGAATGTGTACCGTGTGAATGTGCAGGGCTGCTTCTTGACAATCAAGCACTTCCTCTTGGCAGCAATTAAAGCGCAAGAAGCCGCTGGAGAAGAGCTCGCCAACTTGTCTATTGTAGTCACAGGTTCTGAGTGCGGAAAGTTTGGTCAAGCAGGGCATTCAGAATATGCATCGGGCAAAGCCGCGCTACAGTACGGTATTGTGCCTACTGTCAAGAACGAGATTGTCCGTATCAACTCAAAGGCCAGGATCAACGCGATTGCGCCAGGGTGGGTGAATACTGATCTGATTGGAGATCGTCTGGACGATCCCAAAGAATTGTACCTAGAGGCTCAGGGTACCGCAGCCTTGCGGAAGATTGCTCAGCCAGAGGATGTCGCAAGAACAGTCGCATTCCTGGTGAGTCACAGAGCAAGTGGTCATATGAGCGGCCAGTGCTTGAGCGTCGATGGCGGCATGGAAGGACGTATATTGTGGAGAGAGGAAGAGGTGAAAGGCACGAAAGCTTGGGGCAACAAAGCAGATGCTGCCCTATCCTAGACAAGGCCTTGTCACTGGCTTCAAATACATAGAGTAGAACATTCATGTATTGCATGATCGGTATGCCCAATGGCCTTCGGATACCGTAGGCGAGTAACGCCCTGACATTAGTGCGTTCTCGAGCTCCCGGGCCAGGCACGATTACGTAGTGAGCTTGACCTGCAATGTCGCTACAGCTTGTGGAACATCGATCGAAGGAAATCATATTCACGACACAAACAAAAGCTTCCTACGTCGGGAGAAACAGCTCGTTATGACGTCCAAGCCAAAGATCAAGATCGCCTGGTCCATTGACTTCGACGCCGTATCTGGTTGGCTCGGGACAGGCCAGAATGACAAGAATACCACATCGGACTATTCCTCTGGCTACTTCAGCGCCACTACCGGCGTGCCTCGCCTTCTCAAGCTCTTCAAGAAGCTCGACATAGCGGACAAAGTCACCTGGTGTATACCTGGGCACTCGATAGAAACATTTCCCGAGCAGACGAAAGCAATAGTCGCCAGTGGCGCCGAGATCGCTCTGCATGGCTACGCGCACGAAGCCGCTTCTCAAATGACCGCAGAGCAAGAAGAGGATGTATTGAAGAAATGTATCAGTCTTGTTGAAGGACTTACAGGAGCAAAGCCTGTTGGCTATCGAGCACCGCTGTATCAACTCCAGGAAAGAACAATCTCGCTTCTGCAAAGATATGGCTTTCTATGGGACTCGTCGTTATCACACTTCGACAGTGTGCCTTATCTATTACCAAAGGATCCTGCACCTCTAGGCAAGATCGACTTCAAGCCCGAAGCGAATGCCGTAGACTGGATGGTTCCGAGTCCGAACTTCACTGAAATGCCAAAGAGTTCCCTGGTCGAGATCCCCGCAAATTGGTACGCTGAGGATATGACCCCTCTCCAATTCTTCCCGAATGTGCCAAATTCAGCTGGCTATGTCGACGTGAGGGTCGTCGAGAACATGTGGAAAGATCGCTTCGAGTGGCTAAGGACTGAAATTGCTGATGGGCGCAACGATACTGTCATTTTCAGCATCATCATTCACCCAGATACCAGCGGAATGGCACACGTGATAGGCATGGTTGAGAGGTTCTTGAAGTGGCTGCAGAGCTTTGGTGATGAAGTTGAGTTCTTGACGTACAAGCAGATCGCAGAGGAATGGCGGGCGAGTCAGAAGTAGAGAAGCTACCGTTTTGAGTAAAGACCAATAAGCCTGAGCTTCGCATAGTCCGTAGTCATCCAATATGATCCAGGCATAATGTCACTGACTGGCCAAAGGTCCAAAGGAAGAATTTGCCGTAGGCTAAAAGTGATGGTCATGGTTATCCACTTACTATGAGCGACGGTTGCCAGCCGAACCACTTGATCATGGTGCCTACTGCAAGACTGTTCAGCTCGTTGGATATCTTGTTATGCTAAGAACAATACGCAACGAAGTTCAGTGCACAAAAAGATACGCGCGCGGAGCAAAGTGCGGCCGCGCGACTCAAATCTCCGTAAAGCCTCGCTCATCGCATTCGGCATGCTACCTCTACTATCTGTCTAACTGTTCTCAGCATTACTATCAGGGGCTTTGCATAGAAGTCACCTTCCACCTTGTCGCACAGATCACCCTATGGTATTCGTCGCTCTCGCCTATATTGAGCATGTGCTGGGCGGGACAGTGACTACCTGCCATTCCCACTGTGAAACCATGCTTCCACCATGCACCCAGAAGCGGCTGCAGTCAAGTACTAATCATCAATCATGGGATCCGATGAAGAAGTGAAAGTGTCAACCACCGAAGATGTCATTTACCCACTGTACATGTTAGATGATACAAAGACTTTACGTGGCATTGTGGTTTCATGGACACTTCGATTCAACGACGTGCTAGATCCAGCTCGGCTGCACAATGCGCTCGCAGAATTGCTAGAGATCGGTGACTGGCGCAAAGCTGGAGGCAGACTGCGATCAAAGGTAGAGCTACGCAACTCATGCTATGCGTTCCTTGACTGACTTGGCCGACAGACTGGTGGGACAATCGAGATACACGCCCCGAAGAGTTTCTCAGCAAAACGCCCGGCTGTCTCGTATTCCCATCAAGCATTTAACGTGAGCATTAATGACCACCCAGTCGCGAACACTCTGCCACAGGCGACTAAAGCTCCTTCAATTCATGCTGGCCCAGACAAATTCCAGATGTTTGCAGCTCGACAAGATGCCCCAAACAAGCTCGCGGACTTCTTGGACAAAGACCAGCCGTTGCTGTCGCTTCATATCTCGTCGTTCAACGACGCAACGCTCGTCGGACTGTCATGGCCCCATCTTCTCATGGACGTCATGGGCCAGCAGGCTTTACTGCGAGGCTGGTCGTCAGTCCTTGCTGGACGAAAGTCTGCGGTTCCGCCTTGCATAGGCGCGCGCGAAGACACTATTGCGGAGATTGCTGACTCTACCACTTCACCGATTGAGGAATATGCTCTTGGCAAGCAGAAGATGAGTGTCCTAGGCATGATACAGTTCGGAGCACGTTTCGCCTGGGACATGATGTGGAACTCGAACGTGGAGACACGCACAGTCTGCATACCTGCTTCAGCAATGAATTGTCTGCTCAAGGAAGCGTCGGACAGCATCTCTGAGGCGGCCACCAACGGGAAGCAACCTTTCGTCAGTGAAGGAGATGTCCTTACAGCATGGTTTGCACGTGCAGTTGCCTCATCGCTCGCGCGGCCACGACCAGTGACGATACTGCACGCACTGAATGCCCGCTTTCGACTTTCATCGCTGAAGAATAGCCAGGGTATTTACATCCAGAACATGGCTGTGGCGGCTTTCTCTTACCTTACTGCTGATCTGGCACGAGGGCTTCTCGGTCCAGCTGCTCTGCAAAACCGGAATGGCCTTCTTGAACACGCCACAGAAGCCCAGGTGCTCGCAGGCCTCCGCGAATTGCGTCAGCAGCATGAGTTGAAGCCAGGCGTGGACCCCAATATCATATGCGGCGACCCTAATGCGGTGCTTATGCCGTTCACGAATTGGACACGGGCCGAATTGTACGAGGCGGCCGACTTCAGCGCTGCTTTCATGCGCTCAGGCGAAGAGGAAGACTCCAGGAGCAACCCGCCGGGGACTATGGTCTATCATCATGCATCTTCCATGCAGCCAAATAGCACGGCGAGGAATGTCATTGTCGTCCTGGGGAAAGATCTCGGAGGCAATTACTGGGTGACGGGTCTGCAGCTCACGCCAGCAGCTTGGAAGCAGATTGAGAATGGTCTGGCAGAGATCGAAAGCCCGTAGATTGTCGGCAGCTCATAGCTATAGACAGTGTCCACATAATTTAGAGCACACGATCAATCGGCGACCTGGCTTGGTTTGAAGCATGCGCAGCCCTTAGCATGTTGTCGCCTTCGTGCTTCCACTACTACGTCCTGTTTCCGTGCTTCCACACAGCAAAAGCTGGCATCGCATCCTCATGACAGTAAATCAGCATGCCTTGTGGCAGTCGAGGATTGGCGAACCGCATCGTCACTGCTAGTCGAGGAAATGGTGGGGATGCAGTCAGTCGGTGCGCAGTGCAGTAGTAGCTTCTCGCCACTCGTGTCCGCTGCTAAGGTGCTATTTCAAGGCCATGGCTGCACTGGCCAAGAGTCAAGTCTATGCTTGGCAGTTGGCGAGCGATCTGCTGTTGCACAAGAATATGCTGCCTGCTGACTGCCTGATTCTCCCTCCCAGCTTCTGACATTGCATCTCGACGTTGCATGTCACATTTGGTAGCATTATCGAAGGTTGGTCGGAACGTCAAGGCCTCGGCCGGGTAGAAATAGCAGCGCAGCCTCATCGTCGTCAGCTTGGTTTGGCTCGTATCGGTGCTGATTTCATGATTGGACCAGAGCCGTGCGAGCCGACACGGCAAGACTGTAGCTGTAAGCGTGCTGCATACCACTCGAGCTCCGTTGTGATTGTGAAGGAGGATAGATTTTGCTGGTTAGTGGCTATTCATGTCTACTGACGTCCAGCCTCGTGCATATCGGAGTCGTCGTTTGCAGACCTGGCTCAACCACAAAGCCTCGTTCAGCAACCGCGTCATGCTTCGCATGCCAACGATGTCTAGAGTTCAGCGTCGACGACCAAAACGGCATAACGGAGAGATGAGATACCGCATGGGGTTTGGTATGTAGCTGTCAGCTTCGGCAACAGATACAAAGCGAGATTGGCAGTGACGATCGACCTTGATTTGTGCTTTGTGGGCGGAAGAGGTGTGCAAGAGCTCAACGCCCAGGGCTTGAGCGAGCAGCAGTGGCAGAAAGCCTCACGTCTCATGCCGGTGCCCTCTGTCCTTCTCTCGTGAAAGCAATCCGAACGAAGAAACCAGCGTGACAGTGCTCTTGGTCTGCTGTTTCAACAAGCGCACAGCACTCCGAAAATCGCGAGGTTTGACATTCCCGCGCGTTCGTACTTCGGCGATCCATCCCCCTTGGCGGCCAGTGACGGATCAGCGTTTCGAGTCCAAGAGCCAGAGCGCGACCTGTGGATCGACCATTCTTGTCGCTGTCAGATCAGAAAGAAGCTGGCGTGACCCAATCTTGCAACATCACAATCACCATTCTGGACGGCTTTCTTTGCCCACAAAGAAATACTTTCTGCTATTATTCAGTCGCTCCGGAGCAGACCAGGTTCATGCCAGCGTGACAGTCCAGAACAGCTGAGTTTGCCGCTCATTCAGCCACACTCGGCCAATCAAAGCACGGATCGAGGCCTCGCGAGCTAGGGACTCCCTCGATTCTCGCTGCTGTTCGACATGTCCACGAACCAGACCAGTACGTCTCACCACAGCTGACTCTTGTCTCCCACCATTTCTTCTATTCTTCCGGCCCTTTCCTAATACTTTTTGCGCGTAGGCGTGGCAGCGACGACCAGCATCGGTACTACGGCCACAACTCCCATAACTTCTGATCCGGCAACAAGCGCCACCATGTCGACCAGCGCCGCAGAAACTCCCACGACCGCACCAGAATCTAGCTCGGCGGCCGCCGAGTCTTCGTCTGTACTCTCGTCAATCAGCTCAGCAGTCTCGTCGTCCATTGTGAACGAGCCGCCGACGACCTCTGCAGCGCCGGAAACAACACAGACTACGCCCACGACAGCGCCGACCACAAATGAACCGACATCAACCTCAACCATCTCAGAGTCCTCCGTGCCGCCGACCACACAAGTAGTCACTTCTGTGGTCACGGCCTCAAACACCAACCCCGGTGAATCTAACACACCAGTCACAGTCGTTGTCACGCGCACGAATGAGGCCACCAATGTCCCTGTCACCACGGAGCTCACCTCGACCGGGTCTTCAGCTACTTCCTCTAACCCTGCACTGAACACCGGCAGTGGGTCATCTGGCGATAGCAATGGCGGTGGAGGCCTCAGCACGGGTGGCATCACTGCCATTGCGGTTGTTGTTCCCGTCGCCGTGGTTGCACTGCTCGTCCTGGCCGGCATCTTCCTGTGGAGGAAGCGAAAGGCGAAGAAGGCCGCGGAAGAAGCACGTCGCAAGGAGGTCGAGGACTATGGTTTCAACCCCAACAATGACCCAACATTGCCAACTGTCGCGTCGGAAAATGGCGCTGAAATGGCAGAGGACAACAGCGGGTACAGAGGTTGGGGCGCTGCCACAGCCGCGTCACGAAAGCTCTCCACGACTTTAACCAGCGGCCACACGCAGGGCCAGCTCTCGGATGCTGGCAGCAATGGTTATCGCGGTGCCATGTCAGGAGACGGTAGCGACGGAAACAGCGGCGATGCAATGCTGCACCAACGACGAGAGACGATGAACAGCGATCAGGTGGGAGCTCTGGGCCAAGCTCCAGTAGCTGGCACCAACCCAAGTGGAATTAAGCGAGGACCATCCAATGCATCATCCACGTACTCTGCCGGAGATCACTCAGACGTTAGCGACGTGTCTCCACAACCTGGTAGCATGCCTCAATCGTACGAAGCGTACAACCCGGCTTCTGGCTACGGCTACAGCCAACATGGGCCTTATGGCGACGGGACGTATGGTGGAAACCCAGACGGCATGCCGATCGTCCAAGACGTTAGTGCGCGTCGGAACACACGGATACAGCAGCCTGGTAACTACCAGCAAGGCAACTCTGGCATCGCCCAGAACTTCTAGTTTTGCATTTGCTGTTTGTTGATGTCCAAAAGCAAAGTTCGCGATTCGTTTCTGAAATGAGTGGAGGAGGAGTGTTCAGCATTGCATTCGTGCTCAGCTTCCCGGAGCGAAGCACGGGAGGCTGCGCTGTTATGACCGGCGACCGACAGGAAGCCACCAGATTCATTTGCCGCCGTTGGTGCTTTGACACAGCGTGCAGAGACAACCATGGCGAAGGCGTTCTTTTGAGGATTTTCCATTGATTCGGGGGCGGAACTGCTTGCCGACAGGCATAGCACGGCGGAGAGTAACAACACCATCATATTTCATTATTTTGTGCAGAGGGTAAAAGAAGGCAGAGGTCTGAGAAATTGATACCAGTCATCACGACGGCTCTCAATTTGGAAAACTACTGTAGGCTAATACAAGGCGAATGTCGCTGCTACATACTGAAGCATTCTACAACTGTGTACATTTTGCTCCCTTCACATCATTGGAAGCAGGGGAGAGTTTGGCATGTGAATCTTTGAGCCGTGTGAACGGCCTCCTGCATATGGCAGCCAGTTGCCGTCCTATGTGCCATCTCCCTTTCGGCTTTCCAGCAAGCATGTTCCACAAGACGCGCCACGTATCCCGCGCTGGTGCTGCCGGTCGATTGTTTGTGCTGCCTTGGATCTTGCAATTCGGAGCATCCCGTGCATAAGTTCACGTGTTGACCTCTACGCTCGTGGTTTGCTGCCAACTATTGAATGAATCACAACCTCTCGCGGATGCGATTCGAACGCGCTATATACCTTCGCGATGGCGATGAGCACCTTTCTGTACCACGAAGACGAAACACTGGGTGATCTCAAGGTGAGTCTGTCCCGATAACTCCCTTGCTCAGGTACGCGTGCTGAAGCGTTGTCACTGATTGGCTGCGTGGGCCACTCCACCGCAACTCTTCCGCGATTTCTGAGAGCTCCCTGACACCATTCTGTTTACAGGCCCATCTTCCATCAAAACCTCAAACAACCTCTACGAATCCCTCTTGGACCAGCTGGTTGTCTTCTACATCTTCTCCACCACCCGACAAAATGAGCAGCATCTTCCAATCCGCAGAGCACAAGGCCGAGCGCACGCTCGCGCCGCTTCTCCCAATCCCAGCTTTCGGCGACCTCAGCAAAGCTGCCAACGACGTATGACATGGCAAAGAGCTCCGCAGACCATGGTCAAGCGAGAAGATCATGGAGCAGTGACGGCGCTAATGGGCGGAATAGCTTATCAACAAGGACTTCTACCACACTAGCCAAGGTTCGTGATGCGCGAAGGAGCTGCTTCTGTCATAAAAGTGCACGAACACTGATTGCAGCTATAGCGACTCTCGATGTCAAGCTGAAGGCACCAAGCGGCACCAACGTCACCATCAAGGGCAAGCAAGGCTTCGATGGCGCAACCGCAGGCTCCGTATGTCCTTCAATGTGGATAGCAGTGAATTGCTGGCTAACACGCGCGACAGATCGAGGGCAAGCACACACTCAAGCCTCAGGGTACGCAGATAACATCTCCTACGTCTTCAAACTCCACAGTAGATTCAGCACCAGCACCCACATCAACACCAGCTTCGAAAAAGAAAGTAAAGCAAAAGAAACAGTCGCGGGAGCAAAAGGCGTTCTTGCGTAACACGGCATTTTTCATGACGCTTCCCTCACCTCTACGCACAAAATTATATCTATTCGCTTACGGCGCACCGACTGGCGATGGCACAAAGGGAGAATTTGGGCTGACGTACAAAACCAAAGGCGTGACCATCACCCAGGCTTGGTCGACCGCATCTCTGCTTGACAGCAAGGTCGAGCTTGTGGACGCTGTTGCTCCAGGTGTCAAGGTTGAGCTCCAAAACCTCTGGAACCCATCCAAGGAGGGCTCCGCCGCCCAGAAGGTCAACGCTGCCTTCAAGAACCCAAATGTCCACGCTCGCTCGTTCGTCAACTACGGCACCGCCAAGGGCAACATCGATGCCATCGTTGACTTCGTTGCTGGCTCTGACGGTTTCCTCGTCGGAGGTGAGGCTGGCTACGATGTGCAGAAGGCTGCCGTCACCAGATACTCCCTCGGTCTCGGTTACCAGACCCCAAGCTACGTTGCCAGCATTGTCGGTACCCAGAACCTGACCACCATCGCTGCAAGCTACTATCAGAAGGTCAACTCGGCCGTCGAGGTCGGTGCTAAGGCTGGTTACGATGTGCAGGCACAGAAGGCCAGCGGTCTTGAGCTCGCTTCCAAGTACAAGCTTGACCCTCTGTCATTCGCCAAGGTGAGCATACAGTCCCCCTCATTGCTCCCTTCCACTGACACGTCCACAGGCCAAGATCAATGACCGCGGTATCGCCGCTCTTGCCTACAGCACCAAGCTCAACGCAGGCACCACTCTCGGCCTTGGTCTTTCGCTCGACACCAAGTCGCTCAACGAGGCTGGCCACAAGGTCGGTACCTCGCTCACTTTCGAGGGTTAGATGTAGCTATAGATATTGCATGGAGATTGTGAGAGGGGTGAAGTAAAGCATACCGGAGCTCAGGAGGATTGCTTTCGGAATTGGAGGAGTTACACACTGCTCGTTTCTTTAGCTACCGGCTTCGCTGGCTCATGATATACCCATTGTACCAACTCATATATGTAATACATGCCCATCCGACTGCCTCTTCATGTTGTGGTTTTGACGTGCCACGTGCTCGGTCAACGATGTGCCGTGGGGTTTCCCCATAGTCTCCGCGTGGTCGGCCTGCTGACCTCGCTTCTGCAACAACGACATTTCTTCGGCACAATTAGATCGCAAGCGATGTCAGCCATGGTCAAAGGTCAAAGATCGTAAGGCCAAGCACGGCGATACCTTGCTGCCACGCCCACTAAGCCTCACCAGACGCGCGCAGTGGATCAGGCCAAGCGCGAGACTGGAGACTTGTTTCCAATGTCTGGCGGCCGCTGTCAAGACGACTCCAGCACTTCGCACAACTGGCATGTTATGATCTCGCACGAGTTGGTGTATATCCGCTCACTCGGAGGAGCAGATCCTCTAGCGCATGTATCCAGCTGCACATAATCAGGATTAACAAGAGGAGATCATCTGCCGCGATGCGATGCCACTTCTGATCCGCGATCGTCTTACCACACGCGCTGCCCGCACCACAGATCTGCCGCAGCCTAAAGACACTGCCTCGTTAGCATGTCTTCGCCAAGTTGGTGCATTAGGCTCTACGATGCTCGTCATACCATAGCGCCACCAGAAAAGTATATACTAGTTCACTGTCGCACTTGAATTGTGTCGAGACATTTGGCTGACAAAAATTGGTCGTTCCACTTACCCAAGCAGCCGATATGTGGTCATCTAGACTAATCGCAGGTCTGGCACTTGCAGGAAGCGTGTCTGCAGTGTCACCTACAGTGGGCCTCGACTATGCAACTTACGAAGGAACACAACTCAACAATGGCATTACACAATGGCTCGGCCTTCGATATGCCGCCCCTCCAGTGGGCGACCTGCGATTCGCAGCACCACAAGATCCACTTAAGGAGAACAGTACCGTATCGGCAGCGGAACATGGCAAGGTATGCTTGGCGACAGGTGCGACAGGAAGTGTCGCCCCGGATGATGAGAAGGACGAAGACTGTTTGTTCTTGGATGTGTATGCGCCGAGCAATGCCACGGCAGAGAGCGAACTACCTGTGTTCTTTTTCATTCAAGGTGGAGGTTTCAATTCACTGAGCAATGCGAACTATAATGGTTCCGGAATTGTCCTAGCTGCCGAGTATGATGCGATTGTCGTTGTTCTGAACTATCGTGTCGGAATCTATGGCTTCCTGGCTGGTGCAGAAGTCGAGAAGGACGGTAGCATCAATGCTGGACTTCACGATCAAAGAAAAGCGTTGGAGTGGGTGCAGAAGTACATCTGTCAGTTCGGAGGTAACCCCAAGCATGTTACACTCGGAGGTGCTAGCGCAGGAGCACAGAGTGTAGTCTTGCACGTCACAGCCTACGGAGGACGTGATGATGGACTCTTCCACGCCTCAGCAGCTGAATCTCAATCATTCTCGGCTCTGCGAACAATCGAAGAGTCCCAGTTCGCCTACGATAACATTGTCATCCGCACAGGCTGCACATCAAGCAACGACACTCTAGCATGCCTTCGAAATCTCACAGCCACTGAGCTCCAATACGAAAACTTCGTCACCCCCTTTCCCGGCGCTCAAAAAGCACCTCTCTACATGTTCGGCCCAGTCCTCGACTACGACTTCATCAGCGACTACACCATCAGTCTCTACGAACAAGGCAAATTCATCAAAGTTCCCGCCATCTACGGCGGCGCAACAAACGAAGGCACGGGCTTCGCATACAAGAATATCTCCACCTACGGCCAAAGCAGCACCTTCCTGCAATCTCAATTCCCCGCTCTAACGCCCTCTCAACTCGGCAAGATCAACTCTTTGTACCCCGTCGAAGACACAATCCAGAACTTCCCCAACGCCAGCCGTTTCTGGCGTCAAGCATCTGATGCTTACGGCGATTTGCGGTATACTTGCCCCGGTCAACTCGTCTCCGGGCTTCTGACAAACTACTCCGTCCCCTCATGGAACTACCACTGGAACGTCATCGATCCTCCCGCGAACGCCAGCGGAGACGGTGTAAAGCACACAATCGATGTTCAAGCCATTTTCGGCCCCGAGTATACCCTGGGCGACGCACCAGATAGCTACAAAGTTGGAGGCGTGAATCATGCTATTGTGGATGTTGCCCAAGGGTACTGGACGAGTTTTATCAGGACGTTTGATCCTAATGCGAGTAGGAGAGCGGGGACGCCGGTGTGGGAGGAGTGGGCGAGCAGTGGGTTGGATGGGAGGAGGTTGAGGTTTGAGACGAATAGTACGGCGATGGAGGGGATTAGTCTGAAGCAGGTCGAGAAGTGCGAGTTCACGACTAGTATTGGGGTTGCGATTAAGCAGTAGAATTAGATCTAACGCTTTGAATAATCATGATGCATGATGTCCGATCCATGATATGCTCAACTTTATAACGGCCCTCTGGCTCTATCTTCTCTGTTTCTGGGTATCTTCTCATGCCACTCCCTCGTCCCCTCCATGCAAGTCTACACATCTCCAACATCAACCTTCTTCTTCCCCGGCGCAACATGTTGTCTCCCTCCACTCGCAGAAAACAACCCCGTGATCGCCGCAATCCCACCCAACACACCCCCAATCACAAAAAAATTAAACAACGTACTCCCTCCTCCCTGATCATCGAAACTCGCCCCTTGCTTCCTCCTCATCCTCGCTCTGACCCGATTCCTCTCCACCCTCTCCTGCAAGATCTGCTCATGCGTTTTAAAATGCCCTTGCGCATCGAAATGCGGCACATCGTCTGCAAACCCCTGCGTGAAACCTCCCGGGCCCATGCCTCCACCGACGTTGTTGGAAGCTGCTCGGCCTCGGGCTTCGTGCGTGTGCGAGGCTTTCTCGCTGGCTTCTTGGCGTTTGGCGCCTTGGTCGCCCCAGCCGCCGCTGCGGTAGAAGGAGGGTGGGGGGCCTTTGAATTGTGTGCGGCGGCGGCTGAGGCCGGAGGGAGAGCGGCCGCCGGGGCTGGAGGCCATGTGGCTTGAGTGGGAGCCGGAGTAGGCTGGTCCGCCTCCAGGGCCAGCTCCGCCGGATGGGGAGGAGCGGAGGAAGTCGCGGTCGTAGCGCTGTTTCTTTTCAGCGGAACCAAGTGTTGCGTAGGCTTCGGAGATTTTGACGAAGCGCTGCGAGGCATCTGGGTCGTTGGGGTGGAGATCGGGATGGTTGGCTTTGGAGAGCGTGTAGAAGGATCTATAGCAATACTGTCAGTACATTTCAATGCATTATTTGCTGGACTGACATACTTCTTGATCTCTTTTGGCGTAGCATTAGTAGAAACTTTCAGCGTCTCGTAGTGGTTGGGCATTTCAGCCCTTTGACCTGCTGAAGCATGAAAGAGTCGCGTGGACGGCGAGGCGAAGGGGTGGAGGCGGTGGCGGAGGAGTGGCCGACATGGTGTCGCTGTCCGCCTGACAACGCATGATCGCACAATCATGCCAGAGAGCGGACATTGACAAGAAGAGCAGTAATGACTTGGGTAAGAAGATAGCTAGGATCGAACGTTTGACAATGTCGACAAGACATGATGTAAACGAAGCTTATATTGACTTATGATCGCTATAGCATGCCGTAGCTTAGAGGAGTTACCTCATCCGACCACTGCTCGGGCATTGACCAATTTGAGGGCTCTACAGGGCGAAACTTCTTCCCGGAACGCTTGAGCTCAGCTCCGAAGTTGCCTTGAGGCACGAACAGAGTGTCTTCGTCATCTTCATCATCCATATCACCCGGGAACGCTGGGCTCATCAATCTTCCATCGTCAACATTCCCAGAGTTCGATCCTGTCGAATTAGAGAGGTTGGACGGCACTTTCGTGGCACTCTGCTTGACTGATCTAGCTGCTAACCTCTTGCTACCACGTCCTGGTAACGCCTTGCTCGGTTTCGCAAGCACCATCTCCGCCTCTAGAATGGTCTTGACATTTGTGCAAGCACCATATATTGTAACTTTCTTCAGACCTAAGCAAAAGTCAGCTCGATGTACGGATCGTATTTGTAGAGTCGCCATACCTCTCATTGACCTCAGCTGGATTACGGCGGGCACACCTAGCATGTCTGGCCATTTTCGCAGATACAGCTTCCTTCTTCCCAGCCAAACGGAGCTGAACTCGTGGTCCTACATCGTGATGTCCATGGTTCGCAGGCTCTTCAGTGTCTTCAGTGTCTTGATCGTGGGAGAGATGTTTTTGCTAAAGGGCCCCGCTGGCTCACGATGCTCCCTTGGATGGACGATGAAGCTTATGTGACGGACCAGATTCAGTCTATACTCTGGCGTTTTGGCTAAGAAAAGCTGCAGATCCTCGAAAGTGCGAAAGATGAAATTTGTGTTCTGGTAAAATACTGCGAGCGCTTCTTTGCTGACTTGTTTGCTGACTTGTGACAAGGGAAGGTGGTCATTGAGGAAGGGTCCCTCGATGAAGTTCTTTGCCTGATTGATGTGGCTGCGCATTATAGATTCCGGTGTCAGGAGTCAATGGGAACCAGGCTTGTGTCATATCAAGTCGGTGAAGATCCTTGGTTTTGGCGATTAGATGTGTGACTCGACGAGCTCTCCCAGAACCCCTGTTCACTAATTGCTCGAGTGCCACGCCACTTGATAGAGTCCTGAGGATATGTCGATATATCTTGTCGCGAAGGTAGATACAGAAGCGGGAAGTGCTTTGATGTTCTTGCGCTGCTAGACATGTTTGGTCTTCCGCTGCTCGGTATCCTTAGGATCTTCTCCACTCCGAGGAAAGCACGAGCTGCGCTGTTAGAGACGACCTATGTGTCGGTATCAAACTTTCGATTGTCGTATACTGAGCGTCTACTGACTCTGATCATAGGTACTTCCAGCTATGAGAAACAGCTCCGGAATCCAGAACGTAAGGCATTGACTGTATACGTACGTCCATTAGTGGCTCCTCTTGTAGCAAGGTCGATTGCTCGGTGATTCTATTAGAGAAAGTGTTAGAGGACCTAGTTGAATGCGTCTCGCTATGAGATAGGTCCACCAGCACAAACTACTGCTATGACAGCTATTTTCGGTGTTACAAGCGGTGGCCTTGTCTCACTACGGATATAAGGGCGATCAGGCTACAGACATTATTAAGAAGCTCGTCCCAAGCACTGGGAAGTGTCGTCTCTACTATTCTGAGGGTCGCTAAATGCTTCATCGGCCTACTAGTCATGTTGCTGCCGGAGTCTCCTCGCTTGAATTTGTGCATCCTCGCTCGAATTTGGACTATGTCAAGACTGACTTGAACGAGAGGACGTGTAGTGTAAGCCAGACCTTGAGTAGGAGATCGGTCCTTGGCGATAGTAGTAGCTTTTGTTGTGCCTTCTAATGCTTGGTAGTAGAGTAAAGATATCCAATTTGACCTCGAAGTCGGGGATCTCTTTTATATACTAGCATCAGGCACCAGTCCCGCGTCAATATAGTGAATAGGACTGTTCACCTGCGGTCCTTCGATTATATGCAAGCATATTCACCCGATACATATCTAAACTAATACTGTCTGACTAGGCAATGAGATATCGCATCTGTTGATTGCTATTCACTACCAGTCTATTAATAGAATACGTATGTTAGAAGCGAAGTCAGACGAGTGGCGCCGTCTAATACATGTTAGTATTTCGCTCGAAGCCGAAGACTACACGACTGTTTGCTCGAGCATGCTATAGCGGTTCACTACTATATATAGCACTCTAAGATTCACTTCTGAGAACGGACGACTAGAAGCGGCCTACGGATACAGCATATTCAGTGTGTGTTGAAACCTAAATATAAGTCGAAAACTAGCAAAGCGTATAGATTGCTAAATCTGTTGATTAGAGACTACTAGTGTAAGTGTATAAATCTAAGCTGTTAGTCTAGTGATACGCACTCGACGCAACCTAGCTAGAGTCTATGCCTATATATCAGCCATTGTCCTAGAAGCTTACTAAGATAACGACATATGTTTAGTGTTATAAGCTTGAAGCATACGCCGATACGATCTAGCAATCGACGGTGCTTTATTCTTACTAGGTCGGCTTGTTACTAATTCCTGGTCACTTAACTGAGTTATAGTAGCTTGACACGGTCGTGGCTGTACATAGGCGTCTCGAACCTTCCGTCTAGCAACAAGTCTTAGTATCTTACTACGACTGGGTAAGCTACATGTTCCGTAATCGTTCGTAGGTCGTGGCTGTCTATGTAGAGGTAGTATTCTCGCCTCGGCGCATTGAAGTGAATTTACTTAGATACTTTGTCCGCCACGATGTCGTGTCGGTGGTTTTATAACCCTTCGTCCGAATACGGTACTACCGTCCTAGCGTACGTTTCACTGTTGAGGACACGACGCGACACGGCGTCGTTACTGAGCTGACACGAGTTCGGTAGCACGATCGATCATTGTGTGGTCGTAACGAGAAAGTGCAAACTGTGGACCTAGATAGAGCCTCTCCAGAAACAGGAGCTGGCCAAGACCGGGGAGCGGCTTGACGCGCGAGCCGAAACACGTCCTGCGTGTTTGTATCGAAATCTTCTCCCCTGCTTCATAGTTGAACTTTTCACATTCCTCGTCGATAACGAAGTCTAGACCCAAACGTGCGGTCTACTACGGCACGAGGATTCGAGGAGCAATCCCTACTGCCGTGGGACGCCCGAGACCCGAGTGAAGCGACACCTATAAGGAGACCGCATGCGTCACGTCTTACATAACAAAAACCGAGAAAAGGCTATTTCTTGCCACGCACTCTTCACGCTAGACTTCTATGGTAACAGAATCCAGGTACCACAGATCTGCCATGCACAGTTTGTGGGCATCTTGTCCTAGTATACGTGCCAGTGCTCCATTATTGTGTCGTGTTGCAAGAGTATATAGGAAAACCCACGTCACATGTCGGTAAAACATTGGTAGGTCGAAGCAGCTTTCTTTAGTTTCATCACTTTCGTTCACTTCTTGGTACGCGTAATGGAGCATCAAAGGCAAAACTCAAGTCCGAGCGAACCGGACGACGAACCAGATATCAGCAACACTATTGGCGGTGCAGAGCGGGAGAGAAGAGCACGAGTACGATTCGACTCAAATGCTGCAGCACGTCCACCAACAAATGCCCATGTTCCTTCTGTGCCTTCTGCAGCCGTCACTCAGGATCAAGTTAGTGTGCCAATAAGGCCACATCCAATTCTCCGAGGAAACTCAAGAGAAGCTGTGCCGACTCAAATCAGCAACGATGGATCAGATCAGGTTGCAACAGACAGAGCAGCTGCAGCTGCCCAAAGCCGAGGAAACGCTATGGCGAATACAGTGCGAAGAGAGTCGCCTCCCGGCTCTCGTGGCTCCTTCGAGTCCACTGCACAGACAGAAGATGGTGACAGCGACTACGAACTCCTTAGCCATCCGCGAGGCATACGGCTGAAGCCTATTGGAAACAATGGCTATAGCGGACTGGGGCAGCACTCTCACAGCCTAAGCCACGACACATTGGTGGGTACATCATCACAGGACCCCTTTGCGACGGATTTGGAGTCAGGGCAGTCACAAGATAGCACCGGAGAAGCGGATGCACAGCAGAAGCAGAAACCTGAGCTGGATCAGATCTTCAATGGATACGTCGATGGATCATACAACGTCCCCAAGCCGGAGAATTATCGTGGAGGCGTCCTCTCTCAGCTGCTCAAACTCCAAAAGCAGGCTGACATTGGAAGCTGGCGGGACTTGTCACCGACCATGCCCGGTCCTAGTACTCCCGGGCATCCAAGGGGAGGCTCTGAATCTTCTGGCACGAATACGCCTGGTCGACGGAAATGGTATGACCAGCAAAATGACTCTCGCGATACTTTGGCCACGCTCATCGGAGCATCGAAGACTCTGGCAACGCCTGCCAATCCGAATGGCGATGGCAGAACACCCAGGCCAAAGGGAAAGCGCAATGGCAGCATGGCCAATCGTCTGAGTGCCATGTTCAAGCAAGAAGAGTCGCAAGTGAAGATGCACATCTCTGGCATTCTTGCACGGCAAGAATTTATTCTCAAGATGTGTAGAGCGCTCATGCTTTACGGCGCTCCAACCCATCGCCTGGAAGAATACCTGACGATGACTGCGCGAGCCCTAGAGATCGAAGCCCAGTTCTTATACATTCCAGGTTGCATGATCATCTCCTTTGATGACGCTACCACGCACACAACCGAAGTTAAGCTCGTCCGACTTGCTCAGGGCATTGACTTGGGACGACTGAAAGATGTACACCGCGTGTACAAGGAGGTCATTCACGATGTCATCAGCGTGGAGGAAGCCACCGGACAGCTTGACGAGTTTATGGCGAAGAAGCCGAAATTCCATCCTTGGATACGAGTGCTGGTATTTGGCTTGACAAGTGTCGCCGCCGCTCCTTTCTCGTTTAAGGCCCGCATGATCGATCTGCCGCTGTGCTTCTTCTTCGGCTGCCTAGTGGGAGCCTTGCAACTCATTCTCGCGCCCAAATCACCACTTTACAGCAACGTTTTCGAGGTCAGCGCGACCGTACTGGTGAGCTTCTTAGCGAGAGCATTTGGCAGCATTCGAGGTGGTGACCTGTTTTGCTTCTCCGCACTCGCACAGGGTGGAATCGTGATGCTGCTGCCCGGATACATGTTCCTTTCATCTTCACTGGAACTGCAAGCACGCGCGATCGTCCCAGGCTCGATTCGAATCGTCTATGGAGTGGTCTACTCTCTACTTCTGGGATTCGGCATCACCATCGGTGCCGTGCTTTACGGTCTTATGGATTCACATGCTACATCGCAACTGCAATGCTCGAATCCGATGCCAGGAACTTATGGCTTCATCTTCGTTCCACCGTTCGTGCTCTGCATCAGTATTCTCTACCAGGCCAAGTGGAAGCAAATGCCAATTATGGTGATTGTGGCTTTCGCAGGCTATGTGGTGAACTATTACAGCAGCCTGCGCTTTTCTTCGAGTCCTCAGATCGCAAGCACCCTTGGCGCGTTTGCAGTCGGTGCTCTCGCGAACTTATACTCCAGATTCAGGCATGGTGTAGCTGCTGCTATTCTGGTTCCTGCAATCTTCACACAAGTCCCTGGAGGTCTAGCCAGTACCGGCGGCCTGCTGAGTGGACTTCGTGTTGCAAACGAGATTACAAATGCCACAACAAATGTTGATGGAACGAGCTACGAGGCGCTGGGCGTCGGATACGGTGCAAGCTCGAATGAACTTGTGTTCAATGTCGCCGGATCGATGATACAGATCGCGGTTGGTATTACAGTTGGCCTTTTCTTGAGCGCTTTGGTTGTGTACCCTCTTGGAAAGAGGAGAAGCGGGCTTTTCAGCTTCTAAGACAAAAAGTTATATCATAGAGATACAGCGATCACGGAGGAGATCTGCTTAACGAGAACCACGACATGTAAGATATAGTTAGGAAAGCATAATGGAAGCACGTTCCATCTCGGCACACCCACGCCAAGGCCAATGGCTCCTTCTCCACCTTTCCTGAGACTCCAACTTCTGACATTGTCATTAATCATCGGACACCATCTTGCACTCTCGTAACGCGTGGCAAGCAGCAAGACCAGCTCCACGTGCATAGTAGCGAGATAGATTGCCGCGAAGAGATCAGCAATGAGCGAGAGCTCTATGGCGGCATCACGACTTCGCTCATTCGGCAAGCTTGTGCCCGAGCTAGACTCTGCCTTGAGAGCCTTCCAAAGCTCAGATGCCAACTTCCGGATCTTCAAGACTATTCATCCATCTTTCGAAGCTCCTCAAGAGCCATCACGACCACCTCAAGATGAATCGCCAAAGACCTTGTTCATCCTGGATTCGTCTTTCAACCCGCCATCGATAGCTCACAGGACACTTGCTCAGTCAGCCCTGGAGAAAAGTGCTTCTGACAAATTCACAAAGCCGCATCGTCTGCTCCTACTCTTCGCGATCATGAACGCAGACAAGGCGCCTTCGCCTGCTTCATTCGAGCAGCGTCTAGCATTGATGACTGTTTTTGCGAAAGACCTCCAAGACTCTCTGAAGCAGGATTCGCAGAAGTTTGAGCTTATTCCGATTGATATTGGTGTGACGAAATTACCATACTATACCGACAAGTCGAGAGTCATCGAGACGGAAGGCCAGGAGTGGTATCCAGACAAGCCTCACCATATCCATCTTGTTGGCTATGACACTTTGACACGATTCTTCGGAGCCAAGTACTATAAGGAGTTTGACCCACCTTTTGCTGCTCTCAATCCTTACTTTGACGCTGGACACAGACTGCGAGTTACGCTTCGCCCTGATGAAGAATATGGAACAGTCGATGAACAAAAGGCTTTTGCGAAGAAGCTAGAGACTGGCGAGATGGCGAAAGACGGTGGCAAGCCTGAGTGGGCGAAGCAAGTCGAACTGGTGCCACCGAATGCCAAAGCTGGGGTGAGCAGCACGAAGATCCGCAAAGCTGCCAAGGCAAGAGACTGGGAGACTGTGAAGCAGCTATGTACACCGGGAGTGGCTGAATGGGTACAACAAGAGTCACTTTACGAAGGAGATGATCGAGGCGCTAAGATGGCCTGAAGGCGTACTCGCTCGATAACTATCAGTCGCCAAGTCTTCACATTCAGGCACCTCTACAGCTTCATGCAGCCTCACATCGAGTCAGTCAGCACGCTAACCTTTTTCGGCCGAGCCAACGCCACGTCGAGAGAGCTACACCGGTATCACGCGAGCTGAATTGCTATCCTGCACTAGCCAATAGGAGCTCGGCCTACGTAGACCTTACGCCGTGCCACAGCATACACGTCTGACTACTCTTCCAGGATGCTTGCCAAACACAATCACAAGATCAAGCTAGCTCCAAGCTCCATCTCTGAACGCAGCTGAAACAACCAAGCCACTCACTTACGTAGAACACATACTATTCTCATGGCAAGCTGGGTATGCACAGGCTGCCTCGAGAAGAACCCCGGCGCCCCAGCCCACTGCTCCAGCTGTGAAGAACTCACATGCTCAGACTGTCTCCTCACAAACGGCGGACAGTGGTACTCTCACAGACATGGTCCCCTGCGACAACAATACATCCAAGCTTTCCAGCGGAACCTCATAGCCCCAGAACTATGGTCCGAGCAACTCTCACCACCTACAAATGCGCAGCAGATCATGGAGCTTGCAAATGACTACTGGTTCGGTTTGAGGCAGAGGCAAGGCGATGGGTTTGCTGCGCATCGAAGAGTTTGTACGGATCGGGGATTCGCGGAGGCGTTTGGGCATGAGGACGATGATTACAAGTGGATTGCTGGTGGGCAGTGGCAGACTGCGATGGCGCTGATTTGGTATTTTGCTGATGCGGAGAATTATGCGGTTGTGGATGAGGAGGCGTCAGTGCCGTGGGAGGATGAGTGGTATGATGATTTGGATGAGGATGAGTTGCAGGTCATGGCTGCGGAGATGATGGGGAGGTGAAGGCGAGCGGTGTTGAAGTCCGGATCTCTGCTCTGTCCTTGGTATGTCTCAGCTCTGTTCACATCAAACAGCTCCGCTCGTCTCTCGGTCTCACGCCGAGCCTCGCCGTCTTTGATGTTCGCACTGTTCTTGAAGCACGCTTTCGTGCTGCACCAGACATTCTAAGACCACATGCTTGCTTGATGTGGGAAGTCATTCTGTTCAAGCTCAACGTGAGCTTTTCAAGCCTGCAAGCCTTGCTTCCCGATTCCACCTATTGTTATGCTTCAAGGTGACGTGTCATTATTGGTCATCTCCTCTGTGGCCCGCGAGTATACAAGGCATAGGCCGATGAATGCTTCTAGTCCTCCTGTTCACTTCACTTCTGGTGTTGAGCCTATGCCGTTTTCTGCCGCAGGGCACTGTCTCCTTCTTGGCGATATTGCCTCAGTCACTGTTGATCTCGATCACCTCGGGCTTCCGACGTGGTGGCAGATTAGTCGTCGGAGTCTGGCTAACGCCAGCATCATCGATGGTCAGAAGGACATCTCCAGAAGCGGGAAGATTGCGTGCACGCTTGTTTGGTTTCTCGTCGCGGTCTTCGACGTGCTCGCGCTTGATATTGCTGGCATTGGCCTAGAGTGGTACGGTCAGACAAAATCATCTTCACTTTCATATGCCACCGAATCGACATACTTTGAACTCCCTTATCTGTCTCTGAAGCTCACGTATCTCCTCACTTGTCAACTCTTCCCTCTTCTCGAGTGGTGGAGGGGATGGAGTGCGAGGAACGATCGACTCAGACTTGAGCGCCTCTAGACATGGCTTTAGCGCAAACTGGTAACCAGAACTATGGGCTCACTTACCAAGGGAGCGGTACTTGAAGACGTAAGTAGCCACTGGAACTTCTTGGGGATCTACGAAAGTCGCGTGACGACGCACACGTCCACTTATCTGCCGCTCGACCTCGTCGAACCTGCTGTCACATCAGCAAAATACTGTCGAAGTTCGCATTGTGAGTGAGTACCCGACGCCATGCGATAGGGTCTGACCCTTCAAGGCCTTCTCTGATATGATCCCTGGTCCAGTTCTTCCTGCGTCATCGTACTTTCTCACTTGTTCTACGTTCTTGTGGTGGACCTCGATTCTGATGGTACCAATGCTCTTCGCAAGCGCCGTGTCGCGCTCTGCTGGCAGTCCGTCTGCTGTAGTCACGTCAACAGATGGTCGCCATCTCTCGTATGATGATTTGACGTACTCTGCCCGACTGCATCGAAGCGAAACCGTTGCAAGCGATTGCCAGACAGCGTGAGCCCCTCCATCACCCTCACGCAGCCTTTCTGAGCGATGGAGCTCGAGTACATACTTGAAGATGGGATCCTGACCCCGTCCATGTCAAGCTGGAAGTGTAGTCTGTCTCCGAGGCATTTGACTCCCTTCTTCACGCTGTACCTTATCGTGAAAAGCTGGCCCGATGTGACGCAAAGGTAACGAGTGATGGTCTTTGGTGACTCGTCGGCATCTACTTCTGTGAGCTCCTCAAGCGCTTGACCATTGACCTCGATGGTCACCTCAGCGCCGGGCAATGCATCATTGACGGCCATGCCGGCTGCCAGGCAGAATCTGGCTTTACTGCGTGGCGCGTGCTGATGGTGATCCGGTTTTGTGCTATCGTGCTGTCGCCAGCATCAAGAGTTGAATGCTGTTGTAGCAACAGAAAGAAAGGTTCTGAGATGGTGTGTGTGCAGATTTGCACTAGTCACGCGCAAAGTGAAGCTGCGTCAAAGAATCAGCCTCATGCAGTCGAGCTGTGAAAGTTTCTGCGTGTGCTCAAATAAGACAGGGACATAAATGAGACGCGAATTGAAAAGTGAAGCAGAAGGGATGAGAGGAGATTGGTACCTTCCACAACTGTATATGTTTACCTCGTGCTAGCGTCGATGTGTATGCCGCCGAGGAAAGCGCGCAAATCAAAGATCCCATCAGCACCACCGCCTCTGTCGTACTATTAGTTAAGCTCAATCACCTCAATCTCCCGCGCTAGAGGACCGGCCACTGAAGTCTCCCGGAATGAACCAGCTCCATCGATCTCGAGTTGCGTGCCTCCTGCAGCTGGACGGCGGACTTTGCGAGGACGTGGGTTGTCGTCCTCTCGCTCGCGCTTGATCTTCTCGGCTAAGGCCTCCTTCTCCTGTCATTGGATCAGCGTGACATCTCGTGGGCAGCGGCACGATAGGGCGCACATTGTTTGCTCTTGCTTGATTGTGCAGTTCTTTGAGCTCTTCTCGACTCAAAGACTCAAAGTCGCGGTCTTCGAGCGATGGTGGAGGAGGTGTGCGTTCTACGGTCATCAGGTCTTTGAGATCGGCTGCAGTCCGAGGATGTCAGTGATAGGAACTATGTGGGCATAGAGGTCCATACCCAGTGAGCGGTAGCGGAATTCGTATGTGGCTATCGGCACGGATGCTCCGTTGTCGTCGACCGTGAGATAACTGAAGGTGTACTGTTTGCATCCTAGCCGGCTCTCGATAGGCTCTTCTAGACTGTAACATGTTTAGCGCAGCAGTTTCGGCGAAGAGTCTTGCCACGCACCAGACACTATGAGAAAGCGCTTCGCCTTTCAACGCCTTTTCGGAAATGGCGCCGATGTCCTTGGGACCTGCACGAGAGGAGCTTGATCGCGCGGAGAGCTTGATATCCTTGATACAGCATACCACCAGGCGGATTGTGCCCAGCCGTTCGACCAGCCGCACCTCTTCCTCCGTTTGGCGAACATCGCAGACTATCAGTGGTCAGCCGCCTGGAGTGTTAATGCTAGCGCAGCGACTCACTGGTGTCGATCCTGGCAAACTTGAACATTCGAAGTTGAGCCTGCTCTGTTTGGCAACCTCTGAACACCCGGTGGTCATCCCATTTGCGGCAGTCGGCCCACTCCATCATGAAAGAAGCCAGAACCTCACCATCAATCACACACCGCAAGTGAAGACCTTCTCCTGCCATGCTGAAGCCCTTTGGGATCGTCGCTTTGATCGAGAAAGTCTTGTTGGTCTCAGCTTCGATGTAGGGAACGATACTTGCGGCACCGTCCGTCCTGCCACGGTCTTCGTACTCCTTCAATGGCTTTCCGTCGACTTCAACAGTCACCTGCAGAGTACCGCCATGGTGTCTCTGTTCTTGTCAGTTCGATTCGTGTATATCATCCAAGTTGCTCTCCTGCGTTGGTGTGGTAGAAGAACGTCTGATCTGTACAACGATCATGCCAGTGTCCAAGTGAGTCGGCCTTGTAAGTACAACCATTCAGGTGAAGTCTCAACTGAGCCACTTTGACAGACAGATCTGTGAGGCACATCGTCTATGCCAACGCAAGTGAGGAGTTGTGGTTAGTAGTGAGATTGGAAATCTCTACAGGCCAGCTCGATAGTCTCTGCTGAGTGCATCTGCAAACACGATGAACCCTCCGTATGAGAGCGATTAAGGTCGGCATCGGTCGCTTCCCGGTGCGCTTCTGTCTCATCTGGCGACTTCAATATGCTTGAGCAATCAGTCGGTCGCGCCATACGACCTCAGCGACGCTGCCCCTTCTCCCTCCATCGACTGCAAGTCCTGCGTACCAAGCAACCCCTCCATCTCCCCCACCCAGCTCTTCTCTTTCCTCCCAGCAAACCACCCCAACACCCCCTGCCCCAGCGCAAAAATCAAATTATCCACCGCCGCCCACCCAAACACCCGCCACCACGTCCTCAAGCACACCACAAACCACGAAAACCTTGTAAGCCCCTCCTTCGGCACATTGTCAGGAACATGAAACCAAAACTCCACCGGCGGAGCCACTCTCCAAAGAAAAGAGATTCCAACGAGCATGAAGATGAGAGCTTGTCTGCGAAGACCGGGGACCGAAAGTGATGAGGTGCGCAGAGCTCGAGATCGGTGGGTTTCGAGGAGTTGGGCAAAGAATGCTGCGAGACCGATGAATTTGATTGGGGTGCTGAAGAAGTATATCCAGCTGCCGTTGAGGAGCTGTGAAGTCCAGTCTGGTTCGTCTCTGGGAATGAAAGCTAGGGCGATGGCGGGGATGAGGGTGAGGGTGAGGATGAAGAGGTATAGGATGATGGAGATGGATTTCTGCGCGGGTTTTGCGGGTGGGAGGGCCATGGTGTACCAGAATCTATTGTGCTGGAGGTCAGCTGCAGCTCTGAGGGGCGTGAGCGGCATGGACTGACAGTGTTAGTTGACCTATCATGGTGACTGCGAATTGGACGAGGTCCAGTGGAAAGAGGGTCACTGGTAGGTATTCTCCTTAGATTGTCGTCGCAGAACACGATCACCAGTGCTAGGGCCAAAGCGAGATGGTATGTTGCTACTGTCAGGTTGCAGAGGATGTAGAATGGAGATATGCCATTGCAGTTCTGCCTCGTCCTGATATGTCTGATCTGAGGGAGGAAAGATGCGGCGCTCAGCACCACAAGGATACTGGTAGGATGATCAGCATATGAACGTAGGGAATTCGTTAAAGAGATGTGCTCCTACAGTCTTGTGTATGTGTCAGCTATGAGCACGACGTTGTCAAAGCCTGCCATGGCGTATATCGTGGGGAGGTTGAATGTCTGCCTTCGACGACGCAGGGCGCGTGGCTTCAAGAAGAGGCATACTGTTCGCAGTGCTTAGGCGCGCGCTATGGTACATTCGTAAAGTTTGAAACTCACCTCAGCTCTGCAAATATAGAGCGGCGCGTACCGACTCGTAGCAAATCCTTTGCTCGATTGAGGCGCGATCCACGCCGCGATTGTGCATATAAAAGCGACCAGGAATAGATACGACTGCGCCTCGTAGCTTGGCGCTATGCGTTGGACCAAATGATGCATGCTACCTCTTCAAAAGTGGTTGATGTATTGGCGGAGAGATATGGTATCAAGCCTGTCCCCAGTCTTCCAAAAGTTTGATCATTGCGTCGCTTTTCTGGCGCAACCTTTCGTCTCTCGCGGTCGGTTCAGATATCATGTCATTTAGACGAGCCTCCTCGACCTCTCGTGCTATTGCAAGGCCCAGAGGTGCGTCAGCGCCATGCAATAGACAAATCTTCGCTGCATCAACATTTCGCTCCCTTACTGCACACTCCAGAGCGATCTGAGGTTCAGCCCCAGCTTTAAAGAGCGGTTCCAATGCGGGCGGGAAGCCTGGATTCAAGACGTCCCCGGCAGCTTTGGACAGGGGCGGATGACCAGAATCGCCATAGCGATTCGGATCCGCTCCCCTGCTCAGTAGTTCCTGCACAACAGCGAGATTTTGGCGATAGATAGCGGTGCATAGCGGAGTCCCCGCGTCTTCTGCATCGTGGAAGAAATCGCGGAGATCATCGGTGTCGGCGTGGATGTCCATCTCGTGTACATCCAGGAGGTGAGAAAGCATGGATAGAGCTTTTTCTTCGTCCTTACACTTCGAAACGTAATGTAGAGCGAGACTGCGAGCGGGATCTGCCCCTCTATCGACCAGGTGGTCGAAGAGCTCAATGTCCCCTTTTGCCGCAACGTTGCTCAAAACCTTCACTGAGTCGTCATAGCCACCAGGATACAATGCAAAGTCTGAAGCGGTGCGTCCGCGATTTACACGCTTGATATCAGCGCCGTGGTCAAGTAACCAGTCAAGCATGTCTCTGTCGTCCGCAAAGTTACTAGTGGGATATCAGTGTATGTGAAGATTAGATTCCTGGGAGATGCACATACTGGAGCACCATATGGCCTTGAGATTTGAGATCAGCACCGAAGTGGACCATGAGCTCCAACAACTCTCGGGGTTCGTGTCCTCGTAGCTTTATGCTATTTGCATCAGCGCCAAATTCCAGTAGACAGCGCATGACTTCAATCTTCTTGCCAGCGTCGCCAAGCACTTCTGTAGCAGTTGCCTTAGAAATGTGGCCTGTCGTCAGAAGATCTCTCATGGCCGTGAGATCTCCGGTGCTGGCGGCAGATCGTAAGCCCTCGGTGGTCTGATCGTCCTCTATCATTGTCCAAAAATGAAAGGCAAGAGCTGCGGTACCTGCACAGCAGGCAAGCTGGCAAAGACATGCTTGACCCCAAGCTTTAGTCTACGCGCTGTCTCAAGACCAGCGTGCCGCATGTCTACGGCACACGCGCCCGGAGAAGTGCTGTGTTTCAGAAACGATCGAGCACGGGATGTTGGAAAAGAGGCACCGAGTCACGTGAGCGTGTGCTTCGGCTTCTATCCGAGTTCCATCGCTGATGCTATGCCACAAGTCTACATGAACACCATCGAAAAGCTACGTATACCAACACTCGAAGCTACGGCAGAAGGATGAACGTTTGCATGATCCAGGAAGAGCACACCAGCGCTTAGACGCGCCCGCCTTCAGATCTTCAGATCATTTTGGCCAGGATTAACACATCGCGCGAAGTTCCAGGCATACCATCAAGATGCTATCATAGCTGGAGTCTCCAGGAAGAGCTGTGGGCTTCTTTTGCGGTACTCTTGTGCCATTCTTGAGCCAAAATGAACCTCACAGGCCAGGCTGAATACTCATATAGAGGCACGTGCATGCTTTTTCGCGGCATGCTTCTTCGCGGCGTAGTATGCTGCTTGCATGTGCCTCAATCCGCTACCATCAAGCTCGACTAGAGCTTAGACGCCAGTCTACCATTAGATCGCTGAATTTAGCTGGCGAGGCCTACTGTCATGCACAGGATGGAGCAAATCCTACGGGTAGCTGAGTCCTATTTGCAAGACTGAATCTGGACAACCATATCAGCGAGAATAAGTACAGCGAATGCCCATCAATTACGATGGCTGGAAAGCATCGAATCTACCTTGTCCCTTTATACCTCAAGCATCTCGTATCTGTCATGCGTCTATTCTTTCCCCAGCTCCTACCCCTTTTCGCCTTACTCATATCAGTACAGGGTGCCTCTCATATCAAGCGAGCGGATTCTCCCCTGCTCCGCTCAGATTCACTTGCTATTAGAAACGAACCGGTGGTACCATCTCGAGATGTTACTTGCGAGATCGGCGACACAAGTAAGCAAGCGTTGATGCCATAGTTAGTTCTTGCTGATGCCACAGTAGCTCCCAGGAGACGTAACATACCGACCCTCGATCACAATGATTCAATATCACGACGAGCGCCTGCAAAGAAAGCTCCACTAGACAATCCTAAGAGCGATACTGAACCCGCATACTTCGACTTCATCCAGAGCTTCGTCGATGAGCCTACATTATAAGAGATCGTGCCAGACAGAAGTCAATACGAGGCCTGGACGGTGAACTATGAAGGCAAAGTCATCCCGATAGGAGCCACGGGAGTTTGGCATCCCTTTGGAAGCAAGAAGCAAACTTTGTGATGCAAGGTCTGACTGGCTGCACGGCGATTATCACTGTCAGTCTGTAGTAAGTAATAGTGTGCATGCAGAATGCAACGACTAACGCCTTTCTCAGTCCTCTCGAGGCATTTGGGCAGGCCATTTGTGGGAAGGTTCACTTGAGATCAACGGCCCAAGTGCTTTCACCGAGAGATTTAAGCTGGGAGAGAAGGGCCAAAATGACCGCCCTTCAAAAGAATTCCAGGCTGTCGCTGTGGATATCTTTGGCGCCAGTACAACTGCCCGACAGAAGGAACAGAGACCGCTATGGATCAGCCTGGCCGATCTCAAGCGGGACAAAGATGATCCGTTCCAAGATGGCGCGGATGCTGAGATATTTCTGCTGACGAAGGCTGACAAGTAAGATTGTCTACAAGACACACACCCAGCTTATTCGAAGATACTGACGTGAGCTAGGGACGATCTAAGCATGGCACGCTATCCTGAACGTATCGCGCAGTTGCGCAAGAAATTCCGTCAGCTTGTTCCTGGCTCAAATTATGAAGAGAGAGTCTATTCACAATTGGATAAAGCTGTTCCAGCCGTTATCAGAGGCGTTATCGCGGTACAATACTCGCCTTATGATCACGACGGAGACGACGAGGACTGCACGCCTCAAGCTCGAGTGCGAGTCTTCAACGCCAGGAACAGAGAGCCGGCGATTGACAAGAGCTGGGCAGCTACTGGATCACAAGTGTCGACGAAAAGGAAGAGAAATGCATGCAGTAAGTTGACATACAGATCGATGTCGACCCGAGATCACTAACCGGTGAGTAGAACCACGCGACTCATGGCCTATCCAGAATGGCTATGTCGCCTTTGGGGACAGCTACGCAGCAGGCATGGGCACCGGCGTGACGACTTCTGACGCATGCCGCATCGGGACTGCTAACGTTGGAGATCTACTCCACGCTTACACAAACAATTCAAACGTAGACTATCAGCGACGAATGTGTTCCGGCGATACCACGACAGGCTTGAACCGCCAGATCGATGAATGGACAAATCCCCAGAAAGCCGATCTTGCCACTCTAACGATGGGTGGCAACGACGTGGGCTTCTCAGACATCGTATGGTACTGTGTAGTAGATCCCGTGTGGGTGCCTTGGTATACTTCATCGAATTGTAATGGCGCGAAAGAGAAGGCTATCAAGATGATGAAAGACGAAGGGAAAGACGGCATCAAAGCGAAGCTCTCGGCAGCCTATCGCAGAATCTTAGAGAAGTCGTCCAGAGAGGTAAGAACTTCAAAGATTTGTGCAGGGGTACGAGATCCTGACATGGTACCCGTAATCAGGATTTTCACCTGTATGTCTCTGGCTATCCGAGCGGATTTTGGAATACGGACGACATCCAGCCACTCGACTGCAAGTCGACCACTTTCAACTATTGGAGGCCATCCTACTGTCCCCACGTATTCCACGAATGCTATGGCTTGGACAACATCTATCTGGAAGTAAACCTGCGAACGGAGCTCAATGGTCTAGTATACTCTCTCAACCAGGTCATATACTCTGCCATACAGGACTTCAACTCGGCCATGGGACAGAATCAGGTCCATTTTGTGGATGTCGCTCGCTATTACGACAATCATCGCTGGTGCGAGCCAAATTCCAATCCAGAGTTTCACGAGCCAATGGCGAACCGATCAGATACTTGGTTCTTCCTGAGCGGATGGCCTGACGTTGGCGCCACTAGCGCAATCGGTGCTCTGACTGGAAAAGATCCTAGCGAGATAGCTGAAATTGCTGCACTTGTCAGCAAAGGCAAGATCGAGCTTCCCGCGCCCGACAGGTGTGACAGCGAGCAAGGTACCGATCCTGATCCATACAGCAAGTGGCTATGCAGAGTATCACAGAACATAACCGCAGATCCACAAGGCATTTTGGCAAAAACCTGGAAGGCAGCTAACGATGATATATCGGCCAAGAACCTCAATAGCCAGAGTATCGGGTTCTTCACGCCAACAAACCAGGTCAAGACCTTCCATCCTCGTACCCCTGGCATGATGGCATATCGCGACAGTATCGTAGAAGCCATCAAGAACGTCCAAACCTTTGGCGCCTCGGCGGTAAGCCCACCACCCAGACCGGTTCCTTCTCAGCCGAAAGCCTCTCCTTCGCCAAACCCTGAGCCGGCGGCACCACCAGCCACACCAAACTCACCGCAGCAAAGCTCTCCCGCCGAACCCGTCCTCGGCCAACTAGAATGCCACCCAGCCTCAAACGGACACGTGGACGTCGACAGTGGCAGCCAAGCCGCCTTCGCCGAAGAAGCCTGCGCCAAAAGCGACTCCCACACGATCAAGCCCGGCGATGCTTCCGCCAACATCCACCACGAGCCCGTAGAATTTCCCGGGTACATATACGATGTCTACTGGACAGACGACTGCCAGGGCGATGAAATGAATGCTGGCAAACCTCTGGCTGGTCCTGAAACGTGTGCCAGTCTTCTGAGCAGTACTTATAAGAATTGTCAGTCGCGCGTGTGCTGCAGATTTGTGATGCAGGACTAACTGGATGGCAGGTAATAATGGAGGTACTGGTGGGAAGATTAGAGCTGGATGTTTGACTTATGATTTTAGTGTTGGGAAGAAGTGATTGTAAAGAGGTTGGTGTTGGTGGAGGAGCTCTCGTGCGGGCGGGAGAGCTCTTGTGAGGGGTGTGTTCGAGTATGATAGCGCTATGAATGATGAGCTGACGAATGACACGCTTATGAATGATGATGATCAGGCATGCCGCTCATCGGGTTGGGGGCGTCTGTATTAATTGTAAGATGATAGTTGCTGTCGGGCTGCCGTCACCATGCTGTGAGATGAGTGGTATTCAGCAGTGGTCGGACTGATTCTGGATAGGTGTGCGGTCGC
The DNA here is from genome assembly GCA_024114885.1 of Septoria linicola. Classification (NCBI taxonomy): domain Eukaryota; kingdom Fungi; phylum Ascomycota; class Dothideomycetes; order Mycosphaerellales; family Mycosphaerellaceae; genus Septoria; species Septoria linicola. Next base: position 675,289 of record CP099428.1, on the reverse strand, counting down.
TGCTTGCTCATTCTAGTCATGCAGCTGCCAAAGGCGTGATGTGACGGTGGAAATGAACAAGATGGAGTCGGTCGGGATGTGGTGAACGCGCCGACGCGGTTCTCGCCGATGTCGTTCGGTCCGCATGACGGGGTTCCAATGCTTTTATTATTCTATCACGATTGCGATTGCGACATTCTCCACGGGCAGAGATAGGCGTTGCCGTAACTAGTGCCATCAGCGGAGAGCAGTAACGCAGTAGGTGGCTGAGAAACTCTTTCTTACATTCCATTCTCCATATACCTTCAGTTCCTCCACCATGTCGACGCTGTCCAACGCCTTCTCGTCCACATCCACTGCGACGGCCGTGGTGGTGCCCGGCCCGCCTGTGCAGGAGATCAGCTACAAGCAGCTCTACGCCGACATCCTGTCATTCCAGCACAAGCTCGCGAAGCTGGGAATTGTGCCTGGTGCTGCCGTCTCGATCGCCATTCCCAATAACTATGCCTTCATCGTGTCTTTCCTGGCCTCGGCATGGCAGCGAGGCATTGCCGCACCGCTGAACCCGGCATACAAACAGAGCGAATTCGAGTTCTACATTGATGATCTGTCGTCAGCATTGGTGTTGGTGCCGCAAGGACAGGCCGATGGTCCAGCTGTCAAGGCTGCAAAGCGATACAACGCTGCAGTAGCCGAGTGCTACCAAGATCCAAAGACGGGCGAGATTGTGCTGGATGTGAAGGATGAAGGAAAGCTTGCAGGGAATGGCAGTGTGCAGGTGGAGCAGGCACAGCCAGAGGACACGGCGCTGGTCCTGCACACTTCCGGCACCACAGGTAGACCAAAGGTATGGCTCGCGATCAAGTGGACCAGTATGGATGGACACTAACGTGAAGACAGGCCGTTCCTCTCTCCCACCGCAACCTCACAAGGACTATGCTGAACATCAAAACCACCTACGACCTCTCTGCCGCAGACCGGACAATGCTGGTCATGCCGCTCTTCCACGTCCACGGCCTCCTCGCAGGCTTCCTCGCTCCTCTCGCATCTGGTGGATCAGTCATTGTACCAGGCGCATTCTCGGCAAGCACATTCTGGAACCACTTTGTCACTCACAAGGCGAATTGGTACACTGCAGTGCCCACGATTCACCAGATCCTGCTCAAGACACCCTCCGCCTGGCCTAACCCGATCCCCAGCATTCGATTCATTCGCAGCTGCAGCAGTCCTCTCAGTCCCAAGATCTTCCACGACCTCGAATCTGCCTTCGAAGCACCAGTGCTAGAAGCATACGCCATGACCGAAGCATCACATCAAATGACATCAAACCCGCTCCCGAGCAAAGGAAAGAGAAAGCCTGGGTCTGTTGGTATTGGCCAAGGTGTGGAGGTTGTCGTTCTAGATGCCGCGGGCAACAAGGTGGCACAAGGCACGCAAGGCGAGATCTCGATCAAGGGAAACAACGTGACCGAGGGATACTTGAACAACGACAAGGCTAATCGAGAAGCATTCACGGATAGTGGGTACTTCAGGACCGGCGACCAAGGCTTCTTGGATGAGGAGGGCTATGTGATCATCACAGGCAGAATCAAGGAGCTCATCAACAAGGGCGGCGAGAAGATCAGCCCTATTGAGCTGGACAACACGTTAGCACAGCACCCAAAGGTTGCCGAAGCAGTATCCTTCGCCATACCAGATGAGCTGTACGGACAAGATGTTGGCGTTGCAATTGTGGTCAAGGATGGTCAGGATCTGACGAAAGAAGAGTTGATCGCGTACATGAAGGAGAAGGTTGCCAAATTCAAGGTGCCGAAGAAGGTGTACTTTGTACAGATAATGCCGAAGACCGCGACGGGCAAGATCCAGAGACGGAATATTGCAGATGCGATGTTGAAGTCGGAAGAACCAAAGGCGAAGTTGTAGATGAGGTATGTTGAAATATATTCGAGGATTTGATACCTCATTTACCTCTCTAGCAGCAGCTTCCCCATTTGGTCTGTGGATGCAGTGGAACGGACGTCACCACCTGAGATTAGTACCTGCCGGTCGAGGCAAGATCATACCTGTCGCACTCATCGTCGCGACATTGTTGACAACAACACGAGACTGTCACTCATCGCCATATCCACATCGCTTCATCTCCAATTTTTTGCCGGCGTTGAGCACTTTTCCAACTCAGCATGGTTCAAGTCAGAGACTTGAAACGTCGGACAGCGACCAACTATTGGAAACTCGAGCCTGCCCGGGCAACTCTACGTTCAGCCAGAAAAGACTTGGACGCGTTTTCTCATCCATACAAAAACGCGGGCGCCTCACTCGAGCAGCTCAATTATCACAGGACGCGCGCGGAACGGAGTCTCATATCATACGAAAGATACACTTTCGAAGAGCTTCTCAAATTCGCTGAGGATCGCCAATTGAGGACACCGGCGGTATACACGAAGGACGGCTTGATCGCGCTGCTTCATGATGAAGACGAGTTTCCCACTGCGGCAACTCCCACGCACTTTGATAGGCTGCCACTCGAACTCCGGCACATGGTGTACGACTACTATTTCTTGCCATTCCTCGCCTACATCCAGAACCAAGCAAGTCGGACTGGAGGTAGCCTCGTACCACCACCTCCCTTGGCGTGTACGAATCGCGCGATGCGCTATCAGGTCTTGGAGCAGCTCTACTCCCACGTGCGCTTCACATGTACGGCCCGAATCATGTCGGGTGAGGGACTGGGAAATCGCTTCTTTCAAACAGCACCAGACGGGATCTTAGCTCACGTCCAGAGATTGACTCTCAAGCGGAGAGCACAAGATAGAGAATACTGGCACATCAATCTGCCGCGAGGCGGCGAGAAGGTTTATCTTGTCGATTACGTCCCAGATCTCAGGATTCATCGCTGGAATTCATCCCGTCGCCACCTGTTCCGAAAGAACGAGATCCTCCAGACAAGACAGGAATTAGAGCGAGCGATCGATCACATGGTGCGTCACAACAACGGTCGTCTGGATTTGATGTGTTTCCAACTGTTGAAGCGGAGTATACAGTATTGAAGTGGCAGCATGAGCATAAAGTGCTGTGGGGGAAATGGTCGATCGCACATCAGAGGACGATGAGGCTTCGTGTTAAAAGGCCGGAGGTCTGAAGAGGGCTCATTGTCGCAGGTTCACTATCACTAGCTTCTAGGGAAGGCGGCGAGAATATGCATTCTTTCGTCAATCGAGGAGCGAAGGCAGAAGTTGACGTCGCCGTTGAACACGCTTAATCTTTCAGCCTAACTTCACAAAGCTCCCCACTCTGTTTCCTTAAGCCGAGATCGCTTCTATCAAGGACATGCATGCTTGCACTTTTGTATTCTAACACGTTTTGATGTCAGCCCTTCTTCTTCTAAGCCGACAAGCCTTCAGATCTTCCGTTCCTATCTTCTCATCAAGTCGAATCCAACAAACTCGCCAGTTCACAAGCTCAGTCGCAATCATGGGCAAGCAAGAATGGATGGTATGTAGCTGTACCTACATCCCGTAGCTAGCTACACTCTGCAATGCTCTGCAATACTCGACTCAAAGAAGAACACCTAAACTGATCACAATGTCCCGGACCAGGTCATCCTCCCCGACAAACCCGACGCCCTCGCATCCCGCATGGAAATCCGACCGTATGTCCTTTTCTCCTCCCACCATCCTCCTCCCCCACATCCTCTGACTCTCCTTCTTATCTAGCCAACACCTCGCCGCAATAAAACCCCACATCTCCTCGGGCCTTCTCGTCCTCGGCGGCGCCTCCCTCGACGAACCGCTGCAAGAAGGCCAACCCCCGAAGATCAATGGAAGTGTGTTGATGGCCGAGGCCGATACGAAAGAGGAGGTGATGGAGTTGGTGAAGAGTGATGTTTATTATACGAAGGGGGTTTGGGATGTTGAGAAGGTGAGTGGTGACTTTTGTTGACAGAGGGGAGAGGGGATGAGGAGGGGGAGGAGTGCTGGGTTGGGCTAATGCGTGGAGCAGATTCAGATATTCCCGTTCAAGAGTGCTGTGAGGGAGGCGTTGAAGTAGATGGGTTGTTGGTGGAGATGGGAGGGATGTGTTTGAACGATACGAGCGGGGAGAGCAGGGGGAAAAAGTACGCATGTGCAGCACTCAAGCTTTACTGAGAGGCTGTTATCAAGGTTGGCATTGCTTCCTTGTGTCGGAGGAATGGCTCGATCCCATGATGAAAGTGAACATATGAAGCTGAATTGCAAGACAGGAAATAACACGACATTGTGGCGATCAGAACTGAAGTCTTCCAAAGTTCACCCAGTCATCGTCCACGATTCATCGTCTATATCACCATCCGCATCCTCGCCGGAATCCTGATATCGCTCTCACTTTCTTTGAGAGATGGTCCACGCTAACGAAACCCACTGCTGGTGTGTCTTCGTATCTCCATCGTATGTAGGTGCTGTCATCTCAGCATTATCCTTCTTCAAAGACACCTGATCCGCCCGGATGGCCTTGTCCTGTGCCTGGTAAGAACTCAACTCGCTGCCAAGAAGCTTCACTCCAGTGACGAATATACCCGCGATGTACTTGAACTCCAGTTTCGGCTCCGACCCTGTGATCATATCGACGGTTTTCGTGGCAATGTTATCTCCAGGACAACAGTGGTACCACCAGGTCTGGGTAGCTTCTCGACACAATTCTTTGCCCCATCCTGGCACAAAGAATCCGGCGATCTCGTGAATTATCAGATAGACTACCGGGTCGAATGGATCAAGTTCAAAGGCCATGAAAGGCGCAATCAGGTTCATCTCCTCCTTGATGTTCAAGGTCATCTTCATCAAACCCATCCTTTTCCGAAGACCTTTCCAGTCATCGGTGAGGAAACCCAGAGAAAGAGAGTAGTCGGCGAGAGTCGCCATAAAGAGGTCGATGACAGATATTGTGTAATCGACCTCGATACGACCTTTGGCTAGACCTAGAATGCCGAAAATCTTGTCATAAGATCTCGTGCACTCTTGTGTAACGAAGAAGTCGACAGCTTTGTGAAACAGGTGATTGGATCGTGGGCGGTATGGTCTTTGCTCCCACCAAGGTGCATCAACTGCGACGTCTCAGCTCCGATGTCGCAGATCGACACCTTGGTTGCACGAACAGGCACCATTGTCGATGGGGAGATCACTCACTTCATTCAGCTCTTCGTGTAGCGAGTAGGTACTGTACACAATATTCACTTCCCTCCATATCGCTCCTTGATGCCAGAACCACGACCAACTCATTCCCATATCCTACTCCAGAGGCGGAAGAAACCCTGCAACTCCACTCGCGCCACGCGTGTATAATTCATTCGCTGCGTCGGACCTCCAACACTTGGACAGGCTGCGCTTCGCGAAATGCCAAATTTAGAAGATGAAGCAGGTCTAGCAGCGCTCGTGTTCAAAGACAGCGTGTTCACATGAACGACATATTAGCTTTTCTTTCCTTCATCCTCCTCATGCATTGCCGGGCTTCTCCTCGGTGTCGATGTGCCAGACAACGTAGTTCGGTAGGCCATACACGCCATATCCAGCTCGTTTCGCCATCTTGGCAAAGCCTTCAGTCTCGGCCTGATTCTCGAACGAGTACGCGGGGAAGTTTACACCTGTCAACCTCTCAGCTGCTAGTCGATGACATTTCATATCTGTTCACTTACCAGATCGGTGCACATCAGCTTTGACAAGAATACTGACGCCTCCAATTCCATCCAGTGGAATCTCGACGTCCTTGTTATCTCGCCAGTCGCCCATTCTTGCCATGTATTTACGGCCAGTCTGGTACTCCTTGTAACCTGTGAGAAAGTCAGTACGAGGCATCTTGTTTGGCAACTAAGCATATCGCACCTTCTGCGAGAATGACATCCTTGTCAAGCGTGCTCGCCAGCTTGAGCCCTTGTTCAGACTCCTGCCAGGAATTGTAATCGAACCGTCCCTCGATATCGCGCCCATTCTCGTAGCGATGAAACCAAACATCTGTTTCTCATTAGTCACTGGACCCACAGCTGAGTAATGTTTCCACGTACTAGGCACGAGGATATCGCGATCATGGGCGACAAAGTCCTCAATGATTCTGTTTGGGCTGTCCTTGATGTCCACATCACGCCAATAAACCCAGCTATGTTCTGGCTTCAGTGCAGCCGAGAGCAAGTAGTTTCTCGCCTTGCCCATGGCTTTCCTTCTTGGGCCTTGGGCTGCGAAACCATGCCTAGCTTCGACGTCCTGTTCTCCTGCCACATTGAAGTCTTTCGACACAATCATTACGCTCCTGAAAGGGATGTTGTCCGGCCTCGACTGGATCCTTTCCAGCTCCATACTGAGTACAGCAAGCGTATCATCTGTGCTGTCGCCGACCAGAAACGCCAGATCAATAAGTTTGTGTGGATATGTGAGTTGCGAGAGCAGATCGAAGTGTTGCTCAACGTATGGTGCCGCATTCCTCAGCGGCGTCAGAATCAAGACACGCTCCTCGTTGGCGAGGGCTTTCGGTGTCGAGGCGATCGGGTTGAGGTCCACGTGCTGGATGCTCGAGCTATTGATCTCAATGGGCTCGTGATGGTTGAAAATGACAGGTGTCTGTAGATGCCCTGCCCATTGCGCCTGTTCATTCGCTGTCATCTGCATAGGCGATTTCGCGGGCCCAAAGCAGTAGAACCTGGCATTGCGATTAGCGCATGCTCAGTGAGCAGCCAGACAGTGCACCCGCTGCCACGAGCACTACCACTTCGGTAGGCATACTCACTTCTGGAAATCACCTGCTGTCCCTCGTACGCCATTCCATATTAATACAATGATGCCCGCGATCGCAACAAACAGTAAGAACCGCGTTCTTGTAAGGAAGTTCCATATCGCTCGACTCGGCGGTAATCGGGCGCGTGCGCTTTTCCAGGTCATGCCAGTGCCTTTGGGAAGAAGCATGGCGGGCGTTGGGAGTTTTCGAGCGCCCACAGGCGTCGGCAGTCCGCGTACGCTGCTGCTTCGCTGGCGGACTTTCGGTTCAGCCACGATGGGTGTTGGGCGCCAGATCTCGCGGTGGGAGGTCCGGTGAGAGGCGCTCGACGCTGGAAGAGAGGATGTGGGAGAACGTGAGCGGAGTGGGCGGTAAGGCGGTGTTCAATGGGCGATAACGAGCGGCGTAGTGGATTGGTCTCTCACGATGGAGTTGGAGATGGACCACTAGTTAGGAGTCTCGAAGTGAGCGGAAAGCACGTTCTTGGCGTGGCTTCCAGTTCGTTGGTCTCCGACTCTCACCAGCTTGCTGATCCTAGTTAACTAACTAGAGCTTTGTCCGCAGACTTTCCGCCGCACATCTCGATCACATTCGCTTTCAACGCATCTTGGGATTCAGTATCTGCACAGTCTCATACCACGATCGCGACTGCCATCCATCGCACACGCAATAGACCCGTCCGCTGACGAGTGTGCTGCCTAGTCATCGCCACTGCTGACGGCCGTGACGCGTAGCATTGCTGAAAGTTGCAGAAAGCTTCTTTAGCCACAACACAAAGTAGCTTTGACGCGTGCAGTAGGTGCCGGTGGTGGTGGGTACGAAGCCTCTGTCAAAATAGCAAAAGGGCTGCACACTCCAATTACTGTTCAAGTGAGATTGCCTTTCTTGTGGCCAACTCGTTCCAAGCAGAACAGACTGTTGATGCCGGTCACTAGCAATGGCTGGCGTTGTTCACGCGAGCTCCAGGAAGACTCACAACGAGGACATCGTCAATGCCAACAATCTTCGTCGCCAAGCCATGTTCCGCGGCAGAAGTCGACAAGCAATGACTGCACTTGAGCTTATTGCCTGTGGCAGACGAAAGCACTCTATGCATACTGACACCTGCAACGACTTCATCTAGACTCATTATGGGAAACCAGCAAACGCTGGGGATGATGCTTGAGACAGTTGCGCTGTCATATTGCCAATGTCCACTGTGAGAAGAGTCTAAGTGACATCACATCCCTCGTCCGAAGAGCTTCGAATACGACTAACTACCACCAAACTTGCTGAGGTTTGGACCGATAGGTCTTGCTGCACCACGTCATCACGAGCCGCCTCGAATTACCGGGCACATGACACGGTTATAGGAACAGGTGTGCCTCACACTCCGATGCTTGTCCAAGCTGCAGCACGATGCTTCCGATCGCATTGACGAGTTTTCATGGTATAGATCTGGGACCAGGTTCAGAAATGAACGAACAAGCATCGCCAACTGTATCGCCTACGAGCAGTGTGACCTCAGCACACGGTATTGCAGCATGGAACTTTCATGCTGTGCTTGGTCTGCGGTGCGACGGCTCTTACATGCTGAAATTCGGTGCGGCTGTTCTGGTTGCATGTGCGGATGTCGGCTTATGTAGAGCTCCTTGTCATGCACAATCGATGAAGCCGTTCGTACAACATGACTGCCATGCAATATGCCGGAGCGCCGCAGCCTTCCACGGGAGCGTTTCCTCGGCTGGCTAGCGAGCCAAAGATCAGTATGGAACGTGGTCCGAACAGCTGCAGCGTTCTATTCACGTGGGCTTGCAGTGAGGCTTGCTTGATTGTCGTGATGAGTTGAGGACTGATGGGAAAGTAGCTTGACTATACAGCTATGCCCATATGGTAGAAGTCCATCAAGGAAGGAGCAGATGCGCATCACAGCGACCCTAGATTCTGTCACCCCTTGACCAAGATGTTCCCGGTCCAGACCACTTCTGATCGATCATGCATAACCCTCAAATCATCTGAGCTATGTTCCCTTGAGCTCTCTCCGGAAACCTGCATGTAAACATATAGGAAGACAAGCGGGCCATGTTCCGTCCAGCCATCTCCCCGATCACATCTCTACGCTCACAGAAACATCATAGTCTTACAGAAACAACGCATCGAAGTCTGTGAGCCAGGTAGCATCTGCCAGTATCGTTCAAAATAACCATACTTGAACCTCACCGATCTCCACCCCATGTCCTCCACGCATGTCACTACCGGTTTCACCGGAGCTCGGAACCACTTCCATACCACACCGTCTGTAGCCTGCAGGCGGCATATCAGGCACGAAACTTACATCTGCAGTGCCGACTACATATAGAAACACACAATCCGTATCCTGCATCTCAACTCCATGAACACGAAAAGCGATTCATCAACAGCTAGGTAGCTCTTCGGAACGATGCAGCAGCTGAAATCGAAAACTATCAGTCGAGACGCACGAGGTTCGTCCAAAGTCTAGTTTCCGCACGAGCACAGGGATCACGAGCGGGTTCGTGCGTCCGCGTGCGTGCACGACAAAAGTATCCTTGTCAGTTTTCCTCACGGGCCGATGGGTGGAGGATAGCTGGCCGCAAACTAGCTTTGCAAATGCCTGCAGGAACCGGACGAGAGCCCCAGGACTTTGGAATAGATCGCATTTGTGATCTCGCCTCGATATTCCCTTTGTTGGGACTTGTTCAATCTGTAGGAACGTGTATGTTTCAGCTTGTGCAGAGCTCTCATGTGAAAAGTTGCAAGGAAAAAGATGACCATGACGATGATGAGGGAGAAGAGAATGGATGCGAGAAGGGCTGTTGTGTGTGTACCAGATACAATGGTTTTCGTTTCTGTTCGTTGGTTTTCTTGCTGCAGCCAGCCTGCTTTCGCTCGGCTGCAATGTCAGCAAGACCCAATCTATAATGACTACCAAATACATTATGCTATCCTTCGCTCTGCATACCGCTGCTTTTCGTTCTCGTCATCGTCTCGTCGTCAAATATGTCCTCCATGGGTATTCCGCCACGTCTAGTATGATACATGTTCTCCCTCTCTCGCTTTTGACTCCATGTTCAAGTGCCACCGAAATGCTAGTAGATACATTGCCGCCCAAGTGGTATCAACGCCAGAGTAAAACAGATTTTGAGATCAGCACGCTTGCTCTCCGCCCAAGTAGTTCAAAGAGTGTAAAGTTGGATCGCTTGCTCCGCCCGAAACGCAGTAGGAAAGTGGTACGCTCGCTTTTCGCTTAACGCTAATCAATGCTGTGACTGCCGTGATGCATAAGTCAGGAGACCTAGTGTCGGGATTGGCGATGAGGTAGGACGTTTGGTCGTGCCTGCATGGGTGCAGCACGAGTACCGTACATGGCTTGTTGACGTGTCATGCCCAGCTTAGCGATGTAAGCATCCTCGTTGCGCCTGAAGAGTGTTTCCATCCTGGACTTGCGGCAATCACGCCAGTCAGAGTGACCATGGGCGCTGCACTCCTTGGACTTGGTGTCTTCGTGGCGGCAAGGCTCCTCGCCGGGTGGTAACTGAAGGAAGGTGCCGTCACCAGGGCGGTACTCTGGTTTCAAGGAGTCTTCGGCGACTTGCTGCCAGCGACGCTCAAAGTCTGCCAAGGTACCAGAGCGAATGGCGGCACAACGAGCTTCGTGGAGGAGGAAGAGCTCGGTGGCTTCTGACGCACGGAGCACATTGATCTTGCACGAAGTCAGACCAGCGCTGTTGCCATTGCCACCGCTTTGCTCGATCCTTTCCCAGCGGCAGTAGTGCTGAAGTGCGTCTTCCATGCGAGTCATGACCGCGGCTTGATTGCCTCGGTTGAGCTTCTCCTTCTCGGTTTTCTTCGCTTTCTTGTCATGTTTGGCAGCCACAGGGCCAGGAGATTGCCTGCGATTGCGCTTTGTGACTCTGTTGTCGGCACGAGAAGTTCTCCTTGATCCGTGGTACGGACGTGACACCGACGATGCTCTGCTGGAGTTTGGTGTAAAGACCATCTCGACAGAGTCAGTCTCCGACGCAGCAGATGAAGGTGAAGGTGGAAACTGTGTTGTGATTCTGTTGGGCATCATGGACCATCCGCGTGGGTCATTGAGCGAGTGTACGGAGTGCATAGAGTCGTGCCTAGCTACCCTTTGGTCTCCATGTGCACGCAGTCTGCACTGACTCTGATGAGCCCGTAACTGCTGGGGATCGGCAAACATATGACTGCAGTAGCTGCACGGAACAAAGCTGCTCATGTCCATGAACGATGCTATCGGAGGCAGAGCCGTACTGCTATACGTGTCAGTGTCAAAGAATCGACATGTCGAGAGACTTCTCACGGACATCTTAGCCTGCGGCTGGTCACCAGTAAAGCTGTTCGCCATCGTACCGGTGGTTCGGGGAAGGGGTGTCGCCCAAGGGGTGAAGTAAAACACGGGGAGGTAGTTGTAGGCCGAGGCTTGTTACAGAATGGTCGAGGCTGTCGAGAGTATCGCAAGTTGAAGCAAAAAACCAACGAGGCACACTATGCAAGAATCAAGTCTGTTCGATGGGTAGTGAACCGAATGCAATGGCGAGAGAAGATGCGGTATTTAACCTTGAGATGCAATCCATGTTGTTGTTACTGCTGAGCATTCTGGAGGCGCGTTCGGGCCGGCAGACAGCTGTCGTCGAGATCAAGGTCCACCATATCTTGCGGGCCGGACGCTAAGTTACAGCAGCAGTGCAATCTACCAGGATATGGCGGTAAGGTCGTGCCTGCAATCCTGACGCATTCAGGTAGACAGACGTGAGGAGGCGCTCACTCACGACCAAAAGAGCAATGTCGGAGGGCTTTTCCAGGGCGAGGGTGCGATTGGCCGCGGTGTTTGGTAGTGCATAACATTCCTTGCTTGCCAACAATGACCGCTTTGCTGTGGCGGAAGATCACCCCACGGCCCGTACGTAGGTCGATCTGCTTGACGTACCGAGTCGATTGGACTGAAGATCGGCTGCGGGTCGTGTTGCTCGTCCCAGCCTGCCGATGTCGTTGGGGGTCCAGTGATGTGTGCCTGTGCTTTCTTGCACACCGCAAAGTCAGAAGCCCACATCAGTCTAGTTCCTGCTCCATATCTGCGCGTGCAGTTGTACAACTGCGTGTCAATGCGTTGGGCGTGGCAGAAGGTTTCTTCCGGACACCCTCAAGCGAAGTTCAGCTGTCAGTTCTCTCGGCGTGGTTCATGCCCACTCTCGGAAGACAGGCCTGGGGTTCATGCTGGTGTTCATGCTGTTATCCGATATCCAGGTCGCTGACGGCAGAGACAAGCGCTGTGCATGCGATCCTTCAGCTTCCAAGCGATATGCGCCTCTGTGGCAGGTGAGAGGACCTGCAGACTGCGAAATGATTAATGCTGTCGACATGGTCCACCGCTGTGTGAGCTTCGCGGCGATGCGGGAAATACGCCACTCGTGCGACATTGCCAGGGTGCGTGGCTGTCTCTGCTGTCGTGCGCATAGGAGTGGAGTCCGTCATGCGGACTGGCCCCAACCTTCGTCCCACTCGCGCTGAGAGTCGAAATTAGTAGACAGGGAATGAGCAGGCGTGCAGCGATCGAAGTCTTGCACCAGACCAGCAGTGAGTGGGCATCAGAGGCCGATCGAGGTCTGCCAGCGCGTACTTCAAACGGTCGCCGTGTAACGAGCGGTTGCAGATACTTCCTCACAGGATCACAGAATGGCCCACCTGCTGGCATGGCAGCAAGCGCCCTCGAAATGGATCCGCGCGTCAACACAACCCGCGAGGGCAGCTAGCCTGGACTGCCTTGTGGCAGTATGTCTACCACGAAGCTTAGCTGGAGGAAACTGCATGAAGCTGTTAATGTGATCAATTGCATGAAGTCGATGCAGTCGAGATGTGTGTTCAAGGATGGTGATGCGAAGTGGACATTCCTTACGCCATAGCCGCTCAGGCAGCTTCTTCCGCCCGCGTCGCTTCCGCAAGGGCGACTGCAAGGGCCAACAGCGCTGCAAGTTTTGAAGATTTCTCAGGAGACAACGCATGAGCACCTGGTCATGAACCGGGTGCCAAAGACTTTCGGCGATCGGGCTTCCTCGGCGATCGAGGTCGTGCCTGCATGTCCCTGCAATTCTAGGCGGAGTGCAGATTCAGTCCAGGAAGGCACCACAAAGCTGAAGTCGCGATACTGTTGGTGTTTTTGAGAAGAACATGCAGACAATCGTGAGGTGAGGTTGAAGTGTCAGCACTGACTCCTGCACGGGGCCGGAAGTCTAATCTACGGCTCGTGGCACGATCTGCGGTAAATGAAGTGTGGATGGAAAGCCTTGTATTACTAGTTGTGTGCACATTGAAGTCTTTGAAGCAGTAAGACGTCTGTCATCCTCACAAGCATCATTCTTTGCAGTCAGTCAACCAACTGCAGCTCTAACTAGCCATCATCTCGTGTTCTTCTCCCGCATTACGACTTTGTACAAGTCCATCCACCATCCGGAGTGCGGCGCTCTCCTGTGCACTGACCGCTTTTTCTATGCCTTGCCACGCAAATGCTCGCTGAAGAAACAGTCATCGGGTCGTGAGAGAGGTATTGTTGTGTATGTAATCGTGTTTTTTTTGGTAGCGTGTAGCGCTACAATTAGTCTATGCAATGCAAGCCGAATTGTTCAAGTGCCCAAGGAGCGAGACCACGCTTTAACGCCACCTCGAAGCAGAAAATAAACCATTCGACGTTGTGGGTATATCAACGTTTAGAGCAGACCGAAGATGGCGGCAACGACACCGAGAACACCGGTGGCGCCTGGGATCAGGACAGGGTGAGCTGCGCTCGATGATTTGCTGCTGCCGGAGCCGGAAGAAGTAGCGCTGCCATCCTCTGGGTCGGTCTCGCCTTGGCACTCAAACTTGCCCTTGATGGCCTTGGCGCTGCCAGCCTCAGCCTGGAAAGTGCTGCAAGTATCATCGATATTCTGGTTGGACAGCATGGTGAAGGCCCCACGAACGTCGCCAAGGGCTGGAAGCTCAACGCTGCAAAAGGATTAGCATACAATGTCAAGTTGGTGTGAATTGAGTGAATCACTTACTTGTTGAATGAACCAGTGAAGTCGAGGGCACCGCCGACAGTCTCGAGCTTGGGGAAGCCGTTGATGTTCTCAAGCGCGGAGTTGTTGGCAATCTGGAAACCACCACCCACAGTGGTCAACTCAGGCAGCGTAATGTTGCTAAGCTGGTCGTTGCTGACGAATGCGAGGGAGCCGCCAACGTTGGTCAAGTTTGGTGCGGACAAGCTCTCGAAGGTGTTGCCGTAGAATCCGAGGGATCCGTTGACAGACGAGAGCGATGGGACGGACACGGAAGACAGGTTGCGAATGGTGATGTTGTTGGCCCACTCAAGGTTAGGGAACTCTGCGACGAGCTCGGCACCGTTGTTGGTGAAGGTCAAAGAGTCGGTAACGTTTCCGAGCTGCATGTTGACGGAGTCGAGAAATCGGTTGTTGGCGATGTAGATAGTGTCTGCGACCTGGAGGTTGATGCCGTCCAGAGATGCCAACTCGGTGTTGTCAATGGTCAGCATGCTGACTTCTTGCACTCCGGTGTTGGAGAAAGTGAGGCCCTGAAGCGCTGGAAGAGCGATCCATGAGATGGTGTCAACCTTTGCCAGCCTTGGGAAGCTGAGAGTGGACAGGATGGTCAATCCGTTGAGGTCGAATGTGTCGCCAATCTCCTCGAGATCTGGCGCGCTAATCTGCACGATTCCAGTGACATTATCCGCAACGAGGGAGCCCTCAATGGTCGAGATGCCGGCCAAGTTGATGTTTTCCGTCGTGCTGGTGGAGATGGCGATGCTGCCGGAGTATGTGGAGCAGCCAGACAGGCCGGTCGCGTCGGCGGCGCTCTGAAGAGTGGTGGTGGAGCCAGACTCGCCACATTGGGCTATCCATCTGTTAGTCATTGCGCGTGACATTTGCTGCCTCTTGTCCCTTCCACTCACCAAGTGCGCTTCCTGCAAGGGCCAAAGCCGGCACGATGTACCTGAAGGCGGCCATTGTATCTTTTCTACCGCGACGCGGATAACTGTTGGGATGACCTGTCAGCGCCGTGCTCCGCGAATCTCGACGCGTCTGTGAGCAATGGTAGGGATGGATCCAAATGGTGTTGCGAGATGCCGCGGATGCCGAAGTTGATGGCCTGATGTTGGTGCTGTGGAGTGAGTGAAGTGCATGTTGGGACTCACCTCGATCTTAACACTGCTTGCTTGTGAAACGTGGGCGTTGGGTCGGAGAATCAATGTAAACAAACGCTCTGAGACAGTCAATGTATGTTGACTTGATGGATGGAGCACGCAAGCGAGTGTAAGAAGGTGAACAGCAGGATGCAACACGACACAGCAGCGAGAGAAGGTGCGTGTGATGGATGTGTTGCTTTCCAAGAGTGAGAGAGAGATCAGAACCTGGCGCAATAAAGGGGCGGCACTACCGGGGGTGCATTGGCCGCGTAATCTGTGGACGCTAGCAGTCTCTGCTCTCTGTGATTGGCTCCTTCCTGGCACAGCAACATGTTGAGAGGACTTCACGACCAAGAACTTGTACAACAAGTCAGTGGCCCGTCCTGCATGCGAACGACTCAGTGCGTGTTCCAGCTCACCGTCGACCTCTCGTGCACCCAACACCCGCTCTCGCGCTGCATCTTTGCCTCCTCGGCCATTGCTATACGACGCCTCCCTCGGACCCAGCGCCACTCGCTTTTCCGTCTTGTGAGATCCACGACTGGGCATGCGGCTCTGTGGACCAAACGTTTTGACAGAATTGCGAGCGACCGCTCCCCTGTCAATCAGCCACTCATCTCAAACGGCCGCGGTCTAGCACTTGAACTCCACACATTATACGGTGGAATAATCTGCACAACTTCCTAACATCGCAAGCAGCGTTGTCTGGCGTAACATCTCGCATTCTTCCTTTTGACAAGACTCAACGCGCGTCGCATTGTGCATTTTCTGCAAACCTTCAGCCACGCAAGAGAGGCAAACTGAGGATCCACACGTCGCCGCGTCTTGGACGTTTTCCTGCATCTGGCAAGACGCCGCATGTATTGTGGCTACAATGGATGTACCCGCTCCACTTTCTTATCGAACCGCTCACGATCGCTGGCGGCGGAAGCTAGACCACTTTCAAGCACCAGCTTCAACAATGTCCAAGGATTCTGCGGCTGCGTTCTTGTTCGAGCTTGATGACTTGCAGGCATCCAGAGCCTCCGAAATTACCGAATGACAGTTGCATCATCTCTATCGAACTTCACAATAGTTCTATCGCTTGGGCATTTCACGCACGTCACCACGGTCGCTCGCAAGCGCTCGAGGTTGAAGCATTTGTGCATCATCGTCATGTTGAGAGCTGCTCGTAGCGTGTTGCAGCTCGCGCCGAGAATAGAGCTGCGAGCTTCCACTGAAGTCTTGGCCCGTGATCGTGCTCGTGCTGAGCACTGGGCAGTGAAGAAGACGTGGAGTTGTGGGCCTGGCCGGTTCTTGTGGGTGGTTGGCAACGACGTGGCGATGCTGAAGGTGTTCCTGACAGCTCAGATCACTGAACAGGCCAGAATCATCGGGTCAAGACTTGCAGAACAGCTGCGCGGCCAGCGCAAAGGCAACAGGCTTGTCGACCGTCCATACTTGACTGGGCGCTGTCTCATTCTTGGTAATATTCAGTGATTGACCGTGGGAATTGCTGACGAGGCTGATGATTGAGCCGAAGGGCACAACACTTTTCCCCATAAGAAGTGCCTGCATGGGCAGAGTCTGCCATCAGAGGTACTGGATTTCACAGAAGCATGTCGCAGAAGTAGATCGAGAGGCTCGCAAGCAGGCTCAGCAGAAAACGACAGTGCTTGTTCGCGCGGCATTTGTACTGGGTGACACTGGCACAGGCTCCACGAAACATATCCTGGTCGCCGCATATTCTGAGCGTCTGACGTGTGCTAGACAGGTACACTCGTCGTTCTTCGATCGACTCTCTCTCACAGCTTATATATCGAGCCTTCGCTGCTAGACTCGCCAGTGGAGAGTGATCATGAAAAGGCAGACGTTAAGCTGGGCGCTTTTCGCGCGAAACTTCCTAGTGGAGGCATCCACGTTCATGAGCCAAAACCTCGCTACATTCTGAGTCGACACTGCCAAAGCATGATTCTCACTCGACACTACCGCGCTCGAACCTTGGAGGCCACGACAGGCTATCCCTCCATAATCACACGGCTGCGGAACCCATCAACGCCGATATCATGTTAGTCATGCATGTATGCGCATGCCACACACATTCCTGCGCCCAATCTCCATATTGTGGAAGTGTCTCGCTGTGGCTCGTCAGTAAGTATTCTTTTTCATACAAGAAACGGCCCTACAAAAGTGCGACCTCAATGGCCTTTCTGATTCGATATATGTCGTTCATGCTGAAAGATTTCGTCTGGTACGTGTGCTCTCCGAAACGCTGACTGTGACGATCTTTGAAGGACGAAGAAGGCTTGAGCAGACTGCCTGCGGCATAACTGAATGACCAGTGCTTCTTCTTCTTCTTGGCGAGTTGTGCTTCGTATGTGATGCCCACTATCGACTTGCCTTCCCCCTTCAGCATCTGCTGCATGGAAGAAGCTCGAATGTGCATCTTGAATCGACGTAATCGGATCGTCCTTGTGCTGTGCAAAGCCATTGCTTGCAGAAACTGTGATGTCGACGGACACGGCCGCAGCAAGGCGCGAGAAGTGTCGTCTCCGACTTGGAATCCATCTGTGCAGAAGAAGAGCCACATGTCGAAGATGGTCAAGTCGTAGAAAACTGGGAGTGCCTCCCTGCGAAGCATTTTGCAACATCGTGTGATTGGAGGCTGCGTGGGGTTGAAGAGGTACTCAGGGAAAGTGCTGATGTGCAGCTTGTAGATGCGCTCACGCAGCTCTGGTGGCAACTCGACGAACCTTTCGAACACACGAGTCTCATCTCCACCCATCAGCACGGAGACCATGGCTTTGCGATTGTTGGCCGTCGGCTTGAGCAGCCGACGATTCTCAGTGAAGTGCAGCAGCTCCTTGTCGGTGATGCGCTTGTCCCCATAATGCAACAATCCGCGATCAAGACGCTGTTGTACTTCAACGAGCTCGCTTTTGGAGATGCCACTGCGGAAGGTATATCCCTTGGCTTGGAGCTCTTGCAGTAGCACGGATCTTGACTTCGTTTCGTATGTGCCCAAACGCCAATACGCATCGTGGTCTGGTGCCAGTGGCGCGTTCATGCTGTAACGTTCTGTCACTGATGAGGGATGCTAAGGTTGATGGAGTTGCAGTCGAAGTTGAAATTGTCTCAACATGGAGCGAAGTTGCTACTCGCGGGAACGTCCAAGCGAAGGAAAAGTGAATGACTTTTGGAAGTTGCGCTACTCGAGTGAGGAAGTTGGCATGCTGGGTCTTGCCTCACTACAGAAATGACTGTAAGAACAGGAAGGTGAGAGCCTCAGCTGATCGTTTCACAATTCGTCGCCCCACTCGCCCTTTGTCGCCTGGAGGTCCCAAATCCCTAACACTCAATGGCCTGTCTGCAACTTACATTTGCAGCTATCGCGGGAGAAACTGATCGCCATCAAGAGGTTCTCAACAGTCTGGTACGATCAGGCGTATAATGAAAAACCATATCCCGCTTTCCCAAAGCGTTTGATCACTCTTGGGTCACCTCATGCCCGGCTTTTGGCGACCAGAGTCCTCCATTGCTCGAGCTATCCTAACGGCGATCTGGCCTCATTCCCGGCAAAGGCAGTTCAACCTCGCATCACGTCCTTCGCGAGACGATCTGACGATGTCTCGGAGCATCTGCCTTGAATTGTTGTTGCACTCCCTTAAGTCCTTCTTCACGAGCCTCCGCGGCAACCTTCTGCGCCCTCTCGGCCTCCGCCAGCCTCCGTCTCTCCTTCCTCACATTGTCTCTGACAATATACCACTGACGTTCCATAGCCCCTCGGATTCCACTCAACTCCCAATACCACTTCCTGGCGCCATCGTAATCATTCTTCGCCGTCCTCCTAGGCAGAAAGAAGCCACCCTGAGTTCGATTATACTTCGGATTTGCAACTGGCAACCAGTTCTCGAGTTCCTTCATCTCAGCCCCAATTCGAGCCTGAGTTACGGCTATTCGATCAGTCGAGTCTGTAGCTGCATTGATCTTCCTCATAATGCTTGTGTTCAGATCCTTGATAGCATTGCGAAGTTTCTTGGTTGAGCAGCCGAATTTGTCCGGCTGGTTGTCCCAGTAGAGTCTGACCGAGTCGTGCTTCTCGGTGCTGCCAGAGGGGTCCCCGGACTTGCGTGTCTCCATGGAGGCGTGGATGATCACGTAGTGCGTGACATGGTATAGCTCCTCGTGCCAGTGTTCTGGATAGGCTCCTGGGACGAGGTTAAGTACTGTGTTAATGTTAGCTGGCTGCCATTCGTTCCTCCTTCTCCTTTGCGGGAAGAATTGACATCTTACAAAACTCAGGCACATCGACGTCGAAAATGCTTTGCGGCTCAGACTGGCGACCTTCGTCTTCTGGAACAGGACTCAAAGCTGGCGTCGAGGAGCATAACATACTGTGTGTGAATGTGGTGTTCAGCATTACTTCTGAAGGAGTTAGTCGATTAATCCACTGTCGAGAGTCTGAAACTTGGCACACGCTTAGGTCGTAAGAACGTTCTTATTAGCACAAGTGATCGTCGTGCGAGGTGATGCGTATTGTCCTGGAGAGCTGGTGAGGGATTGTAGAGATAAAATCGAAGACGACAGGAGAGAAAGAACTGTAAGTCGCACCGCACTCGAGCCGCCTGCGTTCAGGAGATCAAGGCGCTGATACATGTATCATACACAGCTCGATCACTGAGAAGCAGCAGATTGTCTTCCGGAGTACTAACTTGAGCACATTGTGCAAGACATGGTGTAGACCACCAGCTCAAGGCGGAGCACAATTCTAATTACGGTCTCATAAAAGCTTTTGCCTTCGCAAAAGCAGTTGCTTCCATGCCTCCTGCGGTGCTAAGGCGACATCGCTACAGTGATGCTGGTACTCTAATGGACTCTTTCTTATCTCCCCATAGACTCACTCTCTTGTTGACCCCTGTACTTCTCTTCAAGCATTTCCTTCAGTCCGCTCGCGACCATCTCTCTCTCGCCGAATGGACAGTGAATGCAATCATTGCCTATTGGCAAGTCGTCCTTCATGGCTTCCATCGCTCTTCTCGCCCTTTGCTTGTCTTCGTGTGCGTGCAGCTTCATGCGAATAGAGCGGCAACCTGCTGTCTCGCTTCCCTCAACGTCTTGATGAGAAGTCGTTGTCTTGGCAAAAGGGCTGTGTCTCAGTCGGTCGTGTCTCGGAGTTCTGTGCACGCATCGGCAGATGTGTCTGTAGTGTTTGGGCATCTTTGCTTGAGCGGAAGTCACGCTGTGGGTTAGACTGACCCTCTGTCTCCGACTGCGCCTCTTCCGACTGGCTTGCTATCGACGACGCCGATGATGAGCCCAGCTCTGAGACAGAATCCTCCCCTGTCTCTGACATCGTCTTCTTTGCCTCGGACGATTCTGGCGGCCGCGAGGATGTGTCCTGGTCGACCATGGATCGGAGTCCAAGCAATAACAGATCAAAGGTCAATCGCCTACACCAGTACTTCGCGAGAGTGCACACATGCAATTTGAAGCTCCATCAATCACTCGTTCAATGACCCATTAGACCTTAGATCGCGGACATCCATAGCCTCTGCGTCTCATATGAAATGATACATCAATCACTCATGCAAACATCTCCACGGAGAGAAAGCATCCGATTTGAGCATCAATCACTCGTCTAGACGATGATACGCCAGCCTCTTCTTTTGCCGTAGGAGACCGGCCTTGAAGATCCCATACCTCACATGGCTTCGCGGAAATAGTAAAATGTTTGTGACAGGATGAGGGGCAGAGCTACAAGGAAGGGATGCCAGGCAAGAGGAAGGCCTCGTGAAGGATCGATGTTAAGAACAGCTCTTTTTTTCGTCGAAAGCGTGGTTGAGTGGACGGAGCGTTGTCTCTGCCGTCTGCGTTCTTCACCGACCTAGATTACACCCGTCTGCACGGACTTTATCACTTCTTTGCAAACGCCAGTCCTTTGCTCGGGTCCCAAGTCTGCCCACTCCCACCAGCCTTGCCCTGAGGAGGCCCACCTCCACCACCAAACACAATCGGCAAGTTCTCGTTCCATGTCTGATTAGCTGGCATAGCATGCACAGGACTCTGCACGTTGGTAATAGGCGGCGGCTGCTGTCCCACTCTCTGCGGTTTAGGCGCCGGAATAGCATCTTCAGGAGGCGCAGGCTGAATGCTTCCTCGCCGGCTCGCAGCCTCGGCAGCCCTCTCCTGGAGCAAGTTTGCTTGCGTGCTTTGTTGGAGATGTAGACCAGCCAGCGCATTAGATACATCAGCTTCGAGTGTGCTTGCTTCGCTCCTTCGCTGCGTGAAGAAAGATCGGCATTCGTCTCGGAACTTCATGGTAATACCACTGAGGTCGTTGTAGAATTTGCGGCCGACTTCGAGATTCTTCATGATCTCCTTGTATGCGGAGTAGGCATTTTCGAGATTCTGTAGAGCATCTTCGCGCTCTTTGGAACTACTGTCGCCTCGCTTCGCATTCTGAAAAGACTGGTTGGCATCCTTGACCCGCTGCAGCAGAGTGTCCTGCTCGCGTTCCTCAGTCTTGAGCGAGCTTTGATCGATGTCATACTTCTTCAGTCGTTCGTCGAAGAGATTTTCAAATTGTGAAGCTTGGATGGGCATCATGGGAAACTCGCGTTCGAGCTTGTTAGATTCTTTGCGTAGATCAGGTTGAATGTCATCCTCCTTGACCTTCATTCGTAGCGTCTCCACCTTCTTTCTTCGTCGCGACTCGAGACGCGAGACTTCATTCAAGGTCGCCCGGAGTGCGTTCGCTTCGCGTTCCACCTTGGCGGTCATGGTAGCTCGTCGCGATGAAGGTACATAGTCTTCCAGATCTCGATCACTTCCGCCCAGGAGTCGTATGAGCACTTCATTCTCACGAAGTCTGTTCAGCACACTGCGATCCGTCGCATCGGCGGCCTTCAACCATCCATCTATGGCGTCGATCTGGTCATAAAGTTGTTTCGCTGCTTGACGACCTGTCGGACGTGACCATCGATCCGTGCCATACCTGCGTCTCGCAGCATCATCTTCGTTCGCTTCGGTACGCAGGAGGTCGATACCTTCTTGGTATAGTGCTCGATTGTTGGCTTTTAGCTTCTCGGTATCGGCGATTGTGCTGTGTAGGCGATGTACGCCGCCAAACTGCCGTATTTCATCGGCGTGGCTTGCTAGCCCAGGTGGTAGTCCCAATGGCTTCTCGAGTGCTTGCAAAGAGCCCGGCAAATTCAGACTCGATAGAAGCTCGTGGATGCGCACATTCATAGCATCGAGTTCTGCGATGATGCTATTGTTGACCAGACGATCTCGTCTGTCGGAGTAGATGGACGCAGCGACGTGGACCGCATATGGCACCAGCTTCGAGAAAAGTGGCTTGCCTAGCTCACTCTTGTCGCCTAACATCTCCTGCGAATTCGAGACCTCCTTCGGCACCCTCGATTGCACCATGCTGGCACGATCGAGGGGCCTGAGCTCGCTCTTCGATGGCTCGGGTATCAGGTATATCGTATCATTGTCCTTCTCTGCTCGTTTCATGTCTTCTGACACTCTGTTCTTCAACCCGTTCAGATCGGCCAGCACCATCTTGTTGATCCATTTCGCCTCGTTCAGGGCGATGTTGGCACAGGTCAGACTGTCACGCAGGCGTGCCACCTCTTCACCGTACTTCCTCTTCTCCAAACAGTCACAAGCAGCTCGATACTGCGCAGCTGCCGCAAAGTGGTGATGCTTCGCGTTCATGTGGTGTATCCATTCGCTCCGCACGCTGTCCGTTTTCAAACTCCACTCGTTCGCGTCATTGTACAGATCGCTGACTTTTGCAGCCAGTTTCGCAATGATGGCGTCCTTCATCCCATCCTTGACCGCTTTCTGCCAGAAGCATTCCTGTGCCTGAGCCAACATCAAAGCCTCCAGCGCTTCTAGCGTCACGGTATCCATATCCTCGGGCGGAGAAGTCTTCATGTTTGGGATGACGTTCTCCTTTACGTGGTGAAGGACCCCAGCAGCGAAGCAAAAGTTATTAGCAGCACTCTTCAGCCCGTCTCCCGTGGCACGATTCGATGCAAGACCTAATTGTGAGTACATGGCAGCCAGGTTGAAAAGGACATTGGCAAGCTCGAAGCGAATGTTATTCTCGGTATGTGCTCGATCGGTGTTGTAACCGAGTGAAGGATACCAGGTGAAATTGGCGCCCATCTACTTACCTATCAGCCTACACTCTTTCTCGCTTGACGAGTCGACTGCTTAGCATACGTCTACTGGGAACTTGCCACCCAGCCATACGAGCTGAGCGGCATATGCCTGCAGCTTTCTGATACCGCTGCTGTGCGGCTCGAGGGCATTGACGACATCTTTTCGAAGTTGATCTATGATTTCCAGATCGCGTGCGAACAAGTCTGGATGCTGGTCGAATTTGTTGCCGATCTGGACCTTGATTGCTTCTGACAGCTGCGTGGCATGAGTCCGCCGGAAGGGGATCTGGAGAATGTTGCTCGTCTGCATCGTGATGGCTGGTAGCTGCTATTGCTCGCGCATGGTTGTCGCGTGTAGAGGGCAGCAGCTGTTTCTTGTTTACCGCAGTGAAGTCATCGACGTCTTGGCATTCACGTGCTCTCTTCACTTTCGCTTTTGCCCCTCATTCGTGTTTTGTCGGCAATTCTGAGGCGGGACGAGATGCAGCCCCCAGCGCCCCCAAATAGGCTGCGAGTGAGCATGTTTCTGTCCAAAGCAGTAATCGCCCACGCAAGATAGCTGCCAGGCACTGTATACTGGATCAGAAACGGCAAGAGAACAGCTTGTATTTCAGCACGCCATTCGTCCATCTGATTGAAGCATTCAACAAGTGTCTCTGTCCTGCATTACCAATCCACCTTCACCGTCTTGACTTCTCTTGCCATACTGTCTTACATCTCCACTAAGTTAGCAACTCCAACACATTCCTCTCTCACACAATGGCCGAGCACAAGTACAAGTTCAATGTGTCCATGTCCTGCGGCGGCTGCTCCGGCGCCGTTGAGCGAGTGCTGAAGAAGCTGGACGGTACACGTCCTCCACTCCATCATCTCATGTCCCACATCTAACAATGCATTTCCCCAGGCGTCAAGGACTTCAATGTCTCCCTCGACACACAAACCGCCGAAATCACCACCGACGAGTCCCTCAGCTACCAGCAAGTCCTTGAGAAGATCAGTAAAACTGGCAAGAAGGTCAACTCGGGCGAGGCAGACGGTGTTGCACAGTCCGTGGAAGTGACGGCTTAGAAGTACCGGGTTAAGATGAAAGTGCGGCAGTGGAAGTGGAGGTCGAAGAAGAGAAGGTCGAAGGACTGGTGCCGTCTCGAGCCTGGAGCTTGCAGGCGTCACCAGCGGAGTCCGCGCGAGATCAGAAGAAGTGGTAGTGGTTACGACTCGACCACGAGCTTGATTCTCCTCATGCTCGCTACGTCCAATTTGTCTATGTCTACGACTACGATGTGTTGCTGAATGAGATATCTAAGATTGACCAACATTGCATCGATCAAGGGAGCTAAGCTTCCAGTGAGCAGCCGCAAGCGAGTGTTGTTTCAGCGAAGGACCCATGTGTCTGGCGAGATATATCTTGAGCGTAGCTGGGCTTCAGAAGTTCTCACGGTCAGCTATATGACAAAAATGCACAAGACTACCTTGCATCCTTCGGGACTCGTGTCACTGGAAGCACTGCACTCTAGATACCTCCGCTGCTTCAACGGGCATTATAAGCACGCCGATAAACAAGTAGTGGAGGTGCTCTAGCAGCACACGAACGAGCGTCAGCTTCAAACAACGGCTTCCTCATCGAATTGACAATTGCATACAGTGAACAGGGCCAACAAGGGAGGAAAATCTTCGAAGATGGGACACCGCATGTGTACACAACGGTGACAGCTTAGTCCCAAGTCCGTTGGAACGGCAAAAGAACAACCACCACGACCATTGCCATGATCAAGCCTCCGAATCCTGATGACAACACCATCACATCTTGTGATAGTATGCGTGCAATCGTGGACTTACGTCGATCCAGCATCAGCTTCGCTGACGACTTACAGACTAGACCATAGTCATCACTGTCGTGGCCGTTGATTCAACCTTTTTCAAGATTCGTTATGATGCTAGGTTCTGGAGAAGCAGCCGAGAAGAAGGAGGTACAAAGAAGAGAATGTATTGAATAAGTATTCCAAAGACATGCAAATACTCTCTCGTCCATGTAAACCTCAGTTCCAACGATCGGCAGAGCAGACATGTAGATGTTGCTGTTATCGAGCAGAAGCGGAAAGCCAGCAAGCAACTTACATGCTTACAACAGCTCACAGAACTTCTCGCTCAACGCGAGATACATCTTGGACTCAAGTCGTATCAGAGGCAACTTGATCAAGCACTAGCCTTACTAACGACTTATTGCGTCCACCTTCGAGTTTGTGCAGGCCATCTCTCAGACAATCGTCAACACCTTGACCGAAGGCTCAAGCTCAGCACGTACGGCCTAGAAGAGATCACGAACGAAGACAGAAAGCCATACAGGAAACTGTTAGATTTTCATCCTACATCTCATCACATTCTGCGTCTCACCAAACCACCAACACTCCCTCAAAACCTACTCTCAACCTTCTTCTGAATATCCTGCAACGCCCAATCACTCCTCATCTTCTTACTCCTCACCTCATCCGCCTGACTCTTCGTGAACCCCCTCGCCTGCGTAGCAGGATTATACCCAATCTTCGTGCTCTTCGCAACATCCTCATCGCTAACCTTATTCGGCGCTTTCCCATCAGCACGCTTATACACCGTCACCACCACCGCACCTCCCAGACCCAGATTATGCTGCAGCGCAACAGTCGTGTCAGGGACAAGACGGTTATTCGCCCAACCGCGCAAGTGCCACACGAGTTCTGCGCATTGCGCAATTCCCGTAGCGCCGAGCGGGTGGCCCTTGGAGATGAGGCCGCCAGAGGGATTGATGACCATTTTGCCGCCGTAGGTGATGTCGCCGTTGCGGACCATTTCGTGGGCTTTGCCTTTAGGGGAGAGACGCAGCGCGTCGATGGTGATCATTTCGTTGGCGGAGAAGCAGTCGTGAAGCTCGCAGACTTTGACGTCGTCGGGGGTCACGCCGGCTTCTTCCATGGCGGTTTTGGCGGCGTAGGCGGTCATGTCGAAGCCCATGAGGTCGATGGAGGAGCGGGAGAAGAGGGAGGGGGCGTCGGTGGCGAGGGTTTGGCCGGCGATGAGGATGGCTTGGTCGCGGAGGTGAGGGCGTTCGTTGAGGTACTTTTCGGAGACGAGGACTGCGGCTGCGCCGCCGTCGGATGTAGGGCAGCATTGGAGCTTGGTGAGGGGCTCGTGGATGGTGGTGCTGTTCATGACTTGGTCGAGAGTGTACTCGTCCATGAATTGCGAGTAAGGGTTTCGCTTGGAGTGCTCGTGGTTGATGCGGCCGATCTCAGCAAAGTCCTCCTTCTTGGCTCCGTACTTTTCCATGTATTCTCGGCCTGCGTTGCCAAAAAGTTGTGCTGCCTCAGGGGCGTTGGTGCGGCCGCGAGTGGCCATCATCATCTGGCCAGTTGTGCCGGTGGGGTTGGCACGGTCGAGGAAGTAGGATTGCAGAGAGCCAGGGTTCATCTTCTCGAAACCGACAACGAGGACTGCATCAGCCATGCCGCCTGCGATCATGGTACGTCCGAGGTGAAGGCCGGTCGAGCCAGTAGAGCAGTTGTTGTTGACATTGTAGATTGGGATCTGCGTCATGCCGAATTGGTAGAAGACTCGCTGACCACATGTTGAGTCTCCGTAGCAGTAGCATGCCACACCAGCGTCGATGTCATCGTAGCTGGTTTGTGCGTCCACGAGAGCCTTGATTCCTGCTTCGAATCCGAGTTCTGAGCTATCAATTAGCAGATGTTGTCAGTATTCTGGAAAGGAGGAAGACCTTACCAGTGTAATCAACTTTGCCTCTGGGCTTGATGAACTTGGTCATGCCCACACCAAGGACATAAACCTGGGAGCAGCTGTCAGCGTAAACCTCGTAGATTGGAGCTTGCTGCTAAACATACCGGAGCCTTGTTCTTTCCTGCTTTGGCAGCCATGATTATAGATTTAGTGATAGGTAAGATTTGTGAAATTGAATGTGACTTCCTTGAGCAAAAAGACAGTACACAAGCTCTGCCTATATTAAATGCGGTCGACTCGAAAGATGTACGTCGTGCCGTTCAGCATAGGCGTGGCGGGGATAAAGCTGGGGACTTTCTGAGCCGCAGACCGAGGTTGACCGATGCCATGCTCGGACTCGGGTTGCCTGTGCAAAATTGATCTTTTGCCGCATTTGCCATGGCATACAATTGTACAAATGTAGAGCACAGTAGTCGTGCACTACGGCCGCGAGATCCGATGATGGACGTCTCGCTAGGTGATGAGATGCATTGGTCTGAGAGCTTACTCAGATTCCTGCCATCTGCAAATCAGAGTGCCGAAATATGCAAGTGCTTGCTGAATATGTCGAAGCACATCTTGAGCAGACACTTACAAAGCGACAAAACGGAGAAGATTCGGAGAGCATGTGGGCATCATCTGGTTCTGTCTGTATCGGAGGCTGATCTTTCTCTGACGCCGCAGACAGTGATGAGTGTCAGATTCTCATTTCCATAGTGCATAGCTCTAGGTGTAGCCGTCAGCCTCTGCGGTGCGTATAGCAGAAAGTCCTGCAAAAGGCCCAGCTAAAAGTACACCATTGTCTTCATGATGATGCCGCTCTTCAAACGCCTGATGATACCCGCAAGCCGTCGCCCATATGCATCAATCGTCTATGAACGTGGCTTCTCCTTCTTCTCCTTCCAGAGCGCGCTGAGACCGACACCGGAAACCTTGACGACCTTGAAACGCACACCAGGAATATCACCCTTGGCCTTGCCCTTACGACCGAAACCAGCGAGCAGGACCTCGTCGTTCTCGTCGACGAAGTTCAAGCAACCATCGTTTGGCACTGTTTGACGTTAGTAGTGACTCGAGATCTCTGGACTGTAGGTAATCGTACCGAAAGCAGTAACCTTCTTGCCGTTCTTGATGAGCTGCACACGCACACACTTGCGAATGGCGGAGTTTGGCTGCTTGGCCTCAACACCGACCTTCTCGAGCACGATTCCCTTGGCGTGAGAAGAACCCTTCGATGACCGTCAGTACACGTCCATCATCATCTGCGTCCTCTCCATCGGCGCAGCACATGTCCTTCCTTTTCCTCATCCATCACTTCATCTGCTCTGGGGTGTACGTACTCCGAATGGCGAGGACTTGTATGCGGTTCCTAACAGTCTCTTTTTGTAGTGGAGATCTGCCCACTGCTGCTCACGGCGGTGGTTTCGGAGCTTGCGCGCGGCCAAAAGACCTCTTGGCTTTCCCTTACCCATGATGGCTGCAGATGTGTGTTAGTTTGTGTGTTCCAAGAGAATTGGGAAGTGCTCGAGTTTTGGTGGCGGATGTTCGCGGCGCTCGGGGCTGTCGTGTTCGCGATGTGATGGTCGGAATGCTCGTTCGTGATGGTGTATCGTCCAATGGGCGGGATGGAGGCGACTTACCGGTGTTGTTGTGTCGAAGAAAGATTCGTTGGGCGCTGGAGATCGCAAGTCGTGTGAAGCGAATTCGTCAAGTGGATGTGGAAGGTGCGCCAAGCTACGGGTCCGCCCGGTCGCACCTCCTCGACCTCACAACTTCACATCTTCACATCATAGTGGTCACCAGCGCACCCCACGGCGCTATAGGCTTCAATAGTGGGACAGTAGATTCGAGATGCTGTACGAAACAGTCTTACAATTTGTTTCCATTCATCTACCACTTGTCGCTGCTAGCTAGATGTTGACGAACACTGTTACAGAAAGCACTCTGTTCACCAAGGCCTCGCTTGGAGCTTCACACCGTGGCTGTTACCACCCGCTACTTTGCTGACAGAATGGTCATGGCTGGTCAATAAAGCTCAAGTGAGCCGCGGTGAGCATCTTTGGCCGAGAATCGCACCCGAGAATGATCAACCACATCGTACCTCTCCCAGTATCAAGATGCGCTTCGTCGTCGAATTTCATGCATCGAGAGGCTTCTTCTTGGAATTTGGAATGATTGGCTTCGATGAAACAACGTCTGCTGGAACTTCCTGGAAAAGCCGAACGATTCCATCCCACAGGAGGTCTGAGGAACTTGTCCAGCTTTTTGATAGGCGCTGGTTTTCCCTCGAAGTTGAACAGGCGCTGAGCTCGACGCGGAAAGCAGTAGGAGCCCGTAGCATCTAAATCCATCAGTCAGGAATTCTCATGTGCCTCCTCCGGCTTACCAGGACTAAAATTGATCCACGAGCCATCGTTTCCCATGCCCTCCAGTACCAGCTTGGGATTGGCTGCGACACGCTTCCGGATTCCTGCAGCGACGTCAGTCACCAGATCTTTGCTGACTTGGTCGCTCACGAGATATCCGCGCTCAAGGAAGGCGCTTGTCACAGGTGCTTTGACTGGTTCGCCTCGCTTCCTGGTCTGGTATATCTTGAGAGCGCTTTTATGACGAGAGTCTTGCCATCGATCGCGTTCTTTTTGTCCGACTTGTCTCTTGATTCCATCACGGTCTGCCTTGACCTGCCTTGTCCTCAGTCCTACTGCCTTGGCAAAGTACTTGTGATCCTGCGCCGAAAGTGCATTCCACAGCTGGTCTGCCTCGGCGACTGCTGAGGCGTGCTTCATCGTGCTATGATCTGCGAGGATCATCGGCAACAGCAGCTCCTCGAAGAAGGTCTGGCCACTGGCAGATCTGGCCTTGGTCGAACCGAGCCTACTCCCGCTAATCAGGCCCTGCTCTTGCTTGAGACCTTTGACTTCTTCGCCGTCCTCGAGCTCGTCACTCGATTCATCCTCCTCTTCCTTGATACTTGCCGTGTCAAGATCTGTGTCGAGCATGATCACGTCTTTCACTTCATCAACATCGTCTCGATCGAACTTCCGCTTGATCGCGACTCACCATCGGACCCGCATCCAGACTCGCTGGAATTGTCCATGGCGGGCGTGTCTCGGACTAGTGCGTATAAATGATCAAGATCTTGATCGTACTGGCTGATGAAGTCCGTGACAGCGTCAATAGCACGCTGAACTGCCTCGTTAGAGTAATTGGCATGTTGCCACCATTCTCGAAGCCGGCGCTTTTGCGCTGACCAGATTATGTTCGCGAGACGCACAACGACGCTGTCCTCAGCGCCTTTCTGGAGACCGCGAGGGAAGTCTTGTTCGGGGAAGGTCTGTATCTTTTCGATGTCGACGTCCACAAGTGGGCCGTGGAAACGCCCTATCTTGCCCGTTTGTGTGTTGTGTTCAGCTTGTGTCGAGGTGATGTGTCGATTTGGACTGGAGGAGTGGAGACGAAAGCTGCGAGACAACAAACGCAACCTGAAACAGCAGGAATCACGCGCAAGTGAAACCCGCAGCAGGTACATTCCACGTCAACATCACTTCAGGAAACAGCGAATTTGCATAATTATGACAAGACAAAGGCCAGGACAACAGTATCATGAATCGAACTATTATTCGATTAGAAGCCGGCCGAGCGGCTCCAGCTATCGCCAGACTGGTATCAGTTTTGCATAACCACACGATCCCCTCCGCTCCTTCCTCATGAACTGTCGTCTGAACCATCGTACTCATCATTCCTCAGTCGTGCTAGTAATACACTGACCGCCGGCTCCGGCCACACAGCTCTGGCATTCTCCGTTGCACCCCGTGCCGCCCACTGCATGGAAGCAATTGTCGCAGCAGCTTGCATCGTGGACCCGTCGCGGAGCTGCTGAATCTCGGCATCGCGGATGGCGACCTCTCTCCAAGCATGCTGAGCATGTTCCCTCATCGTGTCGACATGTTCCAGTGCTTCGACGGCCTCACCAGCGAGTTGTAAGGAGTCTGACCGGCACGCATCTGCCAAGTCGATAGCTCCTTCCACTCGCACCAGGATTTCTTCGGTGCCTTTTAACAAGGCATTGAATTTGGCGTTCTCGCAGAGTGCTTCCAGTCTGACTTGGACCGTCTGTCGCCTGCTCATCAAGAGTTCTTCTCCACTTCCAACGAGACTTCTCTATAGCCTTGCGCTTCCACGATCGTTCGTAGTCCTGCCAACCCGACCAGTCCGCACTCTGCTGTCCGGCGTACTGTTATCGCCAATCCTGCCATTGGACCTGCGAGCGTCCTGCGGGCGCGAGCGCGACAGATTGAGCCCCATGCTCATCCACCATTCTTCGGGAACGTCGTCACGTGCAGCGAGCCTTTCGACAACTCTACGCATGGTATCCAAGTCCTGGATATCGCCGCTCAGAAGTGCGTCGGAGACCTCTCGCTCTGAGCGAGCGGCAGGTGGAGATACAGGATGTGCTTGGGGTCCATCCTGAGAAATTTGAGCATGCCGGGTGTTGGTAGGTCGTGTGTATACAGCCGTCAGCTCCGCAGCATCGTCTTCGGATTCGTCGTCCATGAGAGGACCGTCCACCGGCCGAGCCTGGTATTGGGGCGGTGGGGATCGCGCGTCCACAACAGTGTCTGAGCGCGAGTGTCCTGCCACAAGCGCATCTGCAGTATACCTGCGAAAGTAGGACGTTACCTGCTCGCGTGTCTCGTTGACAGCATCACGAATTTCCTGTCCATACTGTTCCGGCGCGGGGTGTGGAGCTTCATTTCCGCTTCGACTTTGTCGCGCACGACGCTCCTGCAGCTGACGCTCGCGGACCCGGCGGGTACTCTGTAGCATATCCTGGAAATGCCGTCGATCCTCCTCAGAACTGTGTCTTGTCGCCAACACACGTGTTCTCCCTTCTTCCGACTCTAAAGCCTCCTCGATGAGACGGAAGCCGATGTCGACTCGAGCAGGCTCTGTGGCGAGCGCGAAGCGATTACCGTCCTGCTCGCGAATACGCTGATGACGAGCTATGCGTTCGCGACCCTCCGGTGTGCGCATTTCGTGGAAGTAGATATCTTCGGCAAAAGCTTCAGTGGTGACTGCTTCTTCCTCGGTGCAAGCCTGATCCTCCTCGCCCGAATTCTCTTGATCTTCATCTGCGCTATCTGGCTCTGTGATCTGAGTGCTGTTGTTGCTGGAGTTATTGAACGAGCGGCTGGCTGCTGCGCTTGTGAAGCTGCTCTCAGCAGAAGGCAGTGACTCGTCTGGTGTAATCGTAGTGCGTATAACTTCCCATCCGTCTCCTGGCGTTGGGCTTCGAATACGATCTCCTAAGCCGTTTATCGGTGAGTCAGGTCTCCAGGCATTGCTGAGCGGATGGGCTCTGCGGATAGTGGGACGTTCTACAGTAATGGAGTCGTCCTCAGGGACGAACAGACTGTCCTCGGCTGAGGTTTCCAGTGGAGGTGTGGGCAGAGTGCCGCGCCGTGTGTTGCCTCTAAACCGAGGCTGTGACTGCTCGCGCCTTTGCATAGGCTCAGGAGATCTGAGAATGCGTAGAGGCTCTCTAGGATTCAGCACAACGGTTTGCGCTAGCGCAGAAGAGCTGTCGAAATCATCGAGAATGTCCGAAGACCTTCGTGTAATGCCATCGACGTCCGACTGCGTAGTCTCCGTGTTCGCAACACCTCTATGCCCTCGCCAGCTGCTGGTCAAGGTAGCTTGACGAAGCTGCCGACGTCGCTGTCGTTCACGCTCTGCGCCAATCTCCATGTAGTCATTGTATCGACGTCGAGCGGCCCGAGTGTTCGCATCCTCCTCCCAGTAATTACGTGACTCGGGCACGGGAGGCGGCGGAGGAACAGCACGAAACATGGCATTGTTGCGCTCAGTAGCCTCAAGGAGACTCGATATGGGCGGCACACCTCTCGTCTCTCCGCGCCTGCTGTCGCGCAAGCCATTGAAGCCTACAGATGGCGGCGGCGATCGTTCAAATCGTGGTGGAAGACCAGAGGGTTCCCGATGGAGGCTGGCGCGATTCGTTCTGCGGCCGTGGACGGACGGCCGCCTGCGAATACTCGAGCGCAAACATGCTGTCGGGTCTGGTTTGGGCGCATTCCTGCTGCACTTCTTCTCTCCTGGATCGCGCCAGATTCTTGAAGTCGCATTGCGGTGTTAGCCTGAGGTTCGCGTGAATGTGGCTCATGCACGGCAAATCGGTCGCGACTATAACGCGCGCCTAGCACGAGCGCAAGTTTGGCAGTGTTTTGTGTGTCGGGGTGACCTACGGAAGACCCATGGTGAATGGCGCGATAGGAATACGCTGAGCTGATGCGCGACCTGCACGCGAAGAATAAGTAATGCAGCGGTGTTGTGAGTGGGGGCGAGTCGCGTGTGAGATCGTGGTGATGAACGAGGTTCTTCCCTTGCTGCTGGCTGCTGCTGAGTCTGGAGCAGGCGGACGTATCCGTGGTTGTCTCTCTTCGCAGGAATGGCTGGACTTGCCGCCTGAGACTAAATTTATGCACGACATGATCGACGTCCCAGTTCAGCACTGCACGATGGACATCTGAAGAACATGACAAAAGTTATCACGGTCTGGATCTCGTTACTTTACTCACTCTACGATGTCGTTGTCGTGCCAAGCAGACAGACACCACTTTCCGTCCGCTGAACGATCACGCTTTGGTGAAGCACATTGCATTCTACTATTCTAGGGTCTATCCGTCCCATCAAACGCACCCAACGCAGACGGAATGAAAGTATAGTCAACTTCGCCCACGGACAGAAACACCAACGCTAAGACGAAATCGCGCCGCCAAGATTACGACAACGTGACGGCGCCAGAGAAGAGCTCCTCGTGAATATGCCCCAAGGTATCGCCTGATCTGGAACCACTCGAAGACTCTGATCACAGCAGCCATTTGTATTCGGCAGACAACATATGGGGAAGATGTAAACGTATATTGTTATTATGGCGCAGCAGGTGTACTCCGCGGTACACTTATAATTGCAATCAGCGGGAGTCCACATGAAATCGGTTCTCAGGGAAGCTCACCTTTGCGTACTTCGCTTTGTCCGCAATGCAGTGATCCAACTCCGTATCAGCTCCGGGACTGTTCGGCCTGTCGAATAATGGACCATCGTCGTTGATCGCAGCGTCTTGACTGCAGACTGAAGCGGCAAATGCCATGGCGAGCAAGATCTCAATGGCACGCATTGTTCCAAGGGGATTCGACGCATTGGGATAGTACGCCCTTCATCGCGCCTTTCACAGCTAGATGTCTTGAGCACAGCAGCCCGGTGTTCCTGGGAAGCAGCAGAATGGATTCGAGTTCCCATTGACTTTCACAGTGCAGCAGTACCAGCCATCGATGCACTAGCAAATGGGTCAGTGAATAGCTCCGATGTAATCGATGCGAAAGCAGCCTTACATAGTCGGAGCTCGCCTCCAGATCAGAGCAATAGTCCAGCTGTGGAGTCACTAACACAGACAGCTCCTCCAGTGCTTCATTGTCAGTTGAAGGGTCTTGACTATAGACCAGACCGGTAGATACTATGGCGAGCAGGATACTAGTGGCTTGTATTATACTCTTGAATGTGACCGAGAATTCTGGAGAGCTAATTGCTAGGTGCATTTCTCAAGTACTCCTGGATACGACTGATACTGTACGCGAAGAAGTGGCAAACCAAGGACATGGGCCTTTCCAGCCGGTGCCCTTTTGGATAGTGCCTATGCCATCACCGACGATAGATGGCCTATCATGCTCAATTTGGAGCATTTGACTCTGTGTACATGTCTCTCGTTAGCGTGGGACATTATGAAATGAATGGAAACAATTAACTTTATGCTGCGAACTGGGAGAAGACCGTGTGCTGCAAGTAGGGCGAGGCAGCACCGCAAGTGGTGTCGAGTACAACGAGAGTATCCGTTGGGCATCCCGGTCGACGAGCTAAACCAGTGATCTAGGCCCGTCTCTCACGAGGAATGCTCACACCAGTGCGCAGACGCACTATGGAGTGACCGTATATCGAGAAGAAACAGCGTTTGGATTGTAATCTCCAGATAGCTTGGACAGCCATACTGTAGACATGATAGCAACTGAAGTAGAACTTCCAGCGCTCCAGTACATAAGATCGAGGCAACTTAGTCCGTCAAACCTTATGTATCCGGGAAACATCGCCGCAGCGTACAGATCTGAGGCTCCATTGAGCATGGTGAGCATAGTAGCCCTAGATCGTGTATTTGACTCTGCACTTTTGTATGACAGGCCATACATGAATGCCACAACTCAAATCGGCCACTTGGTGCCTTGGCGGATACGGATACGCTTCAGTCAGCCGGTTGAGCCTGAACCAAAGCTTTACACGTGCTTCTCCGGTCGCCTGTCACCAATGTAAGAGCAGGATGTGCTCGACCGTTCGAGTAGTCGTCGAAAGTCTTTCAATCTTGCAGGCAATATCGGTAGAACCCGGAGCCTTTCCTCGATGACCTGCATCATTCTCTGATGATGTAGGCTAGTCCTGTTGATCGATCTGCATGTCTGATATTAGGTAAGTACTCGCACGGATGAGTTATCCCATTCATCTGTAGAGTGCCCGTAGGCAAGAAGCTGGTCTCGTAATGATGACATGGGAGCTTTCTCCCTTGCGGAGTGATCGAACATCGCCTTCGCTTACGAACTCGGTGTTCGAAGACTTTTTCACCATCAAGATGTTGCTCTCAGTTGTTCTATTGGCATCGACAGCCGTCGCTTTGCCCATTCCATTATTACAAGATTTCGACATTGACAATGTCCCACCACAAGAAGGCCCGCCGGCGCGACCGGTAAAGGTAGCAGAGACATTGGCAGAAGTTGCTCCCGGACCATCGACGTCTCGAAAATTGCGAAAGAAGCGCCAATACGACTGGAGCTGGTACACCAACTGGTACATCCCCAACAACGCTGGCTCCCGCGAAGGAGAAGATCCCCACTGGACGTCGCCATCTCGAAACCCCTTCGACATCTGCGAAACCCCCGAAGGCAAGCGGTTGGGGGCACAATGCTCAGGCGGATCAATCCAAGCAGATCACACTGATGGATGGTACACCGACCACACCGACGTCCATTTCACATCCTGGACGATCGGACCACCAGACAAGCCAGGCTGGAATCCCTTCGCGGCGGATAGTAACAGCGCGCTGGGTGCGAACCGTCTGGGAGGAAACACGATCGGTGGCTCACGGACTAACACGATCCCGAATACTGGAACTTTGCCTATTAACAACGGTGGTGGTGTCATAAACGATGGTGGTGGTGGCACCAACAACAACATCGTTCCTAAACCTAAGCCGAAGACAGGAGTTGCTGGGCTGGCTTCGACAAATTGCATGGATGTGTTGGTGAGTGGCACTCTCCAGATGTGAGTGTGCAATGACTGACTGAAGGCTTGTGTTAGGGAGTCGCATCTCTGGGCGCAGATTGCTGAGGACATCCTATCCTCGGGTTCATTGTGTGCAGAATTGTATTGATTTGCTTACAATGGAGCTGAGTTCGAGAACTCGTTTGTGTTTTGCAGATATGAGAATTGGCTTCATGGTACAAGCATTCGTTACACGGCCACGAATAGAGTTGGCGGATTTTGTTTCTTCTGAGCTGATCTTTGCTCATCAGTCGGGGGAGCATTGTCATAAAACATCGCCCTTTCAAATAGCGCACGGGAGTGGCGTGAGAGCAAGTCTTGTCGTCAAGAAACCCAGCTCTGGAATGATACTTGTCTTGGTGTCAGGCTATCACGACAGCTGAGGTGAATCACAATCTAGCCGCCAACCTCAAAACTCATTGCAAACAGCACTGTGGCGCTCTCCTCGTCCGACGCCTCGAGGTCGGGTGAGACCTCTTGTGTCTGTCGTCGTTGACTTGCTTCTTACGCTTGCTAGGAGCCTTCTTGCCACTCCATATAGGCGTTTCCTGATCACACTGTGCGGTCTTATAGCGCGCATCCTCAATAGCAGGTTCGTGCTCGTGACAGTCAACTTCAGCTGTCTCGATAGTCGCTGCCGGCGGACGTGACGATGCAATACTAATGCTGTCATTCACCACACTCAGCTCTTCTACAATAGCTGGCTGGGCAATGTATGCAACATGAGATGATTGTGTCTCCGGTATTGCGGCTTCAGCCTCCGCGGCACTTGCTGGCTCCACCCGCGAGGTGGTCTCCGGTTTATAGTCGCTTGCAGGCAGGTCGGAGGCCTGCGCAGAAGATGCACTATCACTACAGTCGTCAAATGCCCTATCTTCAATCACACTCTGGGGCGGAAGTGCGCGCTCAGGCTTTCCGCCTTCTGGAACATTATCATGCTCAAGTGACGCTTCTTTAACAGTTATATGGCTAGAAGAGCGCCTGGTTCCGTGTTCGATGTCCAGCTCAGGACTGAGCATAGGCATTTGCAGAATGATGTGCGCACCTTTCGTGCTAGCCGCAGAGTCGAGTTGAGGACCAATATCACAAGGGAATGCCTCAGAAGGCGTGTGTGGACCGTGAGCGTTGACTTTGTGACCTCCATCTTGGCTGTTCCGAACATCGCTGGCGTTCTCCACGTGATAGTGATCGATTGAACTTGGCGTGCTGAATGGTTGAGCATTTTCTTCGTCTGAGATCTCCTCGACAGTTGGTCCAGTCCAGGAATTGGGCAGTACACTGCTCGCCGGCGGTCGCCAACGATTTCGCGGTGATGGCCCAGCTGTTTGAGCGGCAAACAGAGCGCTCTGCCCATTTGTCTCCTCTGCCTTGAGCTCCCCAACATCTGATCAGCTTCCTCGCATGTTGTCTTCCTCTGACTGCGGCTCCAAGCTCTTTACGATGAGTGTGGTATCTGTTGACCTTGGCCTCGGGTAAATGTGAGTATCATGCTTGTTGCTCGTTTTTGCGGCATCTTTGCTCCCATACACTTGATGTCTAGCCTTCCCATAAATGTGTATGCTGCGCTGTTCGCCGTCACTGTCGTCGCTGAGTTCAAGGTGGTACTCGTCATCGCCACTCTCGTCACTTTCATCGTCCAGTCTTTGAAGCTCAGCTTCTCTGAGTTTGATTGGTGTCTGGAGCAGCTCTTCCTGGATTGTCTCTCGGTTCTGTTCGGTCAGACGCAACCGCATTTTAGCCAAGAGCTGGCGTAGAAGATTTTCGCTGATGCCATGTCTTCGACACCACACTAAAATCGGTCAGCCATCTGCACGACTCTACTTAGAACGGGACTTACACATTCGATCTTCTATGACCTGCACTTGGAACCGGATGCTTTCGATGGCGTCATTGTCTGCATGCCCTAATAACTCTTCATAGCGTTCAGCACAACGTCTGAGCAACGTTCTTGCTCTCTTCAGCATGCCTTGCACTGCGAAGAGCAGTGCCATCTTTCTCACAGATTCCATGGTATCCTCGTGCCACATCCCCTCGGAGTCCAGCTGTGCCGGGATGGCTCGTCGGTGCATAGTTTCGGCTTCTGTCCACAACTGCCATCCTTGGTACAACGTTCCCAGTTTGCCTATGATGAATGTAGTCAATGAGTCTGCAGAACCAAATTGTATTACTGCCCGGCACTTTGCATCTTTGTATAGTGACTCGGCCAGCTGGAACTTGTCCTGCTCCATATAGACATTGCCCAAGCTCCGCATGGTGACCAGGGCGAAAACCAACACCAAAGTCGTGGTAGCGCCCATTCAACGCTCGCAGATAATGCAGTTCGGCTTCATCAGATCGTTTGCATTGTTCGTACAGCGACCCGAGGCGGTATACTGAATCGTCAGTCAGCCGATGCCGTCCAAGCGAAAGCGTCAACCCATTGATGGCCTCTTGGTAGTGATGTTCAGATTGCTCCAGTCTTGCTTGTGATCCGTAAACGCCGCCAAGGTCATCATGAAATGCGGAAGTGCCATAATGACCGTAGCCGAGCACATAGCTACACACATTGAGTCCTTGTGTGTACCACATCTCATGCTGTGTAATCTTCTCGATCATGTGCAATGCGGCCGAGCAGGGCAAGTATACCGATGTTGTAATAGTTATTCCTGCCTAGTTCCGAGTCTGAAGCTTGCAGAGCTTCTCGGAGAACACGACCAGCTCGCTCGAAGTTTCCCTGTGTGCGACGCACCTCACCAAGCCGCGTCAAAGTTTCGAGAGTCCATCTACTACCTGGAGATAGTCGAGATTGCCGCAGAGCTAGAGCATGCTCATACAATCGCGAGCAATCTTTCGGGTCCTGTCCTTGATGGGCCAAGATATTCGCAAAACTCCCCAGATGTAGAGCTACGTAGTACTCGCATACCAAGAAGTCGTGCTTTGCGAGTGACTGGGCATGCGGCAGTAGTCGTTCGCCGAGCTCATAGTCTGTACTTACAACACCAGCAACGCTTGCTAGTGCCATTCGATACGGCACGATACGATCCGGCCTAGACATACATGTATGTAGATTCCAAGCATGAAGCACAGGATGCATAGTCCAGCTCTTCCCATCTTTTACCTCGACCAGCGAATAAGCTAAGAGCGTGTTGATGGCTCTCTTGAAGCATGTTTCATCGTCCGTGAGGTCATAGTACCACTCCTCCAAGGCAGAGTCCAAGCCACCATACCAAGCGGAGTCTAGTAGATCATACCAGATGTCACGATGATCAAGAAAGGCCCAAATCCTGAGGAGTCCGGCGGCGTTGGGGTCGCGACGTTGGACTTGGTCTCGGGACATGGTCCATGTGGTCAGTATGCTGTCGTGCTCTTCAAGAGAAGAGCCCTGCATATCCATCAACTTTGACCACTTTCGTTCATATTCCGCACAATACTCTGCTATCGAGGGATGGTTCCCAAGGTAGGCGCCGGCTTGTACTAATGCCAAGGGCAACCCGTCAAGTTTTTGTAAGACAGGCCGGGCTTCATCCATCGTGAAAGTCCTGTTCGCATGCAGTTCTAGCATCTGCAATGCCTGATCTTCGTTACTGCGACCCAGTCGAAGACGCTCAATTCTCAGGGTGGACAACCGGGTAGTGATCAAAATGTTTCCTTGATCTGCTTTGGGAACATACTCCCTGTAGTCATAGGCGTGCGAGTCTGCATCGTTCGGCCAGTCACGGTCCAAGTTGTGGATGATCATGAACCACTGGTCATTACCTTCTTCCGATAGCCACGACATGAAGCGCGAAATGGCTGTATCCTCTGGTTCGACGTCGTTGTTGCAGTCAGTACTGGATTGCATGTTCCGTGTCGGCATGAGACTGTTAGCAAAGGTCCTTCCGGCACACTGCTCTAGCGACTGTTCCAAAGAATCTTTGGTGGATCCGTCCAACCGGAACACAGATTTGAGACGCAGACGATGCCTGCGCACAAATTCGACACACAGCTGTGTCTCACCAATTCCGCCCATTCCATCGACTGCAAGCAGCCGACGTTTGGTAGTGTTGTCGTTGAGGAAGAACTTTTGCAATTGAGCCATCTCAGCTTCACGTTCGACGAATCTATTTGTAAGGGAATGCCTTCTAGAGTGAACGGCACATGATCTAGCTCGCTGTAAGGATGATGCTTATCGTTG
This sequence comes from Septoria linicola, assembly GCA_024114885.1. Lineage (NCBI taxonomy): Eukaryota > Fungi > Ascomycota > Dothideomycetes > Mycosphaerellales > Mycosphaerellaceae > Septoria > Septoria linicola. The sequence goes on along the minus strand of CP099428.1, from coordinate 634,944 downwards.
GATCGAACTGTCTACGTACAGTTTCGGGGCTCTCTGGAGTATGCCTCAGCCACCTCCAGGTTTTGTGGAGTAATATCTTCAAGTAACTCTCGAGCGAATGCTGCTGCACTGGCGGCTGAGTACCTTTGCCAAATTTTGCGCTTGTGTGAATCAGAATAGTCGCAGATCCCTTGGATCACAATACATGAAAAATTGTCTTCGAGTCCTGCGGCTTCCATACCGAAGCAAAGTGCTCCGAAGGCTTTGCGATACAATCCCGTTCGTGACCATTCTTCATCACCGCATCCCCAGAAGCGATGGTGCCATAGTGGATTATGGGCTTTTCTGGAACTCTCCGAGGCTTCCTCTGGACAGCTCTAAGCAGATCGCATTGAACACTAGCCTGCTCATCGTCACATGCATTGTCGGTGCCAGCGACGTGATCTTAGTTGGCGTCGAAGAGGATGTCGTTCTCCTGCCCCTGATATTCCCAGCTCTCATCATCCATATCACTGATGATGCGCGATAGGTGAGACTTGACAAAGTTCCGCTTCGGTCTCTCATGTCTGGTCTTGACACTAGTCAGCGCATCCAAGAGTGCGCGAGGCGGCTTATCCAAGTGACCGGTTGCCCGAAAGCCTTTCGATTCGACCTTGCCGAAGTCCCACTGAGTGACACCTCCTTGTCCGTTGCATGGCTGACTAACCACCACATCCCCAAGTCTGATATCATTGCTCTTGCTCGGGACGCCGCCACCAATGCCGACCACCAGTGCGACCTTCAACGAGAAGCTGGAGGACACTTGAGCTGCCGCGGTTGCAGCAGATGCCTTGCCAATTCTGCCTGCAGGCAAGCAGGCCACAACGACATGGTGTTGGCCTGCTCGACCAAAGATATAGCTTGTGCTATCTCGCACCGATAGCCCGATGGGCCGACCGTGCTCCTCATCGAGAACAGCAGCCACTGCAGCCTGCTCGATCGATAGAGCGCACAATATGCCGGCCGGTAGCCTTGATTTCTAGACCCAGCCTATCGAGCTGTATATTCGTGTGTAGACGCGAGGGTCGAGGAAAGTATAGTTCCTATGATGCAACAAGGTCTGGTCGCGTCTGTCAGTACGGCTGGAGGAGACAAGAGCAGCAAGATAGCAAGATAGTGTGGCTACCGCTGGGGCTGAGTGGCAGCGTTGACCAAACCCTTGATCTTCTTGACTTCTACCTTGGGCGAGACAACCAATGCTGCCAGTGTACTTCTATAACGCGGCTCACACGATCCATCATCATCGTGTGTCAAGGGAGATGGACAACGACCTTGACAACCAAGTCGGACTGACTTTCTGCCTGCCAAGAAACTTGAAGCTTGGAGTTTCTCACCTCTTTTCCCAGACTCGCTCATGTTCACCAACATCGCGAAACGGCTCTCATTATGGAGGTGCACCATTCCAGCTATGACTGTACGCATACCAACGCGCGACCATAGAACACCTCGCTGAGACATGGGTAGGTTGAGTACGTGCTTCGGCACAAGATCATTGAAACATACGCGCCAATCATTGCATCTGCATCACAATGATCGAGCTTGGCTTGCAGCGTATATCGCGTCTGCTGTCGAATACTGCACTGCCATGGAGGGCCATACATGTTGCAGGCACCAATGGCAAAGGTACAGTGTGCTATCTCACATCTGAAATGCTGGAAGCCTACAATCGCTCGCACTTCCGCATCAATCGACAGCAGGCTCTCATCAAGCATGGCCGTTTCACCAGCCCGCATCTAGTGGACCGCTGGGATTGCATCACGTTCAACAACCCAGAAACGAGCGCGATGAAAGTTGTGCGCGAAGATGTCTTCCTGGAGGAGGAACGTGCAGTCAAGGAAGTTGATCAGAAGCAAAAGATCCAAGCTTCAGAGTTTGAGCTGCTGACAGCCACGGCTTTTTCTTTGTTCACGCAACAAGCTTTAGATGTGGCAGTCGTTGAAGTAGGACTCGGAGGTCGCCTGGATGCGACGAACGTGATCGGGGAGTCTGTGTCTGGATCAACAGAAACTAAGCTCATCCGAAAGCGTTTCAATCCTGCCAAATGGAGACCGCCACCGCTCATAACTGCTATCACACAAATCGGATTGGATCACCAAGGCTTCTTAGGCAACACTAAAGCTGAAATCGCCATGCAGAAGGCTGGGATCATGAAGCCTCGAACCCCCGTCACGTGGACGCCAGACTCAGAGCTGGACACGGTATTCCATGAACGTGCCAACCATTTGGATGCTCCTGTGCTTGAGAGAAGGGATCTGCCCTTCCTCAATAGCCAGGACAGAGGTTCTGATGCACGAGCAATCAATGGCGAGCTCGCTACGATATCAGCATGGACCGCACTTTCAGGCTTGGGCAGGGTGCCAAATCCCCAGGAAGCAGTTCAGTCAGGGACAGACCTTCAAGCACTTGTGACCGACTGGCAGGATATTGTGCAGAACCACGTCTTTCCTGGTCGGCAAGAATTCGTCTCGGTCGAGCCTGTCATCGGCAGACCAAGAACGATCCTACTCGATGGGGCTCACAATGTGGACGGCATAAGACTGCTTACCAATACCGTTGACTCCAGACTGCGTGCGGGATCTAAGCCTATTATCTGGCTACTCGCGCTCTCACAATCCACCGATCGCGCGCCTGAAAAGATTCTGAAAAGCCTTGTGCATGAGGGAGACAGCGTCATGGCTGTTGAGTTTGGCCCGGTGGACGGCATGCCGTGGGTGACGCCGCGAGCATGTGGTGAGATTGTGAAGGCTGTGAATACTCTACATGCGGGACTTGATGCTAGGGCACATGGGAAGGACCTCAAGTCTGCTATTGTGGAAGCATGCCACCTGGCCGATGAAGTTCGAGGAGAAGTGGTGGTCTGCGGTAGCTTGTACCTGGCTGGGGATGTGCATCGTCTGATCAGGACCTCGGCTTCTTAAAGGGCAAACCAGGCCATGAAGCAAGGACTCAAGATGATGGTGGCGTGAGTGCTGATTCAGGCTTTGCTCCAGCAGGATGATAAACCAGCAGAGACAATAGCCATTAGCGCTCAGCAATCATGTTCCGGCCCGAACTGCTCAAATCCAGTGACCGAGCCGGTGAGCAAGACGTCAGCAAGGCACTGGACCGAGCCAAGATACCACGTAACAACAGCATCACTCCTCCGCCACCTTCAGCTGCTTTCTTATTCCGGTCAACGAGCGACCTGCATCACGTTCCGGGCCTCCGAGATAACCGAGAGGCTCTCCCTCCACCCTATGACCATTTCAACGAGCAGCATGGCCCTCTTCCGCCGACACATACAGCTGGAAAGTAGCTCTTGGACTATGGCTCAGCATGACAAAACCAACGAACCCGCCACTCAAAGACCATACTCGAGGTTGCACAACATGTCGCCTGATCGCGATCCTTCGCACAACGCTCTCAGGGCGAAGCAAAGCAAAGCCACGCCACGCCACGCCATGTCAGCCAAGCGTTACACCAACAACAATCACGAATACGACTCACATGGGATGCGTAGCTTAGCATAGCACATGCTATCCCACATGCAGAACGGGAGAAAGCCAAGCAGACCTTACGCGGCATGCATGCTACGGTCCTTCACTCGTTCGTCGGACCCCATCACTAATACTCTTTCTGGCACGTACGAGACTCTTTTCAACACGTACGTAGTATTGGTAAGGCGAGCGAGCAAGTAAGCACAGCCTTGTGCAACGAACGTAGCCCTACTGTATATGCATATAAATCTAAGTATAAATGTCCTTCTGGAGAAAGGTATACCAGAGCCCCAAAAGAAAAGGAAAACGACAACATCCCACTCCAAACAGTCAACGCAAGCGTCTCGACCACTCACTGCCTGGAAGAAAGATCAAACTTGCTCTAACAACAAAATGGACCCAGCTACTATTGCATGGGGCGTGATCGTCTGGCCTGCTGTGTATATTGGCTGGAGCATTTATAAGAAGTATAAGGCTGAGAAGGAAGAGAAGGAGAGTGAGGACAAGAAGTGAGCAGTAAGGGAGACGTAACAAGGGTATGTGTATCTTGAAATTTTGATCACCCTTCGAGATTAAGAACTGTTGCTCATGTTAATTGCAGATAGTATCTTGAAAGGCGACGACTATTCCTCAGCATTATCCTGCACAGCAGCGACGTTAACGTCTTCGATTCGCCACATGTACCACATGAATAAGCTCCTACATCACCACACGTCAGCGTCTTTTCTTTTGTGCATCGATATTGAATGAAGGAGTACAGACTTACCTATACGGCCTGAAATTCTCTGCCAACTCAATCATATCTTTTTCTCCCATGTACTTCCATTTGCCGCCACCTTTGGCTTTCAATTTATTCACATCTCTTCCCATGTACGCCGCCATTCCTCTCTGAACGCCGAGGTCGCCTGTACTGAAGACATCCAATCGCTTGAGCCCGAAGCACATGAACATTTCCACTGACCATGCTCCGAGGCCTCTGACGGCGACCAAGTCACGCATGACGTCCTCATCTGTGCCGGTCATGAGTTGTTGCGTGGTAATTTCTCCTGTGTCAAATTTCTGTGCGAGACCTTGGATGTATTCTGCTTTTCTCTGGCTGAGACCCGCGGTGCGTAGAGTCGTGAGGTCTGTTGCGGCGACTAGACTGGGAGGAGGAAAGCCTGTGGGACATGATTCGGAAGGGAACAGGGAGATGAATTTGTTTTTGATGGAGGAGGCCGCTGCGCCGGAGACTTGTTGTGCCATGATTCCGCTTGCGAGACTGCGAAAAGGGTCGATTTTCTCAGAGAGACCTTCGGGGGAGAAGACGCGGCAGTGGTGCTTTTCGATCACAGGCTTGAGTTTTCCTGTCAGGGTGGAGTCGACTTTGATCAGATGAGCGCAGGCTTCATCGAGAAGAGTCTTGCTTGTGGTTCTGGGTGCAGCTTTGGACGGGGATGCATCTTCGAAGTTGGAATACGCAGGTTGAAGTTGAGTGCCGCCGGGCGTGACGAGAGTGGCATTCGTATGTTTGGCATCTACTGGTCTTGTCGGAGGTAGGGCAGGATCGTCAATGTCTCCTGTGCTATAGTTGTGGCCAAGACCATTAATCCTCGTCATAAGGCCAATTGCGGAGGGTGTCGGAGTGAAGGGCGGGGGCTTTTCATCATTCTTTGCTGTTACTTTCCTCCGCTTGTTGGTGGGAGTTGCTGGAGGTGATGGCATCGACTTTGCATTCTTTGCAGTCTTAGTAGTCTTCGCAATCGCTTGGATTGCCGACACTACCTGTTCCTCTGTTGACTTGCGCTTTCGACCACGCTTTGTTGGGACTGTGGGTGGCTTCTGAATGCCATTTGATGTGAAGTCCAACGTTGGCTTGACTGAAACACGAGCGGATCTCCTTAGAGACATGTTGAGAGATCTGCTATTTATCTTTGGCAGGATGGGACTTGAGCTTGACGTGGCTGGTAATGAACGTGTCGTGCCCAGCTTGAGAGTGGCGATGCGTTCGGTCAAATGCGACAGCGCCAGTCTTGCTCCTACGTGAAGGTTTGCTGTGTGTTGATTGTACTCCGCGAAGTTCGCACTTTGAAAGCAAGTGCAGTGTTGAGGAGATTGATCAGCGCAATGGAGCCTGATGACGAAGGTGCCGAGCTCGACGCGGCAGGAACGCGGGAGCAGGTGACTTGAAGACGGAAGTCACGATGTAATGCAATACAAGCTCGCATATAGCTGCACAATCGTCACGTACAATTTCTCCAGGAGAACTACCTTGTTCTCACAAATGAGAGGGCTGCCTGTGATGGCTGAGATCTCTCGGATGGTGTTGATACAATCATTGCTCTGCTCTATGCCTTAGCAAAAGCGAAACTGTAAACCTCTGCGCGCTGCAATATATACACATGTTGTCGTATGCCACTCCTCGTTGTCGCTGCCCCCGCTGCGTGCTCGACATCTATTTGGCGGCCTTTGCCTTTGGCTTGGTGATTTGCATGTTCTCGAGGTCCTCACGCTCCGTCGTCTCGGTCTCGATCTCCTTCATGATTGGTGACAGGTATGGGTAGTCCTGTGACATGTTAGTTGGAATCCTGAAGAAAGGTCGCTTCGCCTCTCCACGGCGCATGTACTGCGCGCAGCCTTCACATACATCTTCTGGCTTGGTCCATTCGTGCTTAGGGAGAAGCTGATGCGCAAGCGAGCACTGTCCACATGTCAGTCCCGTGTCCTGATTTTCCTGCACGCTGCCCGCTCAGATATACCTGGAATGCTCGTCGCATGCGGAAGACACGGTCGTAGGCCTCCTTTGGTGATAGACGCTTGAGCGCAAGTTGTGCCTCGGGGCTCTCCTCTGGGATCAGATCGTCGGCCCTGTAGCAGCCAATGCATTAGCCACGTCCTCCTGCGCATTCCTCTCCCATTCTCCGCCTGTTTCCCAGCACATGTTGCTGCCTCTCGCGTCGAAGTGGCGTACCTCAAACCCAGCTTCCTGTATCCGGCGTTGTCGAAGTACCACTGGCTCAGTGGCTTCATCCACTTTTGCAGCCACGGGCGCTTCATGATGTATGGGGCGAGCGAAGGGACCGACATGATTGCGAGTATCGAGGATGTCCTGCGGGTGCGTTGTGGTGGTGGTAAGTGATGCTCGACCTGGACATGCAGACTTTCGAATGCTTTGAGGATTACGCTGTGATTTGCTGGCCGATGATTCGCTCGGAGCCCGGCGTTTCGAAGCTTGAATGGCGAGCAGCAGCAGCAACACAACGACGACAGAGAGGCACACAGCACAGCACAGCACAGCACAGCTCTTGATCGAGGGACACTCACGCGACTCCTTCCGACCTCATCCTATACTCCTCCTCTTCCTCTATACTACTCGCCGTACACTGATAGCGCTATCTTCCTGCAGTCTGTTGTACACTCCCGTACAGCAGGCCAATCCCCACCCACTCATTCTGTCCCGCTTTTCGGACGATAACACGCTCAACCTCCGCTCCCTCAGCACCACCTACCACAGCACCTCACCCGAGTATGATTGTACACAGAATCACCCTACGATAGTGCCCGTCTTGGGCCCAGCAGAACGTAGCTCGTTCTGCCATGTCTTCGCAATCTGATGGGTCCCAATATACAACCTTGGTTCACCGCACGCCATATCCCAAAGTCGCGATATGGACCGCAAACCTCTCCAATGCCAGCGTGAATTCCTTCTCGGGCGCAATGGCAGGCATGGCGAGCGGCATTGTCACGTGTCCGCTAGATGTCATCAAAACAAAGCTGCAAGCTCAGGGCTCCTTCTCCAATCCGGGCTTGCAGCATAAAGGTCCTCGACCGAGTGCTGTGTACAGCGGCATGATTGGGACTGCAAAGGCGATCATACGACAAGATGGCGTCAAGGGAATGTACCGAGGGCTGGGTCCGATGCTGCTAGGATATCTGCCTACATGGGCGGTGTACATGGCTGTCTACGACAGCAGCCGAGAGTACTTCTACGCTCATGGCCATGGCGAGCGGGATAGAGACAAGTGGGCGGCCCGAGTATATGCGTCTGTTACCGCCGGAGCTTGCAGCACCATAATCACGAATCCCATCTGGGTGATCAAGACCCGTCTCATGTCGCAGGTCTCTCGCACAGCCTCGGACGGAACCAGGACGCCGTGGCACTACTCTAGCACATTGGATGCTGCTCGCCAAATGTACCGAGCGGAAGGCCTGGGCGCCTTCTACTCTGGCCTTGCTCCTGCTCTTCTTGGACTCACGCATGTCGCGATTCAGTTTCCATTGTACGAGTATTTCAAACAACAGTTTACCGGCGTTGAGATGGGTGCCACTCCCACAGCTTCCTCTGCTGCTGCAGAAGCACAGAACACATTCGGTATTCTGGCCGCCACTTTTCTCAGCAAAGTATGCGCCACTTCCGCGACATATCCACACGAAGTCCTTCGAACTCGAATGCAGACTCAGCAGAGACTACACCCCGAGTACGCCCACAATGGTGTAGGTAAACACAGTCAGAGCATAGCCAGTTCGAAACTCATCGCAAATACTGACGGCGTGCCGTATCAGCCGCGTTACCGAGGCGTGCTGGATACATTTCGCATCATATTAAAGGAGGAAGGCTGGCGTGCGTTTTACAACGGCATGGGTACGAACATGATCCGTGCAGTTCCTGCTGCGATGACGACAATGTTGACTTTTGAATCGATAAAAGCGGCGATAGGCAAGCTGCAAGAACAAGGGAGGCAATTGCAGGGAGAGAAAGGGTGAACAGGTCATCAAGTCGAAAACCGGATGAGTTGAGAAGTCTACGATGCAGTTGCGGCGAAACGTGCACATATGGGTCGCGTTGCATGAGATAGTGGCACTTCACGTTTACGAGCGGCAGACGATATATACCAATCCTGCGCAGCATTGATGGCGGCATTTCCAGAGCATGGCGTTGCGGAGTAAATGAGGATGGGCTGCAGATGCGCAGTCAGATGGTTGCTTCTTGTACGTATCACTATCACTATCGAGAGCCACATTTTTCACTTCAGCCGCCTTCACGTGCAAGGCTTCACCCGCTGCGGCTGTTTATTACAGGTCGATGAATGACCCGCCGCTCGTTCACCTCCAGGTGTTCACGTGGCAAGTGCTGCGGAGGATTCGGACCATGACTTCCAATTGCTTCCTTGACTTGAACCACGACCTCATCCTCGTCGAATTCGATCTTCCCGGTCTCACATCTCAACCACTGACCACGTACGGTCACCATCGCACCTCCACCGCAACCTCGACCGAGTATCACCGCATCGCCGCTGTCCATTGTCCACTGTCGCCGCCGAACGTTTCGCCTCGAACATGAGTCAGCACTCGACAACAGCCACCTTGACTACAAGGTGTTTGCATTAATAGAAGCTGACGACTGCTATTAGCACCCTTCATATATGCAATCCGTCAAGAGTACCGCCTCAACGACTTCTATCCATGTACCGACGTCTACAAACGCACTGAAATAGCTGTAACCAGCTCGACATGGCAGCGTGATCATTGGATGAACCCGCATACCTTTCACAGGTTTCTAGATTTGCCACCGGAACTACGGAACAGAATCTATGAGACATACTTTGCCGAGTTCAAAACTCCACTGTATGCCCCGAGTCAACCACCTATCACCAAAGTGAGCAGGCAGTTGCGGGCAGAAACATTGGCGATGTTCTACGGCAGCTCAACTTTTCGTATTGCTTTCCTGCCGTCTGTAGCGGAGGACGATGGGAGCCGGGTTGAGGATATTGACACTGCGAGTGAAGATGATCAGACCGAGGCCAGAGACAATGAGAGCGGGATCGCGGACGACGATAGAGAGGACAGTGAAGGCGAGAATGATGAGAGCGACGACGATGAAAGCGACTTCGAGGACGAGGCGATTAAATCACTGGAGACCGAGGAACATTGTCGACGCTTCATCCTGAATACGCCGCCAGAGATGCTCAGGCACATATCAAAATTACAGCTTGGAGTCGCTTGGAATGAGCACTACCCCCACCTGCCATGTAACTGGATCCTTCAGCCCATGACTATCACCATTGGGCAAGAAGGACCAGACTTCAAGATTGACTTTGGTCTGACTAAAGAGCTCGAGGAAAAACTGCCCACACCAAAATTCATCAAGGAACTTATGCTCGCCGTGCAGCGTATCGCACAGAAGATCGTCGGCAAGCCAGGGAAAGGGCGGCTGAGGATTTCAGACTTGGTGGTCTTCCAAGATACCTTTGAGTCATATCTGGCACCCGTGGATGCGGATGACGACTTGCGCGAGTATAAGTTTCTAGACTCTGCGTCGAGCAGGCAGTCGTGACAGCGGGTGGACTCAGGGACGACCTGTGGCTCGACCACTTCGACCACTTCACAGAAACGGAACTTGAAGAAATCCTCTGGGATATCTAGCCAGAGAATGAGGTCTTATAGCTGCAAAGATCGACTTGAAATATGGTCTGCGGCTTCCCCTGCGGCCAACCCAATGGATGCACATTCTTACACGCCTTCAGCTCGACAATTTACATCTACGACGCATTGCTTCGCCATGCACACGCGAAATCTCTCCGACTGTCATTGGTGTTTCAAGCGAATCGAGCCAATTGTGTACTTCAATGAGGTACAATGCTGCTATTGTCACATGCAGGCGTATGTGCGGGCAAGCACGTGCCCCGCCGCCTGTTCACCAAAGCATCCAGCAGCGCTTTCGGCACCATAAGATGCACACCTCTTGCCACTTCATATTCTCTTGCTTTCATGTCCTTAGAACAAGATAACCAACATGCCAACGATCTTCCAGCCTCTTGTTTCGATTTGCAGTCACAGCGAGTGTTGAGAACGCCAAGATGGCGCCACGGCTAGTCTCCCCTCGCATCGACGACAACTACTGGCGCCTGACCAAGTACGATCATTTGACTGGTAGCGAGGTAGCCGACCTCCTTCGCAACGCCGGCTATCACTGTCTGGCGACATGGAACAAGGCTCGCATCATGGAAGTCGCCCTTCGGAAGGAGACCTCGAGGCCGGAATACCGCGATATGAAGATGCCGGAGTCGCGGAAGTACGCCATTGCTCGTAAGACCATCGAGAATCCGAAGAAGGTCAGCGAGAGGAAGGTAAGTCTAGACATTCCTTGCCGACAGGCCATCTACAGGCAGGTACTAACCGAGAGTAGTTGAGAGGCAGCTTGTACGCAGCAGATGCTTCTCCTGTCTTCGATAAGTTGCTCGACCTACCCCCGAGCTACGTGTCCGTGTCTACGACTTCTACTTCTGCGACTTCCCTGAAGTCCTTCATCGCCCGTCGCAGCCTCCGCTAGCCAGGTAAGCTTGCAGCTTGGCCTTTCGCTTGAACGTAAATCAGCAGCTTACTCGATTGATTTCCAAAACCAGCAAACTCATGAAGGAAGAAGTCCTCGCCCAGTTCTACAAATCCCAGACCTTCGAGCTCCGCTTCCTCTACATCAAACCCTCGGCCCACTGCACCAAAGGCACCATGATCGTCGACCCCGAATCCCTTCTCTTCCTCTATGGCCTCAGTACCTCCAACCTCGCCCTCCTCCGCAACCTCCGCATCAACATCAGCTCCGACATCCCAACCTACGCCGGCCACCCTCGAATCACCGAGTGAGCTAACATCGACATCACGATGTCTGACGCAGGAGGTAGCCCGGCGAAATTCATAACGCAGCGCTCAGAGTTCCCGCTCCAATTGTGCTCGATCAATCCGCCGCACGTGCACTGGATCATCGCTCAGCAGGTTCTTGACTGTCAAGAGGGGCTCCTGTGGCTTGTTGAAGAAGCGGTCAAGAAGGTTCTGGGTCCTGTGCGGCATGATCGCTTGAAGATGCGTGATTTGCTGGGCTTGATTGGGGCGATTGAGGGGGAGATGAGGGCTGTAGCTGAGAGGGTTAAGTGGTGGTGATTCTTGTGGTGCGTTGGGCGTTTGCTTGGTCTTGCGAGTGCGTCTCATTGCGCTGCTTTCGAGAGCCATTTGAAGATCTATTACACGTAGCGCTGGCGCTGAGTAGCTTGCTGCAGCTGGATGGTTCGCACGGTCTTAGACAGCAACTTCCCCTGCTTGTTGCATACCTTCGGCATATTTAAGCTTTGACGCTGAAATTCGGGACTTCTGTTCTCCTCCCTACTACTTTCTTCCCAATTCATTCATGATGTCAACTGTCTACCAAAAGATGAGATCTAGCGCCAGATGCATGGTAGTAGACATTGATGAAGAGGAGGCGGCAGGAGGAGTGAGGTGAGGTGGGTGCACTTCGAATGGCGAACCCAATTCCGAGTAGAGCCACCACGTGCTCTGATCCATCGATTGGAGATCAGCTCAATCACGAAACTTACTATCAGCTCCAAGTGAATCTTGGATTCATGGCAGACTGGCCAGCTTCCGAGGACATAGTGCTTCGTGCCTCCAAGGAACGAAGCGCGCAAAGCTACTGCAAGACAAGCAGGCCAGTCGCTGGTGAGCAAGTGTCCCAGCTCACTGACTTCATGCATTCTCCTCCAAATCCTCGCGGAGGTAAAGACCTTCCGTGTAGCCGGTGTCAAAAGAAACCGCCAGATCGCCGGCCTAACATGTCAAAGAAGTGTTGGAAGTCGGCGACATAAGTAGGATGCACAAAACTCCTCGCACAGCTCGTATTGCTCCACAAACCAACAAATGCCAAGGATATCGGCAAACAGACTGTGGTGATCAAGACGTTTGAAGCAGCACTAAGCCACGCTGCACCCACATGCTATCCTTCGCGTCATGCTAATACAGCACGATGGATTCTCATTGCGGTTCTGTTGCAGCTTCTGACGTCTCTTTAGTACATCACTACTGCATTGACCTTTGAAGGATGACCCGCCCTCGAACTTATGAATACTCGCCCGGATCAAGACTTACCGTTCACAATGCAATGGCTGGAAGGATGTCGTGCAAGAAACTACTATATAAGCTGCTTCAGCTAGCAGGAACCTCGATCCGGGCAGCACCTTTACATTCTCAGTCTTCCGAATCAAGTCACCCAACATGAAAGGCCTCATCTTCTCAACCCTCGCACTGGCACTCACCGTGCTCCCAGCCACGGCACAGAAACCCGGACCCATCAAACTCCGTAAGTCACCACACCCTCTCGACCCAAGCCTACGAAACACTCCTCCACCACCTCTCCCCCTCATCCACATCTCTGACATCCCAGCACAGCGGGCCTCGGCACCTGTCCCGACAGCTGCCTCTCCATCCGCAACACCGTCACAGGTGCTCTCATCGCCTGCTGCGGAGCCGAAGCCGACGGTTGTATCGACTGCGCGCCTTCCTGCGTAGCAAGCTGCAATGGCGGTAATGGCCGCTACGGTGGTTGTGTGGATCTCGGCGACGATGAGACGACGTGTTCGAAGGGGTGTGAGTTGCTTTGTGATAGTACGGTGAGTCGTTTACTTTGGGCGATGGTTGGAAAGGGCCCTCATGGCCTCTTTGGACATCGATGCTGATTGTTTCTGGTGTAGGATTATACGATTTGTACTGTTGGAGGGCAGTATGTGGATCCGGTTCCTGAGGGGTGTCCTACACCAGCTTAGAGCGGTCAGTCGGTGACCTCGATATTGTGAGGAAGTCATGCACGAGTTACACGAACTTTCGAACCATTGATAGCAGTCATGCTGTTCTTCTCTCAGAAACCCTCGAGCAATCTCACACGTTTATCGGCTGCGACTCATCAGCGTCCAGCTTTGCTTGGTGCTCTTTCAGTACTAGTCGTTCTTGACGCGACGAGTACAAGTGACAGCAGCAACCCGACGAGAGCACTTCACGTCAATATTGTTTGTCATGTTGCCGTGTACACACAACTAAGTGAGGTTACGCCCGAAGCTGGAAAGAGCAGGCACCTCACTTGTCACCATTGATCTGATAATGTGCATAACTGAGCTGTCGCATGTAGCGATCAGGTGGCAATTCTCCCTTAGGGGCAGAGGCTCTAGCAGCGCGGTCTACCTCACTTTCTCGCTTCCAAACGTTTGCTTGTGGCGGCTGATTTCGTGTTCGCCTCGTGAACTTTTTACCACGGCACTGCTCAGCATGACAGCACTCAATTCTCCAGATATGGCCTGCATGGACATCACACGAGGCTCCAACGATAACTATTGGCGTTTCAGGCTGTCAGGATACAAGTCCAAGAGTCAATGGGCCGCAGAGTTCCGTGACAGCGGCTACCACTGCCCGAGTACAGACGATGTACTTGATGTCGCGCTCCTGAAATTCTCCTCGCGACCAAACTACATGAATGTGGTGGATAAGCATCAGTTGCGAAAGTTCGTGACTGATCGAAAGTTGATGAAAAACCCGAACGGGCTTCGACAGTCCAGGTATGTTTAGCATTGCTTGATGCGGTCGGAAATGTGCTGATCCCAGGTGAAGTTGAGACATTGCCTGCTAAGTGCAGACAAGTCGCCAACATTCGAGAAGGTTGCTGAGCTTCCGGCAGAGTTACGCGTCCGAATCTATGGCTTCTATCTCTCCTATCTTCCAGAGACGCTTCATCGGCCGACGCAACCTCCACTAGCCCGGTAAGCTCTCGCTCTTCACCTGCACGTCTCGTTGATCCTCTGCTAATCTGCTCGTAGCCTGAACAAAATGATGCGAGACAAAGTCCTGACGGAATTCTACAAGACCATCCGCTTCGAGATTCACTTCAACCTGATCAAGCCAAGAAGAGGTAGCTCACAATGCCGCATCAGCATGGATACCGGTGCAATGGTCTTCCTTCTCAACATGCGGAGTGAGGATGTGGCCATCGTGCGCCATCTCCAGATCTGCCTGATAGGTAAGCAGGGCGAGGGAAGACGTGCAAGATCGTTCCAATGGGCAAGAATCAACGTCGATCTGGCCGATTATGAACGGCCTGCGCGAGTCGACGACGCTACCAAGTGTACCGACTACGCCCTCTATCTCCATGCCGAGGACCATTGGTGGAATGACAAGCAGCCTTACCAGCACAAGGTCGTCGAGGATATCGTGGAGGTAGCCGAGAAGAGACTTGGTCCTGTAAAGCAGTATCAGTTGAAGGTTGCAGATCTGATGCGTCTTGTGACGCCAATCGAGAACGTCCTGACAGCGACTGCTGAGAAGTACAAGCCAGCAGATTGGTAGTTGAACTCGCAAACAAGCACAGCGCCGAAGCGCAGCAGCCAGAAGTGGAGATGCTAAGTTTGTTATCGGAAGAGGACTCGACATGTGGCTGGCTGAGCCATACGGGTCGTGCTACTCTGCAACAAGGAGCGGGCCCGTCGTATTGCCTAGGCAGAGGAAGCTCGCGCATCTGCGGACCTATCAGCAACTTTGACGATTCTCTTGCGTGATGGCTTTTCTCATCGAGCGTTTCTTAATCACGGCAACCTAGCCGCATTATGCTTGCGTCAGCATTCTACAGAGCTTACAGCAAATACCTATACGTTGGACTCATATCTCCCAACTCAGTCTTCTCATGTTCTGTCAGACCCACATTCACTGCCGACTTGTCCCTCTGCTTGTTCTGCGACCAGCATGCGAAACCATAGATGATGCACGAGATGATGCTCAGGATCGTGAAGGCAATGCAAATCGAGTAGCCTGTAACATACTCCGGCGCATCTTTCTTGAGGAAGGCCCAGACGGCAATGATGCCACCAATGTTGCCGAAACCGACCTGCCAAGCGCTGCCAACGGAGCGGCGATGATGACCTCCAAGATTCATGTTGAACCAGCAGACGATAATGGGCATAGCGGCGTATGTGCCCATAGTGACAAGGAATAGCGCAGCTGTGATGGAAGTTAGTGGAGGCACCTTGAGTATAGGAGGACTCAAGCTTACCGTATTGTAAAGGCTGGTTGTCGTGAACGGTAATGAGGATCGCAAAGCCAGTAATGCCAACGCAGATGCTTAAGACAGCGAAAGCGAACCTGTGCTTGCTAGCATCGGAGATCGTGGCCAGAAGCATTGCCCATGCAAATGCTGCTGCCCATGGAGGCACGGAATGCAGCTGAGTCTGAATTGGATCGTAGCCATAGCTTTGGATGATGCCAGGAGCGAAGTAGGCGTACGAGTAGGCTGGAACAATGAGGCCAAAGTACATGAAGCCAGCAACAATGACTTTGTAATCCTTGAAAACTTGTCCAACGTCCTTGGCTGTGATGGATCGTTCTGCGGCGGAGCGGCCTTGATCGATTCGGAGACGAGCTGCAACATATGCTTTCTCGTCCTCGCCCAGCCACTTGGCGTCTTCGGGGAAACTGGGAATGAGGAAGAAGAAGGCGCAAGAAACAGCCACTGTAAGAGCTCCCTCGAGGATGAAGATCCATCGCCAGCCTGGTACGACCTCGAGTCAGCGAAAATCTGGCAGCATCTGCATTAATGCACAGACATACCTGCATAGCCTGCAACTCCAGACATTTTGCCAATCGCGGCAGCCAGTAGACCACCGAAGGCGCCAGCAAGTGTCGTAGATGAAAAGAAGAACGTGTATCTTTTCTGTGCCTCGTGGCGACGATACCACATCCCGATCAGATAAAAGCAACCCGGGAACATGCCCGTCTCAAACACGCCTAGGAAAAACCTTGTAGCCAGAAGTCCACTGTAGCTCTGCACAATGCCTTGCATGATTGTGACGAACCCAAAGAGGAACATGTTCAAACTGAGCCAAACATGTGGTTTGAACTTCTTGAGCAGAATGTTGGAAGGAATCTCGAACCTTTTCGTTATCAGTAACGGCCGCAGGTTTTGGTGCTCCATGTGGTCAACTTACAGCACGTATGGCACGAAGAAGATGACGAGGGCGATATTGTACTGGTTTCCTTCGAGGTTGAGCTCATCAGAGAGCCCGTACACATTGGCGTTTGAGATGTTAACTCTGTCGAGGAACGCCAAGAGGTAGAGGATGCACAGAACCGGGATGATATGGTAGTCGATGCGTGACACCAATTTGCGCTCTGTGGTATGAGGTGGACACTCGACGTGCAAATCATCGTCGTAGCCTTCGGTGTGGTATGGGATATCATGAGGTTGCTCGAATCGCTCGGAAGAGGCAGGCAAATGCCCGCCCTTCTCGCTACTACTGCTGAGGGGCAAACGCATCTTGTCTGTTGATGACGCGCCCGGCACTTGATGGAGGGAGATGGTGTTGATGGCACTCGCGGTACCAAGAAAGAAGAACAATCGAACAGAGTTCAGTAGCCCATAGTATCGAAGTTCACCTGTGATTTCTCAGCTCTATATGTCAGAGATACTAACTAGACATTCACGAACGTGTTTGATAAGCATGTGATTTAGATAGGCATGTAATTCAAAAACTCTATATAGTTTATCTAAGTACTAACTATTATACTAATCTTACGCTAATTATAATAAAACTAGATTAGTTAATAGTATAGAATCTATTCTATCTTATATATAACTTCTTAATATCTACTCTTATATACTATACTTACTATAGGTTAGTTTAGCTTATAGTTTCTTTTTAAGCTTATCTACTATCTATATTACTTATTAAGCCTATAACTAAACTACGTCTCTATATATTAATTTATTAGTATTAATACTAAGTATAAGCTTAATCTTCTTTCTTAGAGCTCTATAAGACTATAGTTCTAATAATTATCTTTATATTATCGTATTTAGCTTAGAGTAATAATATAGCTATCTATAATCTTTTAAACTCTCTTAATAGCCTATTAACTATATCGAGAATTAGATCTAGTTAGCTTTCTTAGTATCTAACTATCTTATCTTTAATCTTACCTATATATATATTAATCTACTAAGAGTTATAGAGTATAACTACTAAGCTTTATAATAAAGTAAATAGTAGAGATATTAGATTTCTTTAATATAGTATTAGCTTAGATAATACGATCTATAGATTTAATAGTATTAAGCTAGAGGCTCTAAATAATACTCTAATAGTTAAAGATATAAATAAAGCCTTATAGGTAGGCTAGAGTATTAGTAAGAAGTCTTCTTTAATTAGGTAGTAGTAACTAACTTTACTAAGCCTTTAGATATACTTTAATAGGCTTTCTTTAATAGTCTAAAATATCTAATATCTAGTAGCTATAAGAGATAAGAAGAATAAAGTAGTATATAGAGAGTAATAATATTCTTTTCTTTATAGAATAACTTAAACTCTAGAGTTATATAGCTATTATAACTATCTAGAATAAGTAGTCGTTTCTAACTAATAGTTCTATATCTAGTATAATTATTAAAGTATTTAATCTAAGCGACTCTATAATTAAAGAAAGTCTAGCCTTTTAGACTAACTCTAAGTTTCTAGATTAGTAGAAGATAATAGAACTAGGCTCTATTTATTTCCTTACTAGAAAAGATAATATATAGAGAGACTAACTATCTTTCTATATTAGTATATATAATAATAGTCTACTATTATATAGAATTAGAGACTAAGATATAAAAGAGGTATATTATTAAGAATATATCCTAGATAGTTAGTCTAGATATAGATATTTAAGTATAGTTCTAGATACCTAAGATATCTACCTAAGGCTTAGTAAGAGGTATATCTTACTTCTCTTTCTTTTCTTCTTAGATAACTAACTTAATTAACTTTATATTTAGTTCCTAGTATATTACTACTATACTATATATATAAGTTAGTTTAAGATTAATCCTCTATTCTTCTTTACTACGCTATACTCTCCTTAATTTTATATAGTATCTATAAACGCTCTCTACTTTTAATAGGTTATAAGCCTAGGTTTATATACTAAATAGAGGTAACCTATATTAGTATAAGTTACTTATATCTCTTATAATTTATAGAAAATATTTAGAGCCTAGAAGTTTCTCTAACTATATTACTAATAAAGCTAGTATGTACCTAGTAGTATATAAGTTAGTAAAGATCTCTATAAGATAGTAGTATGTTCCTACTTTATTAATACCTACCTAGTTCTCTACTATTATACCTAGTATTACTAGAGTTAGAAGAGGCTACTTAGCTTTCCTACTACCTAGTAGTAGAAACTCTACTAAGAGAGAAAGATCTAAGTCTTAGTAATTTCCTAAATACGAGGAATCTCTATCTCTTAGAGCTAGTCTCTCTACTATAAGAAATTACTCTTCTCTAGAATCCTTAGCTAGTCTAAAGTATTCTACTAATTATTTATTCTATTTACCTATTTCTATAATAGACTAAAAGGATAAAAGAGCTAAAGGATTCTAATCCTAGATAGAACTAACTAGAAGAAATAGTTTAGGCTATAGATAGATAAGCTAGAAAGAAAAGACTAGTTCTAGGTAATTAGCTAACTAATTATTAGAGAGAACCTATATATAGTTTAGTAGGACACTAGTCTCTAGATATATATTACTTAGAATTAATACTTCTTAAAAGATAATATAGTATATAGGTTTAGTATTAGATATAGTATTAGTAAAGATAATAAGATAGAGCTAGAGATATAGTATATTACTATATTTATAGCTAAAATATAGGTAGTTCTCTAGAACAAGTATAATAGAGTCCTAAAGTCCTATACTATAGGTCTAATTAAGTAGTTTATTATATATAGGATATTATCTAATAAGATAATTAGGAAAGTATAGAGATATCTTAGAAGCCTAGGTAAGAGGATTACTAAGATTAATCCTTAGGAAACTTACTACTAGAGCTAAGAAAAGAGACTAAAATATCTCCTCTAGTCTCTACCTATATTATACTAAGTAGCTAAGGATACTATTATAACTTAACTATCCTTAGATATAGATACTATTCTCCTTCTATTTAAGTCCTAAGAAGTAAGAGATAATTTAGATAAAATAGATATAGGTTTAGCTATATTCTATTCTAGGTAGCTCTACTAAGGAAAGTCCTTACTAATATACTAGCTCTATAAGAAAGAGAAGTACTAGTTAAAAGATTATTCTAACCTCTCTACTACTAAGAAACTATTCTAGTAGAAGAATAGTTCTAAGAACTAGAAGGACCTTTAGAGATTATCTCTTAGAAGAAGAGTAAGAAGATTCTTTTTACTAAAGAATACTAGATATATTAAGAAAGCTATCTATAAGTTATTATTATATAATAAGCTAAAGAAGGCTATCTAGAGAATAGATAAATAGTTTTAGAGAATAGAAAGGTCTAGAAAGCTCTTAAAGAAAGGATTCTTAGCTTAGGGGTCTAGTTCTAGTTCTAATTCTAGAACTTATTCTAGTTCTAGAAGTAATAATAATTCTCTATTAGAAGATAATAATTAAGATAAGTTAGCCTATTCTATAATAGAGGCTAAAAGTAAGTTATTACTCTAAGAATAGCTCTTAGATTCCTATACCTTATTCTATATAACTAACTAACTATCTTTCTTTAGATTAGTAAAGCTACTAAGGAAGAAAGTATAGATTAAGGTAAGAGGAGGATACCTCTATATAACCTACTCTAGACTAGTATAGATAAAGAGAATCTTAGAAGGAGAAGTTCTATTTAATAAAGTACTATTTATTCCTAATCTTAGAGTAAATCTTATATTATAGAATTAGTTTAGTAAGTAATTTAGAGTCTAAAAGCCTAATTTCACTCTTACCTTCCTAGATAGCTAAATAGTTATAAAGACTAAGCTAGTTAGAGATATTCTATTTATTAGTAAGATATTATCTCTTTTATAGGAAAAGTTGTATTACTTACTATATAATTCTATAAAGGTTAATAATATCTATACTACTCTATTAGAGAAGGATCTAAAATAGTAAGAGCTATAATATAGAAGATTTATATACTTTAGAAGAGAGTTACTCTTAAACCTTTATAAAGTTACTAACCTAAAAGAAAGAATTCTAATTCCTAACTAGAAAGAGTATAAGTATAGGATCTATATAATAGGTAAGATAAAGAAATACCTAAGTAAGTCTATTAAGAGAAGACCTAAAAGGTTAGCTCTTATATTAGTAGATATCTATAGACTATTACTATTATTAGTAAAAGGTTTTATATAGTAGCTTAAGATTATTAATAACTTCTTAAGAAAGAAATAGGTATTTCTACTTAAAGCTAGATTAGATATACTAACTACTCTTTAGAACTAGAGGATTAAGGTAGAAAGGTAGTTAGTAGTACTCCTTAAGTCTATAAGGGCTAATAATACTAGAGAGATTACTACTTTAATTAAATAGTAGAAGAAAGACTTTAGAATTACTCTTAAGCTAATTAAGGCCTATAATTTACTCTAGAATAGAGTAGTTAAGAGGTCTATCTAAATATTAGATAGATAGATAAATCTTATTACTAGTCTACCTCTTTATATATCTAGAGTAAGTAGTATACTCTATATCGTTCTTTAAAGAGAAAAGCTATAAAAAACCTTTCTTATCTCTCCTTTATATTATAGTTAGTAGCTACCTCTATTATTCTCTATCTTTCTTTATATAAAACTAGGCTTCTTTATAGCCTAGCCTCTCTTTACCTCCTACCTCTCTCTTTCTATCCTCTCTCTCTTCTAGTATTTATAGGTCTTTAAGATTCCTTTAATTCTATCCTAGGCTTATTAGTATAGTAGTATTATACCTACCTCTTAAAGTCTATAGAGAAGAAATATAGGTCCTAGCTGTCTCTATAGTTTGAAGCCTTATCTTAAGATTCCTATAGTACGATAGAGTATAGAAGGTTATAGGTTTAAACTCTATATAGGCTATTCTTTTTATTATAGTATTCTTATCTATATTCCTCTTATTTTTATTATCCTTGTCTTAGTTCCTTTAGTCTCTTAGTTTTATAGATCTTTCTCTAGTTTCTCTTTTACTAGAGAGAACTAATCTAGGACCTCTTTTTAAATAAGCTACCTAGCTATAGCTTATAGACCCCTCTTAGTTATTATTATTTCCTCTTAGTAGCTAGTTCCTATTTCTAAGAACAGCTTTTATCTACTAGCCTAGTACTTCTAGTAGGATATATATATATATCTTATAGTTTAGGCTCCTTAGTTATATAGGTACTAGAGCTAGATCCCTAGGACTCTTCTCTTTATAAGATATATATTTAGGCTAATATAGCCTATCCTAACTAGAGTTATTATTATACTTATAGGCCTAGAGAGGCCTAAGTATAGCTCCTATTCCTCTTTTATATATATTAATTACTATACTACTAGGTTATCTCTACCTAGGTTAGTTCTCTTCTACTTTACTCTCTCTTATTCTAGGTCCTATTATTATCTAGCCTACTAGTTCTTTACCTAATCCTCTTATCCTCTCCTCTATTATAGGCTCTAGGCTCTATACTATATCTCTATAAGGTTATAGATCTCTATAGTCTTTATTTATCTTAGGCCTAGGTCTAGCCTCCTCCTATTTCTAGCTTTCTTTTATATAATTACCTAGTATTAGCTTCTAATATAGCTATATACCTAGGTAGCTACTCTCTTTTCTATATATTACTTTAATAGGTCCTAGGTATATATTCTTATAAGAGTAATATTTACCTCTTTTTATAGAACCTAGGTAGATACTATCTTATATACTCTAGTAATATACCTTAGAGCCTAGGTCTAGATCTTCTCTATAGGTTTAGTTAGGCCCTTATTATAGTCTCTTATATTCTCTAGGTTTGACTAGATAGGGTATCTATAGACTAATATAGGCCTAATAACTACTATATAGAAGTGTCTTACCTTCTAGAAGGATACTCTCTAGGTAGATTTATAGAGTCTCTATAGAGATTAGATCTATTATATACTCTTCTCTATATATAGGCTCTACCTAAGTTTAGTATCTATCTATATCTCTAGTAGTCTAAGAGATAGTACTAGCCCTCTCTTAAACTCGAGAATTTAGACTATTACCTATAGGTTATAGTTCCTTCCTCTTATAAAGTAGATAAGTTAGTACTTTTAAAGTATAAAGGTAGCCCTATACCTCTTTACCTAGTATATATACTTCTAGTATACCTTCTCTAGCTATTTATAGTTCTCTTCTATAGTTATACTATATATAAGGATATTAGAGTCGTCTATAAATCCTATTATAGTTATATTTCTCTTCTAGAGAGCTAGGAGGAGAGTTAAAATAAAGAAGAGAAAGAGGATAGAAGAGAGTATAGATCTCTATAGTATCTCTATATTCTATAGTCTCTTTTAGTTAAGGAACTCTTCTAGTTTTAGATATATAGTTCTATTCTAGAGGAAGGATCTTATAAACTAGATTATATAGTCTAGGTAGCCTTTTATTCTAATATTATAAAGAAGTCTCTAGTAGGATACTTTATTAAATACTCCTAAGATATCTAGGTAAAGTATTAATACTACTAATCCTAGTTTAGCCTTCTAGATAGTCCTAACCTATTTAGTAATTAGGTCTATACTAAGGTAGTTAACCTACCTAGCCTAGTCTCTATTTAGGCTTCTAGAAGAAGCTTTCTCTCTTCTACTTCTTTAGAGATTCTTTTAGCTATAAGTACCTCTAGGACCTTAGCTAGTATATTAAGGAGTACGATTAGTCTATATACCTCTACCTTAGTATAGTCTAGCTTTTATAGCTTCTTAAGGACGACTATAGTAGAGTACTTGAATAGTTTAGAGTAGTAGGCCTATCTTAGGTATACTATAAAGAATATTACTAGGAATAGAGCTATCTCTTCTCTATATTTCTATAGGAGGATATTCTAGACCTAGTCTAGGCCTAGTACCTTTCTTATAGGTAGCTTCTTAAAGATTACTAGGATATCTCCTAGGTATACTATCTTCTCTACCTAAAACTAGATTAGTATAACTACTCCTAGGATATCTAAGAGGTCTATCTTTTTTAGAGAAGGAAAGAAGTACTCTACTAGGACTCTAGCCTTACCTTTATTTATATATCTATCCTATTAGTCCTAGCTATAGAGAGTAGAGAACTATAGAGTTATATATCCCTAGTTAGTCTTATCTCTAGCTTATTTAGCTAGTTTCTATTAATAGATAATAACTACTCTAATACTAACCCTCTAGGTAGGTATAAGAGTAGCTATTATAGAACAAGACCTATTCGGAGAGTAATAGTCTTATAATACGTATATTAACTAGTAGTAACGAGCTTAAACTAGTAGTTCTAGGACTAAGAGCCTATACTAGGACTATAGGATATTAAATTAATTAAGTAGAGTAAATATTACTATCTTAGAAACGAGCTACTACCTTACTTTTATACTAAAGCTACTAAGTATAGTATATAGGTAGGCCTTTACCTTACTAATCCTCTCTTCCTTAGTATCTAACTAGATACCTAACTACCTATAGATCTTACTTAGAATCGCTTAAAACTAGCTAGGTTTTTTTTTTAAAGTCTATTAAACTTTTAATTAGAGGCCTATTAAATAGTTAGACGTCGGAATAGGTAGGCCGAAACGAGTTAGTATATAGGTTAGGCTAGGTCTTAGCCTACCTATAGAAGATAGTAATAGGTATAGTATAAATACCTACTCTATATTTAGATAGGTTAGACGAATAAAAAATAGGTATAATATAGGTTTTAAGTATAACTATAAAGAAGAATTATTCTAGTTAGTATCGACTATAAAAGGAAGTATATAATAGAGTAGTAAAGATAGAGAGAGGGATAATAGTAATAAGCGGAACGGATAGGCTAATCTAACGTCGACTTAAGTTTATAATATATATAGTCGGTAGACGTAGTCGGTAGCTACGTTCTAGCTCTTAAAGCTTCTCTATAGAGCGTATTACGCTTTCGCGTACTTCGACGCTATAATTTATCTACCTTTGTAACCTCTTTATTATTGCTAATACTATTAAACTTTAAAAGAGCCTTAATTTCGTTTTTAACCTTCTTATTCTACTTCTTAACTACCTCTATCTAATTATAAGTAAGTTCTAAATTAGGACAAAGAGTAGGTACTTCTATAGTAAGTACTACTCTTATATTATATTTATAATCGCGATATTAATATCGTGATAGTATAATATATATAAAGGTATCTAGATTATATATCCGATTATAGCGGTTCTAATAACGTATAATACTAAAATCTCGTTCGTATCTAGTGCCTACTACTAGAATATATAGAATATCCTAGGCTATTTTCGATATAGTAGGGAATATATTAGTAAGAGCTAGCTATATATCTATAGGATCTATTCTATCTATATATAAGAAGTCTACTTTCCGATAGCGCTCTAGTTCGTTATTAGGCTCGACTAAGAAGGCTACGTCTAGTACTATTTAAGCTTTATTATCGTCGCTATCGATCCTTATAGTAAAGGAGGTTAAGAAGCTTTATATACTTTAAGGCTACTATTTCGAAGCTTATATAGTACTAGATAAAGCTTTATAATACTTTAACTACTCTACGCGTAATTTACTCTAGTAGAGATCTTCTAAACTATCGTTATTAAAAGCGCCTCGCTTCTAGAATATACTCTTAATCGTAGAGTAGAGTAGTACTACTATACTATAGTAGTCCCTAAACCGTTACTAGGTCTATTAGTAATATTAAAAGAGCTTAGTATACGCTTTGTCTAGTACCTTATAGAGTAAGATCTTCTAAGCCTCTTTCTTATACTTAAGTTTCTTGTCTACTTTATCTAGAATATCGAAAAGAGAGTTATAGTAGCTAAGAACTAGATAGAGGCTAGGGCTCTTTATCGTACTAACGTAGATAGTAGCCTAAGCGAAGAGTATAGTTAGAGACGTAAGGTATTCTAACTATTACTAGTTAGTATTAGATAGTATAAGTGTTAGTAGCGACTAACGCTTAAGGAATTTATCGATAAAGTCGCGTAGTTAACTAAAGCGAGATAGTATTATCGTAGTCGAGCTCTAATAGGTTCTTATGTCTTATATTACTCGTAGTAGTCTCGTTATAGGATACTTTTACTAGCGTACGTAAGCTTTTAGATAAGGATATAGATTCTTTAGACGCTCTCTTTAGAGATCTATAAAGCTCTTAAAACGCTAAGAACTAGAGTTTACCTATACTATAAACCTATAGACCTAGGACGATTAATAAGCGCCGACTATACTTACTAACTACGATCGTCGACTATAACTACGATATACCTTAAATAAAAGTTTAGATAGTATAACGTAGTAGGCGTCCCTATACCTAGTAGATAGGCCTATAGCGGCTACTACTATCTATACGTATAAGGACGATTTTCGAGCTTACTATAGAGGTTATAGACAATTATCCTTTATACTACTACTACTAAGGTTAGAGAAGACTACTTAGGTTATTACTTAGCGATTATATAATATAGTATTATTTAACTACTTATTCTACTTCCTACCTATCCTCTACTAGCGCCGCTACTATACGATCCTAATAGGCTTATAGCCTATACGGCCTACTATAGCTACCGACGTATACCTCTACGACGAGGCGCCGTAGGCACGCTACTAATCTACCTACTATACCTACTACTAACTACTACGTAGAGCTATCGCTCGACTCCGGCCCTACAACCTACGTATAGACTTATATACTACTACCCCTAGGTTAGTTATAGGTTTACGTACTATATAAGGAGCCGAAGGTAGAGCTACTATACGCCTTATAAGGAACTAAAAGTCGCGCTATATCGCGCGTAATACGTCTAAGGTAACGCGGCCTTAGCGTAAGGACTTATTATATAGGAAAATATAGTACTATAAGGATTATAGGTAGAATAAAGAAACGCCTTAGGAACTACTATAGTACTAGCGCGTAGAGAAGGTAACGACCGACTCTACGTAGCGTAGGCTATAAACGTGTATAGGTATATATTTAATACTAAAAAACTAGCTAAGGAGAGGCGCTAGGCTCTAAATTACCTAAGGAAATTAGAATTATTAGTTAACTAGGAAGGAGCTACTACAGATTACCTACGAGGTAGCTATTTCCTAGAAACTATAAAAGGTTTATTCTTAATATCTATATTAGGACAGAGGATATTAAGAAAGTTAGAGAAATAGTCGAGGTTACTAGCTTAGTTAAAATTATCTAATATACGCCCTTAGCGTAGATAGTCTAGCCTCTAGGAGCCCGATAAGGAATTAAGCGCGCTAGAGCGCTATATATCGAGTCCTTAGATCTCTTTAACCTATAGACCGAAGGAGTAACTTATTTTCACGCCTATAGAAGAGGCGGACGAGTATAACTATTACTACCTTTCCTAACTTATTATAAGCTACTACTTCTAAAGTAACTAGCCTATTATATCTTCTCCTATAGATAGCCGGATCTCTAATAATACTAAGGTAAAGAGCTAGTCTATAGATAGCGTTCTAGTAGAAGGATATATCGATACTCGAGGATAGCTAGCTTAGTTAGGACCTGTTTAGTAACCTATAATAGGCACCTAGCTAGAGTTCGCTTCTCTCTTATAGTAAGTCCTCGAAGCGAATAAACTAAAGCTACCTATACTAGGTACTAATTAAAACTACTACTTTACTAGAGAAAATACTACTAAGTTCCTAGAGCGGTTTAAGTTAATAAGTAAGTACTATAGTCTCTAGGAGCCTTCGTACGAGGACACTATTAAGCGCCTTATTATTAACTACTATATTATATTACGTCTAGAGATTTAGCGTTTAGAGTATAAGTTATAAGAGATATTCGAGACTACCTTCCTTAATTACTTTATTAAGAGTAATACCTACTACCTTATTCGATCTAGAGAGTACCTAGAGTAGCTCTACTAAAAGAGGAAGATAGAAGGTAATAACTTAAAAGAGTTCCTTTACTAGTTCTACTTTATTTCAGACTCTATTAACCTAGAAGATATAAGTAAGTATAAGAGATTAAGACTCTTACTAAATAGAGTACCGGTAGCGATATCTAAGAAACTCTATACTAAGTATAGAATCTATCTATATAAGCTAGAGACCTATAAACTATTTAAGAAGATCTTTAAGTTAGCCGAGGACCTTATTAAAAAAGAAGATAGTTTCTAGATAGAGTAGGCTCGTAACTATAGTTAACTTAAGTCCTTATAGAAGTCTGTTATAGAAGGCTAACCTATAGAAGCTATAGAAGTTATAGTTAGACTAATATAGACTAATAACGACCTAGTCTATAACTTTAATAAGTTAACTATTAATAATCTAATACTTCTAAAGTAGAAGGGCGAGTATAGCTTAGCCTCTACGCCTATCTAACCTACTAGGCAATATATATCGCCTACTATCTAAGATAATAGTAACTAATAGTAATAGTAGGCTATAACGATTAGAGCGTACTTAGGGTATATTTCGCTATAGGTCGTAGAGTATATAAAAGGTCGCTACTATATCTACTATAGATTAGGCTATATAGCTAACTTCTACTCGTTAATCGAGTATATAATTACGTAAGGATAGTTAACCTATAATATTAATAAGAGGCTAATAGTTAAGGGTATAGCTAGTAAGTATATTATAATCTAGTATCTAAAATAGGACGGGATAACGCCTTAGATCTTCTATATTAACTAGGTATTACGTCTTTATAGGATAGGAGGCTAGGCTATAGAGTACCTAGACTACCTAGTAAGCGATAAGTAGCGTTAATAGTAGACTAGCCGCGATATAACTTAAGTAGTTCTAGGTTCTATTAAGAAAAGCTTCGATTAGACGCCTCGTAGTACCTTAGATTACTAGAATACGCCTACGGTACTATTAAAGCTGTCTAGCTCTAGGAGCCCGACTACCTAGATAGGTGCGCCGAAGGTCGTATAGGTTAACTACGCGCGATCTACGTAGATTATTAGTGTTCCTAGGCCTAAAGTATACTTTATAGAGTAGGACCTTAATAGAAGATATACTAGGGTTAAGGATTTAGAAGATAAGGACGTACCTATCTGTACTAATATAGCGTAGATTAGTAAGAGTAAGGCTAAGGAGGCCGAGAAGCGAGCGCTAGTATCTATTATTTAGAAGTCTTAAGAGAAGGTACTTAAAGGAAGAATTTAGGCTTAGTATAATACTATATATACTCGTAGGCCGACTAGGTATAGTATTCGTAAGGAGAGGCTTAAGGATATATATAACGATTTAGTCGATAAAGTAAACGAAGAGGATTAGTAGTAGTAAGATACTACTAGGTCTTAGACGTTAGGAGATAGTACTATCGACTATATTAACGAGGATATAGAAGACGAGGAACCTACTCTAGTTACGCCTCCTATTCGTAAGGTAAAGAAAGCTCTTAAGAAGTAGAGGCTAGATAACTAGGTAAGGTCTAAGGTACGCGTAGAGGACGATATAGCTCTAAGAGCTTAGAAGCTAGAGATAAAGCTACTATATCGTCTACTATAGACCCTATTTCCTATTACGCTTACTAAGTATATTATACTCAGAGGTATTAAGCTATCGCTTAAAGGACTATAGGCTTCTATCTATATAGATAACGATAAGTTATAGGAAGCTCTTACTCGCTAAACTATAGATATCTATATAGCTAGTATAGAACTTAGCTAATAATTTAATAATAGGCTACCTACTAAGATATAGAGATAGAGATTACTACTATACCGAGTATATTCTCTTCTTAAGGAATTAGTACTAGAAGGCTAGTATAAACCTTATACGAGATATAATATAGTTACTATTAATAGAGGTATTATAGTATATACTAGTAAGGCTAATCTATAAGAGGAGCTATACGAGTAATTAGTAGTAGTCGACCTATCTAGCGTTACTTAAGACGTCCTCGTAGCGCCTCTAATCTAGGTAGATATTTAGTTAAATAGTAAGCTTAGTACTAAGGACGGCTTAATTAATAAAGGTACTAAGTCTACTATAATAGACTAAGTAGTAGCTAGAAGATATAGATTAGCTATTTAGATAGATATCCTAGAGATTAACCTATCTACTATAGGAGGTCTAGCTCGGATAATAGGTATCTATAGGAAGGTAAACGTTAACGTTTTTAGCGTTAAATACGTTATACCGGTCTTTATCTTAGTACTTTCTAAGAACGCCGAACTAGTACTAGTCCTCTTAGATAGAGTATAGGCGATAAAGGTCTACCTATAGTCTAAGAACTACGATAATAGTACTTAGAAAAGTACTATCTATTATAGGAATAGCGAGTCGGTTACCTTTATAGGCATAGTCGGAACCTAGAGATACTAGACTATCAATAAGTTTCTTAGTAAAGATAGCGCTTTAAAATAGTAGGTAGACTTAGGCTAGCTACTACGATATCTACCTACTATATAGCTCTAGTAGGAATAGGAAGACTAGGCCTAATAGGACGCCTCGATTCTATCTAGCTCTTAGAGCTAGACTAAAATCTCGATACCTAGAGCGACGATTAGTTATCTACTATAATCGAGGATAGAGGCGATAACCTTTTAGATAATACGATCCTTATAGTAGTAGAGTATAATAGGTAAGCTAGCTATATTAGGGCGTATTATACTTCTATATACTACTATCTATAGAATTCCTATCTAAAGGTTCGAGCCTTTACTATATATAAGCGTAAGGTAAATAAGGTTAGGCCTATAGACCTAAGCGTAAATTAGATAGATAGTAGTAGCGCTAGTAGTAACTATCGCTAGAAGTAGGAGTAGCTAGCGTAGGAAAGTAAACTACTACTAGGTATAAAGCTGTTCGATAGTAAGTATCTTATTAAGAAGTTCTCTAACCTACTAAAGGCGAGTAGGTTAACTCTAGAAGTAATAGTAGGCGTTACTACTAGCGTAGAACTATAACCTAGAGAGCGCTAGATACTAGAGAAGATACTCTTTAACTAAGAAGTAGTACTAGTATAGCGCGTAAACCTATAACTAACCTAGAGGTAGTAGTATATAAGTCTATACGTAGGTCGTAGGGCCGGAGTCGGGCGATAGCCCTACGTAGTAGTTAGTAGTAGGTGTAGTAGGTAGATTAGTAGCGTGCCTACGGCGCGTAGTCGCGGAGGTGTACGTTAGTAGCTATAGTAGGCTGTATAGGCTATAAGCCTATTAGGATCGTATAGTAGCGGCGCTAGTAGAGGATAGGTAGGAAGTAGAATAAGTTATTAAATAATACTATATTATATAATCGCTAAGTAGTAACCTAAGTAGTCCTCTCTAACCTTAGTAGTAGTAGTATAAAGGATGATTTTTCCTCTCCTCTATAGTAAGCTCGAAAATCGCCTTTATACGTATAGGCGGTAGTAGCTACTATAGGCCTACCTACTAGGTATAGGGACGCCTACTACGTTATATCCTTCCCTCTATAGAAGTCTCGCTAGAGACATTAAAAACAATAGTATAGAGTATTATAGAAACAAGTTATCGTCTCTCTTAAACTCCTCTCTATACCTCTATATCTCTATACTTTATCGGTCCTTACGCTACTCTATTAGGCCTCTAGGGGCCGGACAGAATCTACGTCTAGCCGCCTAGTTATTATTAGCCTACTCGAAGAGCTCTCTTATATCGGTAGTAGTAGAGAAGTTAGCTACTAGTCGCTTTATAAAATCCTTATTATTAGCGTAGAAGCTAGTCTCTAGGAACATCGCGGTCTCTAGGTCTTTAATATAGGCTATAAGGATATAATAGTTACTTAGCGTAGACTTATAGTAGGCCTCTAAACGAGTATAGAATACGTCGGCGGAGTAGGTAATCTAGCCTATAGTATCGAAGACTACTATAGGATCGTCCTAGCGTCGTATACCTATAAGGGCCTAACTAAGATATATAGCTAGTATTAACTTATCTAAAGTAAGGAAGCGGTAGAGGATTACTCTATAGTAGTTAGAGTAACCGGATAGGGAGGTATACCTAGGTATAAGGTCGTAGTAAGCGTCTCGTAGCTAAGAGTACGTACTAGAAGCTTCTCTAATCTCGAGGTAGTTAGTATCTAGGTCTACCTTATAAAACTAAAGTAGGATAGTTATCTACTTATCGACCTTATTTTCCTTAGAACTATATAGTAGTATAGAGGACGATACCCTAGCCTCTCCCTACTTTACTAGTACTATAGACTATCCCCTAGTATATTCCTAGGTAGGACTTAGTAGGTTAATATCTTCCTTCTATATATACTACTCCCTAATATCCTCTATAAAGCCTCTACTAAGTAATCCTCTATCTCCTAGTCTCTCTACCTATACTATAAAAACTCGTTAGTAGTATAGACCTTTAACTAATTTAGTATAATTAGTATAGGTCTTATTTATAAAGGAAACCGTATCTTAAACTTACGATACGCCGTAGCCTCTAGCTATATCTATAATACTAAGGTCGATATACCGGAAACCCTTATAAGACTAATTAGACCTATCCTTTATTAGTAGGTAGGTATACTTAGTATAGTATAGGTAGGAAACTAGGTTCGTAGCATAATCTAGTCGGTAGTAGACATATATTATCTAGTATATAGGGTCCTAGCGAATTAGCTACTAAATACCGCTATAGAACATGTTCCTATACTAGCCTATATTACGATTACTACTAATCTTACGTAGATACTAGTCGTATATAGCAAACTCCTTACTAATTAGGTCCTTAACTAGCTCTAACTAACTAAATAAGTCGTACGTAGCCGTACCTTCTCTAAAGTATACCTCTAGTACTAGTATAATATAGTAGGCGTCCTTATACCTAGTAGGTAAGCCTATAGCGGCTACTACCGCCTATACGTATAAGGGCGATTTTCGAGCTTACTATAGAGGTTAGGGATAATTATCCTTTATACTACTACTACTAAGGTTAGAGAAGACTACTTAGGTTACTACTTAGCGATTATATAATATAGTATTATTTAATAACTTGTTCTACTTCCTACCTATCCTTCGCTAGCGCCGCTACTATATAATCCTAATAGGCTTATAGCCTATATAGCCTACTATAGCTACTAACGTATACCTCTACGACGACGCGACGTAGGCACGCCGCTAATCTGCCTACTATACCTACTACTAACTACTACGTAGAGCTATCGCCCGACTCTAGCCCTATAACCTACGTATAGACTTATATACTACTACCTCTAGGTTAGTTATAGGTTTACGTACTATATAAGGAGCCGAAGGTAGAGCTACTATACGCCTTACAAGGAACTAGAAGTCGCGCTATATCGCGCGTAATACGTCTAAGGTAACGTAGCCTTAGCGTAAAAACTTATTATATAGGAAGATATAGTACTATAAGGATTATAGGTAGAATAAAGAAACGCCTTAGGAACTACTATAGTACTAGCGCGTAGAGAAGGTAACGACCGACTCTACGTAGCGTAGGCTATAAACGTATATAGGTATATGTTTAATACTAAAAAACTAGCTAAGGAGGGGCGCCGAGCCTCGAATTATCTAAGAAAATTAGAATTATTAGTTAACTAGGAAGAAGCTACTATAGATTATCTACGAGGCAGCTATTTCCTAGGAGCTATAAAAGGTTTATCCTTAATATCTATATTAGGACAGAGGATATTAAGAAAGTTAGAGAAATAGTTAGAGTTACTAGCTTAGTTAAAATTGCCTAACGTATACCTCTAGCGTAGATAGTCTAGCCCCTAGGGGCCTAACGAGGAATCAAGTACGCTAGAGCGCTATATATCGAGTCCTTAGATCCTTTTAACTCGTAGACTAAAAGAGTAACTTATTTTCGTACCTATAGAAGAGGTAGACGAATACGACTATTACTACCTTACCTAACTTACTATAAGCTACCGCTTCTAAAGTAACTAGCCTATTATATCTTCTCTCGTAGATAGCTAGATCTCTAATAATTCTAAGGTAAAGAGCTAGTCTACGGATAGCGTTCTAGTAGAAAGGTATATCGATACTCGAGGATAGCTAGCTTAGTTAGGACCTATTTAGTAACCTATAATAGGTACCTAGCTAGAGTTCGCTTCTCTCTTATAGTAAGTCCTCGAAGCGAATAAGCTAAAGCCGCCTATACTAGGCACTAATTAAAACTACTACTTTACTAGAGAAAATGCTACTAAGTTCCTAGAGCGGTTTAAGTTAATAAGCAAGTACTATAGTCTCTAGGAACCTTCGTATAAGGACACTATTAAGCGTCTTATTATTAACTACTATATTATACTACGTCTAGAGATTCGGCGTTTAGAGTATAAGTTATAAGAGACATTTAAGACTACCTTCCTTAATTACTTTATTAAGAGTAATACCTACTATCTTATTCGATCTAGAGAGTACCTAGAGTAGCTCTACTAAAAGAGGAAAGTAGAAGGTAATAACTTAAAAGAGTTCCTTTACTAGTTCTATCTTACTTTAGACTCTATTAACCTAGAAGATATAAGTAAGCGTAAGAGATTAAGGCTCTTACTAAATAGAGTACTAGTAGCGATATCTAAGAAACTCTATACTAAGTATAGAATCTACCTATATAAGCTAGAGACCTATAAACTATTTAAGAAGATCTTTAAGTTAGCCGAGGACCTTATTAAAGAAGAAGATAGTTTCTAGATAGAGTAGGCTCGTAACTATAGTTAACTTAAGTCCTTATAGAAGTCTGTTATAGAAGGCCGACCTATAGAAGCTATAGAAGTTATAGTTAGACTAATATAGACTAATAACGACCTAGTCTGTAACTTTAATAAGTTAACTATTAATAATCTAATACTTCTAAAGCGGAAGGGCGAGTATAGCTTGGCCCCTATAGCTATTTAACCTACTAGACAATATATGTCGCCTACTATCTAAGATAATAGTAACTAATAGTAATAGTAGGCTATAACTATCGAGGCGTACTTAGGGTATATTTCGCTATAGGTCGTAGAGTATATAAAAGGTCGCTACTATATCTACTATAGATTAGACTATATAGCTAACTTCTACTCGTTAATCGAATATATAATTACGTAAGGATAGTTAACCTATAATATTAATAAGAGGTTAATAGTTAAGAGTATAACCGGTAAGTATATTATAATCTAGTATCTAAAATAGGATAGGATAACGCCTCGGATCTTCTATATTAACTAGGTATTACGTCTTTATAGGATAGGAGGCTAGGCTATAGAGTACCTAGACTACCTAGTAAGCGATAAGTAGCGTTAATAGTAGACTAGCTGCGATATAACTTAAGTAGTTCTAGGTTCTATTAAGAAAAGCTTCGATTAGACGCCTCGTAGTACCTTAGATTACTAGAATACGCCTACGGTACTATTAAAGCTGTCTAGCTCTAGGAGCCCGACTACCTAGATAGGTGCGCCGAAGGTCGTATAGGTTAACTACGCGCGATCTACGTAGATTATTAGTGTTCCTAGGCCTAAAATATACTTTATAGAGTAGGACCTTAATAGAAGACATACTAGGGTTAAGGATTTAGAAGATAAGGACGCGCCTATCTATACTAACGTAGCGCGGATTAGTAAGGGCAAGGCTAAGAAGGCTAAGAAGCGAGCGCTAGTACCTATAATTTAGAAATCTTAAGAGAAAGTACTTAAAGGAAGAATTTAGGCTTAGCGTAATACTACGTATACTCGTAGGCCGACTAGGTATAGTATTCGTAAGGAAAGGCTTAAGAATATATACGACGACTTAGTCGATAGAGTAAACGAAGAGGATTAGTAGTAGTAAGATACTACTAGGTCTTAGATATTAGAAGATAGTACTATCGACTATATTAACAAGGATATAGAAGACGAGGAACCTACTCCGGTTACGCCTTCTATTCGTAAGGTAAAGAAAGCCTCTAAGAAGTAGAGGCTAGATAACTAGGTAAGGTCTAAGGTACGCGTAGAGGACGATATAGCTCTAAGAGCTTAGAAGCTAGAGACAAAGCTACTACGTCGTCTACTATAGACCCTATTTCCTATTACGCTTACTAAGTATATTATACTTAGAGGTATCAAGCTATCGCTTAAAGGACTATAGGCTTCTATCTATATAGATAACGACGAGTTATAGGAAGCTCTTACTCGCTAAACTATAGATGTCTATATAGCTAGTATAGAACTTAGCTAATACTTTAATAATAGGCTACCTACTAAGATATAGAGACAGAGGTTACTACTATACTAAGTATATTCTCTTCTTAGAGAATTAGTGCCTAAAGGCTAGTATAAACCTTACGCGAGATATAATATAGTTACTATTAATAGAGGTATTATAGTATATACTAGTAAGGCTAATCTATAGGAGGAGCTATATAAGTAATTAGTAGTAGTCGATCTATCTAGCGTTACTCGAGACGTCCTCGTAGCGCCTCTAATCTAGGTAGATATTTAGTTAAATAGTAAGCTTAGTACTAAGGATAGCTTAATCGATAAAGGTACTAAGTCTACTATAATAGACCGAGTAGTAGCTAGAAGGTACGGATTAGCTATTTAGATAGATATTCTAGAGATTAACCTATCTACTATAGGAGGTCTAGCCTAGATAGTAGGTATCTATAAGAAGGTAAACGTTAACGTTTTCGGCGTTAAATATGTTATACTAGTCTTTATCTTAGTACCTTCTAAGAACGCCGAACTAGTACCGGTCCTCTTAGGTAGAGCGTAGGCGATAAAGGTCCGCCTATAGTCTAAGAACTACGACGATAGTACTTAGGAAGGTACTATCTATTATAGGAATAGCGAGTCGGTTACCTTTATAAGTATAGTCGAGACCTAGAGATACTAGACTATTAATAAGTTTCTTAGTAAAGGTAGCGCTTTAAAATAGTAGGTAGACTCGGGCTAGCTACTACGATATCTGCCTACTATACGGCTCTAGTAGGAATAGGAAGACTAGGCCTAATAGGACGCCTCGATTCTATCTAGCCTCTAGGACTAGACTAAAATCTCGATACCTAGAGCGATAATTAGTTATCTACTACGATCGAGGACGGAGGCGATAACCTTTTAGATAATACGATCCTTATAGTAGTAGAGTATAATAGGTAGGCCGGCTATATTAGGATATATTACACTTCTATATACTACTATCTATAGAATCCCTACCTAAAGGTTTAGGCCTTTACTATATATAAGCGTAAGGTAAATAAGGTCAAGCCTATAGACCTAAGCGTAAATTAGATAGATAGTAGTAGCGCTAGTAGTAACTATCGTTAGAAGTAGGAGTAGCTAGCGTAGAAAAGTAAACTACTACTAGGTATAGGGCTATTCGATAGTAAGTACCTTATTAAGAAGTTCTCTAACCTACTAAAGGCGAGTAGGTTAACTCTAGAAGTAATAGCGGGCGTTACTACTAGCGTAGAACTATAACCTAGAGAGCGCTAGATACTAGAGGAGATACTCTTTAACCGAGAAGCGGTACTAGTAACTAGGTTTACTTATCTCGAGCGAGTCCGTCCTAAGGTAGCGCCTCTTTATATAATCTGTATAGTAGAGTATATACTATAGTAATACCTAGGATTCTACTTAAACCTATCTCTTCGTACTATAGTAGAGTAGATACTATAGAAGCGTCTAGATATAGAAACTCTTAAGTTTAGCTATAAGGCCTATTATAATCTATACTTTCTAGTCGCTAAGAAGGATATAGGTTCGTATCGTCTAATTAACGATATATAGTTAATTAATAAGGTTACGATTAGAGATACGTACCTACCTCCTAATATAGACTTATTTTCTAAGTATTTTACTAGTTACTAGGTAGCTAGTATACTCGATATCTTCTCTAGCTATAACTAAGTTCTATTAGACCTAGGGAGTAGGGACCTTACTAGATTTAACTACGCCTTTAGATTACTTTAGATAACTACTATTCTATAAAAGGCGACTAATTCTGTTACCTAGTTTGTCTATATAGTTAACTATATACTATTTAATTACCTGTCCTATAGAGTACTATTATTCCTTAATAATTTTAGAGTTAAGGGTCTAAAGACTACTTATAATAATAAGGAGTTAGAACCGGGCCTCTATAGGTATATTATAGAGTATATCGTTAACCTTAATATAGTAATTACGGACATTAAGCGCGTAGGTATAACTATTACGGTCAAGAAGTTATAAATTCTAATACTAAGGATCAAGATAGTAGGATACGTTACCGATACTATAGAGCGCTATCTAGATACTATCCGAGTAGCTAATCTAGTTAACTAGCTGACGCTAACTAATTAGAAGGAAGTACGGGTTTTCGTTAGTATAGTTATCTACTTCTATATTTAGATCCTAGATTTTACTACTATAACGATCCTACTATATAGGCTTATAAAGAAGGACGAGGAATTCGTCTAGACGCCTATTTATAAGGAGGCGAAGTAGACCTACGTCTATTATCTAATCTAGGCTCCTACCTTAGTAGCTATTAATTACGATAAGATAGCTAGCGAGATTATCGTAGCTATAGATACTAGTAAGATCGGATAGGGAGCGATCCTTATATAGATAGTTAATAGACAAAGATACCTAGCTAGGTACGAGAGTAGTACGTAGAATACTGTATAGGAAGGGTATAGCGCTAATAAGAAGGAATATCTTAGAGTTAAGAAGGTACTTACTAAGTTAAAGCCTTAGCTGTTTAGGGTACACTTTATTCTTAAAGTAGATACTAATACGCTTATTTACTAGCTTAATAAAGGAGCTATAGATTTGCCTAATACTATAGTTACGCGATAGATCGTATAGATCTAGCTCTTTACGTTTAAAGTTAGGTACGTTCTAGGTAAGAAGTATACTAGTCCCGATATACTATCTAGGAGGCTAGCTAGTACTAAGGATAATATTATAGAGGACGAGAATAAAGAAGCCTTTATAGATAAGGCCTTCTTCTAGGTATATATATCTAGGATTTCTATCTAGCCTTAGAGGCCTAATAGAGATAAAATCGATTCTATCTTCTAGGAGGACGTTAACGGCGACCTGAGCGTATAGAAGTACTAGGCTAAGGCTGTCGCCTTTATCCTACTTCGTAGAAGACGCTCGAATTATATATCTAAGTAGGAATACTACTACTTTAGTAAGATAGCTAAGAAGTTCTTAGTTATCGATAAGAAGCTATACTAGTAGCTATATAGATAGGCTCCTTAGTAGAGAGTTATTAAAGACGATACGATATAGAGGCTAATCGTTAAGGAGATCTATAAGTTAAGTAGCTATAAGAACGCCGATTCTATATACTATATCCTTAGGTCGAAGTACTAGTAGGATAGTATATATACGTAATACGCTATATATTTCCGCTAGTATAAAGACTATAACCTAAGGAATAGTATACCTCGACCTAGCCCTATAGTAGAGGTATAAGTCTAAACTATAAGAGAGCGCTAGTATATAGATAGCGTCTATATTAACAAGCGTAGGTCCTTAATTATTACTAGGGAAGAGGTGTCGTAATAGCTAGAGGCTAAGATCTACTATTATACTATACGAGAGGATAGTACTACTAAGAAGATATCTACGAAGTAGATTATCGACTTTCTTTAGAAGAATATATACTACCGATAGGGCGCTCTATTTAAGATTATACTAGATAATACTAATATTAATAATAGTATAGAGGTTTCTACGCTTCTTACTACGTATAGCGTAAAGAGGCTAAGGATTTCTGTCTACTAACTATAGAGCGCTACTATTATAGAGGTAGGATATAAGACTATCCTATCTACCTTATCTAAGTTATCTAAGAGTAGTTTATAGGCTTAGGCACTATACCTTTTAGCTATACTATAGGTAGAGCGTACTACTTATAATAGTAGTACTAGCGAGACCTCTACTAAGCTAATAATTA
This sequence comes from Septoria linicola, assembly GCA_024114885.1. Lineage (NCBI taxonomy): Eukaryota > Fungi > Ascomycota > Dothideomycetes > Mycosphaerellales > Mycosphaerellaceae > Septoria > Septoria linicola. The sequence goes on along the minus strand of CP099428.1, from coordinate 595,892 downwards.
GTAGAGAGGTAGTACTACCTATTAAGTTAGAATACTATATCTTTAGAGTTAAGGATTAGGGATCGGTTTATACGTATAAGGAGCTAATTACTCTTCGAGCTAAAGCGCTTAAAGCTATATAGGATATAGAGACTAGCGTCTCGGAGCGATAGACACGTATCTAAGAAGAGGCTAAGAACCGCTACGATAATTCTAGGTATATAGATTACGCTAAGTTTACTAAGAGATAGTTAGTTATAATCTACTAAGACGACCTTAAGATATCTCGATCAGACAAGCTTACCTTCTAGTAGTAAAGGCCGTATAGAGTCTTAGAGTATAAGGAAGGTACTACTTCCTATATCTTAGAAGACCTTAATAGTATAGTATTACCTATATCGTATAATAAAGAGTCTTTAAAGAGTATACCTAGATATCGAGCCTTAGCTACGCTAGGTAGTAGCGAGGATAATAATATAGACGATTTACTAACTTAGTTAGGCTACGATAACTAGATACTACTTAACTGTTCTAAGAAAGAGAAGAAAGAATAAGAGAGAGAAGGGTTATATATAACCCTCTCGCTACTTCTAGTTATCGTAGATATATAGTTTCCTTTATCGATTTCCTTTATTTTACTTACGATACGCGCCTTCTTTATAGATTACTTTACTTTACTTTTTTACTTTACTTTATAAAGTATTTACTAGTTTACTTTACTAGTTTACTTTATATTTACCTACTCTATATTACTTACTATTATTACCTATTTACCCTAGTTATAATTTACTTTCTATTAACCCTACTACTCTCTAGAACCTAGATACTTAAGTAACTAGCTACCTCTCTACCTTCTTCTTAATCTTAACTTCCTACTACTACCTACTAGTAATTATTAGTACTACTAATAACCTCCTCCTACTTCTACTACCTCGAGTCGATTTACTAGGCGTAATCGCGCTAGTATCTATACTATATTAGTACTAGGTAACGTTAACCTAAATAGCCTAAATAGCCTCTCTATCTAGGTAAGAAATATTATCTAGAATACTATACGAACTAAGGATATTATTACTAGTATAGCTATAATTAAAGATAACGTAGAGAGGTATACGGTAGCGATAGAGATTATTAATTACTACGACTAGGCCTTCTCTAGGCTATATAATATAGCGCGCCTACTCTAGGAGGGAATTAAGAAGATTAATAAGAAGTTCTCGAACAAGGAGTTAAAGTAGTTAAACTCGAGTTTTAAGAACGCTATATAGTAGAGAGTAAAGGATTAATAGGTAATTAACTACGCCTTCGCTTGTATCGAGACGGAGTAGGGTATAAGATATAGAAATAGTAAAACTATTTATCTCTACCTCGAGAATTACCTAAAGATAGTAAAGAACTTCTTAGCCTATATAGGTAGCGCTACTATAAACAAGCTTAACGTAGATACTACTACGTACCTACTCGCTAAGGCTATCCTTTAGCGCCTTCTTAACCTAGCTAATAATCGCTTAAAGGAATACTATCTTATCGACTCGGATTTCGTTAAGCTAAAGAGCGTAGAAGGACGCGAGAAGGTTTAGTAGATTAATACCTTAGGTAATAAGGTAAAGTAGTTAATAAAGAAGCATAATCTATAGTTTAAGGATAGGATTATCTAGCTTATCGAGATACCTCTACTAGCTATAGATAAGCTCTTAGGTAGAAAAAGAGCCTCTTCTTTAATAGTAGTATTACCTCGAGTTACGAGAGTAGCTACTAAGATCTAAGAAGACGCCGAGAAAGCTACTACTACTCTTATAGGTCTGTCCGGCCCTAGAGGCCTAACTAGAAATTAGCGCTACTTAACTATAAGAAGCGGCACGTCTACTTCTATACCTATTAGAAGCTACCGAACCTCTAGCGTTAACTCGCGCCTAAGTAAGGTTAGCGACCTAGGCCTATCTTCCTTACTTAGTAGTAGCTCTTACTTCTATAACCGCTACGATATTAGATAAAACCGCCTACTCTACGCCGCCGTTAATACCTAAGGCTTAAAAGTATAGGTCTTTAAAGCGCTTATCGCTATAAAGGTTAAAGAGTATAGTTTAAAGGACGTTAACCTAAACAAGTATAGTCTCTACTTCTAGTGCCTATAAAATACTACTAGAGAGGCGTTCGGCCTTAAGAATAGTAAGGTTAACTAACCGACGCTATTTCGGAGATTTAGACTCTACGTACGTACCTAGGATTTAGTTAAACTCTAAGTAGAGTACCTAAATTAGTTTTTAGCGTAACGCTAAGCGGTCTACCCTAGCGATACTCTAAGTACTCTACGTTACTTAGCTACTAAAGGAACGAGATATAATAACCTACCTAGATACTTTACCTATACTAATCTAGTTACCTATATTATAGATAAGGGCAAGCTACTAAAGCTAGTATAGTACGTAAACCTATAACTAACCTAGGGGTAGTAGTATATAAGTCTATATATAGGTCGTAGGGCCGGAGTCGGGCGATAGCCCTACGTAGTAGTTAGTAGTAGGTATAGTAGGTAGATTAGCGGCGTACCTACGTCGCGTCGTCGTAGAGGTATACGTTAGTAGCTATAGTAGGCCGTATAGGCTATAAGCCTATTAGGATCGTATAGTAGCGGCGCTAGTAGAGGATAGGTAGGAAGTAGAATAAGTTATTAAATAATACTATATTATATAATCGCTAAGTAGTAACCTAAGTAGTCTTCTTTAACCTTAGTAGTAGTAGTATAAAGGATAATTGTCCCTAACCTCTATAGTAAGCTCGAAAATCGCTCTTATATATATAGGTAGTAGTAGCCGCTATAAGCTCGCCTACTAGGTATAGGGACGCCTACTACGTTATATCCTTCCTTCTATAGAAGTCTCGCTAGAGATATTAAAAACAATAGTATAGAGTATTATAGAAACAAGTTATTATCTCTCTTAAACTCCTCTCTATACCTCTATATCCCTATACCTTACTAGTCCTTACGCTACTCTATTAGGCCCCTAGGGCCGGACGGAATCTACGCCTAGCTACCTAGTTATTATCGGCCTACTTAAAGAGCTCTCCTATATCGGTAGCGGTAGAGAAGTTAGCTACTAGTCGCTTTATAAAATCCTTATTATTAGCGTAGAAGCTAGTCTCTAGGAATAGCGTAGTCTCTAGGTCTTTAATATAAGCTATTAGGATACGATAGTTACTTAGCGTAGACTTGTAGTAGGCCTCTAAATAGGTATAGAATACGTCGGTAGAGTAGGTAATCTAGCCTATAGTATCGAAGACTACTATAAGATCGTCCTAGCGTCGTATACCTACGAGGGCCTAACCGAGATATATAGCTAGTATTAACTTATCTAAAGTAGAGAAGCGGTAGGAGATTACTCTATAGCGGTTAGAGTAACCGGATAGAGAGGTGTACCTAGGTATAAGGTTATAGTAAGCGTCTCGTAGCTAAGAGTACGTACTAGAAGCTTCTCTAATCTTAAAGCGGTTAGTATCTAGGTCTACCTTATAAAACTAAGATAGGATAGTTATCTACTTATCGACCTTATTTTCCTTAGAACTATATAGTAGTATAGAGGACGACACTCTAGCCTCTCTCTACTTTACCGGTACTATAGACTATCCCCTAGTATGTTCCTAGGTAGGACTTAGTAGGTTAATATCTTCCTTCTATACGTACTACTCTCTAATATCCTCTACGAAGCTCTTATTAAGCAATCCTCTGTCTCCTAGTCTCTCTACCTACGCTATAAAAACTCGTTAGTAGTATAGACCTTTAACTAATTTAGTATAATTAGTATAGATCTTATTTATAAAAGAAACTATACTCTAAACTTACGATATACCGTAGCCTCTAGCTATGTCTATAATACTAAGGTCGATATACTAGAAACTTTTATAAGACTAATCGGACCTATCCTTTATTAGTAGGTAGGTATACTTAGTATAGTATAGGTAGGAAACTAGGTTCGTAGCGTAATCTAGTCGGTAGTAGATATATATTATCTAGTATATAGAGTCCTAGCGAATTAACTACTAAATACCGCTATAGAACATATTCCTATACTAGCCTATATTACGATTACTACTAATCTTATATAGATACTAGTCGTATATAGTAAACTCCTTACTAATTAGGTCCTTAACTAGCTCTAACTAACTAAATAAGTCGTACGTAACCGTACCTTCTCTAAAGTATGCCTCTAGTACTAGCTTCGGTAGCTTACTCTTATCTATAATATAGATAACTAGATTAGTATAGGTAAAGTATCTAGGTAGGTTATTATATCTCGTTCCTTTAGTAGCTAAGTAACGTAGAGTACTTAGAGTATCGCTAGAGTAGGCCGCTTAGCGTTACGCTAAAAACTAATTTAGGTACTCTACTTAGAGTTTAACTAAATCCTAGATACGTACGTAGAGTCTAAATCTCTAAAATAGCGTCGGTTAGTCGACCTTACTATTCTTAAGGCCGAACGCTCCTCTAGTAGTATTTCGTAGGTACTAGAAGTAGAGACTATACTTGTTTAGGTTAACGTCCTTTAAACTATACTCTTTAACCTTTATAGTAATAAGCGCTTTAAAGACCTATACCTTTAAGCCTTAGGTATTAACGGTAGCGTAGAGTAGGTAGTTTTATCTAATATCGTAGCGGTTATAAGAGTAAGAGCTACTACTAAGTAAGGAAGATAGGCCTAGGTCGCTAACCTTACTTAGGCGTAAGTTAACGCTAGAGGTTTAGTAGCTTCTAATAGGTATAGGAGTAGACGTACTACTTCCTATAGTCGAGTAGTACTAATTTCTAGTTAGGCCTCTAGGGCCGGACAGACCTACGAGAGTAGTAGTAGCTTTATTAGCGTCTTCTTAGATCTTAGTAGCTACTCTCGTAACTCGAGGTAGTACTACTACTAAAGAAAGAGCTCTCTCTCTACCTAAGAGCCTATCTATAGCTAGTAGAGGTGTCTCGATAGGCTAGATAATCCTATCCTTAAACTATAGATTACGCTTCTTTATTAACTACTTTACCTTATTACCTAAGATATTAATCTACTAAACCTTCTCGCGTCCTTCTACGCTCTTTAGCTTAACGAAATCTAAGTCGATAGAGTAGTATTCCTTTAAGCGATTATTAGCTAGGTTAAGGAGACGCTAAAGGATAGCCTTAGCGAGTAGGTACGTAGCAGTATCTACGTTAAGCTTGTTTATAGTAGCGCTACCTATATAGGCTAAGAAGTTCTTTACTATCTTTAGATAATTCTCGAGGTAGAGACGAATAGTTTTACTATTTCTATATCTTACCTCCTACTCTATCTCGATACGAGCGAAAGCGTAGTTAATTACCTATTAATCCTTTACTCTCTACTATATAGCGTTCTTAAAACTCGAGTTCGCCTATTTTAATTCCTTATCTAAAAACTTCTTATTAATCTTCTTAATTCCCTCCTAGAGTAGGCGCGCTATATTATATAGCCTAGAGAAGGCCCGGTCGTAGTAATTAATAATCTCTATCGCTACTATATACCTCTCTACGTTATTTTTAATTATAGCTATACTAGTAATAATATCCTTAGTTTAGGTAGTATTCTAGATAATATTTCTTACCTAAATAGAGAGGCTAGTTAGGCTATTTAGGTTAACGTTACCTAGTGCCGATATAGTATAGGTACTAGCGCGATTACGCCTAGTAAATCGGCTCGAGGTAGTAGAAGTAGGAGGAGAATATTAGTAGTACTAATAATTACTAGCGAGTAGTAATAGGAAGTTAAGATTAAGAAGAAGGTAGAAGGGCGGCTAGTTACTTAAGTATCTAGGTTCTAGAGAGTAGCGAGGTTAATAGAAAGTAAATTACGACTAGGGTAAATAGGTAATAATAGTAAGTAATATAGAGTAGGTAAATATAAAGTAAACCGGTAAAGTAAACTAGTAAATACTTCGTAAAGTAAAGTAAAAAAGTAAAGTAAAGTAATCTACGAGGAAGGCGCGTATTATAAGTAAAACAAAGGAAATCGATAAAGGAAACTATATACCTACGATAACTAGAAGCGGTAAGAGAGTTATATATAACCTTTCTCTCTCTTATCTTTTCTTTTCTTTCTTAGAACGGTCAAGTAGTATCTAGTTATCGTAGCCTAACTAAGTTAGTTAATTATCTATATTATCGTCCTCGCTACTACCTAGCGTAGCTAAGGCTCGATATCTAGGTATACTTTTTAAAGACTCCTTATTATACGACGTAGGTAATACTATACTATTAAGGTCTTCTAAGATATAAGAAGTAGTACCTTCCTTATACTCTAAGACTCTATATAGCCCTCGCTACTAGAAGGTAAGCTTGTCCGATCGAGATATCTTAAGGTCGTCTTAGTAGATTATAACTAACTATCCTTTAGTAAACTTAGCGTAATCTACGTACCTAGAATTATTATAGCGGTCCTTAGCTTCTTCTTAGATACGCGTCTATCGCTCTAAGGTATTACTCTCTATGTCCTATATAGCCTTAAGTACTTTAGCTTAAAGAGTAATTAGCTCCTTATATATACGAACCGATCTCTAATTCTTAACTCTAAAAGTATAGTATTCTAACTTAATAGGTAGTACTATCTCTCTACCGATTATTAGCTTAGTAGAGGTCTCGCTAGTACTACTATTATAAGTAGTACGCTCTACCTATAGTATAGCTAGAAGGTATAGTACCTAAGCCTATAAACTACTCTTAGATAACTTAGATAGAGTAGATAGGATAGTCTTATATCCTACTTCTATAATAGCGGCGCTCTATAGTTAGTAGATAGAAATCCTTAGCCTCTTTACGCTATACGTAGTAAGAAGCGTAGAAACCTCTATACTATTATTAATATTAGTATTATCTAGTATAATCTTAAATAGAGCGCCTTATCGGTAGTATATATTCTTTTAAAGAAAGTCGGTAATCTACTTCGTAGATATCTTCTTAGTCGTACTATCCTCTCGCGTAGTATAATAGTAGATCTTAGCCTCTAGCTATTATAATACCTCTTCTCTAGTAATAATTAAGGACCCTCGCTTATCGATATAGACGCTATCTATATATTAGCGCTCTTCTATAGTTTAGACTTATACCTCTACTATAGGGCTAGGTCGAGGTATACTATTCCTTAGATTATAGTCCTTATACTAGTAGAAATATATAGCGTATTACGCGTATATACCGTCCTACTAGTACTTCGACCTAAGGATATAGTATATAGAATCGGCGTTCCTATAGCTACTTAACTTATAGATCTCCTTAACGATTAGCTTCTATATCGTATCGTCTTTAATAACTCTCTACTAAGGGGCCTATCTATATAGCTACTAGTATAGCTTTTTATCGATAACTAAGAACTTCTTAGCTATCTTACTAAAGCGGTAGTATTCTAACTTAGATATATAATTCGAGCGTCTCCTACGAAGTAGGATAAAGGCGACGGCCTTAGCCTAGTACTTCTATACGCCTAGGTCGCCGTTAACGTCCTCCTAGAAGATAGAATCGATATTATCTCTATTAGGCCCTTAAGACTAGATAGAAATCCTAGACGTATATACCTAGAAGAAAGCCTTATTTACGAGAGCTTCTTTATCCTCGTCCTCTATAATATTATTCTTAGTACCGGCTAGTATAGTATATAAACCTATAACTAACCTAGGGGTAGTAGTATATAAGTCTATACGTAGGTTATAGGGCCGGAGTTAGGCGATAGCCCTACGTAGTAGTTAGTAGTAGGTATAGTAGGTAGATTAGTAGCGTACCTACGGCGCGTAGTCGCGGAGGTATACGTCGGTAGCTATAGTAGGCTATATAGGCTATAAGCCTATTAGGATCGTATAGTAGCGGCGCCGGTAGAGGATAGGTAGGAAGTAGAATAAGTTATTAAACAATACTATATTATATAATCGCTAAGTAGTAACCTAAGTAGTCCTCTCTAACCTTAGTAGTAGTAGTATAAAGGATAATTGTCTCTAACCTTTATAGTAAGCTCGAAAATCGCCCTTATATATATAGGTAGTAGTAGCCGCTATAGGCCTACCTACTAGGTATAGGGACGCCTACTACGTTATATCCTTCTCTCTATAGAAGTCTCGCTAGAGACATTAAAAATAATAGTATAGAGTATTATAGAAACAAGTTATTGTCTCTCTTAAACTCTCCTCTATACCTCCGTATCCCTATACCTTACTAGTCCTCGCGCTACTCTATTAGGCCCCTAGGGGCTAGACAGAATCTACGCCTAGCTACCTAGTTATTATCGGCCTACTCGAAGAGCTCTCCTATATCGGTAGTAGTAGAGAAGTCAGCTACCGGTCGCTTTATAAAATCCTTATTATTAGCGTAGAAGCTAGTCTCTAGGAACATCGTAGTCTCTAGGTCTTTAATATAAACTATAAGGATACGATAGTTACTTAGCGTAGACTTATAGTAGGCCTCTAAACAGGTATAGAATACGTTAGTAGAGTAGGTAATCTAGCCTATAGTATCGAAGACTACTATAGAGTCGTCCTAGCGTCGTATACTTATAAGAGCCTAACCGAGATATATAGCTAGTATTAACTTATCTAAAGTAGAGAAGCGGTAGGGGATTACTCTATAGTAGTTAAAGTAACTGGATAGCGAGGTATACCTAGGTATAAGGTCGTAGTAAGCGTCTCGTAGCTAAGAGTACGTACTAGAAGCTTCTCTAATCTCGAGGTAGTTAGTATCTAGGTCTACCTTATAAAACTAAAGTAAGACAGTTATCTACTTATCGACCTTGTTTTCCTTAGAACTATATAGTAGTATAGGGGACGATACTCTAGCCTCTCTCTACTTTACTAGTACTATAGACTATCCCCTAGTATATTCCTAGGTAGGACTTAGTAGGTTAATATCTTCCTTCTATACATACTACTCCCTAATGTCCTCTACGAAGCCTCTACTAAGTAATCCTCTATCTCCTAGTCTCTCTACCTATATCGTGAAAACTCGTTAGTAGTATAGACCTTTAACTAATTTAGTATAATTAGTATAGGTCTTATTTATAAAAAAAACTATACTCTAAACTTATAATATACTATAGCCTCTAGCTATATCTATAATACTAAGGTCGATATACCGGAAACCCTTATAAGACTAATCGGACCTACCCTTTATTAGTAGGTAGGTATACTTAGTATAGTACGGGTAGGAAACTAGGTTCGTAGCGTAATCTAGTTAGTAGTAGATATATATTATCTAGTATATAGGGTCCTAGCGAATTAGCTACTAAATACCGCTATAGAATATGTTCCTATACTAGCCTATATTACGATTACTACTAATCTTATATAGATACTAGTCGTATATAGTAAACTCCTTACTAATTAGGTCCTTAACTAGCTCTAACTAACTAAACAAGTCGTACGTAACCGTACCTTCTCTAAAGTATACCTCTAGTACTAGCTTCGGTAGCTTACTCTTATCTATAATATAGGTAACTAGATTAGTATAGGTAAAGTGTCTAGGTAGGTTATTATATCTTATTCCTTTAGTAGCTAAGTAACGTAGGGCACTTAGAGTATCGCTAGGGTAGGCCGCTCGGCGTTACGCTAAAAACTAATTTAGGTACTCTACTTAGAGTTTAACTAAATCCTAGATACGTATATAGAGTCTAAATCTCCGAAATAGCGTCGGTTAGTCGACCTTACTATTCTTAAGGCCGAACGCCCCTCTAGTAGTATTTCGTAGGTACTAGAAGTAGAGACTACACTTGTTTAGGTTAATATCCTTTAAACTATACTTTTTAACCTTTAAGGCGATAAGTGCTTCGAAGACCTATATCTTTAAGCCCTAGGTATTAATAGCGGCGTAGAGTAGGCGGTTTTATCTAATATTGTAGCGGTTATAGAGGTAAGGGCTACTACTAAGTAGAGAAGATAGGCCTAGGTCGCTAACCTTACTTAGGCGCGAGTTAACGCTAGAGGTTCGGTAGCTTCTAATAAGTATAGGAGTAGACGCGCTACTTCCTACGGTTAAGTAGCGCTAATTTCTAGTCAGGCCCTTAGAGCTAGATAGACCTATAAGAGTAGTAGTAGCTTTCTCGGCGTCTTCTTAGATCTTAGTAGCTACTCTCGTAACTCGAGGTAATACTACCGCTAAAGAAGAGACTCTCTCCCTACCTAAGAGCCTATTCGTAGCTAGTAGAGGTATCTCGACAAGCTAGGTAATCCTATCCTTGAACTATAGATTACGCTCCTTTATTAACTACTTTACCTTATTACCTAAGGTATTAATCTACTAAACCTCCTCGCGTCCTTCTATACTCTTTAGCTTAACGAAATCCGAGTCGATAAGGTAGTATTCCTTTAAGCGATTATTAGCTAGGTTAAGAAGGCGCTAAAGGATAGCCTTAGCGAGTAGGTACGTAGTAGTATCCGCGTTAAGCTTGTTTATAGTAGCGCTACCTATATAGGCTAAGAAGTTCTTTACTATCTTTAAGTAATTCTCGAGGTAGAGACGAATAGTTTTACTATTTCTATATCTTATACCTTACTCCGTCTCGATATAAGCGAAGGCGTAGTTAATTACCTATTAATCCTTTACTCTCTACTATATAGCGTTCTTAAAACTCGAGTTTAACTACTTTAACTCCTTGTCTAAGAACTTCTTATTAATCTTCTTAATTCCCTTCTAGAGTAGGCGCGCTATATTATATAGCCTAGAGAAGGCCCGGTCGTAGTAATTAATAATCTCTATCGCTACCGTATACCTCTCTATATTATCTTTAATTATAGCTATACTAGTAATAATATCCTTAGTTCGCGTAGTATTCTAGATAATGTTTCTTATCTAAATAGAGAGGCCGTTTAGGCTATTTAGGTTAACGTTACCTAGTACCGATATAGTGTAGGTACTAGCGCGATTACGCCTAGTAAGTCGACTCGAGGTAGTAGAAGTAGGAGGAGGTTATTAGTAGCCCTAATAGCTGTTAGTAGGTAGTAGTAGGAAGTTAAGATTAAGAAGAAGGTAGAGAGGCAGCTAGTTACTTAAGTATCTAGTCCTACAGAGTAAATAAAGGTTCTAGAGGGTAGTAGGGTTAATAGAAAGTAAATCGTAACTAGGGTAAATAGGCAATAATAGTAAGTAATATAGAGTAGGTAAATATAAAGTAAACCGGTAAAGTAAACTAGTAAATACTTTATAAAGTAAAGTAAAAAAGTAAAGTAAAGTAACCTACGAGGAAGGCGCGTATCGTAAGTAAAACAAAGGAAATAGATAAAGGAAACTATATATCTACGACGACCGGAAGCGGTAAGAGGGTTATATATAACTCTTCCTTCTCTTATCCTTTCTTCTCTTTCTTAGAACGGTTAAGTAGGATCTAGATATCGTAGCCCGACTAAGTCGGTTAATCGTCTATATTATCGTCCTCGCTACTACCTAGCGTAGCTAAGGCTCGATATCTAGGTATATCTTTTAAAGATTCCTTATTATACGACGTAGGTAATACTATACTGTTAAGGTCTTCTAAGATATAGGAAGTAGTACCTTCCTTATACTCTAAGACTCTATATAGCCCTCGCTACTAGAAAGTAAGCTTGTCCGATCGCGATATCTTAAGATCGTCTCGGTAGATTATAACTAACTATTTTTTAGTAAACTTAGCGTAATCTACGTATCTAGAATTATCGTAGCGGTCCTTAGCCTCTTCTTAGATACGTGTCTATCGCTCCGAGACGCTAGTCTCTATATCCTATATAGCTTTAAGTACTTTAGCCTAAAGGGTAATTAGCTCCTTATATATATAAACCGATCCTTAATCCTTAACTCTAAAGGTATAGTATTCTAACTCGATAGGTAGTACTACCTCTCTACTAATTATTAGCTTAGTAGAGGTCTCGCTAGTACTACTATTATAAGTAGTACGCTCGGCCTATAGTACGGCTAGAAGGTATAGTGCCTAAGCCTATAAACTACTCTTAGATAACTTAGATAGGGTAGATAGGATAGTCTTATGTCCTACCTCTATAATAGTAGCGCTCTATAGTCGGTAGATAGAAATCCTTAGCCTCTTTACGCTATACGTAGTAAGAAGCGTAGAAACCTCTATACTATTATTAATATTAGTATTGTCTAGTATAATCTTAAATAGAGCGCCCTATTAGTAGTATATATTCTTTTAAAGAAAGTCGGTAATCTATTTCGTAGATATCTTCTTAGTAGTACTATTTCCTCGCGCGGTATAATAGTAGATCTTAGCCTCTAGCTATCGCGATACCCCTTCCCTAGTAATAATTAAGGACTCGCGCTTATCGATATAGACGCCGTCTATATACTAGCGCTCTTCTATAGTTTAGACTTATACCTCTACTATAGGGCTAGGTCGAGGTATACTATTCCTTAGATTATAGTCCTCGTACTAGCGGAAATATATAGCGTATTACGTATATATACCGTTCTACTAGTACTTTAACCTAAGGATATAGTATATAGAATCGGCGTTCCTATAGCTACTTAACTTATAGATCTCCTTAACGATTAGCTTCTATATCGTGTCGTCTTTAATAACTCTCTACTAAGGGGCCTATCTATATAGCTACTAGTATAGCTTCTTATCGATAACTAAGAACTTCTTAGCTATCTTACTAAAGCGGTAGTATTCCGACTTAGATATATAATTCGAGCGTCTCCTACGAAGTAGGATAAAGGCGACGGCCTTAGCCTAGTACTTCTATACGCCTAGGTCGCTATTAATATCCTCCTAGAAGATAGAATCGATTTTATCTCTATTAGGCCTCTAGGGCTAGACGGAAATCTTAGACGTATATGCCTAGAAGAAGGCCTTATCTACGAGAGCTTCTTTATCCTCGTCCTCTATAACATTATCCTTAGTACTAGCTAGCCTCCTAGATAGCGTATTAGGACTAGTATACTTCCTACCTAGAACGTACCTAACTTTAAACGTAAAGAGCTAGATCTATACGATCTATCGCGTAACTATAGTATTAAGCAAATCCGTAGCTCCCTTATTAAGCTAGTAAACGAGCGTATTAGTATCTACTTTAAGAATAAAATGCACCCTAAATAGCTAAGGCTTTAACTTAGTAAGTACCTTCTTAACTCTAAGACATTCCTTCTTATTAGCGCTATACCCTCTCTAGGCGGTATTCTACGTACCGCTCTCGTACTTAGCTAGGTATCTTTGTCTATTAACTATCTATATAAGGATCGCTCTCTATCTGATCTTACTAGTATCTACGGCTACGATAATCTCGCTAGCTACCTTATCGTAATTAATAGCTACTAAGGTAGGAGCCTAGATTAGATAACGGACGTAGGTCTACTTCGCCTCCTTATAAATAGGCGTCTAGACGAATTCCTTATCCTTCTTTATAAGCCTATATAGTAGGATCGTTATAGTAGCAAAACCTGGGATCTAAATATAGAAGTAGATAACTATACTAACGAAAACCCGTACTTCCTTCTAATTAGTTAGCGTCGGCTAGTTGACTAGATTAGCTACTCGGATAGTATCTAGATAGCGCCCTACAGTATTAGTAACGTATCCTACTACCTTGATCCTTAGTATTAGAATTTGTAACTTCTTGACCGTAATAGTTATACCTACGCGCTTAATATCCGTAATTACTATATTAAGGTTAACGATATACTCTATAATATACCTACGAAGGCCCGGTTCTAACTCCTTATTATTATAAGTAGTCTTTAGACCCTTGACTCTAAAATTATTAAGGAATAGTAGTACTCTATAGGATAGGTAATTAAATAGTATATAGTTAACTATATAGACAAACTAGGTAACAGAATTAGTCGCCTCTTATAGAATAGTAGTTATCCGAAGTAATCTAAAGGCGTAGTCGAATCTAGTAAGGTCCTTACTCTCTAGATCTAATAGAACTTAGTTATAGCTAGAGAAGATATCAAGTATACTAGCTACCTAGTAACCTATAAAATACTTAGAAAATAAGTCTATATTAGGAGGCAGGTACGTATCTCTAATCGTAACCTTATTAATTAACTATGTATCGTTAATTAGACGATACGAACCTATATCCTTTTTAGCGACTAGAAAGTATAGATTACGATAGGCCTCGTAGCTAAACTTAAGAGTTCCTATATCTAGACGCTTCTATAGTATCTACTCTACTATAGTATAAAGAGATAGGTTTAAGTGGAATCCTAGGTGTTACTATAGTATATACTCTACTATATAGATTATATAAGGAGGCGCTACCTTAGGACGGACTCGCCTAAGATAAGCGAACCTAGTCGCTAGTACTACTTCTTAGTTAAAGAGTATCTCCTCTAGTATCTAGCGCTCTCTAGGTTATAGTTCCACGCTAGTAGTAACGCCCGCTATTACTTCTAGAGTTAACCTACTCGCTTTTAGTAGGTTAGAGAACTTCTTAATAAGGTACTTACTATCGAATAGCCCTATACCTAGTAGTAGTTTACTTTTCTACGCTAGCTACTCCTACTTCTAACGATAGTTACTACTAGCGCTACTACTATCTATCTAATTTACGCTTAGGTCTATAGGCTTGACCTTATTTACCTTACGCTTATATATAGTAAAGGCCTAAACCTTTAGGTAGGGATTCTATAGATAGTAGTATATAGAAGTGTAATATATCCTAATATAGCCGGCCTACCTATTATACTCTACTACTATAAGGATCGTATTATCTAAAAGGTTATCGCCTCCGTCCTCGATCGTAGTAGATAACTAATTATCGCTCTAGGTATCGAGATTTTAGTCTAGTCCTAGAGGCTAGATAGAATCGAGGCGTCCTATTAGGCCTAGTCTTCCTATTCCTACTAGAGCCGTATAGTAGGCAGATATCGTAGTAGCTAGCTCGAGTCTACCTACTATTTTAAAGCGCTACTTTTACTAAGAAACTTATTAATAGTCTAGTATCCCTAGGTCCTAACCGTACCTATAAAGATAACCGACTCGCTATTCCTATAATAGATAGTACTCTCCTAAGTACTATCGTCGTAGTTCTTAGACTATAGACGGACCTTTATCGCCTACGCTCTACTTAAGAGGACTAGTACTAGTTCAGCGTCCTTAGAAGGTACTAAGATAAAGACCGGTATAACGTATTTAACGCTAAAAACGTTAACGTTTACCTTCTTATAGATACCTACTATCTAGGCTAGACCTTCTATAGTAGATAGGTTAATCTCTAGAATATCTATCTAAATAGCTAATCCGTACCTTCTAGCTACTACTCGGTCTATTATAGTAGACTTAGTACCTTTATCGATTAAGCCGTCCTTAGTACTAAGCTTACTATTTAACTAAATATCTACCTAGATTAGAGGCGCTATAAGGACGTCTCGAGTAACGCTAGATAGGTCGACTACTACTAATTACTCGTATAGCTCCTCTTACGGATTAGCCTTACTAGTATATACTATAACACCTCTATTAACGGTAACTATATTATATCTCGTATAAGGTTTATACTAGCCTTTAGGCACTAATTCCCTAAGAAGAGAATATACTCGGTATAATAGTAACCTCTATCCCTATATCTTAGTAGGTAGCCTATTATTAAAGTGTTAGCTAAGTTCTATACTAGCTATATAGACATCTATAGTTTAGCGAGTAAGAGCTTCCTATAACTCGTCGTTATCTATATAGATAGAAGCCTATAGTCCTTTAAGCGATAGCTTAATACCTTCGAGTATAATGTACTTAGTAAGTATAATAGGAAATAGGGTCTATAGTAGACGACGTAGTAGCTTTGTCTCTAGCTTCTAAGCTCTTAGAGCTATATCGTCCTCTACGCGTACCTTAGACCTTACCTAGTTATCTAGCCTCTACTTCTTAGAGGCTTTCTTTACCTTACGAATAGAAGGCGTAACCGGAGTAGGTTCCTCGTCTTCTATATCCTC
Organism: Septoria linicola; assembly: GCA_024114885.1. Classification (NCBI taxonomy): domain Eukaryota; kingdom Fungi; phylum Ascomycota; class Dothideomycetes; order Mycosphaerellales; family Mycosphaerellaceae; genus Septoria; species Septoria linicola. The sequence goes on along the minus strand of CP099428.1, from coordinate 580,018 downwards.
GTCGATATAGTCGATAGTACTGTCTTCTAACGTCTAAGACCTAGTAGTATCTCGCCGCTACTAATCCTCTTCGTTTACTCTATCGACTAAGTCGTCGTATATATCCTTAAGCCTTTCCTTACGAATACTATACCTAGTTAGCCTACGAGTATACGTAGTATTACGCTAAGCCTAAATTCTTTCTTTAAGTACCTTCTCTTAAGACTTCTAAATTATAGGTACTAGCGCTCGCTTCTCGGCCTCTTTAGCCTTGCCCTTACTAATCTGTACTACGTTAGTACGGATAGGCGCGTCCTTATCTTCTAAATCCTTAACTCTAGTATATCTTCTATTAAGGTCCTATTCTATAAAGTATACTTTAGGCCTAGGAACACTAATAATCTATATAGATCGCGCGTAGTTAACCTATACGACCTTCGGCGCGCCTATCTAGGTAGTCGGGCTCCTAGGGCCGGATAGCTTTAATAGTACCGTAGGCGTATTCTAGTAATCTAAGGTACCGCGAGGCGTCTAATCGGAGCTTTTCTTAACAGAACCTAGAACTACTTACGTTATATCGCGGTTAGTCTACTATTAACGCTACTTATCGCTTACTAGGTAGTCTAGGTATACTACGACCTAGCCTCCTATCCTATAAAGACGTAATACCTAGTTAATATAGAAGATCCGAGGCGTTATCCTGTCCTATTTTAGATACTAGATTATAATATACTTACCGGTTATACCCTTAACTATTAACCTCTTATTAATGTTATAGGTCAACTATCCTTACGTAATTATATACTCGACTAACGAGTAGAAGTTAGCTATATAGTTAAATCTATAGTAGATATAGTAGCGACCTTTTATATACTCCGCGACCTATAGTAAAACATACCCTAAGTACGCCTCGATCGTTATAGCCTACTATTACTATTAGTTACTATTATCTTAGATAGTAGGCGACATATATTGCCCGGCAGGTTAGATAGGCGTAGGGGCTAAGCTACGCTCGCCCTTCTACTTTAGAAGTATTAGATTATTAATAGTTAACTTATTAAAGTTACAGACTAGGTCGTTATTAGTCTATATTAGTCTAACTATAACTTCTATAGCTTCTATAGGTTAGCCTTCTATAACAGACTTCTATAAGGACTCAAGTTGACTATAGTTACGAGCCTACTCTATCTAGAAACTATCTTCTCCTTTAATAAGGTCCTTAGCTAACTTAAAGATCTTCTCGGATAGTTTATAGGTCTCTAGCTTATATAGGTGGATTCTATACTTAGTATAGAGTTTCTTAGATATCGCTACTAGTACTCTATTTAGTAAGAGCCTTAATCTCTTACGCTTACTTATATCTTCTAGGTTAATAGAGTCCGAAGTAAGACGGAACTAGCGAAGGAACTCTTTTAAGTTATTACCTTCTACCTTCCTCTTTTAGTAGAGCTACTCTAGATACTCCCTAGATCGAATAAGATAGTAGGTATTACTCTTAATAAAGTAATTAAGGAAAGTAGTCTCGAATATCTTCTATAACTTATACTCTAAACGCCGAATCTCTAGACGTAGTATAATATAGTAGTTAATAATAAGACGCTTAATAGTGTCCTTATACGAAGGTTCCTAGAGACTATAGTACTTACTTATTAACTTAAACCGCTCTAGGAACTTAGTAGTATTTTCTCTAGTAAAGTAGTAGTTTTGATTAGTACCTAGTATAGGCGGCTTTAGCTTATTCGCTTCGAGGACTTACTATAAGAGAGAAGCGAACTCTAGCTAGGTACCTATTATAGGTTACTAAATAGGTCCTAACTAAGCTAGCTATCCTCGAGTATCGATATACCTTTCTACTAGAACGCTATCTATAGACTAGCTCTTTACCTTAGAATTATTAGAGATCTAGCTATCTACGAGAGAAGATATAATAGGCTAGTTACTTTAGAAGCGGTAGCTTATAGTAAGTTAGGTAAGGTAGTAATAGTCGTATTCGTCTACCTCTTCTATAGGTACGAAAACAAGTTACTCTTTTAGTCTACGAGTTAAAAGGATCTAAGGACTCGATATATAGCGCTCTAGCGTACTTGATTCCTCGTTAGGCCCCTAGGGGCTAGACTATCTACGCTAGAGGTATACGTTAGGCAATTTTAACTAAGCTAGTAACTCTAACTATTTCTCTAACTTTCTTAATATCCTCTGTCCTAATACGGATATTAAGAATAAACCTTTTATAGCTTCTAGGAAATAGCCGCCTTGTAGATAATCTATAGTAGCTCCTTCCTAGTTAACTAATAATTCTAATTTTCTTAGATAATTCGAGGCTCGGCGCCCCTCCTTAGCTAGTTTTTAGTATTAAACATATACCTATATACGTTTATAGCCTACGCTACGTAGAGTCGGTCGTTACCTTCTCTACGCGCTAGTACTATAGTAGTTCCTAAGGCGTTTCTTTATTCTACCTATAATCCTTATAGTACTATATCTTCCTATATAATAAGTCCTTACGCTAAGGCTACGTTACCTTAGACGTATTACGCGCGATATAGCGCGACTTCTAGTTCCTTATAAGGCGTATAGTAGCTCTACCTTCGGCTCCTTATATAGTACGTAAACCTATAACTAACCTAGGAGTAGTAGTATATAAGTCTATACGTAGGTTATAGGGCTAGAGTCGAGTAATAGCTCTACGTAGTAGTTAGTAGTAGGTATAGTAGGTAGATTAGCGGCGTGCCTACGTCGCGTCGTCGTAGAGGTATACATCGGTAGCTATAGTAGGCCGTATAGGCTATAAGCCTATTAGGATCGTATAGTAGCGGCGCTAGCGAAGGATAGGTAGGAAGTAGAACAAGTTATTAAATAATACTATATTATATAATCGCTAAGTAGTAACCTAAGTAGTCTTCTCTAACCTTAGTAGTAGTAGTATAAAGGATAATTATCCCTAACCTCTATAGTAAGCTCGAAAATCGCCCTTATACGTATAGGCGGTAGTAGCTACTATAGGCCCGCCTACTAGGTATAAGGACGCCTACTATATTATACTAGTACTAGAGGTATACTTTAGAGAAGGTACGGCTACGTACGACTTATTTAGTTAGTTAGAGCTAGTTAAGGACCTAATTAGTAAGGAGTTTGCTATATACGACTAGTATCTACGTAAGATTAGTAGTAATCGTAATATAGGCTAGTATAGGAATATGTTCTATAGCGGTATTTAGTAGCTAATTCGCTAGGACCCTATATACTAGATAATATATGTCTACTACCGACTAGATTACGCTACGAACCTAGTTTCCTACCTATACTATACTAAGTATATCTACCTACTAATAAAAGATAGGTCCAATTAGTCTTATAAGAGTTTCCGGTATATCGACCTTAGTATTATAGATATAGCTAGAGGCTACGGCGTATCGTAAGTTTAAGATACGGTTTCCTTTATAAATAAGACCTATACTAATTATACTAAATTAGTTAAAGGTCTATACTACTAACGAGTTTTTATAGTATAGGTAGAGAGACTAGGAGATAGAGGATTACTTAGTAGAGGCTTTATAGAGGATATTAGGGAGTAGTATATATAGAAGGAAGATATTAACCTACTAAGTCCTATCTAGGAATATACTAGGAGATAGTCTATAGTACTAGTAAAGTAGGGAGAGGCTAGGGTATCGTCCTCTATACTACTATATAGTTCTAAGGAAAATAAGGTCGATAAGTAGATAACTATCCTACTTTAGTTTTATAAGGTAGACCTAGATACTAACTACCTCGAGATTAGAGAAGCTTCTAGTACGTACTCTTAGCTACGAGACGCTTACTACGACCTTATACCTAGGTATACCTCCCTATCCGGTTACTCTAACTACTATAGAGTAATCCTCTACCGCTTCCTTACTTTAGATAAGTTAATACTAGCTATATATCTTAGTTAGGCCCTCGTAGGTATACGACGCTAGGACGATCCTATAGTAGTCTTCGATACTATAGGCTAGATTACCTACTCCGCCGACGTATTCTATACTCGTTTAGAGGCCTACTATAAGTCTACGCTAAGTAACTATTATATCCTTATAGCCTATATTAAAGACCTAGAGACCGCGATGTTCCTAGAGACTAGCTTCTACGCTAATAATAAGGATTTTATAAAGCGACTAGTAGCTAACTTCTCTACTACTACCGATATAAGAGAGCTCTTCGAGTAGGCTAATAATAACTAGGCAGCTAGGCGTAGATTCCGTCCGGCCCCTAGAGGCCTAATAGAGTAGCGTAAGGACCGATAAAGTATAGAGATATAGAGGTATAGAGAGGAGTTTAAGAGAGACGATAACTTATTTCTATAATACTCTATACTATTGTTTTTAATATCTCTAGCGAGACTTCTATAGAGGGAAGGATATAACGCGGTAGGCGTCCTTATACCTAGTAGGTAGGCCTATAGTAGCTACTACCGCCTATACGTATAAAGGCGATTTTCGAGCTTACTATAGAGGAGAGGAAAAATCATCCTTTATACTACTACTACTAAGGTTAGAGAGGACTACTTAGGTTACTACTTAGCGATTATATAATATAGTATTATTTAATAACTTATTCTACTTCCTACCTATCCTCTACTAGCGCCGCTACTATACGATCCTAATAGGCTTATAGCCTATACGGCCTACTATAGCTACTAACGTACACCTCCGCGACTACGCGCCGTAGGCACGCTACTAATCTACCTACTACACCTACTACTAACTACTATATAGGGCTATCGCCCGACTCCGGCCCTACGACCTACGTATAGACTTATATACTACTACCTCTAGGTTAGTTATAGGTTTACGCGCTATACTAGTACTACTTCTTAGTTAAAGAGTATCTTCTCTAGTATCTAGCGCTCTCTAGGTTATAGTTCTACGCTAGTAGTAACGCCTACTATTACTTCTAGAGTTAACCTACTCGCCTTTAGTAGGTTAGAGAACTTCTTAATAAGGTACTTACTATCGAATAGCTTTATACCTAGTAGTAGTTTACTTTCCTACGCTAGCTACTCCTACTTCTAGCGATAGTTACTACTAGCGCTACTACTATCTATCTAATTTACGCTTAGGTCTATAGGCCTAACCTTATTTACCTTACGCTTATATATAGTAAAGGCTCGAACCTTTAGATAGGAATTCTATAGATAGTAGTATATAGAAGTATAATACGCCCTAATATAGCTAGCTTACCTATTATACTCTACTACTATAAGGATCGTATTATCTAAAAGGTTATCGCCTCTGTCCTCGATTATAGTAGATAACTAATCGTCGCTCTAGGTATCGAGATTTTAGTCTAGCTCTAAGAGCTAGATAGAATCGAGGCGTCCTATTAGGCCTAGTCTTCCTATTCCTACTAGAGCTATATAGTAGGTAGATATCGTAGTAGCTAGCCTAAGTCCGCCTACTATTTTAAAGCGCTATCTTTACTAAGAAACTTATCGATAGTCTAGTATCTCTAGGTTCCGACTATACCTATAAAGGTAACCGACTCGCTATTCCTATAATAGATAGTACCTTTCTAAGTACTATTATCGTAGTTCTTAGACTATAGGTAGACCTTTATCGCCTACGCTCTATCTAAGAGGACTAGTACTAGTTCGGCGTTCTTAGAAAGTACTAAGATAAAGACCAGTATAACGTATTTAACGCTAAAAACGTTAACGTTTACCTTCCTATAGATACCTATTATCCGAGCTAGACCTCTTATAGTAGATAGGTTAATCTCTAGGATATCTGTCTAAATAGCTAATCTATATCTTCTAGCTACTACTTAGTCTATTATAGTAGACTTAGTACCTTTATTAATTAAGCCGTCCTTAGTACTAAGCTTACTATTTAACTAAATATCTACCTAGATTAGAGGCGCTACGAGGACGTCTTAAGTAACGCTAGATAGGTCGACTACTACTAATTACTCGTATAGCTCCTCTTATAGATTAGCCTTACTAGTATATACTATAATACCTCTATTAATAGTAACTATATTATATCTCGCGTAAGGTTTATACTAGCCTTCTAGTACTAATTCCTTAAGAAGAGAATATACTCGGTATAGTAGTAATCTCTATCCCTATATCTTAGTAGGTAGCCTATTATTAAATTATTAGCTAAGTTCTATACTAGCTATATAGACATCTATAGTTTAGCGAGTAAGAGCTTCCTATAACTCATCGTTATCTATATAGATAGAAGCCTATAGTCCTTTAAGCGATAGCTTAATACCTCCGAGTATAATATACTTAGTAAGCGTAATAGGAAATAGGGTCTATAGTAGACGACATAGTAGCTTTATCTCTAGCTTCTAAGCTCTTAGAGCTATATCGTCCTCTACGCGTGCCTTAGACCTTACCTAGTTATCTAGCCTCTACTTCTTAAGAGCTTTCTTTACCTTATAAATAGGAGGCGTAACTAGAGTAGGTTCCTTGTCTTCTATACTCTTATTAATATAGTCGATAGTACTATCTTCTAACGTCTAAGACCTAGTAGTATCTCGCTACTACTAATCCTCTTCGTTTACTCTATCGACTAAGTCGTTATATATATCCTTAAGCCTTTCCTTACGAATACTATACCTAGTCGGCCTATAGGTATATATAGCGTCACGCTAAGCCTAAATTCTTCCTTTAAGTACTTTCTCTTAAGACTTTAGAATTATAGGTACTAGCGCTCGCTTCTCGGCCTCCTTAGCCTTACCCTTACTAATCCGTACTACGTTAGTATAGATAGGCGCGTCCTTATCTTCTAAATCCTTAACCCTAGTATGTCTCCTATTAAGGTCCTACTCTATAAAGTATACTTTAGGCCTAGGAACACTAATAATCTATATAGATCGCGCGTAGTTAATCTATACGACCTTTAGCGCGCCTATCTAGATAGTCGGGCCTCTAGGGCCGGACAGCTTTAATAGTACTATAGGCGTATTCTAGTAATCTAAGGTACTATAAGGCGTCTAATCGGAGCTTCTCTTAATAGAACCTAGAACTACTTATGTTATATCGTAGTTAGTCTACTATTAACGCTACCTATCGCTTACTAGGTAGTCTAGATACTCTATAGCCTAGCCTCCTATCCTATAAAGACGTAATGCCTAGTTAATATAGAAGATCTAAGGCGTTATCCTATCCTATTTTAGATACTAGATTATAATATACTTACTAGTTATACCCTTGACTATTAACCTCTTATTAATATTATAGGTCAACTATCCTTACGTAATTATATACTCGATTAACGAGTAGAAGTTAGCTATATAGTCTAATCTATAGTAGATATAGTAGCGACCTTTTATATACTCTACGACCTATAGCGAAATATACCCTAAGTACGCCCTAATCGTTATAGCCTACTATTACTATTAGTTACTATTATCTTAGATAGTAGGCGATATATATTGCCTAGTAGGTTAAATAGGCGTAGAGACTAAGCTACGCTCGCCCTTCTACTTTAGAAGTGTTAGATTATTAATAGTTAACTTATTAAAGTTATAGACTAGGTCGTTATTAGTCTATATTAGTCTAACTATAACTTCTATAGCTTCTATAGGTCGGCCTTCTATAATAGACTTCTATAAGGACTTAAGTTAACTATAGTTACGAGCCTACTCTGTCTAGAAACTATCTTCTTCTTTAATAAGGTCCTCGGCTAACTTAAAGATCTTCTTAAATAGTTTATAGGTCTCTAGCTTATATAGGTAGATTCTATACTTAGTATAGAGTTTCTTAGATATCGCTACCGGTACTCTATTTAGTAAGAGCCTTAATCTCTTACGCTTACTTATATCTTCTAGGTTAATAGAGTCTAAAGTAAGACGGAACTAGCGAAGGAACTCTTTTAAGTTATTACCTTCTACCTTCCTCTTTTAGTAGAGCTACTCTAGGTACTCTCTAGATCGAATAAGATAGTAGGTATTACTCTTAATAAAGTAATTAAGAAAGGTAGTCTCGAATATCTCTTATAACTTATACTCTAAACGCCGAATCTCTAGACGTAGTATAATATAGTAGTTAATAATAAGGCGCTTAATAGTGTCCTCGTACGAAGGCTCCTAGAGACTATAGTACTTACTTATTAACTTAAACTATTCTAAGAACTTAGTAGTATTTTCTCTAGTAAAGTAGTAGTTTTAATTAGTACCTAGTATAGGCGGCTTTAGTTTATTCGCTTCGAGGACTTACTATAAGAAGGAAGCGAACTCTAGCTAGGTGCCTATTATAGGTTACTAAATAGGTCCTAACTAAGCTAGCTATCCTCGAGTATCGATATACTCTTCTACTAGAACGCTATCTATAGACTAGCTCTTTACCTTAGTATTATTAGAGATCTAGCTATCTACGAGAGAAGATATAATAGGCTAGTTACTTTAGAAGTAGTAGCTTATAGTAAGTTAGGTAAGGTAGTAATAGTCGTATTCGTCCGCCTCTTCTATAGGCGCGAAAACAAGTTACTCCTTTAGTCTACGAGTTAAAGAGATCTAAGGACTCGATATATAGCGCCCTAGCGTGCTTAATTTCTCGTTAGGCCTCTAGGAGCTAGACTATCTACGCTAGGAGCGCACGTTAGGTAATTTTAACTAAGCTAGTAACTCTAACTATTTCTCTAACTTTCTTAATATCCTCTATCCTAATATAGATATTAAGGATAAACCTTTTATAGCTCCTAGGAAATAGCTATCTTATAAGTAATCTATAGTAGCTCCTTCCTAGTTAACTAATAATTCTAATTTCCTTAGGCAATTTAGGGCCTAGCGCTCTTTCTTAGCTAGTTTTTTAGTATTAAACATATACCCGTATACGTTTATAGCCTATACTACGTAGAGTCGGTCGTTACCTTCTCTACGCGCTAGTACTATAGTAGTTCCTAAGGCGTTTCTTTATTCTATCTATAATCCTTATAGTACTATATCTTCCTATATAATAAGTCCTTACGCTAAGGCCGCGTTACCTTAGACGTATTACGCGTAATATAGCGCGACTTCTAGTTCCTTATAAGGCATATAGTAGCCTTACCTTCGGCTTCTTATATAGCGTATAAACCTATAACTAACCTAGGAGTAGTAGTATATAAGTCTATACGTAGGTCGTAGAGCTAGAGTCGAGCGATAGCTCTACGTAGTAGTTAGTAGTAGGTATAGTAGGTAGATTAGCGGCGTGCCTATAGCGCGTAGTCGCGGAGGTATACGTCGGTAGCTATAGTAGGCCGTATAGGCTATAAGCCTATTAGGATCGCGTAGTAGTAGCGCTAGTAGAGGATAGGTAGGAAGTAGAATAAGTTATTAAATAATACTATATTATATAATCGCTAAGTAGTAACCTAAGTAGTCCTCTCTAACCTTAGTAGTAGTAGTATAAAGGATAATTTTTCCTCTCCTCCGTAGTAAGCTCGAAAATCGCTCTTATACGTATAGGCGGTAGTAGCTACTATAGGCCCGCCTACTAGGTATAAGGACGCCTACTACGTTATACTAGCGACCGGGTTCGCTTATCTTAAGCGAGTCCGTCCTAAGGTAGCGCCTTCTTATATAATCTGTATAGTAGAGTATATACTATAGTAATACCTAGGATTCTACTTAAACCTATCTCTTCGTACTATAGTAGAGTAGATACTATAGAAGCGTCTAGATATAGGAACTCTTAAGTTTAGCTACGAGGCCTATCGTAATCTATACTTTCTAGTCGCTAAGAAGGATATAGGTTCGTATTATCTAATTAACGATATATAGTTAATTAATAAGGTTATAATTAGAGATATATACTTGCCTCCTAATATAGACTTATTTTCTAAGTATTTTACTAGTTACTAGGTAGCTAGTATACTCGATATCTTCTCTAGCTATAACTAAGTTCTATTAGACCTAGAGAGTAGGGACCTTACTAGATTCGACTATACCTTTAGATTACTTCGAATAATAACTATTCTATAAGAGGCGACTAATTCTATTACCTAGTTTATCTATATAGTTAACTATATACTATTTAATTACCTATCCTATAGAGTACTACTATTCCTTAATAATTTTAGAGTTAAGAGTCTAAAGACTACTTATAATAATAAGGAGTTAGAACTAGGCCTCTATAGGTATATTATAGAGTACATCGTTAACCTTAATATAGTAATTATAGATATTAAGCGCGCGAGTATAACTATTATAGTCAAGAAGTTATAAATTCTAATACTAAGGATTAAGGTAGTAGGTATTAAGGTATTAACGAGTAATACCTTAAGATCTTACTAAGTAGGTACTTAGCTCGATCGGGTTAGGGCTAAGTAGAGCGGTCTAGTTAGAAGTATAACGAAGAAGAGATTCTTAGGATTCTAATTAGTAAGATAGAATAGTAAGTTATATATAATAACTATCTAGGAGACTACTTATCGTATCTATATATAAAGGAGATTCCTATATCTTTTAAGATTACTCTATAGAGTCGTAATTAATAGTTACTCGTAGTAACTAATAGTTACCTTAGTATTACTAAGGAGTAATTAGATATATATATACTATAGCTATCTATTAGTACCTACTAGCTACTATGTTTTCCTAATTACTCTATTATAGGTAAGTAGCCTTCTTATAGATAAGGCCTATTATCTAATAATCGTAGAGGTTCTAACGGCTACGCTATTAAACTATAATAGTAGGATACGTTACTAATACTATAGGGCGCTATCTAGATACTATACGAGTAGCTAATCTAGTTAACTAGCCGATACTAACTAATTAGAAGGAAGTACGGGTTTTCGTTAGTATAGTTATCTACTTCTATATTTAGATCCTAGGTTTTACTACTATAATAATCCTATTATATAGGCTTATAAAGAAGGACGAGGAATTCGTCTAGACGCCTATTTATAAGAAGGCGAAGTAGACCTACGTCTATTATCTAATCTAGGCTTCTACCTTAGTAGCTATTAATTACGATAAGAAGGCTAGCGAGATTATCGTAGCTATAGATACTAGTAAGATCGGATAGGGAGCGATCCTTATATAGATAGTTAATAGACAAAGATACCTAGCTAGGTACGAGAGCGGTACGTAGAATACCGCCTAGGGAGGATATAGCGCTAATAAGAAGGAATATCTTAGAGTTAAGAAAGTACTTACTAAGTTAAAGCCTTAGCTATTTAAGGTATACTTTATTCTTAAAGTAGATACTAATACGCTCGTTTACTAGCTTAATAAAGGAGCTACGGATTTGCCTAATACTATAGTTACGCGATAGATCGCGTAGATCTAGCTCTTTACGTTTAAAGTTAGATACGTTCTAGGTAGGAAGTATACTAGTCCCGATATACTATCTAGGAGGCTAGCTAGTACTAAGGATAATATTATAGAGGACGAGGATAAAGAAGCCCTTATAGATAAGGCCTTCTTCTAGGTATATACGTCTAGGATTTCTGCCTAGCTCTAGAGGCCTAATAGGGATAATATCGATTCTATCTTCTAGAAGGATATTAATAGCGACCTAAGCGTATAGAAGTACTAGGCTAAGGCTGTCGCCTTTATCCTACTTCGTAGGAGACGCTCGAATTATATATTTAAGTTAGAATACTACTACTTTAGTAAGATAGCTAAGAATTTTTAGTTATCGATAGGAAGCTATACTAGTAGCTATATAGATAGGCCCCTTAGTAGAGAGTTATTAAAGACGACACGATATAGAAGCTAATCGTTAAAGAGATCTATAAGTCTAGTAGCTATAAAAACGCCGATTCTATATACTATATCCTTAGGTTAAAGTACTAGTAGGACGGTATATATATATAATACGCTATATATTTCTACTAGTACGAGGACTATAATCTAAGGAATAGTATACCTTAACCTAGCCCTATAATAGAGGTATAAGTCTAAACTATAGAAGAACGCTAGTATATAGATAGCGTCTATATCGATAAGCGTAGGTCCTTAATTATTACTAGAGAAGAGGTATTACGATAGCTAGAGGCTAAGATCTACTATTATACTACGTAAGAGGATAGTACTACTAAGAAGATATCTATAAAGTAGATTACCGACTTTCTTTAGAAGAATATATACTACTAATAAGGCGCGCTATTTAAGATTATACTAGATAATACTAATATTAATAATAGTATAGAAGTTTCTACGCTTCTTACCGCGTATAGAGTAAAGAGGCTAAGGATTTCTATCTACTAACTATAGAGCGCCGCTATTATAGAGGTAGGACATAAGACTATCCTATCTACCCTATCTAAGTTATCTAAGAGTAGTTTATAGGCTTAGGTACTATACCTTCTAGCTATACTATAGGTAGAGCGTACTACTTATAATAGTAGTACTAGCGAGACCTCTACTAAGTTAATAATTAGTAGAGAGGTAGTACTACCTATCGAGTTAGAATACTATACCTTTAGAGTTAAGGATTAGAGATCGGTTCGTATATATAAGAAGCTAATTACCCTTTAGGCTAAAGTACTTAAGGCTATATAGGATATAGAGACTAATATCTTAGAGCGATAGACGCGTATCTAAGAAGAAGCTAAGGACCGCTACGATAATTCTAGGTACGTAGATTACGCTAAGTTTACTAAAAGATAATTAGTTATAATCTACTAAGATAATCTTAAGATATCGCGATCGGACAAGCTTACCTTCTAGTAGTAAGGGCTATATAGAGTCTTAGAGTATAAGGAAGGTACTACTTCCTATATCTTAGAAGACCTTAATAGTATAGTATTACCTACGTCGTATAATAAGGAATCTTTAAAAGGTATATCTAGATATCGAGCCTTAGCTACGCTAGGTAGTAGCGAGGACGATAATATAGACGATTAACCTACTTAGTTAGGCTACGATATCTAGATACTACTTAACCGTTCTAAGAAAGAGAAGAAAGGATAAGAGGAGGAAGGGTTATATATAACCCTCTTACTACTTCTAGTCGTCGTAGATATATAGTTTCCTTTATTAATTTCCTTTGTTTTACTTACGATACGCGCCTTTCTCGTAGATTACTTTACTTTACTTTTTTACTTTACTTTACGAAGTATTTACTAGTTTACTTTACTAGTTTACTTTATATTTACCTACTCTATATTACTTACTATTATTACCTATTTACCCTAGTCGCGATTTACTTTCTATTAACCCTACTACCCTCTAGACTCTTTATTTACTCTATAGGACTAGATACTTAAGTAACTAGCCGCCTCTCTACCTTCTTCTTAATCTTAACTTCCTACTACTACTCGCTAATAGTTATTAGTACTACTAATAACCTTCTCCTACTTCTACTACCTCGAGTCGATTTACTAGGCGTAATCGCGCTAGTACCTATACTATATCGGTACTAGGTAACGTTAACCTAAATAGCCTAAACGGCCTCTCTATTTAGGCGAGAAATATTATCTAGAATACTATACGAACTAAGAACGTTATTACTAGTATAGCTATAATTAAAGATAACGTAGAGAGGTATATAGTAGCGATAGAGATTATTAATTACTATAACTAGGCCTTCTCTAGGCTATATAATATAGCGCGTCTACTCTAGGAGGGAATTAAGAAGATTAATAAGAAGTTTTCTAATAAGGAGTTAAAGTAGTTAAACCCGAGTTTTAAGAATACTATATAGTAGAGAGTAAAGGATTAATAGGTAATTAACTACGCCTTCGCTCGTATCGAGATAGAGTAGAGTATAAGATATAGAAATAGTAAAACTATTCGCTTTTACCTTAAGAATCACCTAAAGATAGTAAAGAACTTCTTAGCCTATATAGGTAGCGCTACTATAAATAAGCTTAATATAGATACCGCTATATACCTACTCGCTAAGGCTATCCTTTAGCGTCTTCTTAACCTAGCTAATAATCGCTTAAAGGAATACTACCTTATCGACTTAGATTTCGTTAAGCTAAAGAGCGTAGAAGGATATAAGGAGGTTTAGTAGGTTAATACCTTAGGTAATAAAGTAAAGTAGTTAATAAAGGAGCGTAATCTATAGTTTAAGAATAGGATTATCTAGCTCGTCGAGATACCTCTACTAGCTATAGATAGGCTCTCTAGTAGGGAGAGAGCCTCTTCTTTAGCGGTAGTATTACCTCGAGTTATAAGGACAGCTACTAAGATCTAAGAAGACGCTAAGAAAGCTACTACTACTCTCGTAGGTCCGTCTAGCTCTAGAGGCTCGACTAGAAATTAGCGCTACTTAACTATAGGAAGTAGCGCGTCTACTCCTATACCTATTAGAAGCTACCGAACCTCTAGCGTTAACTCGCGCCTAAGTAAGGTTAGCGACTTAGGCCTATCTTCCTCGCTCGGTAGTAGCTCTTATCTCTATAACTACTACGATATTAGACAAAACCGCCTACTCTACGCTACTATTAATGCCTAGGGCTTAAAGGTATAGGTCTTTAAAGCGCTTATTACCTTAAAGGTTAAAGAGTATAGTTTAAAGGACGTTAACCTAAACAAGTATAGTCTCTACTTCTAGTACCTACGAAATACTACTAGAGAGGCGTTCGGCCTTAAGAATAGTAAGGTCGACTAACCGACGCTATTTTAGAGATTTAGACTCTATATACGTACCTAGGATTTAGTTAAACTCTAAGTAGAGTACCTAAATTAGTTTTTAGTATAACGCCGAGCAGCCTACCCTAGCGATACTCTAAGTGCCCTACGTTACGTAGCTACTAAAGGAACGAGATTTAATAACCTACCTAGATACTTCACCTATACTAATCTAGTTACCTATATTATAGATAAGAGTAAGCTACTAAAGCTAGTACTAGAGGTATACTTTAGAGAAGGTATAGTTACGTACGACTTGTTTAGTTAGCTAGAGCTAGTTAAGGACCTAATTAGTAAGGAGTTTACTATATACGACTAGTACCTATATAAGATTAGTAGTAATCGTAATATAGGCTAGTATAGGAATATATTCTATAGCGGTATTTAGTAGTTAATTCGCTAGGACTCTATATACTAGATAATATATATCTACTACTAACTAGATTACGCTACGAACCTAGTTTCCTATCTATACTATACTAAGTATACCTACCTACTAACGAAGAGTAGGTCCGATTAGTCTTATAAAGGTTTCTAGTATATCGACCTTAGTATTATAGACATAGCTAGAGGCTATAGTATATCGTAAGTTTAGAGTATAGTTTCTTTTATAAATAAGACCTATACTAATTATACTAAATTAGTTAAAGGTCTATACTATTAACGAGTTTTTATAGTATAGGTAGAGAGACTAGGAGATAGAGGATTACTTAGTAAGGGCTTCGTAGAGGATATTAGAGAGTAGTATATATAGAAGGAAGATATTAACCTACTAAGTCCTACCTAAGAACATACTAGGAGATAGTCTATAGTACTAGTAAAGTAGAGAGAGGCTAGGGTATCGTCTCCTATACTACTATATAGTTCTAAGGAAAACAAGGTCGATAAGCGGATAACTATCCTATCTTAGTTTTATAAGGTAGACCTAGATACTAACTACCTCGAGATTAGAGAAGCTTCTAGTACGTACTCCTAGCTACGAGACGCTTACTACGACCTTATACCTAGATATACCTCGCTATCTAGTTACTCTAACCGCTATAGAGTAATCCCTTACTACTTCCTTACTTTAGATAAGTTAATACTAGCTATATATCTTAGTTAGGCCCTTATAAGTATACGACGCTAGGACGATCCTATAGTAGTCTTCGATACTATAGGCTAGATTACCTACTATACTAACGTATTCTATACCTGTTTAGAGGCCTACTATAAGACTACGCTAAGTAATTATCGTATCCTTATAGCCTATATTAAAGACCTAGAAACTATAATATTCCTAGAGACTAGCTTCTACGCTAATAATAAGGATTTTATAAAGCGACTAGTAGCTAACTTCTCTACTACTACTAATATAAGAGAGCTCTTCGAGTAGGCCGATAATAACTAAGTAGCTAGGTATAGATTCCGTCTAGCTCCTAGAGGCCTAATAGAATAGCGCGAGAACTAGTAAGGTATAGGGATATAGAGGTATAGAGAGGAGTTTAGAAGAGACGATAACTTGTTTCTATAATACTCTATACTATTGTTTTTAATATCTCTAGCGAGACTTCTATAAGGAGAAGGATATAACGTAGTAGGCGTCCCTATACCTAGTAGGTAGGCCTATAGTAGCTACTACTACCTATATATATAAAAACGATTTTCAAGCTTACTATAGAGGTTATAGATAATTATCCTTTATATTACTACTACTAAGGTTAGGAAGGACTACTTAGGTTATTACTTAGCGATTATATAATATAGTATTATTTAACTACTTATTCTACTTCCTACCTATCTTCTATCTACGCTACTACTACGCGATCCTAATAGGCTTATAGCCTATACGGCCTACTATAGCTACTAACGTATACCTCTACGACGAGGCGCCGTAGGCACGCTACTAATCTACCTACTATACCTACTACTAACTACTACGTAAGGCTATCGCCCGACTCTAGCTCTACGACCTACGTATAGACTTATATACTACTACCTCTAGGTTAGTTATAGGTTTACGTACTATAGTAGTCCTTTAAGAGAAGCTACTATATTAGTCTTTTAAAACCTTTCTAGAGCTCGTTAATCTTTCTTATCGTCCTAAAACTCTTATAGATCGTTAATTAGTATTATTTATAGTTATATAAAAAAGGCCTTTATAGTAAGCTATATTACGTAAGTAAAATATAGAAACCGTTCTAGAATCGTAGCTAGCGTAGTAGGCTTAATAGCTTTAATATTAGAGAAGAGATTTACCTTATCTAGTTAAATATCTAGTACTACTAGCTCTACGAGCTCTTCGATCGAAATAGAAGGCTTTACGATTTTCACGTTATACTCTATTAAGTAAAGGCCGATAGCCTTAATACTAGCTTACGTTAGTACTAATCGAATAGATACTAGTAAGATATATATAGACCTATAGAGTATACTATTATTTCTAGCGTTATCGTATATAAGAGCGATTAGTTAGTCTCTAAGGCTAAACCTTTATAATATATTAAAGAGTAATTTCGAAAGTCGCTCTCTAGTATATCTACTAGTAACGTAGAGAAAGTCTAATATCGCCTCGTACTATACCTATTTAGCGTCGATCTAGTAGGTATAGATAGTAAGGAATAAAGCTTTTATACTACTAGACTACTAGCTATCGACTACGATAGTAACCTTAGAGGTTCTAGCTAGTATAGCCTTTAGATCTTCCTCGGACCTCTCTTAGACCTCTTAAAGAAGAGCCTTAATTATCTTACTAGAGTAGAAAGGTATTTCGAGACCGGGGTTAAGATATATATATATATAGTAGACTACGAGATTCTCGAAGAAATTAAGTAGTAGGCTATATACTACGATTATTTACGTAGATACTATAGAGAAGTTATTAATACTTAGGTCTAGGTCGCTAAGATAACTCTTATAATTTCGAGCCTAACTATATAAGCTTAATAACGTAGTTAGTAAACGTAGTTAGTAGGAACTTATATAATAGTCTTTATACTACTAGATATACTCTAGTAGTATCCCCTTTCTCTTAAATACCTATACGTACTCCTTAGTTCGAAGGTAAGAACTAAGACTACTTATACTAATATAGAGGCCTAGATAGGCTAAAGAGATCTTGTAACCTTAGTAGACTACTTTTAGTAAGGTATCCTTAATATTAATCCTCTAGTCGAAAAACTTCTAGACCTAGAAAGAATAGGTACTCTTCTATTTAATAGGTATAGTCTTTAATATCCTAAACTTATACTTATAGCGACCTTATACCTCCTACTATCGTCGTATATACTAGTCTCTAAAGTCCGTTTTATACTCTTTCTACTATAGATATACCCTATTTACTTAAGTCTAGTCTAGAGAAGACGTAGGTATATTAATTAGAATTTTAGAGATAGTAGGTAGTCTACTAGAGCTCTACTCTAATACTATATATCGTTACGTAGAGCGTACTATCGAACTAGATTCGAATTATAAAGAGTCTCTAAAAACGCTGTCTTAATATCGTTATCTTAGTCGAGTACTAGACCTAAGTCCTCTAGTAGCTAGCGATAGATTTCGCTATAAAGGTAGTATATTTATAGATAGTAGTATTGAAACTAGAAGAGTTAAAGAAGATAAAGGTAGACTAAATTATAAAAGTAAGAAAGAAGGGAGCCCTAGACTATCTATAAAACATACTATAACTTTACCTTAGTACGACGTCTATAGTAGTTCTTACCTATAGAGAAGCCTAAATTATACTAATTAGACGTAGTAAAGCCTCTTATCTACTAACGATAGACTAGTTAAGAACTCGGTACTAATCTCTAGATTAAGTACGCTAGGATCTATTAGATCTATAATAATAGACGAAAAGCTAATACTAGCTCGCTCGTTCTTAAATCTAGCTTAAACTAGACTCTCGACTATAGTTTCGAGTAAAGTCTCTTCCTTATTAAGTATATATTATTTATTAAATATACTATAGGTAAGCTTCGCGTTTTGTCTCTACTATATAGATATAGTAGATATAGAGAATCTATAGGTATTCTAATCGTAGTTAGTAGGAATTAGCTATCTAAGATACTCGATAAGGATTAAGAAGTAATTAACGAAAGAGGGCTTCTAGCTAAGAACATTATATAGTATAGCCTAGTATTCTATCTAAAAGATATCGTAGAGTATAGGCAAAATGCTATTAGTAATATACGACTATAGTTAATTAGTATATAGTTAGTAAATATAGTCGGCGCTTAAGATAGCTAGTAGATATACTTTAACTTAGGCTTCTAGTACTAATATCTAAAGTAAGATAGCTAGACCTCGAAGCTATAGTATCGTAAAAAAGAAGCTCTATATTATATTAGTAGATAGGAGTTTCTAATAGATAAGAAGACTTACGCTATCGCTATATACTTATATAGCTATAAGTTTGTCTAGCGCCTTAATCTTAGACTAGAACTCGCCGATTACCTTATACTAGTATTAATAAGTCGCTCTACTATAGTAAGTAGAGCCTAGCGTACTAGTAGATAGCTTAATAGCGTACTTAGCCTAAATATCCTCCTCTTAAGATAAGCTTAGTAGGTTATCGATAATAACGTTTATAGAGTTTCTCTTTAACTTAGAAGGATCTAATAGTACCTAAACCTATATACTACTATCTTTCTTTTCGAATTCTTCTAATATACTCTCTTTTCTCTTAATCTCCTTATATAGAAGGTAGAGCTCGATATACTAACCTTCTCTATCTTCCTAAGCGAGGTCTTTAGGAGATTTCTTTTCCTCTATCTTCTTAAGAGCCTTCCTCTCTCTATATAATATTAGCGCTAACTATATACGCCGACTATATTTACTAACTATATATATAATAGTATAATAGAGACTTACTATTATTTAGTAAAGCTTACCTTATAGACTAGTTTCTATTAATTAATATACGTCTTCTACGCGTTCTTATCGAGGCTGTCCTACCCTAGTAGTATAGCTATTTACTTTACCTTAAAATAACTAAAAGCTTGATTCTTTACTTTACGTTTTTAGTCTACTTTAGCCCTATCTTCGTCTATAGCTTAAGTACGTACATAGTCGCGTAGTATATTTAGATTAATCGAGTAGTCTTTACTATCCTTTCTTATCGTAGTAAGTCTTATACGTTTCGTTTCGAGTTTAGGAAGAGACTCTACCTTACGCTTCTAATATACTATTTCTAGGACAATTAGTATTAAAAGTATCACGTTCGATAGCTATAACGGTTACTTACTAAATAGTAGTAGAATTAGGTAGGTTAGATAAGCGATAGTAATATACGACGAATTTAGTTATAAGTATAGGTAGTTAGAAAGCGAGG
Source organism: Septoria linicola (assembly GCA_024114885.1). Lineage (NCBI taxonomy): Eukaryota > Fungi > Ascomycota > Dothideomycetes > Mycosphaerellales > Mycosphaerellaceae > Septoria > Septoria linicola. The sequence continues at coordinate 560,172 of CP099428.1, read as the reverse complement.
TTTAGAATTTATAGAAAGTAGAGAAATCTAGAGTCTAAGAACTAACTAAGCGAGAGTAACGTTAAGGTAGGTCCGCCTCTAGATACTTTAATATAGCTTTCTAGATAATATTAGTTATTAGTATATATAGTCGGTACTTTACTATTAGATTATATCTTAGTATAGGCTAATATATCTACTAAGTCCGCCTATCCTAGGTCTCTATAGTATATCTACTAAATAGAAGAAAGATTACTTTAAAAAGAGAGGTATAGGCTAATTATATAAGACTAATAGTAGATTATAGAGACCTAGCTTTTATTCTAGAAAGGATATCTTAACTTCTTAAGAAGTACTTACTTGTTTATACTTACCTTTTCTACTATATATAACCTTATATATTAGCTAGAGATATTATAATTTTAGCTATTATATTAAGAACTATCCTATCGATCTATAGACTAGGTTTAAAACTCTTTAAGCTACTTAATAAGTTAATAGGCTTAATAGATTACTAAAATAGTATAAATCCTAAGAATCCTATAGTATATATTAATAGAATAAATATTTAGTTTTAAGATATTTTAAGGCCTAATAACGAGATACTACTATTAAGTCTATTATAGAGAAAGTTTTTCTTTAGATTTAGAAGATTCTACTAATCTTTTAGAACTAGCCTTTTTAATTAGTCTTAGAAAAAAGAGAGAGTATTACTACTTTATATTTATATATTTTATACTATCTAGTATATATAGTAAAAATATTCTCTTCTATAGTATTATAGATAATTTATTATTAATAGAATAGGCCTTAGTTTAGTATAACTTAGAACTAATAGCTTATTTTTTAATTATTCTATACTAATATCTAATTATATAGATCTAGTAAACTAATATCGACTATAACTATTCTCTAGTTCTACGCTTCTAGAATTAATCAAGATAAGATTTATAGTCGGTAATCGTAGTCGGTAGTAGTTTTCCTAGTATAGTACCTTCCTATTTAGGTATAGACGTAGGATCTAGTAAGTTTCTTAGTATCTCTTTAGACTTAAGGTTCTATAGGTTATAGTATCTTAGTAAGTTTTAGTATCTTTCTAACTACCTACTTCTTCTTTCTTTACTTCCTTCCTCCTATCTCTACTCTTTCCTTTATTTCTTATACTATTCTTCGATTACGACGCTCTATATAGGAGCGATAATCAAGTATCGATCTCTTTAAGCCCTCCTTAGCGTTTACGATCGTATAGTCTACTAAAAGTAGCTATTCTAGAGAGTACTACTTAGAAGCCTATTAAGCCTTAGAAGAAGGTTATTATAGTAAAAACGAATACTTATTAGAAGCGTATACCTCGTAATAGTAGGTAGAAACGTCGTATCTTTAAGTTAGGTACTATTACGCTTTATTAGATTAAGAAATTATAGAGTATAATAGAACTATATATCTAACGCCTCCTATTCTAGTAGCTTATCTACGAGATCGTTCTTACTTTTAGTAGTAGGCTACGCTATTAATTAGCGGCCTTAGAATACCTCTAAGAGGTAGCTAAAGCGTTCCTTACTACTAAATTTAAGATATCTAATCTCCTAGCTATCTATATAAAGTAGGTTATACTATAGGCTAAGGATCTATAACTATACCGTTATATTCGTATAAGGTTTACTAGCTAGGATAGTAGTATAGTTTAGTAGAAGCGTAAGTCTACCGACTATAGATACTAACTATATTTCTAACCTATTATCTTAGTAGATATATAGCGAGTTCCTCTAGGGAATAGAGAGGTCGTTAGTACCTTAGGCTTTAGACTCTAAATTCTAGCCCTATACTAAAACCTTATAATTTCGACCTTACGACTATAACTCTAAATAAATATAATATTATTAATATTCTATCGCGTTCTCGCGTAATATAGTACTTCTAGTTAACTACGACTTCTTTAATCGTCTCGTATAAGACGCTACTATACTTACGCCTAAATAACACGCTCTCGCTAATTAAGTATCGCGTTCTTCTACTCTATTAGCGTAACTTTAAATAGAGGGAGCTAGCGATTAGCCTTAAGGATAGGCTAATAATCTAATTCTTATTAATATATAAGATAGTAATAATAAAGACGCGCCTAAAGCGGACAATAATAAATACGCGCCTAAAGAGGAGGATAATAAAGATATACCTAAAGAGGAGAATAATAAGCCTCCTATTATAAATAGGCCTACTACTAGTAGGAAGGGCCTTAGTAGAAAGTAGCCTATTACGTAAAAAGCGCCTTATAAGATAGTAACGAAGAAGAAGAGAAGAGCCGGTCTAAAACTTACTATAAAGAAGAAATCTTGTATTCTAAAAGTATAGTCGAATACTTAGAACGTAGTACGAGCTAGTAGGCTTTCTAAGAAGGCTCTAGTAGTTAGAAGAGTAAGGAAGCCCTATCGCTATAAGCTAGGTAGTAAGTTAAACTATAGTCGGCAAACGTAGTCGGTATACTAATCTACTATAGTTTTAGCCTTATAAGAGATTCAGATATTTTAGAGGACTAGGGATCTACTTATTAGTAAGCTTCCCTTCTAGCGACTAGTAAGAGAGGTCGCCTACGGCTTTAAGTAGGATCTACGCTTTTAGGCTAGTATACTAGAAGCGTTATAAGAGGTAGTAGAGCTCTATTTAACGAAGGTTTTTAAGAGTATCTATCCTTCTATATTACTATTTAGTAGCTTATACTAACTTATATAGGTACTAACCTCTACGCTATCTATTTAAAGCGAGTTACGATCTAGTAGAAAGATATAAAGCTCGTTTAGACAATACTTAGTATATAGGGCGTTATAGATAATAAGGGTTATTTAAAGTAGTATAGTACTATATATTATATTCGGCGTAAGGAATAGCGTTTAGGCTACTTCGAGATACCTAGCTACGTAGTAGAAGCGTAGTATTAAATTATATTATAACTATAGCGAACGATATAAGATTACTTTCTACTTTTATACTATAAAACCTTCGTTTCCTCTTATCTCTATAGTCGGTATATATAGTCGGCGCCTATCGTCCTTTTTACGTACTTAGATACTTAAAATACGTAGATTTTAGTATACCTATACCTATACTCCTATAGGTACCTATATAGGTATACGCCCTAACCTATATTTTCTAGTTATAGGTACTACCTATTAAGCTTTAGTAGGTTACCCTCCTAACCTATATCGATTACTAAGAACATAGGTTTAGACCTAACCCTATCTGTACTAACCTATTCCGACGTCTAATAGCGGCTACTACTACCTATACGTATAAGAGCGATTTTCGAGCTTACTATAGAGGTTATAGACTATTATCCTTTATACTACTACTAAGGTTAGCGAGGACTACTTAGGTTACTACTTAGCGATTATATAATATAGTATTATTTAATAACTTATTCTACTTCCTACCTATCCTCTACTAGCGCCGCTACTACGCGATCCTAATAGGCTTATAGCCTATACGGCCTACTATAGCTACTAACGTACACCTCTACGACTACGCGCTATAGGCACGCTACTAATCTGCCTACTATACCTACTACTAACTACTACGTAGAGCTATCGCCCGACTCCGGCTCTACGACCTACGTATAGACTTATATACTACTACCTCTAGGTTAGTTATAGGTTTACGTACTATACTATATATATAAGTTAGTTTAAGATTAATCTTCTATTCTTCTTTACTACGCTATACTCTCCTTAACATTATATAGTATATAATACGCTCTCTACTTTTAATAAGTCTTACCTATACCTATAATATAGATTTAGCTATTAGTAGCTATCTTATTAAGTATTAATTAATAAGAGTGACCGAGTCGGTCGTACTACTCGTCTACTATTACTAAGAGGACTCTAGGTAGAGTACGTAAGTTAGTAAGCGCTATTTAAATATTTAGCGTATTAATCTATAAGTATAGTAAGCCGTCTTACTTTATAACGCGTATAATAGTAACTATATTACTATTCCTACCTCTCGTATAAAGTATCTAAAGCTCTATTAAGTAATAATAACGCTTATTATAGAGTTATTCTATAGAAATTAGGTTAGCTACGAGGCCTAGTATAAATAACGCGTTTATAAACTATATATCTTGTCTAGTAATACGTAGCTTGATCGTATAGCGCGTAGTAGCTATAAGTTAACTATTACCTATCTTAATATAGATAGTATATAGTATACTATTAATAATAACCGATTTATTATACGTTATATATATTATCGCGCTAGAATCGACTACCTAAGCGTTAGAGCTTAATATAGCTTATAAAGCGCGTACTATTAACTCGTAAAGGATAATATCGTTTAAAGCTATAAATATACGCTAAGACTATAAGTCTATAGTCGTAGTTAGATTAAGTTATAAGTAGTTACTTCTAGACTGTCCTTAAGTAGACTACTTCTATTATTACTACTTCTATAGACTACGACGACATTCTACTATTATATAACTAGTCGTCGTAATATAGTTATCGTAGTAGAGAGTAGGCTTCTTACCTTTATAGTAGTCTACTACGATATAGCTAATCTTACTATAGTTATTATACTTCTTCGTACTCTCTAAATTCTACTTCGTAGGCTTTACTATATTAAAAGTAGTCTCTAATCGTATACGTATAAACTATTTATTATTTATAGTAGTAATAACTATCTCGAGTATAAGTTCTTTCTTATTATATAGCTTAGAACGCTATATCTAATAGAATAACTCGAGAGGTAGATAATAACTAAGTAAACTAATTATCTAGTAGGCTACGAATATATCTATAATAGTAGCCTTCGTATCCTTTAGGTTATTAACCTTATACCTAAATTCGTTAGTAAACTTCTTAATATCCTTATTATTAAAATAGTATTCTAGGAACTTCTCGAAGTCGCTAAAGTCGTATATAAAACCCTATTAACCGTAGGTCTTTAAGAGTTACTCTCTAACCTTCTTAGAGGTTTTAAGAGTAGTAAGTATAACGCGGACGTAATTAGCGTATTATATAAGTATATATAGGCGTGCTTATTAGTCTCTTACGACCTATTTATCTACTTTGTCTTTAAAAGCTTCTTATATCTCGTCCTTATTTTAGACGAGTAGTTTAGTACGTAATCTATTAATATAGTAGAGTAGTCTCGCGCTCTAGAGCGCTAATTTAATTAAATCTTCCTATTAGATCTAATTCTCTAACCTTTTTAGCTTAAAGCCGATAGAGAGAATAGTATTAGTAGATATAGTACTTAATATAGTGCCCTAGAGGGTCTTCGAGTTACCTTATTAAAGATCTTCTAAATCGCCTACTAGAGGTCTTTTAAGTCGCCTACTAGAGGTCTTATATTATAATAGTACTACTCTTACGAGCGATAGTACGAGGGCTTATAACTAGTTAATATAATAAGTTAATTATTATTAGAAGAAGTAACTAGCTACGGAAACCTCGAGTTACGAATACGTGTCGACATTCTTGGCACGCTAAAGTGCCTGAGGCATCCATACTGATCAAGTACATCAAATGCAATACAGAGTGAGGACCTGGCCACAACATCTCAGCATGTCTCGGATTCGCCTGCGCTACAATCTGAGCCTATTCAGGAGGATCAGCAAGTCTATCAGGGTGATGATGCTGGCCAGCAGAACACTAGTGAAGTTCCGACTTTGCCTGCCAACATGAGCTTCAAAGAGTGTATGGCTCTCATCACAGGCACCAGTGCCCAACCTGATGATCATCCTCTGTTTACCAGATCAGACTACGCTCGCGCTGTGAGTACGCTTCGCAAGACGCAGAATCGAGAGTCTGTGGAGTCACTATACAGCACCTCATGGGAGTCATTCTTGGGAGAGTCAGGGAACCCCTTCCAGAAGTGAGAGAAGTCGCTTGCCATACGCAGCGGATCACGATGGGGTTGATAGGTTGGGTATAGTGCCATTTTTGGAGACCTTGCTAAGACTCAGCGATATGGAGATGACGATGACGATGGCGATGACAATGATTTATGATTTATGATTGCGATGCTGCTCCTGGAGAGCTGCGAGAGCCCCCCAGCATGAGTCGTGTATATTATACATGCGATATCAATACCACAGAAGTTTGCTTCTTAGACCATCCTCAGTGCTGCTAGTTATCCACGTAAGTCGCTCAATTCATTCTACTGCCACGATCGACAATAGCAGCCATAATGAATGCGGATGCCCATGTCATGCATTTTAGTTGATAGTCAGCTTCGCCACGATGGACAAAAGCGCGCTCAGGCTCAGTGTCTTGCCTTGGCCAACAGCAGCATCAACTGCAACACTGGCATCTACATTAGCGGCCCCTGCCACTTGCAGAAGGGCGTTGACCTGCAGTGAGGAAATCCAGTTAGCGGATACACAAAATTAGCCATCTATGGCCGGTTGACTTACTGCTGCGCTGATCTTAACATCAACATCCAGATCCAAGTCGACCGAGACGGAGGCGAGAAGCCCGTGGCCGACCGAGACGTCTACATCTAATCCTATGGAGATCGAAGCATCCTAGAAGCTCTCAGATTACTATTCTCATTGGCCTGGGCTGTGAAGAACTTACAATGATGGCATTCAGAAGGACCGCAACGTCAAGCTTCGCATCAGCTGCCTGTGGGCGTGTGTTAGAGATCTTGGACACGCTGCATTGGTTCCTCTACTTACAATGTTAAGCGCAGAGTCCACAGATCCAGTCAGATTGAGCAAAGCCTGGATGGCCAGCGAAGCATCGACAGTATTCGAGACGTCTGGAACAGTAGCGACTATCGATGCTCCAACATCGATGTTGGCATCCTTGAACGCGGTCAGCACAAGCTTTTCCCACTCTATACTGTAAAATTTGCTACACACCACATCAACACTTATCTTAGCCGCAAGGTCCCGCAAATTGAGATCCAAGTCCAGATCGAGGTCCAGGCCGAGAGAGAGCAGACCACGGTTTGGAGAGCTGCCGCTGTTGTGGTCCTGCTTGGTCACTTCAGTCGAAGGCTTCTTGACTGTGTCGGTAGAGGAAGTCTTCTTATTGGAGTCGGTCGAGTCAGTCTTCTTTGCTGATGGCTTGTCACTGCTGTTGGTTTTGTCTTCGGAGCCGGTCTGCTTGGAGGAATCATCGTCGTTAGTCTTCACTTCCGGAGTCTTCTTATTGGAGTCGGTCGAGTCAGTCTTCTTTGCTGATGGCTTGTCACTGCTGTTGGTTTTGTCTCCGGAGCCGGTCTGCTTGGAGGAATCATCGTCGTCAGTCTTCACTTCCGGAGTCTTCTTATTGGAGTCGGTCGAGTCAGTCTTCTTTGCTGATGGCTTGTCACTGCTGTTGGTTTTGTCTCCGGAGCCGGTCTGCTTGGAGGAATCATCGTCGTTGGTCTTCACTTCCGGAGTCTTCTTTCCGGCGTCTCCGTTGTATTTTCCGCTGTCGCCAGAAGCGGCGCCATATTCTTTGCCGTCGGTCTTGTCTCCGGAGCCGGTCTGCTTAGAGGAATCATCGTCGTTGGTCTTCACTTCCGGAGTCTTCTTTCCGGCGTCTCCGTTGTATTTTGCGCTGTCGCCCGAAGCGGCGCCATATTCTTTGCCGTCGGTCTTGACCGGATCGCCATAGGTGGCTGCCTCTGAACCAGTGCCGTAAGACTGAACTGGTGCCGCCGAGGCAAGAGCAGCGAAAGCTGCGACGAGAAGTTGGATCTGCATCTCAGAAAATGTAATAAAGTATTCGTCTGCTTGGAGAAATAAAGAAGTTCAGCTATCTGTCTTTGTGATTGGTCCAAAAGGGTGGAAGGGAGTTGGTCTGTGGTGTACAAAAGAGTGACTGCGCGACGAGGTACACTGAGGGGGCGAAATGTCTTATAGCTCTCGCTCAGCTCTTCTGGTCGCAACATGGTCAGCACGCTCGCAGATGAGTATCATGGCGCCACGATAGCGCCACGATGGCGCCGAGCGGTCGCAGCAAGCAGCAATCACGGATGCATTCTTTGGACTGTGTTGCGAGTGCAGCATCCTAGCTTTCGGCAGCTACTCCCAGCTTCCACGCTGTCGATAGTCGGACACTACTGAGCGCGACAGAAGCTAGACTAGCTCTGCCACGCAGTATGCCTGCACAGTCCAGTAAACCAAACAACTCTCTTCGACATTTGCTGGTGGAAGGTCTGAATGGGTTGAATCGCATCATCTGCAGCATCTTGTGTTGTATTTTGGTCATATTGTCGCTCGCGAACATGTTGATCTGGGGCTTCATTGCGTTATGGACAATTTGCTGTGTATCTTGAGCTGACTGTATGATCTCGTGTTTGGATAGCTTGGCAAGACTAGCCAGAGTTTCTCCTTCTAAGTTAGTTAGCGTGCAGTGAGAAACCAAAGCGGCAGAGGCGGCCACCAAGTAGGAGCCTCGACATGTCTCACCTCCGAATATTATACGCGAGATGTGTGTAAAAGGCTCACATCTTGTGCAGATGCATCATCATTAGACCATTATCACGATGGCAACTCTGGAGACAGAAGATTTGGATTGTCGTATTAGGAACCACGGTGGGCTTAGGAGCAGTAAGAATGCTGCTAGTGTGAAGAGCACGGCCAAGCAAGGAACGACCAGGACCATGGATGGGCACGTGAAAGACTACCCTACTGAATGAAGGAGGTCTTTTCCGAAGCGAGCTATTTCGAGCTCCCACTAATGGTTGGAGAGGTGAGGTTGTGAACAGTGCTTGGATCTAATTCACTAGGATCAGCTTTTCGACCCGGGTACTGGCAAAAGGTCGGCATCATCTCTGGACCCTTCGGGACTCAATTGACAACTTTGACAAGCTTCACTGTCGTTGGTTGACCGTACGCTAGGATTGCGAGGTCTCGCCAATGTTGAGGTGATCATGCCCGGACGCCATTCTTTGTGAGCACGACAGCAGCGACTTGGGAGCCTGCCCAGCCTGAAGTCTGGGAATCACCGGCATATCCTGAGATCTAGACCTTTGGAGTCCGGAGTTTTCACAACTAGTCGTGCTGGAGTTGAGAGCACCAAAGGCACATCCTAACATGTTTCTGCATGGCTGCAATCCTGCTTCGCCAATAAGGTCTCATGTCGAATGTCCTCGTGTGAAGCTCGCCTTCATGAAGCCGGTCGGTTCTCGCCAGTTCGCAATATTAGTCGATTATGTAGGTAGGAGATGTCAAGACCGGAGATGAGGTGAGGCTATAGAAAGAAAGTATCGAGAAAGAGTACGCTATATCCGCTAACGTGTTTAATAAGTATATAACGTAGATTGTTAAGATTGTATCCTAGATAGTTAGGTTAGACATAGACATTTAAGTATAGTTCTAAGTATCTAAGATATCTATCTAGAAGTATATAAATCTCTCCTAGAAGTCTCTTAATTATACTTAGAAGAAATATTAAAAGGAGATAGAGTAGGATAAGAAAGAGCTTATATCTATTCTTTTTTAACTAATATAGAATAAGAGGATCCTAAAGTAGATAGTAAAGTATATAAAGAAGAAAGCTCTCTATCTTTAGTCTAAGATAGAAGAGTCTAGAGAATTTATAGAGAATAGAGATATCGATTATCCTATAGTAGATATTAGTACTACGTAATCTCTAGTAGTCTAGTTCTCGATTAATTTTATTAATAATATAATAGATCCTACTAGCGTTATTCCTAGTAAAATATTCTTAGAAGCTACTAGTAGTTTATAAGATTCTTCTTTAGTTCCTAGATATTTTCTAAGTTATTATATCTTTTCTATTTAACTAAGTATTTCTAATCTTTCTAGTCTAGGATTTTCTTAACTTCGAATATATTAGTTTCTTTAGATTAGAAATAGATATTAAGGTATTAATAGGTAATACCTTAAGATCTTACTAAGCGGGTACTTAGCTCGATCGGGTTAGGGCTAAGTAGAGTAGTCTAGTTAGAAGTATAACGAAGAAAGGATTCTTAGGATTCTAATTAGTAAGATAGAATAGTAAGTTATATATAATAACTATCTAGGAGACTACTTATCGTATCTATATATAAAGGAGATTCTTATATCTTTTAGGATTACTCTATAGAGTCGTAATTAATAGTTACTCGTAGTAACCGATAGTTACCTTAGTATTACTAAGGAGTAATTAGATATATATATACTATAGCTATCTATTAGTACCTACTAGCTACTATGTTTTCCTAATTACTCTATTATAGATAAGTAGCCTTCTTATAGATAAGGCCTATTATCTAATAATCGTAGAGGTTCTAATAGCTACGCTATTAAACCGTAATACTATTCCTCTTCTAGCTTAGCTTCGTTCTAAAGCTCTAAGGTTATAAGGTTTAGGTTACTCGTTCCTTATAGTATAAAGATAGCTTCCTCTTCTTTAAAGAATCGTCTTCGTCTTTATAAAGAAACCCTATCCTTTAGTTCCTCTATAACTCTTCCTTATAACTATTATTTCTTAAACGGCCACGATTATATTATTATAGAGAACTCTAAGTATCGTCTTCGTTACGCCGAATATATTAAGTAGAGTCGGAAGTACGTAAATCTCTTCTAGGAGTCTCTTAATTAGACTTAAGAGGAATATTAAAAGAAGATAGAGTAGGATAAGGAAGAGCTTATATCTATCCTTTCCTAGTTAATATAGAATAAGAGAATCCTAAAGTAGGTAGAGAAGCGTATAAAGAAGAAGGCTCTCTATCTTTAGTCTAAGATAGAGGAGTCTAGAGAATTCGTAGAGGATAAGGATATCGATTATCCTATAGTAGGTATCGGCGCTATATTATCTCCTACGGTCTAGTCCTCGATTAATTTTATTAATAATATAATAGATCCTACTAGCGTTATTCCTAGTAGAATACTTTTAGAAACTATTAGTAATTTGTAAGGTTTCTCGTTAGTTCCTAGGTATTTTCTAAGTCGTAGTATCCTTTCTATTTAACTAGATATTTCTAACCTTTCTAGTCTAGGATCTTCTCGACTTCGAATTCGTTAGTTTCTTTAGGTTAGAAGTAAAATGTTTCTTAGTAAGGTGTTTTAGAGTTAGCTAGTTCTAATAACGAGATATAGAATACTAGGTAGATCTTTACGTCCTTAAGTAGTACGAGTTAGTAGTTAACTAGTCCTCTAATATCTTTAATTAGAAATAGTCCGACTTTAACTTAATCTAGTTTCCTAGTTTTTCTTCTTATCTTTAGGTTTTTTATAAGAAAATAGACCTTATCCCTCTTCTTTAGCTAAGGTACTATTTTCGATTTCTTGTTTTAGGATTTTATTAGTAATTACTAGGAGTCCTAAATCCGATTTTCTAGCTTATAGTAAAGTTTTTTATATCTTCTAAGAGTACTATCGCGCGTTCTATTTAAGAGTAGTTACTCTATAGTCTAAATAAGTTAGGATTCTTTCTATAGTTCGTAAAGAATAGCGTAATTCTTATAGTCTCTAATATATAGTTATTAATAGTAATTTACGCTATAGGTAGTAGTAATACCTAATTATCCTACGCGTAGTTAACGTAGTATCTAAGATATTACTCTAGCGTCTAATTTACTCTCTCTATCTACCTATTAGTCTATAGGTAATATATAGTAGATAGCTTATATTTGATTCTAAGTATTCTAACTAAGGTCTTCTAGTAGTTTAATATAAAGAGCTTGTCTTTATCTATAATAAACACTTTTAGGAATCTATAGTATCGAATAAGTCGATCTATAATAAAGTATCCGAGTTACTCTATAGTATAGGTTTTACTATAAGGAATAAAGTATATATATTTCAAGAGCCTATCGACTATAACTATAATTATATCGTAACTAGCTTATATTACTTAATCCTTTAAGAGTAGGAGTTTCGTAATAAAGTCTATCGTAACCTCGTTCTATAGTTATTATAGTAGAGTCCTAAACTATAGGTGTCCGTATTTCGCGTGTCGTTCTACTTTATTCCTTTAATATTACTCGTAGCGTTTAATATATTTAACGATACGCTATTATATTTATAGGAAGCTAAAACTTCGTTAGACTAGTTCTATTATCTTAGTTACTCTAGAGTATCTATATATTAGATTATTATAGTTCTAGTAAATATACTCGTCTTCTTAGTCCTTAGGAACTTAGTATTTCCTCTATATAATTAAGAATTATTCCTCTTTATCCTAAAGGATATATACTACGTAGTTAAATTCTATCGTGTTCGCGCTAAGGCTTCTATCTTTATTTACCTTAAGCACTCGTTGTTATATAAGTTCCTTTCCTTCTATATAGTCGCTTCTTCGACTTAAGGCGTCTACTCTACTATTATCCTTACCTAGAGTATAGTAGATTTCGAACTTATGTTATCCTAGTAGCTCTAACTAGTAGGCCTACCTTTAGGTTAGTACTTTAGTCGTAGTAAAGTAGGTTAGATTCTTATAATTAGAAAGAATCGTAAGTCCTAGTACTCCTTCTACGTAGATCCTCTAGTATTATAAGGCTATAATAATTATAAGTAGTTCCTTATCGTATATATTATAGTTTTGTTCTATAAGAGTTATTTTCTATAAGTAATAAGCTACTAGGTCTATTTCCTATCGTGCTCTTATATATAGTACGCTCCTGTAGCTATATCCGATACGTCTATCTTAATTCGCTCTAGCTTCTTAGAGTCGAAGAGTCGTAATACTAGTACTTTATAGTAAAGCTACTTTAGCTTCTCGAAGGCCTTTCGATAGTTTTCTTCCTATCGCTACTATATCTCCTTCTTTATAAGGTCGGATAGGTTAGTACTAATCTTAGAATAGCCTTTAATAAACTTTCTATTATAGTTAGCGAGTCCTAGAAATACTTATATATCTTTAACGTATTTAGGCTCTAGCTATATCTTAATTAATTCGATCTTTACTAGGTTAATCTTAATTCCTTTAAGGTTAATTATAAACCTAAGAAATTTAACTTCCTTCTAATAGAATTCGTATTTCTCTAGCGTAGTTTAGAATCTAACGTCGATAAGTCTTTAGAAAATGTTCTAGACTTTCTTAGTATATTCCTTCTAAGATCCTTTAGTATAGACGAGGATATCGTCTATATATATAATAACGTATATATCGAGTAGATCTTATAGAATATCGTTAACTATCTCTTAGTAAGAGGCTAGGGTATTAGTTAGTCCTATAGGTATAACTAGGAATTCGTAAAGTCTATAGCGTATCCTAAACGCTATTTTCTATTCTTCGTCTTCTACTATATAGATAGTATAGAACGCGTCTCGTAGATCGATCTTAGTATACTAGTATAATCTAGTAAGTCTATCTTAAAGTTCTTCGATATTTAGTAGTAGATATCGGTTCTTAATTATAATCTTATTTAATCTACGATAGTCGATAACTATACGTAGTTTCCTATTAGGCTTTAGAATAGAGAACATAGGCGCTCTAGCGCTCGACCTAGATTTATATATCTAGCTCTTAGCTAGTATCGTACGTAGCTATTTATCTTCCTCTTAGAGCTCTTTTTTAGATTTCTTAAATAGTAGCTTAAATAGAGGCTCCTTTCCTAGTATTAGGTTAATTTTATAGTCCTATCCTTAGTGTTTAGGTAAAGTAGTTAGATCTTCTACCTCTTTAAAGAGTTTCACCTATTTTTAATACTTTTTAGAGATAATAGGTTCTAATACTATATCTTTTATTAGTATATTACTTCTAATCTATCTTGTAACTTAGTTAACCTCCTTACTATCGCGAGTATCTATCCGAGTTAGTCTATCTGTCGTATAGGTTCTAGTTAGCTAGGACTACGTATTATTTAGCTGTCTCCTAACCTTATCTACTAACGAACGCTATTACTATATAGAGTAAATATCGATAACGTAATCGTATTTCTTAAACCTAAGTACTCCTTTCCTCTAGTCGATTACTAGGTTATACTTTCTTAACTAAGGTATACCTAGTACGATATTATAACTAGCTATATTAGTAATATCTAAGATAATCTCCTTATAGTACTATTAGATCGCGAGTAGTACTAGTATTATTTCTCGCTCTACGCTAGGTAAGGCTAATCTATTAACTACGATTAGTTCGTATCCTTCCTTCTTACGCTAGGTTATAAGTCTATAACGCTTTATAAATAACTTAGAGGTAAAGTTCCTACTCGCTCTAGAGTCTATTATAGCTTCTAGCTTATAACCGTTAATGTTGATTTTCGTATAGAAGACTATTATTAATACTTAAGTATTTATATTATAGAACTCTCTAAGAGCGCTTATTACCTAAGAGTCGATCCTTTTCCCGACTAGGTCTTTATAGTCTATTCTTTATACTATACTTAGATCTATTATTCTATATCCTTTATTATTTAGAACATACGCTTTTCTTTAATTATTTCGTTATAGATATACTTAGACTAGTAGTATTATACTTTTCTATACTATTCTCTAAGTTATCGTAGTAACGCTCTTATAGCGTTAGTTACTATATTATTATCTAGTATTATATAACTATAGAGTATAAACTAGCTACCTATTAGTACTTTTTCTATAACGATTTATTAGAAGTCCTAGAGGTACTTAATTCTTCTATAGCTCTAGAATATCGTCCTTAAGCCTATAAGAGCGTTATCGAACTTAGTTAGGTCTAGGTACTATTATCTCTTAATAAGTAGGATTATCTTCTCGTAGTTACGTATAAGGTAGATTATAATCTTCTATAGAGGTCCTACGTTTTATACTATAAAGGTTATCTCTTATCCTTTAGAATCTAGTTCCTCTTTAGAACTTTCTTCTACTAATTCGTCCTATTCTTCCTTCCTAGATTATAATTCGAGAGAAGTATTCTCTTTATTACTCTTATTATCGTCGTAATAGGATTTATCGATATCTTCTTTATTAGTAAGGCGTAGATTTAGGTATAATTCCGATAATTTATCTAGAACTAGTAGTAGTCTACTTCCGTCCTTATACTATTAGATTAGAGACGAATTTTCGTATAGTAGTACTAGCGGAAAGAAGTTTACGTCCCTCTTAGAAGAATAGTATATCTAGTATACGTCGTCGTAATAGAAACGCTAGTAAAGGCTTCTATATCTTCGACGTCCTTCTTAGTAAACTTACGATAGTATAGTTTACTATATTATACTAAAGAGTCAGGTATTTCTATATAGAGCTACGTTATTACTATAACCTCTACGCTCTTCTCCTTTTCGTTATATCGTATTAAAAGGCTATCGCTATACTATATTATTAGAACGATAGTCTCTCTTAAAGTAGCCTATTTTACTATATCTATAATAGGTTAGTCCTTCCTACTT
The DNA here is from genome assembly GCA_024114885.1 of Septoria linicola. Taxonomy (NCBI): domain Eukaryota; kingdom Fungi; phylum Ascomycota; class Dothideomycetes; order Mycosphaerellales; family Mycosphaerellaceae; genus Septoria; species Septoria linicola. The sequence continues at coordinate 544,947 of CP099428.1, read as the reverse complement.
CCTAGGCTTTCTATTACCTCTATCTTTCTTAAAGGTTCTCTTCTAGATAGCGTCTAGTTCTATTAGTTATAGACTATAGTAGAGTTTCTTCTTATAGTTGTCGTATAGTCTGAAACTCTATCGTCCGACTCGGTCTAGAACGTACTCGGCTACTCTAGAGACCTTAGAATCGTAGCGTCTCTTAAGAGTACGCTTATAAAGGCTATCGTCGATTTTAATCGATTCCTATATTAACTACCTAAGGTTCTTAATATTAACTACTTAATAGACCTAAGATAGTTTATCCTTAATATTTTCCTTAAGTCCTTTTCTAAATATTACTTAGAGAGCTTCGTTATCCTATCTAATAATTTAAATATACTCCTAGAACTTAGTAGTATACTCTACGTAAGAGGTAGTTTACTTAAGGTATTAAACGACCCTAACTATAGTACTAACCTCGTTAGAGATTCTAAATAACTAGGTTATCTAGGCCTTAAACTAGTTAAAGTTAGTAAATATCCTATTTTCGTCTTTACTCTTATAAAGGTAGGATTCTAGGTACAGCTTAAGCTAATACTTAGCTCTACCTCGTAAGAAGGTAGAAGTAAAGAGCACTTTATTAGCTTTAGAGACTTCGTTAAACTTAAAGTATAATACTAGTTAATTAAACTAGGTAGAGAGCTTATCGTAGTCTCTATAGTAGATATCGGGTTTAGCGATCTTAAGGTCCTTAAGATCGATCTATCTACTATAGGCTTAGCTAGTTCGTAAGGAACGAATAGTTCCTACTTCGCTAAGAGTAGGAGTTCCTTAAACGCTTCTATTATTAGTAGATATCCTTAAGGGTATATAAAGCTATTAAGGTATTAATAGGTAATACCTTAAGATCTTACTAAGTAGGTACTTAGCTCGATCGGGTTAGGGCTAAGTAGAGCGGTCTAGTTAGAAGTATAACAAAGAAAGGATTCTTAGAATTCTAATTAGTAAGATAGAATAGTAAGTTATATACGATAACTATCTAGGAGACTACTTATTATATCTATATATAAAGGAGATTCCTATATCTTTTAGGATCACTCTATAGAGTCGTAATTAATAGTTACTTATAGTAACTAATAGTTACCTTAGTATTACTAAGGAGTAATTAGATATATATATACTATAGCTATCTATTAGTGCCTACTAGCTACCGTGTTTTCCTAATTACCCTATTACGGGTAAGTAGCCTTCCTATAGATAAGGCCCGTTATCTAATAATCGTAGAGGTTCTAACGGCTACGCTATTAAACTATAATAATAGAACGTTTCTTAGTAAAGTGTTTTAGAGTTAGCTAGTTCTAATAGTAAGATATAGAATACTAGATAGATCTTTACGTCCTTAGATAGTATAAGTTAGTAGTTAACTAGTCCTCTAATATCTTTAATTAGAAATAGTCTAACTTTAACTTAATCTAACTTCTTAGTCTTTCTTCTTATCTTTAGGTTTTTATAAGAAGATAGATCTTATTTTTCTTCTTTAGCTAAAATACTATTTTTAACTTTTTATTTAAGAACTTCGTTAGTAATTATTAGGAATCCTAAATCTAGTTTTCTAGTTTCTAGTAAAAGTTCTTTATATCTTCTAAGAGTACTATCGCGCGTTCTATCTAAGAGTAGTTCCTCTATAGTCTAAATAAGTTAGAGTTCTTTCTATAGTTTATAAAGAATAGCGTAATCCTTATAGTCTCTAATATATAGTTATTAATAGTAATTTACGCTATAGATAATAGCGATATCTAATTATTCTATACGTATTTAATATAGTATTTAAGATACTACTCTAGCGTCTAATTTACTCTCTCTCTCTATCTATCTATCTATAGATAATATATAGTAGATAGCTTATACTTGATTCTAAGTATTCTAACTAAGATCTTCTAGTAGTTAGATATAGAGAGCTTATCTCTATCTATAATAAACACTTTTAGGAATCTATAGTATCGAATAAGTCGATCTATAATAAGGTATCTAAGTTACTCTATAGTATAGGTTTTACTATAAGGAATAAAGTATATATATTTCGAAAGCCTATCGACTATTACTATAATTATATCGTAGTTTACTTATATTATCTATATCTTTAGAAGTTAGGAGTTTTATAATAAAGTCTATTATAACCTTATTCTATAGTTACTATAGTAGAGTTCTAAACTTATAAATAAGATATATATTAAGAGTATATCCTAGATAGTTAGTCTAGATATAGACATTTAGGTATAGTTCTAGATACCTAAGTTATCTACTAGAGGCTTAGTAAGAGGTATATCTTACTTCTCTTTCTTCTCTTCTTAGATAACTAACTTAATTAACTTTATATTTAGTTCCTAGTATATTACTACTATACTATATATATAAGTTAGTTTAAGATTAATCCTCTATTCTTCTTTACTATACTATACTCTCCTAGACATTATATAGTATATAATACGCTCTCTACTTTTAATAGGTTATAAGCTCGGGTTTATATACTAAATAAGAGTAACCTATATTAGTATAGGTTACTTATATCTCTTATAGTTTATAGAAAACATTTAAGGCCTAGAAGTTTCTCTAACTATATTACTAACGAAGCTAGTTTAGTAGTTTATACCTAGTAGTATATAAGTTAGTAAAGATCTCTATAAGATAGTAGTATATTCCTACTTTATTAATACCTACCTAGTTCTCTACTATTATACCTAGTATTACTAGAGTTAGAAGAGGCTACTTAGCTTTCCTACTACCTAGTAGTAGAAACTCTACTAAGAGAGAAAGATCTAAGTCTTAGTAATTTCCTAAATATGAGGAATCTCTATCTCTTAGAGCTAGTCTCTCTACTATAAGAAATTACTCTTCTCTAGAATCCTTAGCTAGTCTAGAGTATTCTACTAATTATTTATTCTATTTACCTATTTCTATAATAGACTAAGAAGATAAGAAGAGCTAAAGGATTCTAATACTAGATAGAACTAACTAGAAGAAATAGTTTAAGCTATAGATAGATAAGCTAGAAGAAAAGGACTAGTTCTAGGTAATTAGCTAACTAATTATTAGAGAGAACCTATATATAGTTTAGTATAATACTAGTCTCTAGATATATATTACTTAGATTTAATACTCCTTAAAAGATAATATAGTATATAGGTTTAGTATTAGATATAGTATTAGTAAAGATAATAAAATAGAGCTAGAGATATAGTATATTACTATATTTATAGCTAAAATATAGGTAGTTCTCTAGAATAAGTATAATAGAGTCCTAAAGTCCTATACTATAGGTCTAATTAAGTAGTTTATTATATATAGGATATTACCTAATAAGACAATTAGAGAAGTATAGAGATACCTTAAAAGCCTAGGTAAGAGGATTACTAAGATTAATCCTTAGGAAACTTACTACTAAAGCTAAGAGAAAAGGCTAAAATTTCTCCTATAGTCTCTATCTATATTATACTAAGTAGCTAAGGATACTATTATAACTTAACTATTCTTAGATATAGATACTATTCTCCTTCTACTTAAGTCCTAAAAGGTAAAAGATAATCTAAATAAGATAGATATAGGTTTAGCTATATTCTATCCTAGGTAGCTCTACTAAGGAAAGTCTCTACTAATATACTAGCTCTATAAGAAAGAGAAGTACTAGTTAAAAGATTATCCTAACCTCTCTACTACTAAGAAACTATTTTAGTAAAGGAATAGTACTAAGAACTAGAAAGATTCTTAGAGATTATCTCTTAGAAAGAAAATAAGAAGATCCTTTTTACTAAAAAATACTAGATATATTAAGAAAGCTATCTATAAATTATTATTATATAATAAGCTAAAGAAGGCTATTTAGAGAATAGGTAAGTAGCTTTAAAAGATAGAAAAGTCTAGAAAGCTTCTAAAGAAAGGATTTTTAGCCTAGGAGTCTAGTTCTAGTTCTAATTCTAGAACTTATTCTAGTTCTAGAAGTAATAATAATTCCCTATTAGAAAATAATAATTAAGATAAAATAGCCTATTCTGTTAAGAATGTATCCTAGATAGTCAGTCTGGATATAGACTTCTGAGCATGGTTCTGGATGCCTAAGGCATCTACCTAAGGCTTGGCAAGAGGTATATCTTGCTTCTCTTTCTTCTCTTCTTAGATAACTAACTTAATTAACTTTGTATTTAGTTCCTAGTATATTACTACTACACTATGTATATAAGTCAGTTCAAGATTGATCCCCTATTCTTCTTTACTACGCTATACCCTCCTTGACATTGTGTAGTATCTATAAACGCCCTCTACTTTTAATAGGTTATAAGCCCGGGTTTGTGCACTAAATAGGAGTAACCTATGTTAGTACAGGTTACTTGTATCCCTTATAGTTTATAGAAAACATTTAGGGCCTAGAAGTTTCCCTAACTATATTACTAACGAAGCTAGTTTATACCTAGTAGTATACAAGTTAGTAAAGATCTCTATAAGACAGTAGTGTGTTTCTGCTTTATTAATACCTGCCTAGTTCTCTACTATTACACCTAGCATCACTAGAGTCAGAAGAGGCTACTTGGCCTTCCTACCACCTAGTAATAGAAACTCTACTAAGAGAGAAAGATCTAAGTCTTAGTAATTTCCTAAATACGAGGAATCCCTGTCCCTTAGAGCTAGTCTCCCTACTATAAGAAATTACCCTTCTCTAGAATCCTTAGCTAGTCTGAAGTATTCTACTAATTATTCATTCTATTTACCTATTTCTATAATAGACTAAGAGGACAAGAAGAGCTAAAGGATTCCAATCCTAGACAGAACTAACTAGAAGAGATAGTTTAAGCTATAGATAGACAAGCTAGAAGGAAAGGACCAGTTCTAGGCAATTAGCTAACTAATTATTAGAGGGAACCTATACATAGTTTAGTAGGACACTAGTCTTCAGATGTATGTTACTTAGAATCAACACTTCTTAAAAGACAATGTAGTATATAGGTTCAGTATTAGATACAGTATTAGTAAAGATAATAAGATAGAGCTAGAGACACAGTATGTTACTACACTAGTAGCTAAGATATAGGTGATTCTCTAGAACAAGTATAACAGAGTCCTAAAGTCCTATACTATAGGTCTAATTAAGCAGTTTATTACATTTAGGATGTTACCTAATAAGACAATCAGGGAAGTATAGAGACACCTTAGAGGCCTAAATAAGAGGATTACTAAGATTAATCCTTAGGAAGCCTACTACTAGAGCTAAGAGAAAAGGCTAAAACATCTCCTATAGTCCCTACCTATATTATACTAAGCAGCTAAGGATACTATTATAACCTAACTATCCTTAGATATAGACACTATTCTCCTTCTACTTAAGTCCTAAGAGGTAAGAGACAATCTAGACAAGATAGACACAGGTCTAGCTATATTCTATTCTAGGCAGCCCTACTAAGGAAAGTCCCTACTAATATGCTAGCTCTATAAGAAAGGGAAGCACTAGTTAAAGGATTGTCCTAACCTCCCTACTACTAAGAAACTATCCTAGTAGAGAAACAGTACTAAGAACTAGAAGGACCCTTAGGGATTATTCCTTAGAGGGAGGGTTAGAAGATCCTCTTTACTAAAGAATGCTAGATATATTAAGAAAGCTATCTACAAGTTATTATTATATAATAAGCTAAAGAAGGTTGTCTAGAAAATAGGCAAGTAGCTTTAAAGGATAGAAAAGTCTAGAAAGCTTCTAAAGAAAGGATTTTCAGCCTAGGAGTCTAGTTCTAGTTCTGATTCTAGAACTTACTCTAGTTCTAGAAGTAATAATGATTCTCTATTAGAAGATAATAACTAAGATGAGTTAGCCTATTCTATAATTAAGGCTAAAGGCAAGTTGTTACCTCAAGAATAGCTCTTAGATTCCTATACCTTATCCTATATAACTAACTAACTATCCTTCTTCAGATTAGTAAAGCTACTAAGGAAGAAAGTGTAGATTAAGGTAGAAGGAGGATACCTCTATATAACCTACTCTAGACTAGTATAGATAAAGGGAATCTTAGGAGGAGAAGTTCTACTTGATAGGGTACTATTTGTTCCTAATCTTAGAGTAAATCTTATATTATAGGATTAGTTTAGTAAGCAATTTAGAGTCTAGAAGCCTGATTTCACTCTCACCTCCCTAGATAGCTAAACAGTTATAAAGACTAAGCTAGTTAGAGGTATTCTATTTATTAGTAAGATATTACCTCTCCTATAGGAAAAGTTATATTACTTACTATATAATCCTATAGAGGTTAATAATGCCTATACTACCCTATTAGAGAAGGATCTAAAACAGTAGGAGCTATAGTATAGAAGATTTGCACACTTTGGAAGAGGGTTACTCTCAAACCTTTATAAAGTTACTAACCTAAAGGAAAGAATTCTAATTCCTAACTAGGAAGAGTATAAGTATAGGATCTATATAATAGGTAAGATAAAGAAACACCTAAGTAAGTCTATTAAAAGAAGACCTGAAAGATTAGCCCTTGTATTAGTAGATATCTATAGACTATTACTATTATTAGTAAAAGGTTTTATATAGTAGCTTAAGATTGTTAATAACTTCTTAAGAAAGAAATAAGTATTTCTACTTAAGGCTAGATCAGATATACTAACTACTCTTTAGAACTAGAGGATTAAGGTAGAAAGGCAGTTAGTAGTACTCCTTAAGTCTATAAGGGCTAATAATGCTAGAGAGATTACTACTTTAATCAAACAGTAGGAGAAGGACTTTAGAATTACCCTTAAGCTAACTAAGGCCTATAATTCACTCTAGAATAGAGTAGTTAAGAGGTCTATCTAAACATTAGAGGCCTCTATTAGAGTAATACTTAAAGAAAGTAAGATACCTATTAAGTTTTAGCTAGAAGCCCTTGAAGTATAGGTGTATATAAGGAATAAGCTTCTAAATAGACCTGATATTAAGGGATTCAAGCTCTCACCTAATAAAGCTTTTAATAGGATTAAACTAACAGTCTCCCACCTTAAGGTATAGGGATATAGAGCTATAGTATATATAAATGTAAGAGTACAGCCTTAGTAGGCAAGGAGTAATAAACTAATAAATAGAGGAAAGGATACTATGTTTGTTAGATACTATAATAATATAGTAAAGGTATAGAAGTTCTAGGAGCTAGATATAAAGGCTATCAAGTAGTATACTAATATAATCTTCTTTAAAGATAAGCTAGGTAGAGAATTAGACTTAAATATTAAGATTAAGAATCTCCCTAGTTTAGCTCTAGAAAGAAGACCTATTAGAAGGCTAAGAACTATTAGCCAGCCTACTCTATAAGCTAGTAGGAGTACCCTAGGTACTCCTAGTCTAGGCTAGTAGAAGCCTCCTCCCCCTTAGCTATTAGTATAGGTTTAGGAAGGAAAGAAACTCTTTATATAACTTCTACCTCTACTAGAAGATGTAGGAGAGTATAGAAAATTCCTAGACTAAAAGAAAGTTAAAAAAGAATCTAAGAATTCTACCTAAGAAACTATAGAGGTAGATTAGGAGTAGATAGCCCTAAGGCAAACTCTTAGAAAGAGGAAAGCATCCTAAGAACTTAATAGATTTAACTAGAAGCTAAAGCCAATTAGGCTTGAGCTAGATTAGAATAGTTAGCTAGACAAGAAAATGCTCTTAGAGTATTAGGCTTTCTTCTTAGCTATAAGCTCTATTAACCTAGGTATCCTATAGGACCTAGAATTCTTAGAGGAAGTTGAAGAGATTACATTCTTAGCTACTAAAGAAGCAGGAATATACAAATAGGAGGTTCTAATCCTAAGGAACTATAAGGAAGTAGTAAGTGATCCTAAGTAGGGTTATCTCTAGTAAGAAGCTATTTAGAAGGAGCTAGATACACTTACAAGTAACAACACCTAGACTATAGTAGTCCTACTAAAAGGGGCTAACCTAGTTACCTCAAGATAGGTCTTTAATATCAAGAGAAAGCTTAGTAGAGCTATTAAAAAGTTCAAGGTAAGACTAGTTATAAGAGGGTTCTCCTAAAAGTATAGAGTAGACTATATAGAGACTTTTGCCCCTATAGTCAGGTAGGATACTCTAAGAGGATTCATGGCTATAGTCTATAAGAAGGACCTAGTTCTGTACTAAATAGATATAAACAATATATTTATAGAGAGTACCCTATATAAGGACATCTATATAATCCTACTACTAGGTATTAACCTACTAACTAGTATGGTCTTATAAGTTCTAAGGAGTCTCTATAGGCTAAAGTAAGCTACAAGAGACTAGAATCAGCTATATATGTCAAAGCTAAAAGGAATAGGATTCAGACAATTAGAAGTGGACCTATATCTTCTAATCTATAAGAAAAGGAAAGACCTAATAATCCTAATCTATGTTAATAACATACCTATTACTATAGAGAGACTAGAAGATGTCCTCTAGTTTAAAGACTAACTTAGTAAGGTCTTTAAGATCAAAGATCTTAGAGAACTAGACAAGATTCTTAGAATAAGACTAACAAGAAACAGATAGTAAGGCTAGCTGAAACTTAACTAGAAGCACTATATCTAAGAGAACCTAGCTAAGATAGGAATAGGTTAAGAGACTATATTACTAACTCTTTTACTAATAGACAGCTATAAAAGTCTAAAGCCTACTAGACTAAATAATGAAAGGTATAACAAATAGGAGTACTAATCTATTATTGGAATATAGATGTAGCTTACAACTGTTATAAGACTAGACATTTTATTTGCCCTTAGAAGATTAAGCTCCTATATTAGTAATCTAATAGTAGGACATATAAAGGCTCTAAAGAAGCTGACTAGATACCTGAGATCAAACCTAGACCTTAGTCTAAGATACTCAAGGAATAGTCAAGGCTTTCTTACTAGATATATAGACTCTGACTATATAATAGACAAGACTAATAGAGTCTCAATCCTTGGATATGTCTTCTTCCTTTATAGTGCACTAATCTCCTAGATAAGTAAGAAGTAGAAATCTATAGCCATATCTATAATAGAAGCTGAATATATAGCTATAGGTGCATATATAAAACAGTTATAGTTCCTTAGTACTCTTTTAAGAGAGCTTGGATACCTAGAGTTAGTAGGAGAATGTTCTCACTAACTAAGGATCCTTAGTAACTAGGAAACTATTACTAGAATCAGGCCAATTTAGCTAAAAGGTAATAACTAAGCTGCCCTTACTCTAGTCAAGGACTTATATATTCATAACAAGTCTAAACACATTAATATCTTATATAATGCTATAAGAAAGCTCTAGTGGAATAGACTTATCTCTATAGAATATGTGAATATAAAAGAGATAGTAGTAGATAGTCTTACTAAGCCAAAGAATAGACTATAGTTTCAGGAGTTTGTAAGGCAGCTCTACCTTATATAAGAGATATATAAAAGATAACTCCAAGCCTTAGAGTTGAACTAAGAGGAGTCTAAAAGAAAGATTTTAGTTACTTAACTCCTCCTTAGTTAGACTTTATAAAGTCCTAAATGCCCTTACTAATATTAGACCTGTTACTAACTATAATATTACTATATAGCACCTAGCTGAACTAGACACCCCCTAAGGCCAAGTACTAGTTAATATTAAAGACCTCCTCTATAGCAGCTATTATCTCCTCTACTAGTGTATAGTTACTCTACTCCCTAGCTTGATATAAGATCCCTACAGCTAAGAATAGTATACCCTAAAGACTATTAGGGAACTAAGAAGCTGTATAGAATATAACTAAGTAGGGGACTAGGCTATAAGGAATCTAGGGAGCTATTAGAATTAGCTATAAGAAAGGACAGGGGTAACTTACTAGATAGTCCATGTCCTAAACAATCCACTCCTATATAAGAGAGGAGGAAGATCTTATAGAAGGCATTTCTTTTACCTTTTTATAGGAGATAGTAGTATAGAAAGTTTATTAGATTAACAGTTAGTACTATCTAGTTATTAGTCTAAAAAGCAAGTACTTGATAACTAATCAAGATTAGGACTAGCATTTGAGTACTATAGATGATCTATTAAAAGATCTGACTATATAGCATAAGTAGGAGTGTTAAGAATACATCCTAGATAGTTAGTCTAGATATAGACTTCTAAGCATAGTTCTAGATGCCTGAGGCATCTACCTAAGGCTTGGTAAGAGGTATATCTTGCTTCTCTTTCTTCTCTTCTTAGATAACTAACTTAATCAACTTTGTATTTAGTTCCTAGCATATTACTACTACACTATATATATAAGTTAGTTCAAGATTGATCCCCTATTCTTCTTTACTACGCTATACCCTCCTTGATATTATATAGTATCTATAAACGCCCTCCACTTTTAACATATTCTATAATAGAGGCTAAAAGTAAGTTATTACTCTAAGAATAGCTCTTAGATTCCTATACCTTATCTTATATAACTAACTAACTATCCTTCTTTAGATTAGTAAAGCTACTAAGAAAGAAAGTATAGATTAAGGTAGGAGGAGGATACCTCTATATAACCTACTCTAGACTAGTATAGATAAAAGGAATCTTAGAAGGAGAAGTTCTATTTAATAAAATACTATTTGTTCCTAATCTTAGAGTAAATCTTATATTATAGGATTAGTTTAGTAAGTAATTTAGAGTCTAAAAGCCTAGTTTTACTCTTATCTTCCTAGATAGCTAAATAGTTATAAAGACTAAGCTAGTTAGAGGTATTCTATTTATTAGTAAGATATTACCTCTTTTATAGGAAAAGTTATATTACTTACTATATAATCCTATAGAGATTAATAATATCTATACTACTCTATTAGAGAAGGATCTAAAATAGTAGAAGCTATAGTATAGAAGATTTATATACTTTAGAAGAAGGTTACTCTTAAACCTCTATAAAGTTACTAACCTAAAGGAAAGAATTCTAATCTCTAACTAGGAAGAGTATAAGTATAGGATCTATATAATAGATAAAATAAAGAAATATCTAGGCAAGTCTATTAAGAGAAGACCTAAAAGGTTAGCTCTTATATTAGTAGATATCTATAGACTATTACTATTATTAGTAAAAGGTTTTATATAGTAGCTTAAGATTATTAATAACTTCTTAAGAAAGAAATAGGCATTTCTACTTAAAGCTAGATTAGATATACTAACTACTCTTTAGAACTAGAGGATTAAGATAGAAAAGTAGTTAGTAGTACTCCTTACGTCTATAAGAGCTAATAATACTAGAGAAATTACTATTTTAATTAAATAGTAGAAGAAGGACTTTAGAATTACTTTTAAGCTAACTAAGGCCTATAATTCACTTTAGAATAGAGTAGTTAAGAGGTCTATCTAAATATTAGAAGCCTCTATTAGAGTAATACTTAAAAAGAGTAAGATACCTATTAAGTTTTAGCTAGAAGCCTTTAAAGTATAAATATATATAAGGAATAAGCTCCTAAATAGACCTAATATTAAGGAATTCAAGCTCTTATCTAATAAAGCTTTTAATAGGATTAAACTAATAGTCTCCTACCTTAAGGTATAGAGATATAGAGCTATAGTATATATAGATATAAGAGTATAGCCTTAGTAGGTAAGGAGTAATAAACTAATAAATAGAGGAAAGGATACTATATTTATTAGATACTATAATAATATAGTAAAGGTATAGAAGTTCTAGGAGCTAGATATAAAGGCTATTAAATAGTATACTAATATAATCTTCTTTAAAAATAAACTAGGTAGAGAATTAGACTTAAATATTAAAATTAAGAATCTCTCTAGTTTAGCTCTAGAAAGAAGACCTATTAGAAAGCTAAGAGCTATTAGCTAGCCTACTCTATAGGCTAGTAGAAGTACCCTAGGTACTCCTAGTCTAAGCTAGTAGAAGCCTCCTCCTTCTTAGCTATTAGTATAGGTTTAAGAAAGAAAGAAACTTTTTATATAACTTCTATCTTTATTAGAAGATATAGAAGAGTATAGAAAATTCCTAAACTAAAGGAAAGTTAAAAAAGAATCTAAGAATTCTATTTAAGAAACTATAAAAATAGGTTAGAAGTAGATAGTCTTAAGATAAGCCTTTAGAAAAAGGAAAGTATCTTAAGAACTTAATAGATTTAATTAGAAGCTAAAGCTAATTAGGCTTAAGTTAGATTAGAATAGTTAGCTAGATAAGAAAATACTTCTAGAGTATTAGGCTTTCTTCTTAGCTATAAGCTCTATTAACCTAGATATTCTATAGAACTTAGAATTCTTAGAGGAAATTAAAGAGATTATATTCTCTACTACTAAAGAAGTAGGAATATATAAATAGGAGGTTCTAATTATAAAGAACTATAAGGAAGTAGTAAGTAATCCTAAATAGAGTTATCTCTAGTAAGAAGCTATTTAGAAGAAGCTAGATATACTTATAAGTAATAATACCTAAACTATAGTAGTCCTACTAAAAGAAGCTAACTTAATTACCTTAAGATAGGTCTTTAATATTAAGAGAAAACTTAGTAGTATTATTAAAAAGTTTAAAGTAAGACTAGTTATAAGAGAGTTCTCCTAAAAGTATAGAGTAGACTATATAGAAACTTTTACCTCTATAGTTAGGTAGGATACTCTAAAAGAATTTATAGCTATAGTCTATAAGAAGGACCTAGTTCTATACTAAGTAGATATAAATAATATATTTATAGAGAGTACCTTATATAAGGATATCTATATAATCCTACTACTAGGTATTAACCTACTAACTAGTATAGTCTTATAAGTTCTAAAGAGTCTCTATAGGCTAAAGTAAGCTATAAGAGACTAGAATTAGCTATATATATTAAAGCTAAAAGGAATAGGATTTAGATAATTAGAAGTAGACCTATATCTTCTAATCTATAAGAAAAGGAAAGACTTAATAATTCTAATCTATATTAATAATATACCTATTACTATAGAGAGACTAGAAGATATTCTCTAGTTTAAAGACTAACTTAGTAAGGTCTTTAAGATTAAAGATCTTAGAGAGCTAGATAAGATTCTTAGAATAAGACTAATAAGAAATAGATAGTAAGGCTAGCTAAAACTTAACTAGAAGTACTATATCTATAAGAACCTAGCTAAGATAGGAATAGGCTAAGAAACTATATTACTAACTCTTTTACTAATAGACAGCTATAAAAGTCTAAAGTCTACTAGACTAAATAATAAAAGGTATAATAAATAAGAGTACTAATCTATTATTAGAATATAAATATAGCTTATAACTATTATAAGACTAGACATTTTATTTACTCTTAGAAAATTAAGCTCCTATATTAGTAATCTAATAGTAGGATATATAAAGGCTCTAAAGAAGCTAACTAGATACTTAAGGTCAAACCTAGACCTTAGTTTAAAATACTTAAGGAATAGTTTAGGCTATCTTACTAGATATATAGACTCTAACTATATAATAGACAAGACTAATAGAGTCTTAATCCTTAGATATATCTTCTTTCTTTATAATATACTAATCTCCTAGATAAGTAAGAAGTAGAAATCTATAGCTATATTAATAATAGAGGCTAAATATATAGCTATAGGAGTATATATAAAATAGTTATAGTTCCTTAGTACTCTTTTAAGAGAGCTTAGATACCTAGAGTTAGTAAAAGAATATTCTTACTAACTAAGGATCCTTAGTAACTAGGAAACTATTACTAGAATTAGGCTAATTTAGCTAAAAGATAATAACTAAGCTACTCTTACTCTTATTAAGGACTTATATATTTATAATATGTCTAAATATATTAATATCTTATATAATACTATAAGAAAGCTCTAGTAGAATAGGCTTATCTCTATAGAATATATAAGTATAAAAGAGATAGTAGTAGATAGTCTTACTAAGCTAAAGAATAGACTATAGTTTTAGGATTTTATAAGGTAGCTCTACCTTATATAAGAGATATATAAAAGATAACTCTAAGCCTTAGAGTTAAACTAAAAGGAGTCTAAAAGAAAGATTTTAGTTACTTAACTCCTCCTTAGTTAAACTTTATAAAGTCCTAAATACTTTTACTAATACTAGACCTATTACTAACTATAATATTACTATATAGTACCTAGCTAAACTAGACACCTCCTAAGGCTAAGTACTAGTTAATATTAAAGATCTTCTCTATAGTAGCTATTATCTCTAGTACTAGTATATAGTTACTCTACTCTCTAGCCTAATATAAGATCTCTATAGCTAAGAATAGTATACTCTAAAGGCTCTTAGGGAACTAAGAAACTATATAGAATATAACTAAGTAGAGGACTAGGCTATAAGGTATCTAGAGAGCTATTATAGTTAGCTATAAGTAAGGATAGGGACAACTTACTAGATAGTCTATATCTTAAATAATCTACTCCTATATAAGAGAGAAGGAAGATCTTATAGAAGGCATTTCTTTTACCTTTTTATAAGAGATAGTAGTATAGAAAGTTTTATTAGATTATAGTTAGTACTATCTAATTATTAGTCTAAAAAGTAAGTACTTAATAACTAATTAAGATTAGAGCTAGTACTTAAGTACTATAGATAATCTATAGAAAGATCTAACTATATAGTATAAGTAGGAGTATTAAGAGTATATCCTAGATAGTTAGCCTAAATATAGACATTTAGGTATAGTTCTAGATACCTAAGGTATCTACTAGAGGCTTAGTAAGACGTATATCTTACTTCTCTTTCTTCTTTTCTTAGATAACTAACTTAATTAACTTTATATTTAGTTCCTAGTATATTACTACTATACTATATATATAAGTTAGTTTAAGATTAATCCTCTATTCTTCTTTACTACGCTATACCCTCCTAGATATTATATAGTATATAATACGCTCTCTACTTTTAATATTAGTTTCTATTATAGATATAGCTATAGATTTCTACTTCTTACTTATCTAGAAGATTAGTATACTATAAAGAAAGAAGATATATCTAAGGATTAAGATTCTATTAGTCTTGTCTATTATATAGTTAGAGTCTATATATCTAGTAAGATAGCCTTAACTATTCTTTAAGTATTTTAAACTAAGATCTAGGTTTGATCTTAGGTATCTAGTTAGCTTCTTTAGAGCCTTTATATATCCTACTATTAGATTACTAATATAGGAGCTTAATCTTCTAAGAGTAAATAAAATATCTAGTCTTATAATAGTTATAAGCTATATCTATATTCTAATAATAGATTAGTACTCCTATTTATTATATCTTTTATTAGTTAGTCTAGTAGGCTTTAGACTTTTATAGCTATCTATTAGTAAAAGAGTTAGTAATATAGTTTCTTAGCTAATTCCTATCTTAGCTAGGTTCTCTTAAATATAATACTTCTAGTTAAGTTTTAGCTAGTATAGTACGTAAACCTATAACTAACCTAGAGGTAGTAGTATATAAGTCTATACGTAGGTCGTAGGCCTAGAGTCGAGCGATAGCTCTACGTAGTAGTTAGTAGTAGGTATAGTAGGCAGATTAGCGGCGTGCCTATAGCGCGTTATCGTAGAGGTGTACGTTAGTAGCTATAGTAGGCTATATAGGCTATAAGCCTATTAGGATCGCGTAGTAGTAGCGCTAGCGAAGAATAGGTAGGAAGTAGAATAAGTTATTAAATAATACTATATTATATAATCGCTAAGTAGTAACCTAAGTAGTCCTCTCTAACCTTAGTAATAGTAGTATAAAGGATAATAGTCTATAACCTCTATAGTAAGCTCGAAAATCGCTCTTATACGTATAGGTAGTAGTAGCTACTATAGACCTACCTACTAGGTATAGAGACGCCTACTACGTTATATCCTTCCCTCTATAGAAGTCTCGCTAGAGATATTAAAAACAATAGTATAGAGTATTATAGAAATAAGTTATCGTTCCTCCTAAACTCTACTCTATACCTCTATATCTCTATACCTTACTAGTCCTCGTACTACTCTATTAGGCCCCTAGGGGCTAGATAGAATCTACGCCTAGCTACCTAGTTATTATCGGCCTACTCGAAAAGCTCTCCTATATTAGTAGTAGTAGAGAAGTTAGCTACTAGTTACTTTATAAAACCCTTATTATTAGTATAGAAGCTAGTCTCTAGGAATAGCGTAGTCTCTAGGTCTTTAATATAGGCTATAAGGATACGATAGTTACTTAGCGTAGACTTATAGTAGGCCTCTAAACGGGTATAGAATACGTTAGTAGAGTAGGTAATCTAGCCTATAGTATCGAAGACTACTATAGGATCGTCCTAGCGTCGTATACCTACGAGAGCCTAACTAAGATATATAGCTAGTATTAACTTATTCGAAGTAGAGAAGTAGTAGAAGATTACTCTATAGTAGTTAGAGTAACTAGATAGCGAGGTATACTATAACGTAGTAGGCGTCCCTATACCTAATAAGTAGGCCTATAGTAGCTACTACCGCCTATACGTATAAGAGCGATTTTCGAGCTTACTATAGAGGTTATAGACTATTATCCTTTATATAACTACTACTAAGGTTAGAGAGGACTACTTAGGTTACTACTTAGCGATTATATAATATAGTATTATTTAACGACTTATTTTACGTCCTACCTATCCTCTACTAGCGCTACTACTACGCGATCCTAATAGGCTTATAGCCTATACGGCCTACTATAGCTACCGACGTATACCTCTACGACGACGCGCCGTAGGCACGCTACTAATCTGTCTACTACACCTACTACTAACTACTATATAGGGCTATCGCCCGACTCTAGCCCTACGACCTATATATAGACTTATATACTACTACTCCTAGGTTAGTTATAGGTTTACGTACTATATAAGGAGCCGAAGATAGAGCTACTATACGCCTTATAAGAAACTAGAAGTCGCGCTATATCGTACGTAATACGTCTAAGGTAACGCGGCCTTAGCGTAAGGACTTATTATATAAGAAGATATAGTACTATAAGGATTATAGATAGAATAAAGAAACGCCTTAGGAACTACTATAGTACTAGCACGTAAGGAAGGTAACGACCGACTCTATATAGCGTAGGCTATAAACGTATACGGATATACGTTTAATACTAAAAAACTAGCTAAGGAGAGGCGCTAAGCCTCGAATTACCTAAGAAGATTTGAATTAATTAGTTAACTAGAAAGGAGCTATCGTAGATTACCTATAAGGTAGTTATTTCCTAGAAGCTATAAAAGGTTTATTTTTAATATCTATATTAGGACAGTAGATATTAAGAAAGTTAGAAAAATAGTTAGAGTTACTAGCTTAGTTAAAATTACCTAACGTACGCTCCTAGCGTAGATAGTCTAGCTCCTAGGAGCCTAATAAGGAATTAAGCGTACTAGAGCGCTATATATCGAGTCCTTAGATCTCTTTAACCTATAGACTAAAGGAGTAACTTATTTTCGCGCCTATAGAAGAGGTAGACGAATACGACTATTACTACCTCACCTAACTTACTATAAGCTACTACTTCTAAAGTAACTAGCCTATTATATCTTCTCTCGTAGAAGGCCGGATCTCTAATAATACTAAGGTAAAGAGCTAGTCTATAGATAGCGTTCTAGTAGAAGGATATATCGATACTCGAGTATAGCTAGCTTAGTTAGGACCTATTTAGTAACCTATAATAATATCTAGCTAGAGTTCGCTTCTCTCTTATAGTAAGTCCTCGAAGCGAATAAACTAAAGCCGCTTATACTAGGTACTAATTAAAACTACTACTTTACTAGAGAGAATACTACTAAGTTCCTAGAGCGGTTTAAGTTAATTAGTAAGTACTATAGTCTCTAGGAGCCTTCGTACGAGAATACTATTAAGTATCTTATTATTAACTACTATATTATACTACGTCTAGAGATTCGGCGTTTAGAGTATAAGTTATAAGAGATATTCGAGACTACCTTCCTTAATTACTTTATTAAGAGTAATACCTACTATCTTATTCGATCTAGAGAGTACCTAGAGTAGCTCTACTAAAAGAGGAAAGTAGAAGGTAATAACTTAAAAGAGTTCCTTTACTAGTTCCGTCTTACTTTAGACTCTATTAACCTAGAAGATATAAGTAAGCGTAAGAGATTAAGACTCTTACTAAATAGAGTACTAGTAACGATATCTAAGAAACTCTATACTAAGTATAGAATCTATCTATATAAGCTAGAGATCTATAAACTATTTAAGAAGATCTTTAAGTTAGCCGAGAACCTTATTAAAGAAGAAGATAGTTTCTAGATAGAGTAGACTCGTAACTATAGTTAACTTAAGTCCTTATAGAAGTCTGTTATAGAAGGCCGACCTATAGAAGCTATAGAAGTTATAGTTAGACTAATATAGACTAATAACGACCTAGTCTATAACTTTAATAAGTTAACTATTAATAATCTAATACTTCTAAAGTAGAAGAGCGAGCGTAGCTTAGCCTCTACGGCTGTTTAACCTACTAGGTAATACATGTCGCCTACTATCTAAGATAATAGTAACTAATAGTAATAGTAGGCTATAACGATTAGAGCGTACTTAGGGTATATCTCGCTATAGGTCGTAGAGTATATAAAAGGTTACTACTATATCTACTATAGATTAGACTATATAGCTAACTTCTACCTATTAATCGAGTTTATAATTACGTAAGGATAGTTAACCTATAATATTAATAAGAGGTTAATAATTAAGAGTATAACTAGTAAGTATATCTTGATCTAGTATCTAAAATAGGATAGGATAACGCCTTAGATCTTCTATATTAACTAGGTATTACGTCTTTATAGGATAGGAGGCTAGGCTATAGTATACTTAGAATACCTAGTAAGTAATAAGTAGCGTTAATAGTAGACTAACTACGATATAACTTAAGTAGTTCTAGGTTCTATTAAGAAAAGCTCCGATTAGACGCCTCGCGGTACCTTAGATTACTAGAATACGCCTACGGTACTATTAAAGCCGTCTAGCCCTAGAGGCCCGACTACCTAGATAGGCGCGCTAAAGGTCGTATAGGTTAACTATACGCGATCTACGTAGATTATTAGTATTCCTAGGCCTAAAGTATACTTTATAGAGTAGGACCTTAATAGGAGATATACTAGGGTTAAGGATTTAGAAGATAAGGACGCGTCTATCTATATTAATATAGTATAGATTAGTAAGGGTAAGGCTAAGGAGGCCGAGAAGCGAGCGCTAGTACCTATTATTTAGAAGTCTTAAGAGAAGGTACTTAAAGGAAGAATTTAGGCTTAGCGTAATACTACGTATACCTATAGGCTAACTAGATATAGTATTCGTAAGAAGAGGCTTAAGGATATATACGATAACTTAGTCGATAGAGTAAACGAAGAGGATTAGTAGTAGCGAGATACTACTAGATCTTAGACGTTAGAAGATAGCGCTATCGACTATATTAACGAGGATATAGAAGACGAGGAACCTACTCTAGTTACGCCTCCTATTTATAAGATAAAGAAAGCTTCTAAGAAATAGAGGCTAGATAACTAGATAAGGTCTAAGATACGTATAGAGGACGATATAGCTCTAAGAGCTTAGAAGCTAGAGATAAAGCTACTATGTCGTCTACTATAGACCTTATTTCCTATTACGCTTACTAAGTATATTATACTTAGAGGTATTAAGCTATCGCTTAAAGAACTATAGGCTTCTATCTATATAGATAACGACGAGTTATAGGAAGCTCTTACTTACTAAACTATAGATGTCTATATAGCTAGTATAGAACTTAGCTAATAATTTAATAATAGGCTACCTACTAAGATATAGAGATAGAGGTTACTACTATACTAAGTATATTCTCTACTTTAGGAATTAGTACTAGAAGGCTAGTATAAACCTTATATAAGATATAATATAGTTACTATTAATAGAGGTATTATAGTATATACTAGTAAGGCTAATCTATAGGAGGAGCTATACGAGTAATTAGTAGTAGTCGACCTATCTAGCGTTACTCGAGACGTTCTCGTAGCGCTCCTAATCTAGATAGATATTTAGTTAAATAGTAAGCTTAGTACTAAGGACGGCTTAATCGATAAAGGTACTAAGTCTACTATAATAGACCGAGTAGTAGCTAGAAGGTATAGATTAGCTATTTAGACAGATATTCTAGAGATTAACCTATCTACTATAGGAGGTCTAGCCTAGATAGTAGATATCTATAGAAAGGTAAACGTTAACGTTTTCGGTATTAAATACGTTATACTAGTCTTTATCTTAGTACCTTCTAAGGACGCCGAACTAGTACTAGTCCTCTTAGGTAGAGCGTAAGCGATAAAGGTCTACCTATAGTCTAAGAACTACGACGATAGTACCTAGGAGAGTACTATCTATTATAGGAATAGCGAGTTAGTTACCTTTATAGGCATAGTCGGGACCTAGAGATACTAGACTATTAATAAGGTTCTTAGTAAAGGTAGCGCTTTAAAATAGTAGGCGGACTCGAGCTAGCTACTATAATATCTACCTACTATATAGCTCTAGTAGGAACAGGAAGACTAGACCTAATAAGACGCCTTGATTCTATCTAGCCTCTAGGGCTAGACTAAAATCTCGATACTTAGAGCGACGATTAGTTATCTACTATAATCGAGGATAGAGGCGATAACCTTTTAGATAATATAATCCTTATAGTAGAGGAGTATAATAGGTAGGCTAGCTATATTAGGATATATTACACTTCTATATACTACTATCTATAGAATCCCCGCCTAAAGGTTTAGGCCTTTACTTTATATAAGCGTAAGGTAAACAAGGTCAAGCCTATAGACCTAAGCGTAAATTAGATAGATAGTAGTAGCGCTAGTAGTAACTATTATTATAAGTAGGAGTAGCTAGCGCGAGAAAGTAAACTACTACTAGGTATAGGGCTGTTCGATAGTAAGTACCTTATTAAGAAGTTCTCTAACCTACTAAAGGCGAGTAGGTTAACTCTAGAAGTAATAGTAGGCGTTACTACTAGCGTAGAACTATAACCTAGAGAGCGCTAGATACTAGAGGAGATACTCTTTAACTAAGAAGTAGTACTAGCGACTAGGTTCGCTTATCTCGAGCGAGTCTATTCTAAGATAGCGCCTTCTTATATAATCTGTATAGTAGAGTATATACTATAGTAATACCTAGGATTCTACTTAAACCTATCCCTTCGTACTATAGTAGAGTAGATACTATAGAAGCGTCTAGATATAGGAACTCTTAAGTTTAGCTATAGGGCCTATCGTAATCTATACTTTCTAGTCGCTAAGAAGGATATAGGTTCGTATCGTCTAATTAACGATATATAGTTAATTAACAAGGTTACGATTAGAGATACGTATCTACCTCCTAATATAGACTTATTTTCTAAGTATTTTACTAGTTACTAGGTAGCTAGTATATTTAATATCTTCTCTAGCTATAACTAAGTTCTATTAGACCTAGAGAGTAGGGACCTTACTAGGTTCGACTACGCCTTTAGATTACTTTAGATAACTACTATTCTATAAGAGGCGACTAATTCTATTACCTAGTTTATATATATAGTTAACTATATACTATTTAATTACCTGTTTTATAGAGTACTACTATTCCTTAATAATTTTAGAGTCAAGGGTCTAAAGACTACTTACGATAATAAAGAGTTAGAACCGGGCCTTTATAGGTATATTATAGAGTATATCGTGAACCTTAATATAGTAATTACGGATATTAAGCGCGCGAGTATAACTATTATAGTTAAGAAGTTATAAATTCTAATACTAAGGATTAAGGTAGTAGGATATATTACTAATACTATAGGGCGCTATCTAGATACTATACGAGTAGCTAATCTAGTTAACTAGCCGACGCTAACTAATTAGAAGGAAGTACGGGTTTTCGTTAGTATAGTTATCTACTTCTATATTTAGATCCTAGGTTTTACTACTATAATAATCCTATTATATAGGCTTATAAAGAAGGACGAGGAATTCGTCTAGACGCCTGTTTATAAGAAGGCGAAGTAGACCTACGTCCGTTATCTAATCTAAGCTTCTACCTTAGTAGCTATTAATTACGATAAGGAGGCTAGCGAGATTATCCTAGCTATAGATACTAGTAAGATCGGATAGAGAGCGATCCTTATATAGATAGTTAATAGATAAAGATACCTAGCTAGGTACGAGAGCAGTACGTAGAATACTACCTAGAGAGGGTATAGCGCTAATAAGAAAGAATGTCTTAGAGTTAAGAAGGTACTTACTAAGTTAAAGCCTTAGCTATTTAGAGTATACTTTATTTTTAAAGTAGATACTAATACGCTCGTTTACTAGCTTAATAAAGGAGCTATAGATTTGCCTAATACTATAGTTACGCGATAGATTATATAGATCTAACTCTTTATATTTAAAGTTAAGTACGTTCTAGATAGAAAGTATACTAGTCCTAATACGCTATCTAGGAAGCTAGCTAGTACTAAGGATAATATTATAGAAGACGAGGATAAAGAAGCCCTCGTAGATAAGGCCTTCTTCTAGGTATATACGTCTAGGATTTCTATCTAGCTCTAGAGGCCTAATAGAGATAATATCGATTCTATCTTCTAGGAGAATATTAATAGCGACCTAGGCGTATAGAAGTACTAGGCTAAGGCCGTCGCCTTTATCTTACTTTGTAGGAGACGCTCGAATTATATATCTAAGTTAGAATACTACCGCTTTAGTAAAATAGCTAAGAAGTTCTTAGTTATCGATAGGAAGCTATACTAGTAGCTATATAGATAGGCCTCTTAGTAGAGAGTTATTAAAGACGGTACGATATAGAAGCTAATCGTTAAGGAGATCTATAAGTCTAGTAGCTATAAGAACGCCGATTCTATATACTATATCCTTAGGTCGAAGTACTAGTAGGACAGTATATATACGTAATACGCTATATATTTCCGCTAGTATAAGGACTATAATCTAAGGAATAGTATACCTCGACCTAGCCCTATAGTAGAGATATAAGTCTAAACTATAGAAGAGCGCTAGTATATAGATAGCGTCTATATCGATAAGCGTAGGTCCTTAATTATTACTAGAGAAGAGGTATTACGATAGCTAAAGGCTAAGATCTACTATTATACTACGTAAGAGGATAGTACTACTAAGAAGATGTCTATAAAGTAGATTACCGACTTTCTTTAGAAGAATATATACTACTAATAGAGCGCGCTATTTAAGATTATACTAGATAATACTAATATTAATAATAGTATAGAGGTTTCTACGCTTCTTACTACGTATAGCGTAAAGAGGCCGAGGATTTCTATCTACTAACCGTAGAGCGCTACTATTATAGAGGTAGGATATAAGACTATCCTATCTACCCTATCTAAGTTATCTAAGAGTAGTTTATAGGCTTAGGTACTATATCTTCTAGCTATACTATAGGTAGAGCGTACTACTTATAATAGTAGTACTAGTAAGACCTCTACTAAGCTAATAATCGGTAGAGAGGTAGTACTACCTATCGAGTTAGAATACTATATCTTTAGAGTTAAGGATTAGAGATCGGTTCGTACGTATAAGGAGCTAATTACCTTTTAGGCTAAAGTACTTAAGGCTATATAGGATATAGAGACTAATATCTTAGAGCGATAGACGCGTATCTAAGAAGAAGCTAAGGACCGCTATAATAATTCTAGGTACGTAGATTACGTAAAGTTTACTAAAGGATAGTTAGTTATAATCTACTAAGACGACCTTAAAATATCTCGATCGGACAAGCTTACCTTCTAGTAGCGAGAGCTATATAGAGTCTTAAAGTATAAAAAAGGTACTACTTCCTATATCTTAGAAGACCTTAACAGTATAGTATTACCTACGTCGTATAATAAGGAATCTTTAAAGAGTATACCTAGATATCAAGCCTTAGCTACGCTAGGTAGTAGTAGAGACGATAATTTAGACGATTAACTAGCTTAGTCGAGTATAGTCTAGATACTACCTAACTATTCTAAGAAAGAGAAGAAAGGATAAGAGAGGGAAAGGTTATATATAACCCTCTTACCGCTTCTAGTCGTCGTAGATATATAGTTTCCTTTATTAATTTCCTTTGTTTTACTTACGATATACGCCTTCCTCGTAGATTACTTTACTTTACTTTTTAACTTTACTTTATAAGGTATTTACTAGCTTACTTTACTAGTTTACTTTATATTTACCTACTCTATATTACTTACTATTATTACCTATTTACTCTAGTTACGATTTACTTTCTATTAACTCTACTACTCTCTAGAACCTTTATTTACTCTATAGGACTAGATACTTAAGTAACTAGCTGCCTCTCTACCTTCTTCTTAATTTTAACTTCCTACTACTATCTACTAATAGCTATTAGGGCTACTAATAACCTCCTCCTACTTCTACTACCTCGAGTCGATTTACTAGGCGTAATCGGGCTAGTACCTATACTATATTAGTACTAGGTAACGTTAACCTAAATAGCCTAAACGGCCTCTCTATTTAGGTAAGAAACATTATCTAGAATACTATATAAACTAAGGATATTATTACTAGTATAGCTATAATTAAAGATAACGTAGAGAGGTATATAGTAGCGATAGAGATTATTAATTACTACGACTAGGCCTTCTCTAGGTTATATAATATAGCGCGCCTACTCTAGAAGAGAATTAAGAAGATTAATAAGAAGTCCTTAGATAAGGAGTTAAAGTAGTTAAACTCGAGTTTTAAGAACGCTATATAGTAGGGAGTAAAGGATTAATAGGTAATTAACTACGCCTTTACTCGTATCGAGATAGAGTAGAGTATAAGATATAGAAATAGTAAAACTATTCGTCTCTATCTCGAGAATCACCTAAAGATAGTAAAGAACTTCTTAGCCTATATAGGTAGCGCTACTATAAACAAGCTTAACGTAGATACTACTACGTACCTACTCGCTAAGGCTATCCTTTAGCGCCTCCTTAACCTAGTAAATAATCGCTCGAAGGAATACTATCTTATCGACTCGGATTTTATTAAGCTAAAGAGTATAGAAGGACACGAGGAGGTTTAGTAGGTTAATACCTTAGATAATAAGGTAAAATAGTTAATAAAGAAGCGTAATCTATAGTTCAAGAATAGGATTATCTAGCTTATTAAGATACCTCTACTAGCTATAGATAGGCTCTTAGGTAGAGAGAGGGCCTCTTCTTTAGTAGTAGTATTACCTTAAGTTACGAGGGTAGCTACTAAGATCTAAGAGGACGCTAAGAAAGCTACTACTACTCTCGTAGGTCTGTCCGGCCCTAGAGGCCTAACTAGAAATTAGCGCTACTTAACTATAGGAAGTAGCGCGTCTACTCTTATACCTATTAGGAGCTACTAAACCTCTAGCGTTAACTCGCGCCTAAGTAAGGTTAGCGACCTAGGCCTATCTTCTCTACTTAGTAGTAGCTCTTACTCCTATAACTACTACGATATTAGACAAAACCGACTACTCTACGCCGTCGTTAATACCTAGAGCTTAAAGATATAGGTCTTTAAAGCGCTTATTACCTTAAAGGTTAAAGAGTATAGTTTAAAGGACGTTAACCTAAACAAGTATAGTCTCTACTTCTAGTATCTACGAAATACTACTAGAGAGGCGTTCGGCTTTAAGAATAGTAAGGTCGACTAACCGATACTGTTTTAGAGATTTAGACTCTACGTACGTACCTAGGATTTAGTTAAACTCTAAATAGAGTAACTAAATTAGTTTTTAGCGTAACGCTAAGTAGCCTACTCTAGCGATACTCTAAGTACTCTACGTTACTTAGCTACTAAAGGAACGAGATATAATAACCTACCTAGACACTTTACCTATACTAATCTAGTTACCTATATTATAGATAAGAGTAAGCTACTAAAGCTAGTACTAGAGGTATACTTTAGAGAAGATACGGTTACGTACGACTTATTTAGTTAGTTAGAGCTAGTTAAGGACCTAATTAGTAAGAAGTTTACTATATACGACTAGTATCTACGTAAGATTAGTAGTAATCGTAATATAGGCTAGTATAGGAACATATTCTATAGTAGTATTTAGTAGTTAATTCGCTAGAACTCTTTATACTAGATAATATATATCTACTACTAACTAGATTACGCTACGAACCTAGTTTCCTACCTATACTATACTAAGTATACCTATCTACTAACTAAGAGTAGGTCTAATTAGTCTTATAGAGTTTCTAGTATATCGACCTTAGTATTATAGATATAGCTAGAGGCTATAGTATATCGCAAGTTTAGAGTATTATTTCCTTTATAAATAAGACCTATACTAATTATACTAAATTAGTTAAAGGTCTATACTACTAACGAGTTTTTATAGCGTAGGTAGAGAGACTAGGAGATAGAGGATTACTTAGTAAGGGCTTCGTAGAGGATATTAGGGAGTAGTATATATAGAAGGAAGATATTAACCTACTAAGTCCTACCTAGGAACATACTAGAGGATAGTCTATAGTACTAGTAAAGTAGAGAGAGGCTAGAGTATCGTCCTCTATACTACTATATAGTTCTAAGAAAAATAAGGTCGATAAGTAGATAACTATCCTACCTTAGTTTTATAAAGTAGACCTAGATACTAACCGCCTCGAGATTAGAGAAGCTTCTAGTATATACTCTTAGCTACGAGACGCTTACCGCGACCTTGTACCTAGGTATACCTCTCTATCTAGTTACTCTAACCGCTATAGAGTAATCCCCTACCGCTTCTCTACTTTAGATAAGTTAATACCGGCTATATATCTCGGCTAGGCTCTTATAGATATACGACGCTAGGACGATCCTATAGTAGTCTTCGATACTATAGGCTAGATTACCTACTCTACTAACGTATTCTATACCTGTTTAGAGGCCTACTATAAGTCTATACTAAGTAACTATCGTATCCTTATAGCCTATATTAAAGACCTAGAGACTATAATGTTCCTAGAGACTAGCTTCTACGCTAATAATAAGGATTTTATAAAGCGACTAGTAGCCGACTTCTCTACTACTACCGATATAGGAGAGCTCTTCGAGTAGGCTAATAATAACTAGGTAGCTAGGTATAGATTCCGTCCAGCCTCTAGAGGCCTAATAGAGTAGCGTAAGGACTAGTAAGGTATAGAGATATAGAGGTATAGAGAGGAGTTTAAGAGAGACGATAACTTGTTTCTATAATACTCTATACTATTGTTTTTAATATCTCTAGCGAGACTTCTATAGAGGGAAGGATATAACGCGGTAGGCGTCCCTATACCTAGTAGGCGGGCCTATAGCGGCTACTACCGCCTATACGTATAAGAGCGATTTTCGAGCTTACTATAGAGGTTAGGAAAAATCATCCTTTATACTACTACTACTAAGGTTAGAGAGGACTACTTAGGTTACTACTTAGCGATTATATAATATAGTATTGTTTAATAACTTGTTCTACTTCCTACCTATCCTTCGCTAGCGCCGCTACTATACGATCCTAATAGGCTTATAGCCTATATAGCCTACTATAGCTACTAACGTATACCTCCGCGACGACGCGACGTAGGCACGCTACTAATCTACCTACTATACCTACTACTAACTACTACGTAGGGCTATCGCCCGACTCCGGCCCTACGACCTACGTATAGACTTATATACTACTACCCCTAGGTTAGTTATAGGTTTACGCGCTACACTACTACTATATAGAAAACCTTTATAAGGTCGACTATAGCGAGGATAATAATCTCTTAGAGTACTTAAGGCAGTTTATACTCTACTCTAATACTATACCTACTTCGTATATAGACGAGCGCTTCTATACTCTTCTATTTATACGAGGCCTACTATTCTACTTTAGTAAGAGGCTCTAGGCCTATCTTAGGTTAGACCTTAATAATAGTAACTTAGATTATAGTAAGCTCTTAAAGACAGCCTAGCGTTAGATTAATAGTAATAAGGACTTTAAAGTAGAAGTATATAACGAAGGCGGTAGAGATATTATATAGCTATACGAAGTAGTAAAGAAGTCTGCTCTAAGACTAAACTCTAAGTTTAATACTAGAGAAACGGTAGTCTATAAAGGCCGTGAACTAGTAAGCGTCGATAATATTACTACTAGTATATAAGACCTCGTAATTACTACGATTCGTTAACTTAAAGAAGGAGGCTCGTAGCTACTACGCCTATTAATAGGATAGTAGGCGAAGTCTTACGATTACGACTATCTATATATTCTAAGACCTACTTATAGCTAGGAGATTTCGATTAATTTAGCTACGATAGATAACGAGTTAATAATTAAGGCCTATATAGTAATCGCTTTAAAAATATTTTAGGTTATTAGATATATAGGCTTAAAGGCTATATAGCTATAAACTACGAGTACCTAAAGTAGTTTAAGACTAAAGGCTTAATATATAGAGACCTAAAGACTAGTATTATATACTATAGAACGCCTCGTCTAGGTATAGAAAAGATACGATACTACTAGGACAAGGAGCTACTAAAGCTATAGGTATTAATAGAAGCGTTAGAGTAGCGCTATAGAAAGATCTACCTTAAAGATATAAGTAGTTTATTAACGCTACGAGCGAGCTAGTAGAGGATAGCGAATAAGGTAGCTAGTATCGACGGTCCTATTAATATTAGCTAAGTCGCTTCTATTATATAGGAAGATTAAGACGATCTAATCGGCGCCTACGTAGCTAGAGATAGCGTAAAGATAAAGTAGAACCTAAATCCTTCTCGTCTAGTTAGAGGATAGCTAATAGGAGTATAGAAGCGGATTATAACTTAGGCTATAGCTATAAGAACCTACGCTTATCGTTACTCTCGTATTAAAGAGGTTAAAGATAAAAACTAGCTAGCTCCTTACCTTATAGATATAAGAGAGTTAGAGGATTCTTAAACTTAGAGATATAATAACGATAAGATTAAGGATAAGTAGATATATAACTACCTAAACGGTCTACTAGTTCTAGTCGCTCCTATATATACTTAAAAGTAAAAGAAGGCTAAGGAGCCTCTAAAGACCAAGCGTATAGACAACTACCTTCAAGCTATATACGCTAATAATAACGCTAACGTCTTCTAGATAGATAAAATACTTAAATCTAAGGTCTAGTTAAGCTTAGTAGAGATTATTCTCTATAGCGAACGAGCGTCGTATTCCTTATAGGGTTATATTCTAAACGATATAGATCTATATAAGAAACTTAATAAGCTCTATATAAAGAAGCGTATAAATAGAGGTAGTAGAGCTAAGATTAGCGTATATTCCTTACTATCTAAAGCCTTTAGCGAGTAGGTAGAAGAGGAGCTAATAAAAGCTGTTTTAGTAACTAATATTAAGGCCTTCTAGGCTACTACTATAGCGATTAACGTAGTGAAGCCTAGGCCCGCTTCTAAGCTTTATAAGTAGACTAATAATATTTTTCTATTATTTAATAATATCTATTAGATTATTCTAAGTATCTACGTACCTATAAAGTATAGACCTCGAATAATAGCTTATAAGTCTTTAATCGATAAGGAGGCTAAGTTAATAATTATACTAATCGAATACGTTCGAAAGCTTTAAGTTAGTATAACTCTTCTTAGTAATATTACTATAGGAGAAGTTAGAGGTAAGGTTACTTTTATTAAGTACTACCTAGAGGTATTAATCGATACCTTTAGCGTAAGAGTTACTATACTATTTCTAGTCTTACTAGCGAATAGCCTAATCTTACTTAGCCGACCTTAGGCGCGATAAGTACGTCTAGCTTCTAAGAACTACGATAATAGCTCTTAGAAGAGCTTAATTAGTACTCTAGACGGCTATATTATTATATTTACTAGCTTTAATAGCTATAGTAATATATATACTATAGAACAAGTCCTAGGAAAAGCTAGAGTACTAAGGAACTAGCTCTAGTCGATAGTACGAGTTTAGTAGAGGCTCTAATATATATATCGCGTCTAGATTTAGTAGAAGTTAGTGTCCGAACTCTAACTTTTAGTAATTACTAGCTAAAGGATATAGAGTATACTATCGAGGACTCTAGATTATATATTAGTAAGAAGTAGAAAGAGGGATTATAAGCTTTTTAAGCTTCTACTACTCTTTCTATATAAGGTTTAGTAGTTAGAGGTAAAAACTCTACTTAGGAGAGTTAGCTAGTAGAACGTTCTATAGTTACCTTTTTAAACGATAATTACGTTATATCTCCTATACTATACTTTAAACTATACTAGTAGTATAGATAGATAAGCGATTAGTACTAGTGTTCGTTTATAGTTACTAATAGCTCTAAACTCCTAGAGAATTAAGTCTTTAACTAGCTTATATAGTAGTTATTATATATAAAAGTAATCTACTTTAAGGATTGTTTTATAGTAGACTTAATTAGATAAAGTACCTCTCTATAATAATAGCTCGAGCTATTAAGACAGGTTAATTATAGCTAGACTTAAATATAGTATAACTATCTCGTAGTAGTAGCTATCGAAAGTAATATCGCTAAATTTAGCTAAAATAGTCGACTTAAGAAGCTTCTACTAGCTACTAGCGAAGCTAAGCTAGCTTATACTAGTAAGCGAGACTTATACTAGAGTATTAGGTATAGTTTTAAAGATACTATACTAGTATCTTAATCGAGCTAGGGTTTAAATTATAGAGGCGAATACTTGATAATTACCTATAAAAAGCTTAGAGAGGCGGAGCTAGCTATCTAAGAACCTAGACTCTACGACGAGGTTATTTCCGATAAAGTAGACGACGAGCTTAGCGAGGAGACGTATATTATCTCGGCTACTATTAATATAGTAGCGGAGAAAGCTTGTAATAAAGAAGCTATAGAGTAGTAGAAGCTAGATAATTATATTAGCGCCTATACTCTTTATAAGCGAGTTACTAATAAGATTAAACTAGTAAATATAGATATTACTATAACTAATAGCTTAAACCCTAGTAGATTAAAGGACTAGCGACGAACTTATATTAAGAAGGAAGCGGCTATACTACCTAGTACCGGACCTTATAATAGTAAGTACTTAACTAAGAGGTTCTCGGCGATCGAGCCTAGATTATATCTTACGTCTAAATAGCTTACAAAGTTCAAACCTGTTAAGAATATATCCTAGATAGTTAGTCTAGACATAGATATCTAAGTATAGTTCTAGATGCCTTAGGTATCTACCTAAGGCTTAGTAAGAGGTATATCTTGCTTCTCTTTCTTCTCTTCTTAGATAACTAACTTAATTAACTTTATATTTAGTTCCTAGCATATTACTACTATACTATATATATAAGTTAGTTTAAGATTAATCCTCTATTCTTCTTTACTACGCTATACCCTCCTTAATATTATATAGTATATAACACGCCCTCTACTTTAAATAGGTTATAAGCCTAGGTTTATATACTAAATAGGAGTAACCTATATTAGGATAGGTTACTTATATCCCTTATAGTTCTTAGAAAACATTTAGGGCCTAGAAGTTTCTCTAACTATATTACTAACGAAGCTAGTTTATACCTAGTAGTATATAAGTTAGTAAAGATCTCTATAAGATAGTAGTATGTTCTTACTTTATTAATACCTGCCTAGTTCTCTACTACTATACCTAGTATTATAAGAGTTAGAAGAGGCTACCTAGCCTTCCTACTACCTAGTAATAGAAACTCTACTAAGAGAGAAAGATCTAAGTCTTAGTAATTTCCTAAATATAAAGAAACCCTATCCCTTAGAGCTAGTCTCTCTACTATAAGAAATTACTCTTCTCTAGAATTCTTAGCTAGTCTAAAGTATTCTACTAATTATTTATTCTATTTACCTATTCCTATAATAGACTAAGAGGATAAGAAGAGCTAAAGGATTCTAATTCTAGATAGAACTAACTAGAAGAAATAGTTTAAGCTATAGATAGATAAACTAGAAGGAAAGGACTAGTTCTAGGCAATTAGCTAACTAATTATTAGAGAGAACCTATATATAGTTTAGTAGGACACTAGTCTCTAGATATATATTACTTAGAATCAATACTTCTTAAAAGACAATATAGTATATAGGTTTAGTATTAGATATAGTACTAGTAAAGATAATAAGATAGAGCTAGAGATATAGTATGTTACTATATTAGTAGCTAAGATATAGGTAATTCTCTAGAATAAGTATAATAGAGTCCTAAAGTCCTATACTATAAGTCTAATTAAGTAGTTTATTATATATAGGATATTACCTAATAAGATAATTAGGGAAGTATAGAGATACCTTAGAGGCCTAGGTAAGAGGATTACTAAGATTAATCCTTAGGAAACTTACTACTAGAGCTAAGAGAAAAGGCTAAAACATTTTCTATAATCTCTACTTATATTATACTAAGTAGCTAAGAATACTATTATAACCTAACTATCCTTAGATATAGATACTATTCTCCTTCTACTTAGGTCCTAAGAAGTAAGAGATAACCTAGATAAGATAGATATAGGTTTAGCTATATTCTATCCTAGGTAGCTCTATTAAAGAAAGTCTCTACTAATATACTAGCTCTATAAGAAAGGGAAGTACTAGCTAAAAGATTATTCTAACCTCCTTACTACTAAGAAACTATCCTAGTAGAGAAATAGTACTAAGAACTAGAAGAACCCTTAGGGATTATTCCTTAGAAAAAAGTTAGAAGATTCCTTTTACTAAAAAATACTAGATATATTAAGAAAGCTATCTATAAGTTATTATTATATAATAAGCTAAAGAAGGCTATCTAGAGAATAGGTAAGTAGCTTTAGAGGATAGAAAAGTCTAGAAAGCTTCTAAAGAAAGGATTTTTAGCCTAAGAGTCTAGTTCTAGTTCTAATTCTAGAACTTACTCTAGTTCTAGAAGTAATAATAATTCCCTATTAGAAGATAATAATTAAGATAAGTTAGCCTATTCTATAATTAAGGCTAAAGGTAAGTTATTACTCTAAGAATAGCTCTTAGATTCCTATACCTTATCCTATATAACTAACTAACTATCCTTCTTTAGATTAGTAAAGCTACTAAGGAAGAAAGTATAGATTAAAGTAGAAGGAGGATACCTCTATATAACCTACTCTAGACTAGTATAGATAAAAGGAATCTTAGAAGGAGAAGTTCTACTTAATAGAGTACTATTTATTCCTAATCTTAGAGTAAATCTTATATTATAAGATTAGTTTAGTAAGTAATTTAGAGTCTAAAAGCCTAATTTTACTCTTACCTCCCTAGATAGCTAAATAGTCGTAAAGACTAAGCTAGTTAGAGGTGTTCTATTTGTTAGTAAGATATTACCTCTTCTATAGGAAAAGTTATATTACTTACTATATAATCCTATAGAGGTTAATAATACCTATACTACCCTATTAGAGAAGGATCTAAAATAGTAGGAGTTAAAGTATAGAAGATTTATATACTTTAGAAGAGGGTTACTCTTAAACCTTTATAAAGTTACTAACCTAAAGAAAAGAATTCTAATTCCTAACTAGGAAGAGTATAAATATAGGATCTATATAATAGGTAAGATAAAGAAATACCTAGGTAAGTCTATTAAGAGAAGACCTAAAAGGTTAGCCCTTATATTAGTAGATATCTATAGACTATTACTATTATTAGTAAAAGGTTTTATATAGTAGCTTAAGATTATTAATAACTTCTTAAAAAAGAAATAAGTATTTCTACTTAAAGCTAGATTAGATATACTAACTACTCTTTAGAACTAGAGGATTAAGGTAGAAAGGTAGTTAGTAGTACTCCTTAAGTCTATAAAAGCTAATAATACTAGAGAAATTACTACTTTAATTAAATAGTAGGAGAAGGACTTTAGAATTACTCTTAAGCTAACTAAGGCCTATAATTTACTCTAGAATAGAGTAGTTAAGAGGTCTATCTAAATATTAGAGGCTTCTATTAGAGTAATACTTAAAGAGAGTAAGATACCTATTAAGTTTTAGCTAGAAGCTTTTAAAGTATAGATATATATAAGGAATAAGCTTCTAAATAGACCTAATATTAAGAGATTTAAGCTCTTACCTAATAAAGCTTTTAATAGGATTAAACTAATAGTCTCCTACCTTAAAGTATAAGGATATAGAGCTATAGTATATATAGATATAAAAGTATAGCCTTAGTAGGTAAGAAGTAATAAACTAATAAATAGAGGAAAAGATACTATATTTATTAGATACTATAATAATATAGTAAAGGTATAAAAGTTCTAGGAGCTAGATATAAAGGCTATTAAGTAGTATACTAATATAATCTTCTTTAAAAATAAGCTAGGTAGAGAATTAGACTTAAATATTAAGATTAAGAATCTCCCTAGTTTAGCTCTAGAAAGAAGATCTATTAGAAGGCTAAAAGCTATTAGCTAGCCTACTCTATAAGCTAGTAGAAGTACCCTAGGTACTCCTAGCCTAAGCTAGTAGAAGCCTCCTCCTCCTTAGCTATTAGTATAGGTTTAGGAAAGAAAGAAACTCTTTATATAACTTCTACCTCTACTAGAAGATATAGGAAAGT
This sequence comes from Septoria linicola, assembly GCA_024114885.1. Taxonomy (NCBI): domain Eukaryota; kingdom Fungi; phylum Ascomycota; class Dothideomycetes; order Mycosphaerellales; family Mycosphaerellaceae; genus Septoria; species Septoria linicola. Next base: position 510,553 of record CP099428.1, on the reverse strand, counting down.
ATAGAAAATTCCTAGACTAAAAGAAAGTTAAAAAAGAATCTAAGAATTCTACCTAAGAAACTATAAAAATAGATTAAGAGTAAATAGTCCTAAGGTAAACTCTTAGAAAGAAGAAAGTATCTTAAGAACTTAATAGATTTAACTAGAAGCTAAAGCTAATTAGGCTTAAGTTAGATTAGAATAGTTAGCTAGATAAAGAAATACTCCTAGAGTATTAGGCTTTCTTCTTAGCTATAAGCTCTATTAACCTAGATATCCTATAGGACTTAGAATTCTTAGAAGAAGTTAAAGAGATTATATTCTCTACTACTAAAAAAGTAGGAATATATAAATAGGAGGTTCTAATCTTAAAGAACTATAAGGAAGTAGTAAGTAATCCTAAATAGGATTATCTCTAGTAAGAAGCTATTTAGAAGGAGCTAGATATACTTATAAGTAATAATACCTAAACTATAGTAGTCCTACTAAAAGAGGCTAACTTAGTTACCTTAAGATAGGTCTTTAATATTAAGAGAAAACTTAGTAGTACTATTAAAAAGTTTAAGGTAAGACTAGTTATAAGAAAGTTCTCCTAAAAGTATAGAGTAGACTATATAGAAACTTTTACCTCTATAGTTAGGTAGGATACTCTAAAAGAATTTATAGCTATAGTCTATAAGAAGGACCTAGTTCTATACTAAGTAGATATAAATAATATATTTATAGAGAGTACCTTATATAAGGATATCTATATAATCCTACTACTAGGTATTAACCTACTAACTAGTATAGTCTTATAAGTTCTAAAGAGTCTCTATAGGCTAAAGTAAGCTATAAGAGACTAGAATTAGCTATATATATTAAAGCTAAAAGGAATAGGATTTAGATAATTAGAAGTAGACCTATATCTTCTAATCTATAAGAAAAGGAAAGACTTAATAATTCTAATCTATATTAATAATATACCTATTACTATAGAGAGACTAGAAGATATTCTCTAGTTTAAAGACTAACTTAGTAAGGTCTTTAAGATTAAAGATCTTAGAGAGCTAGATAAGATTCTTAGAATAAGACTAATAAGAAATAGATAGTAAGGCTAGCTAAAACTTAACTAGAAGTACTATATCTAAGAGAACCTAGCTAAGATAGGAATAGGCTAAGAAACTATATTACTAACTCTTTTACTAATAGATAGCTATAAAAGTCTAAAGCCTACTAGACTAAATAATAAAAGATATAATAAATAGGAGTACTAATCTATTATTAGAATATAGATATAGCTTATAACTATTATAAGACTAGACATTTTATTTACCTTTAGAAAATTAAGCTCCTATATTAGTAATCTAATAGTAGGATATATAAAGGCTCTAAAGAAGCTAACTAGATACCTAAGGTTAAACCTAGACCTTAGTCTAAGATACTTAAGGAATAGTTAAGGCTATCTTACTAGATATATAGACTCTAACTATATAATAGACAAAACTAATAGAGTCTTAATCCTTAGATATATTTTCTTCCTTTATAGTATACTAATCTCCTAGATAAGTAAGAAGTAGAAATCTATAGCTATATCTATAATAGAAGCTAAATATATAGCTATAAGAGTATATATAAAATAGTTATAGTTCCTTAGTACTCTTTTAAGAGAGCTTAGATACCTAGAGTTAGTAGAAGAATATTCTTACTAACTAAGGATCTTTAGTAACTAGAAAACTATTACTAGAATTAGGCTAATTTAGCTAAAAGGTAATAACTAAGCTACTCTTACTCTAGTTAAGGACTTATATATTTATAATAAGTCTAAATATATTAATATCTTATATAATACTATAAGAAAGCTCTAGTAGAATAGACTTATCTCTATAGAATATATAAATATAAAAGAGATAGTAGTAGATAGTCTTACTAAGCTAAAGAATAGACTATAGTTTTAGGAGTTTATAAGGTAGCTCTACCTTATATAAGAGATATATAAAAGATAACTCTAAGCCTTAGAGTTAGACTAAAAGGAGTCTAAAAGAAAGATTTTAGTTACTTAACTCCTCCTTAGTTAGACTTTATAAAGTCCTAAATTCTCTTACTAATATTAGACCTATTACTAACTATAATATTACTATATAATACCTAGCTAAACTAGACACCTTCTAAGGCTAAGTACTAGTTAATATTAAAGACCTCTTCTATAGTAGCTATTATCTCTACTACTAGTATATAGTTACTCTACTCCCTAGCTTAATATAAGATCCTTATAGCTAAGAATAGTATACTCTAAAAGCTATTAGGGAACTAAGAAGCTATATAGAATATAACTAAGTAAGGGACTAGGCTATAAGGAATCTAGAGAGCTATTAGAATTAGCTATAAGAAAGGATAGAGGTAACTTACTAGATAGTCTATATCCTAAATAATCTACTCCTATATAAGAGAGAAGGAAGATCTTATAGAAGATATTTCTTTTTACCTTTTTATAGAAAATAGTAGTATAGAAAGTTTATTAGATTAATAGTTAGTACTATCTAGTTATTAGTCTAAAAAGTAAGTACTTAATAACTAATTAAGATTAGGACTAGTATTTAAGTACTATAGATAATCTATTAAAAGATCTAACTATATAGTATAAGTAAGAGTATTAAGAATATATCCTAGATAGTTAGTCTAGATATAGATATCTAAGTATAGTTCTAGATGCCTTAGGTATCTACCTAAGGCTTAGTAAGAGGTATATCTTGCTTCTCTTTCTTCTCTTCTTAGATAACTAACTTAATCAACTTTGTATTTAGTTCCTAGTATATTACTACTATACTATATATATAAGTTAGTTTAAGATTAATCCCCTATTCTTCTTTACTACGCTATACTCTCCTTAATATTATATAGTATATAACACGCTCTCTACTTTAAATAAAACCTAGTATAGAGCTACTACTAAAGGAGCTAGATTTGTTATACTATATACTAGGGAATCGAGAAGCTACCTTTACGTAGGACTTTACGTATTTAGGCTAAATTAATCCTAATATTACTTAGTTAAACTAGAAGAAGTATTACTACTAATAGAGAAGGTTATAGAACTAGGACTTCTACCTAGGTACAAGTATCTATAGATCTTTATTAGTAAGCTATTAGTAATAACTTAATAAGAAAGAGAGAGTTATATACGCTAGCTACTAATAGAGCTTAAAGAAGAAGTAGAAGACTTAGTAAGCTAAAGGCTAAAGCTAGCCTAGTAGAGCTAAAGAAGTAGAAATTTAATAAGCGATACTTAATTAGAGGTATAAGCTAAGATCTAGCTACTAAGGCCTAGCCTCTACTATAAAAGAGCTAATCTTCCTAAGTCTATACTATCTCGAGCGCTTCTTTTATTCCTAGAGCTCTAATCTAACTTTTCTAAATACTTCTTTTAGTCCTAAAACTACTATTAAGCTCTAATCGAAGCTTCCTAAGCTTGTAATTTACTAGATTAGTAGAAATCTAGCTAATCCTAACTGTCTCGACGCTATTTTCTATAGCTAAGATAAGTATCTATATAGCTAGTTACTCTTCTAAGCTTAACTTTTAAGTATAGATTTTATATCTACTAGCTAACCTACTATCCTACTTCTTTTTCTAAGTCCCGAGCCTACTATTATCGTAAAAGTCAGCTATCCTAAGCTACTTTCTACTACTAGGTCTTAAAATCTAAGCTAGACCTATACTTCTAAAGCTCTTTTCTACTAGCGATTTCTAAGGTTAGTACTATAATCTACCTTCCTAGAGCCCTTTTCTATTACTAATTAGTAAAGAGAGATAATAGTTTTCTGTCTTAAAGGTCTTTTTACTATTAATTTTCGCCTAACTAAAGGAATCGCTAAAAATATTAGTTTCTAGTAAAGAATTCTTAAAGTTTAAGGTTTTTAGCCTATATAAAAATAGAGAAGCTTGAATCTTTAGTAATAACGGCTCTAATAGCTCCTTTCTAGCTATTAATTATAATACTAGCGGTCTCTTACGATATAGAAAGCGCGATCTAGTAAGTCGACTAGGTATATAAAAAATAAGGCTCTTTTAAGTTAGTAGAGGTAACGACGATAGTATCTAAGTCTTAGTCCTCGTTAGCGATAGTAAGGTATATACTACGGTAGTTAGTAGTAGCGTTAGTAGTATACGATAGCTATAGAAGCGTTAAGGTAAAGTAAACTTTTAGTTATCTTTTTAAACGATAACTAAAACTTATATAACTAAGCCTTACGTATAGACCCCTAATCCTAATAGTAGTTACGCTACTATAATAAGGTATATAATTAGGCTACTTTTACGCTCTAAACGATCTCTTCTTCCTTATTAACTATTAATTAGTTACTATAGAGCCTTACTTCTATTAAGGTTAGTTCTTATCTTTCGTTACTACCTAGTAACGCTATATAGCTGTTTATATACGTAAGTAGTAACTAATATAATAGAAAACTCTTTAACTAGTTACGCGCCCGACCCTCCTTACTATTTAAGTTACTCGTTACTAGTTACGCGCTTTATATCGCTCTAAGCTACTAATACGACTATTTAAAGATATTCTCTTTCTCTATCGCGTATAAAGAATAAGACTTCCCCTTTCTAGCGTTCTTTAACGCCTAAACGTTTATTAAGACTAGCGCTTTTACCTTCTACCTCGCCTATTCGAAGCTCGATATAAGAACTACCTAGATAAGATTTCTTAAAGAAAAGACAAAAAATAGCTTCTTTAAGTTCTATATAAGGTATAGCGCTCGCTCGTATTAATCGCGAAGGCTCTATCGTTAGTTTCTAGCCTTTAAGCGGACTTCTTACTAGTATAACGAACCTTAATAACGCTACTAAAGCTATTCTATCGCTAGAGACTCTATAAGAATAAGAGAAGAGTATCGACTTAGTACTTAAGTAAGTCGAGAAAGTAAATAATAGAATAAAGATCGGTATATTTAACTTCTTTAAACGCCTCTCTACTAAAATTTTACTAAAGTACCTTAACGCGTAGAGTATAAAGCGCGATAATATAAAGAAGATACGCTAAGAAGGCCGAGACTTAGTAAAGGAGAGAAACTTAATCTAGTAGTAGCTACGTATAGAGTTTAGGTATAAGTAGAACTTCCTCTTTCTTAACTAAGTCTTATATAATAAAGAGATACTTAGGAACCTTCGTTAATAGTTAAATAAGTATAAAGGTATCTTTAAAGAAAGTAAGCCTAAAGACTAGATTTTCTCGATATAGTAAAAGTAAGATCGTTTCTATTAGTAGATAGTAAATATATTCTCTTATAGCTAGTATTTTTAGCTATAGAGAAGTAAGAGGACTCCTAGCTCGTAGAGCTTAGGCTTTATTAATACAAACTTAGATAGGAGACGCTACTAGAATAAGTTTAAGAAAGAGCTCTTATAGGTCGACGTATTTAGCTATAAGATAAAAGAGGCACGCCTAGAGGCGAGCTATAAGCTTAATTAGTATAGATTTATAGTTAAGCTTACTAAAAGAGAGCGTAAAGGAGAGATCTTTAAAGAACCGACCTACGTGTTTCTAATAGTAGAGAGACGGCCTTTAATATCCTATAGACTATTACCTCCTTCTAGAAATCTAAGATCTAATAGACGACTCTTCTCCTCTACGCCTAAGAGCCTATTCTTATCTAGTCCTACTCGAAACTCTAGTTAAAGAGAAGAAGGTAGCCTACTTACGACTCTAGAGCCTCGTCCTAGAGATTCTATATCGCCTAGTACTATATAGAGGCTAAAAGCTTAGTTAGAGAAGTTAACGCTAAGCTCTACGAAGAAGCCTACGCCTATCCTTCGTAAGAGCGAAAGGCTTACTAGAATTCGCGCTAGAGAAACTAGTATTAACTCGATCGAAATATTATAGTTTAATAGCGTAGCTATTAGAACCTCTACGATTATTAGATAACGGGCCTTATCTATAGGAAGGCTACTTACTCGTAATAGGGTAATTAGGAAAACATAGTAGCTAGTAGGTACTAATAGATAGCTATAGTATATATATATCTAATTACTCCTTAGTAATACTAAGGTAACTATTAGTTACTATAAGTAACTATTAATTACGACTCTATAGAGTGATCCTAAAAGATATAGGAATCTCCTTTATATATAGATACGATAAGTAGTCTCCTAGATAGTTATCGTATATAACTTACTATTCTATCTTACTAATTAGAATCCTAAGAATCCCTTCTTCGTTATACTTCTAACTAGACTACTCTACTTAGCCCTAACTCGATCGAGCTAAGTACCTACTTAGTAAGATCTTAAGGTATTACCTATTAATACCTTAATAGCTTTATATACTCTTAAGGATATCTACTAATAATAGAAGCGTTTAAGGAACTCTTACTTCTAGTAAAGTAGGAACTGTTCGTTTCTTACGAACTAGCTAAGCCTATAGTATATAGATCGATCTTAAGGACCTTAAGATCGCTAAACCTAATATCTACTATAGAGACCGTAACAAGCTCTCTACCTAGTTTAATTAACTAGTATTATACTTTAAGTTTAATAAAGTATCTAAAGCTAATAAAGTACTCTTTACTTCTACCTTCTTATAAAGTAGAGCTAAGTATTAGCTTAAGCCGTACCTAGAATCCTACCTTTATAAGAATAAAGACGAAAATAGAATATTTACTAACTTTAACCGGTTTAAGGCCTAGATAACCTAGTTATTTAGAATATCTAACGAGGTTAGTACTACGGTTAGGGTCGTTTAATACCTTAAGTAAACTACCTCTTACGTAGAGTATACTACTAAGTTCTAGGAGTATACTTAAATTATTAGATAGGACGACGAAGCTCTCTAAGTAATATTTAGAAGAGGACTTAAGGAAAATATTAAAAATAAACTATCTTAGGTCTATTAAGTAGTTAATATTAAGAACCTTAGGTAGTTAATATAGGAATCGATTAAAATCGACGATAGCCTTTATAAGCGTACTCTTAAGAGACGCTACGATTCTAAGGTCTCTAGAGTAGCTAGGTACGTTCTAGACCGAGTCGGACGATAGAGTTTTAGACTATACGATAACTATAAGAAGAAACCCTACTACGGTCTATAACTAATAGAACTAGACGCTACCTAGAAGAGAACCTTTAAGAAAGGTAGAAGTAATAGAAAGCCTAGGAAGTAGGAAGGACTAACCTATTATAGATATAGTAAAATAGGCTACTTTAAGAGAGACTATCGTTCTAATAATATAGTATAGCGATAGCCTTTTAATACGATATAACGAAAAGGAGAAGAGCGTAGAGGTTATAATAATAACGTAGCCCTATATAGAAATGCCTAACTCTTTAATATAATATAGCGAACTATACTATTATAAGTTTACTAGAAAGGACGTTAAGGATATAGAAGCCTTTACTAGCGTTTCTATTACGACGACGTATACTAGACATACTATTCTTCTAAGAAGGACGTAAACTTCTTTCTACTAGTACTACTACGTAAAAGTTCGCTTCTAATCTAATAGTATAAGGATAGAAGTAGACTACTACTAGTTCTAGATAAATTATAGAAACTATATCTAAATCTATACTTTACTAACGAAGAAGATATCGATAAATCCTATTACGACGATAACGAGAGTAATAAAGAGAATATTTTTTCTAAATTAGAATCTAGAGAGGAAGAATAGGACGAATTAGTAGAAGAAAGTTCTAAAGAGGAACTAGATTCTAAAAGATAAAAGACAACCTTTATAGTATAAAACATAGGACTTCTATAGAAGATTATAATCTACCTCGTACGTAACTATAAGGAGATCTTCCTACTCGTTAAGGGATAATAGTACCTAGACCTAACTAAGTTCGATAACGCTCTTATAGGCTTAAGGACGATATTCTAGAGCTATAGAAGAATTAAGTACCTCTAGGACTTCTAATAAATCGTTATAGAAAAAGTACTAATAGATAGCTAGTTTATATCCTATAGCTATATAATACTAGATAACGATATAGTAACTAACGCTATAAGAGTATTACTATAATAACTTAGAGAATAATATAGAAAAGTATAATACTACTAGTCTAAGTACGCCTATAACGAAATAATCGAAGAAAAGTATATATTCTAAATAATAAAGGATATAGAATAATAGATCTAAGTATAGTATAAAGAACAGATTATAAAGACCTAGTTAGGAAAAGGATCGACTCTTAGGTAATAAGCGCTCCTAAAGAGTTCTATAATATAAATACTTAAGTATTAATAATAGTCTTCTATACGAAAATCAACGTTAACAGTTATAAGCTAGAAGCTATAATAGACTCTAGAGCGAGTAGGAACTTTGCCTCTAAGTTATTTATAAAGCGTTATAGACTTATAACCTAGCGTAAGAAGGAAGGATACGAACTAATCGTAGTTAACAGATTAGCCTTACCTAGCGTAGAGCGAGAAACAATACTACTACTACTCGCGATCTAATAGTACTATAAGGAGATTGTCTTAGATATTACTAATATAGCTAGTTATAATATCGTACTAGGTATACCTTAGTTAAGAAAGTATAACCTAGTAATCGACTAGAGGAAAAAAGTACTTAGGTTTAAGAAATACGATTACGTTATCGATATTTACTCTACGTAGTGATAGCGTTTATTAGTAGATAAGGTTAAGAGACAGCTAAATAATACGTAGTCCTAGCTAACTAGAACCTATACGATAGATAGACTAACTTAGATAGACACTTACGATAGTAAGGAGGTTAACTAAGTTACGAGATAGATTAGAAGTAACGTACTAATAAAGAATACGGCGTTAGAACCTATTATCTCTAAGAAGTATTAAAAATAGGTAAAACTCTTTAAAGAGGTAGAAGATCTAACTACTTTACCTAAATACTAAGGATAGGACTATAAAATCAACCTAATACTAGGAAAGGAGCCTCTATTTAAGCTACTATTTAAGAAATCTAAAAAAGAGCTCTAAGAGGAAGATAAATAGCTACGTACGATACTAGCTAAGAGCTAGATATATAAATCTAGGTTAAGCGCTAGAGTACCTATCTTCTCTATTCTAAAGCCTAATAGGAAACTACGTATAGTTATTAACTATCGTAGATTAAATAAGATTATAATTAAGAACCGATATCTACTACCGAATATCGAAGAACTTTAGGATAGACTTACTAGATTATACTAGTATACTAAGATCGATCTACGAGACGCGTTCTATACTATCTATATAGTAGAAGGCGAAGAATAGAAAATAGCGTTTAGGATACGCTATAGACTTTATAAATTCCTAGTTATACCTATAAGACTAACTAATACTCTAGCCTCCTACTAGGAGATAGTTAACGATATTCTACGAGATCTACTCGACGTATACGTTATCGTATATATAGACGATATCCTCGTCTATACTAAAGGATCTTAGGAGGAATATATTAAGAAAGTCTAGGACGTTTTCTAAAGACTTATTAACGTTAGATTCTAAACTACGCTAGAGAAATACGAATTCTATTAGAAGGAATGTTAAAAGTAGAGGGCGTTTGTAGATACTACACAATGTCAAGGAGGGTATAGCGTAGTAAAGAAGAATAGGGGATCAATCTTAAACTGACTTATATACATAGTATAGTAGCAATATGCTAGGAACCAAATACAAAGTTAATTAAGTTTGTTATCTAAGAAGAGAAGAGAGAGAAGCAAGATGTACCTCTTGCCAAGCCTCAGGTGGATGCCTTAGGTATCTAGAACTATGCTTAGAAGTCTATATCTAGACTGACTATCTGGGATACATTCTCAACACTCCTACTTATGCTATATAGTTAGATCTTTTAACAGATTATCTATAGCACTCAAATACTAGTCCTAATCTTAATTAGTTATCAAGTACTTACTTTTCAGACTAATAACTAGATAGCACTAACTGTTAATCTAACAAACTTTCTATACTACTATCTCCTACAAAAAGGCAAAAGAAATGCCTTCTATAAGATCTTCCTCCTCTCTTATATAGGAGTAGATTGTTTAGGACATAGACTATCTAGTAAGTTGCCCCTATCCTTTCTTGTAGCTAATTCTAATAGCTCCCCAGATTCCTTATAGCCTAGTCCCTTACTTAGTTATATTCTATATAGCTTCTTAGTTCCCTAATAGTCTTTAAGGTACACTATTCTTAGCTGTAGAGATCTTGTATTAAGCTAGGGAGCAGAGTGACTATACACTAGTAGAGGAGATAATAGCTACTATAGAGGAGGTCTTTAATATTAACTAGTACTTGGCCTCAGGAGGTGTCCAGTTCAGCTAGGTACTATATAGTGATATTGTAGTTAGTAACAGGTCTAATATTAGTAAGAGCATTTAGGACTTTGTAAAGTCTAACTAAGGAGGAGTCAAGTAACTAAAATCTTTCTTTTAGACTCCTCTTAGTTCAGCTCTAAGGCTTGGAGTTATCTTTTATATATCTCTTATACAAGGTAGAGCTACCTTACAAACTCCTAAAACTATAGTCTATTCTTTAGCTTAGTAAGACTATCTGCTACTATCTCTTTTATATTCATATATTCTATAGAGATAAGTCTATTCTACTAGAGCTTTCTTATAGTATTGTATAAGATATCAATGTGTTTAGACTTATTATAAACATATAAGTCCTTAACTAGAGTAAGGGTAGCTTAGTTATTACCTTTTAGCTAAATTAGCCTGATTCTAGTAACAGTTTCCTAGTTACTAAGGATCCTTAGTTAGTAAGAACATTCTCCTACTAACTCTAGGTATCCAAGCTCTCTTAAAAGAGCACTAAGGAACTATAACTATTTTGTATATACTCCTATAGCTATATATTTAGCTTCTATTATAGATGTAGCTATAGATTTCTACTTCTTACTTATCTAGGAGATTAGTATACTATAAAGGAAGAAGATATATCTAAGGATTAAGACTCTGTTAGTCTTGTCTATTATATAGTTAGAGTCTATATATCTAGTAAGGCAGCCTTAACTATTCCTTAAGTATCTTAGACTAAGGTCTAGGTTTGATCTCAAGTATCTAGTTAGCTTCTTTAGAGCCTTTATATATCCTACTATTAGATTACTAACATAGGAGCTTAATCTTCTAAGAGTAAATGAAATGTCTAGTCTTATAATAGTTGCAAGCTACATCTATGTTCTAATAATAGATTAGTACTCCTATTTGTTACACCTTTCATTATTTGGTCTAGTAGGCTTTAGACTTTCATAGCTGTCTATTAGTAAAAGAGTTAGTAATATAGTCTCTTAACCTATTCCTATCTTAGCTAGGTTCTCTTAGATATAGTACTTCTAGTTAAGTTTCAGCTAGCCTTGCTATCTATTTCTTATTAGTCTTATTCTAAGAATCTTGTCTAGTTCTCCAAGATCTTTGATCTTAAAGACCTTACTAAGTTAGTCTTTAAACTAGAGGACATCTTCTAGTCTCTCTATAGTAATAGGTATATTATTAACATAGATTAGGATTATTAGGTCTTTCCTTTTCTTATAGATTAGAAGACATAGGTCCACTTCTAATTATCTGAATCCTATTCCTTTTAGCTTTGATATATACAGCTAATTCTAGTCTCTTGTAGCTTACTTTAGCCTATAGAGACTCCTTAGAACTTGCAAGACTATACTAGTTAGTAGGTCAATACCTAGTAGTAGGATCATATAGATGTCCTTATGTAGGGTGCTCTCTATAAATACATTATTTACATCCACTTAGTACAGAACCAGGTCCTTCTTATAGACCACAGCTATAAATCCTCTCAGAGTATCCTACCTAACTATAGGGGCAAAAGTTTCTATATAGTCTACTCTATACTTTTAGGAGAACCCTCTTATAACTAGTCTTGCCTTGAACTTTTCAATAGCTCTACTAAGCTTTCTCTTAATATTAAAGACCTATCTTAAGGTAACTAGGTTAGCCCCTTTTAGTAGGACTACTACAGTCTAGGTATTGTTGCTTACAAGTATATCTAGCTCCTTCTAAATAGCTTCTTACTAGAGATAACCCTACTTAGGATCACTTACTACTTCCTTATAGTTCCTTAGGATTAGAACCTCCTATTTATACATTCCTACTTCTTTAGTAGCTAAGAATACAATCTCTTTAACTTCCTCTAAGAATTCTAGGTCCTATAGGATACCTAGGTTAATAGAGCTTATAGCTAAGAAGAAAGCCTAATACTCTAGGAGCATTTCCTTATCTAGCTAACTATTCTAATCTAGCTTAAGCCTAATTAGCTTCAGCTTCTAGTCAAATCTATCAAGTTCTTAGGATACTTTCCTCTTTCTAAGGGTTTGCCTTAAAGCTATCTACTCCTAATCTACCTCTATAGTTTCTTAGGTAGAATTCTTAGATTCTTTCTTAACTTTTTCTTAGTCTAGGAATTTTCTATACTCTCCTACATCTTCTAGTAGAGGTAGAAGTTATATAAAGAGTTTCTTTCCTTCCTAAACCTATACTAATAGCTAAGGAGGAGGAGGCTTCTACTAGCCTAGACTAGGAGCACCTAGGGTACTCCTACTAGCTTATAGAGTAGGCTAGCCAATAGTTCTTAGCCTTCTAATAGGTCTTCTTTCTAGAGCTAAACTAGGAAGATTCTTAATCTTAATATTTAAGTCCAATTCTCTACCTAGCTTATCTTTAAAGAAGATTGTATTAGTATACTACTTAATAGCCTTCATGTCTAGCTCCTAGAACTTCTATACCTTTGCTATATTGTTATAGTATCTAATAAACATAGTATCCTTTCCTCTATTTATTAGTTTATTACTCCTTGCCTACTAAGGCTATACTCTTATATCTATATATACTACAGCTCTATATCCCTATACCTTAAGGTAGGAGACTATTAGTTTAATCCTATCAAAAGCTTCATTAGGTAAGAGCTTGAATCCCTTAATATTAGGTCTATTTAGAAGCTTGTTCCTTATATACACCTATACTTCAAAGGCTTCTAGCTAAAACTTAATAGGTATCTTACTTTCTTCAAGTATTGCTCTAATAGAGGCCTCTAATGTTTGGATAGACCTCTTAACTACTCTATTCTAGAGTGAATTATAGGCCTTAGTTAGCTTAAGGGTAATTCTAAAGTCCTTCTCCTACTATTTGATCAAAGTAGTAATCTCTCTAGTATTGTTAGCCCTTATAGACTTAAGGAGTGCTACTAACTACCTTTCTGCCTTAATCCTCTAGTTCTAAAGAGTAGTTAGTGCATCTGATCTAGCCTTGAGTAGAAATGCCTATTTCTTTCTTAAGAAGTTATTAATAATCTCAAGCTACTATATAAAACCTTTTACTAATAATAGTAATAGTCTATAGATATCTACTAATACAAGGGCTAATCTTTTAGGTCTTCTTTTAATAGACTTGCCTAGGTGTTTCTTTATCTTGCCTATTATATAGATCCTATACTTATACTCTTCCTAGTTAGGAATTAGAATTCTTTCCTTTAGGTTAGTAACTTTATAAAGGTTTAAGAGTAACCCTCTTCTAAAGTATATAAATCTTCTATACTATAGCTCCTACTGTTTTAGATCCTTCTCTAATAGGGTAGTATAGGCATTATTAACCTCTATAGGATTATATAGTAAGTAATATAACTTTTCCTATAGGAGAGGTAATATCTTACTAATAAATAGAATACCTCTAACTAGCTTGGTCTTTACAACTATTTAGCTATCTAGGGAGGTAAGAGTGAAATCAGGCTTCTAGACTCTAAATTGCTTACTAAACTAATCCTATAATACAAGATTTACTCTAAGATTAGGAACAAATAGTACCCTATCAAGTAGAACTTCTCCTCCTAAGATTCCCTTTATCTATACTAGTCCAGAGTAGGTTACATAGAGGTATTCTCCTCCTACCTTGATCTACACTTTCTTTCTTAGTAGCTTTACTAATCTTTGGCCTCAATTGTAGAATAGGCCAACTCATCTTGGTTATTATCTTCTAATAGGAAATTATTATTACTTCTAGAACTAGAGTAAGTTCTAGAATCAGAACTAGAACTAGACTCCTAGGCTAAAAATCCTTTCTTTAGAAGCTTTCTAGACTTTTCTATCCTTTGAAGCTACTTGCCTATTTTCTAGATAACCTTCTTTAGCTTATTATATAATAATGACTTATAGATAGCTTTCTTGATATGTCTAGCATTCCTTAGTAAAGGGGATCTTCTAACCCTCTCTCTAAGGAATGATCCCTAAGGGTCCTTCTAGTTCTTAGTACTATTTCTCTACTAGGACAGTTTCTTAGTAGTAGGGAGGTTAGGACAATCCTTCAACTAGTGCTTCCCTTTCTTATAGAGCTAGTATATTAGTAGGGACTTTCCTTAGTAGAGCTGCCTAGAATAGAATACAGCTAGACCTATATCTATCTTATCTAGATTATCTCTTACCTCTTAGGACTTAAGCAGAAGGAGAATAGTATCTATATCTAAGGATAGTTAGGTTATAATAGCATCCTTAGCTGCTTAGTATAATATAGGTAAGGACTATAGGAGATGTTTCAGCCTTTTCTCTTAGCTCTAGTAGTAGGCTTCCTAAGGATTAATCTTAGTAATCCTCTTACCTAGGCCTCCAAGGTGTCTCTATACTTCCCTGATTATCTTATTAGGTAACATCCTAAATATAACAAACTGCTTAATCAGACCTATAGTATAGGACTTCAGGACTCTATTATACTTGTTCTAGAGAATCACCTACATCTTAGCTACTAGTATAGTAACATACTATGTCTCTAGCTCTATCTTATTATCTTTACTAATACTGTATCTAATACTAAACCTGCATACTATATTGTCTTTTAAGAAGTGTTGATTCTAAGTAACATATATCTAAAGACTAGTGTCCTACTAAACTATGCATAGGTTCCCTCTAACAATTAGTTAGCTAATTACCTAGAACTAGTCCTTTCCTTCTAGCTTGTCTATCTATAGCTTGAACTATCTCTTCTAGTTAGTTCTGTCTAGGATTGGAATCCTTTAGCTCTTCTTGTCCTCTTAGTCTATTATAGAAATAGGTAAATAGAATAAATAATTAGTAGAATACTTCAGACTAGCTAAGGATTCTAGAGAAGGGTAATTTCTTATAGTAGGGAGACTAGCTCTAAGGGACAGGGATTCCTCGTATTTAGGAAATTACTAAGACTCAGATCTTTCTCTCTTAGCAGAGTTTCTGTTACTAGGTAGTAGGAAGGCCAAGTAGCCTCTTCTAACTCTAGTAATACTAGGTGCAATAGTAGAGAACTAGGTAGGTATTAATAAAGTAGAAACATACTACTGTCTTATAGAGATCTTTACTAACTTGTATACTACTAGGTGCAAACTAGCTTCGTTAGTAATGTAGTTAGGGAAACTTCTAGGCCCTAAATGTTTTCTACAAACTATAAGGGATACAAGTAACCTATACTAACATAGGTTGCTCCTATTTAGTGCACAAACCCGGGCTTATAACCTGTTAAGAGTAGAGGGCGTTTATAGATGCTATATAATGTCAAGGAGGGTATAGCGTAGTAAAGAAGAATAGGGGATTAATCTTGAACTGACTTATACATACAGTGTAGTAGCAATATGCTAGGAACTAAATACAAAGTTAATTGAGTTTATTATCTAAGAAGAGAAGAGAGAGAAGCAAGATGTACCTCTTACTAAGCCTTAGGTAGATGCCTTAGGCATCTAGAACTATGCTTAGAAGTCTATATCTAGACTAACTATCTAGGATGTATTCTTAACAAGGAAGTCAAATTTCTTAGGTTTATAATTAACCTCGAAGGAATTAAGATCGACCTAGTAAAGATCGAATTAATTAAGATATAGCTAGAGCCTAAATACGTTAAAGACGTATAAGTATTTCTAGGACTCGCTAACTATAATAGGAAGTTTATCGAAGACTATTCTAAGATTAGTACTAACCTATCTAACCTTATAAAGAAGGAGATATAGTAGCGATAAGAAGAAAACTATTAAAACTATTAAAAGGCCTTTAAGAAGCTAAAGTAGCTTTACTATAAAGTACTAGTATTACGACTCTTCGACTCTAAGAAGCTAGAGCGAATCGAGATAGACGTATTAGATATAGCTATAGAAGCGTACTATATATAAGAGTACGATAGGAAATAGTACCTAGTAGCTTATTACTTATAGAAAATAACTCCTATAGAATAAAACTATAATATATACGATAAGGAACTACTTATAATTATTATAGCCTTATAATACTAGAGGATCTACGTAGAAAGAGTACTAGGACTTACGATTCTTTCTAATTATAAGAATCTAACCTACTTTACTACGACTAAAGTACTAACCTAAAGATAGGCCTACTAGTTAGAGCTACTAGGATAATATAAGTTCGAAATCTACTATACTCTAGGTAAGAACAATAGTAGAGTAGACGCCTTAAGTCGAAAAAGCGACTATATAGAAGGAAAGGAACCTATATAATAACGAGTACTTAAGGCAAATAAAGATAGAAGCCTTAGCGCGAATACGATAGAATTTAACTATATAGTACGTATCCTTTAGAATAAAGAGAAACAATTCCTAATTATATAGAGGAAATACTAAGTTCCTAAGGACTAAGAAGATAAGTATATTTACTAGAATTACGATAATCTAATATATAGATACTCTAGAGTAACTAAGATAATAGAACTAGTCTAACGAAGTTTTAGTTTTCTATAAATACGATAGCGTATTATTAAATATATTAAACGCTACGAGTAATATTAAAGAAACAAAGTAGAACGATATACGAAATATAGACACTTATAGTTTAGAACTCTACTATAATAACTATAGGACGAGGTTACGATAGACTTTATTATAAAACTCCTACTCTTAAAGGATTAGGCAATATAAGCTAGTTACGATATAATTATAGTTATAGTCGATAGGCTCTCGAAATACGTATACTTTATTCCTTATAGTAAAACCTATACTATAGAGTAACTTAGATACCTTATTATAGATCGACTTATTCGATACTATAGATTCCTAAAAGTGTTTATTATAGATAGAGACAAGCTCTTTATATTAAACTACTAGAAGACCTTAGTTAGAATACTTAGAATCAAGTATAAGCTGTCTACTATATATTACCTATAGACTAATAGGCAGATAGAGAGAGTAAATTAGACGCTAGAGTAATATCTTAGGTACTATATTAACTATACGTAGGATAATTAGGTATTACTACTACCTATAGCGTAAATTACTATTAATAACTATATATTAGAGACTATAAGAGTTACGCTGTTCTTCGCGAACTATAGAAAGAATCCTAACTTGTTTAGACTATAGAGTAACTACTCTTAGGTAGAACGCGTAATAGTACTTTTAGAAGATATAAAAAACTTTACTACGAGCTAGAAAATTAGATTTAGGATTTCTAGTAATTACTAACGAAATCCTAAAACAAGAAATCGAAAATAGTACCTTAGCTAAAGAAAAGGGATAAGGTCTATCTTCTTATAAAAAACCTAAAGATAAGAAGAAAAACTAGGAAACTAGATTAAGTTAAAGTCGGACTATTTCTAATTAAAGATATTAGAGGACTAGTTAACTACTAACTCGTATTACCTAAGGACGTAAAGATCTACCTAGTGTTCTATATCTCGTTATTAGAACTAGCCGACCTTAAAATATCTTACTAAAAAACATTTTACTTCTAACCTAAAGAAACTAACGAATTCGAAGTCGAGAAGATCCTAGACTAGAAAGGTTAGAAATACCTAGTTAAATAGAAAAGATACTATAACTTAGAAAATACCTAGGAACTAACAAGGAACCTTACGAATTACTAATAGCTTCTAAAAGTATTCTACTAAGAATAACGCTAGTAGGATCTATCGTATTATTAATAAAATTAATTAAGGACTAGACTATAGGAGATAACGTAGTACTAACACCTACTATAGGATAATTAATATCCTTATCCTCTACGAATTCTCTAGACTCCTCTATCTTAGACTAAAGATAGAGAGCCTTCTTCTTTATACGCTTCTCTACCTACTTTAGGATTCTCTTATTCTATATTAACTAGGAAAGGATAGATATAAGCTCTTCCTTATCCTACTCTATCTTCTTTTAATATTCCTCTCGAGTCTAATTAAGAGACTCCTAGGAGAGATTTACGTACTTCTAACCCTACTTAATATATTTAGTATAACGAAGATAATTCTTCGAAGAAAAGGAAGCTATCTTTATACTACGAGAAATAAGTAACCTAAACCTTATAACCTTAGAGCTTTAGGACGAAGCTAAGCTAGAAAGGAGATAGTATTATAGTTTAATAGCGTAGCTATTAGAACCTCTACGATTATTAGATAACGAGCCTTGTCTATAAGAAGGCTACTTACCTATAATAGAGTAATTAGGAAAACATAGTAGCTAGTAGGCACTAATAGATAGCTATAGTATATATATATCTAATTACTCCTTAGTAATACTAAGGTAACTATTAGTTACTACGAGTAACTATTAATTACGACTCTATAGAGTAATCTTAAAAGATATAGGAATCTCCTTTATATATAGATATAATAAGTAGTCTCCTAGATAGTTATCGTATATAACTTACTATTCTATCTTACTAATTAGAATCCTAAGAATCCCTTCTTCGTTATACTTCTAACTAGACCGCTCTGCTTAGCTCTAACCTAATCGAGCTAAGTACCTACTTAGTAAGATCTTAAGGTATTACTCGTTAATACCTTAATAGTTTCTAAGATAGTAATATTTACTCTACTTAATTAATTTAATATCCTATAGTTCTAGTATAGGCTCTTAGTCCTAGGACTACTAGTTTAAGCTCGTTACTACTATCTAACCTACGTATTATAAGACTATTACTCTCTAAATAGGTCTTATTATATAATAGCTACTCTTATACCTACCTAGGAGGTTAGTATTAGAGTAGTTATTATCTATTACTATCTATCTCTATAATATATTTATAGCCTTCCTAACTATCTTATTCTTTCTATAGTAGGTATCTAGGTAGTACCTATAGCTAGCTTTAGTAGAGGTTACTTTCTAATCTCTCCTTACCTTTCTTACTATCTTAATAGCTATAGTATATTCCTAGAGCTATACTACTCTTATATATTAGGATAGCTTAGTATTTAGGACTATCTTCTTTATAACTCTCTAGAGTATCTCTTAGAGAGATTTAGCTACCTAGTCTAGATCCTAGTTAGTTTCTAGTAGAAGTAGTTCTAGATATTCTATCTCTTATAGAGCTTTCTCCTTTACTACTTTCTAGTCTACTTTAGCCTATTATAGTCTTAGGCCTCTTTCTTTCTAAGAGAGCTACTATATCTAAATAACTATAAGGATAGAGATATAGTTAGAGCTAAATATATTCTCTAGGAGGGTCTAGTAGCTTTATACTCTCTATTAGAGAGACTAGCTAGCTAATATAAGGTCTAGAGTCTAGTAACTAGAGTTATACCTCTCCTAGATAATAGTATCTAGTTCTAGGAGTAGCTAGAGGTCTACCTAGGAGGCTATTTAGATTAGATAGTTAGCTATAATATATTAGAATACTACTAGGTTTCTCTCCTATTAAGAGTAGTAAAGGTTAAAGTCTCCTATAACTATAGCCTCTCTCTAGGTCTCTATATCCTTCTAGGTAGCTACCTCTAGCTAGAGGAGTACTCTAGGTTATATATATAATAGTAGGCCTAATAGGTTATAGTAGTTATAGATAGTAATATATCTACTCTATATCCTAATAGTAATAGATACTATATCTCCTAACTAGCTATACTCTAGGTCCTATTAGGAGAAGTCTAGTTTATCTAAAATAAGATATACTACTCTTAAGTATCCTATCTTTAAAAGGACTAGGTAGTACTCCTTTCTTATCTTTATCTTTCTATTAGCTAGGTTAATCTATAGCTTTTAGATTACTATAACTTATATAGTTTTTAGGTCTATATCCTATAAGAGAAGAGCCTATATAGTAGGTATATAGTTAATATTATATTAGTAGATCTAGAGGTTATATCTATTTATTAGATATATCTTCTTATATATCTATTTAGTCCTATCCTTTATTTTCCTTTAAGGTTCCTACTATCCTCTTTACTTAGAAGTATATAGATATTTTATTTACCTATTTTCTCTCTTCTATTATAGTAGAGATACTTCTACTTAGCTTCTCTAGAGGCTTATTTATCCTAGCCTAGCTATTTAGTAAAGCTCTCTCTTCGTTCTATAGCTAGGTAGGTATAGCTTAGTATTTTCTCTTCTTATTAGAGATAATAGTAAAGCTCTCCTTATCTTATATAAAAGTAGCCTAGGTTTGTCTATTCCTAAAGAAGTCTAAGAAGACTTATACCTTTACTAGAGCTACCTATTTATACTTATAGAGTCTTAACTAAGCTAGGTAGTTACCTTTATAGTTACTATACTTCTTATTATAGGATTTATAGTCTATTATCTTATAGGCTCCTAAGTATACTCTATACTTGTCCTAGTCCTCTCTATAGTATATTATAATATATTTAAACTTCTAGTACTCAAGGTACTAGATTACTCTCTACTATAGGTAGTAGGCCTTTATACTATAGAAGTTAGCTTCTATAGAGAAGCCTATCTTAACTACTTCTCTTACTATCTATTCCTTCTAGAATCTAAGGATTATTATAGAGTGTCTCTAGTTCTCTCTTACTTTAGAGCTCTTTATCTATATTACCTAGATAATCTTAATATATAGGATCTAGTATATATTTTCCTTCTTAAAAGTTCTAAGGTATAAGCTATCCTCTATATCCTAGTTTACTCTAATCCTATAGACTAGTACTCTATAGAGGTGTCTAACTATCTAGGCCTATAGCTAGGCTACCTAAATCTATTCCTAATTTTCTTCTAGCCTATATTTCTTCTACTCTCTCTATAAGAGAACTTTAATATCCCTATTAGGTAGCTTCTAGATTACTATTATATTATAGCTCTTATTAAAAGTGGAGAGCGTTTATAGATACTATATAATATTAAGGAGGGTATAGCGTAGTAAAGAAGAATAGGGGATCAATCTTAAACTAACTTATATATATAGTATAGTAGTAATATACTAGGAACCAAATACAAAGTTAATTGAGTTAGTTATCTAAGAAGAGAAGAGAGAGAAGCAAGATATACCTCTTGCCAAGCCTCAGGTGGATGCCTTAGGCATCTAGAACTATGCTCAGAAGTCTATATCTAGACTAACTATCTAGGATACATTCTTAATACTCCTACTTATACTATATAGTTAGATCTTTTAACAGATTATCTATAGTACTCAAATACTAGTCCTAATCTTGATTAGTTATCAAGTACTTACTTTTCAGACTAATAACTAGACAGTACTAACTATTAATCTAACAAACTTTCTATACTACTATCTCCTACAAAAAGGTAAAAGAAATGCCTTCTATAAGATCTTCCTCCTCTCTTATATAGGAGTAGATTATTCAGGACATAGACTATCTAGTAAGTTGCCCCTATCCTTTCTTATAGCTAATTCTAATAGCTCCCTAGATTCCTTATAGCCTAGTCCCTTACTTAGTCATATTCTATATAGCTTCTTAGTTCCCTAATAGTCTTTAGGGTACACTATTCTTAGCTATAGGGATCTTATATCAAGCTAGAGAGTAGAGTAACTATATACTAGTAGAGGAGATAATAGCTGCTATAGAGGAGGTCTTTAATATTAACTAGTACTTAGCCTTAGGAAGTGTCTAGTTCAGCTAGGTACTATATAGTAATATTATAGTTAGTAACAGGTCTAACATTAGTAAGGGCATTTAGGACTTTGTAAAGTCTAACTAAGGAGGAGTCAAGTAACTAAAATCTTTCTTTTAGACTCCTCTTAGTTTAGCTCCAAGGCTTGGAGTTATCTTTTATATATCTCTTATATAAGGTAGAGCTACCTTACAAACTCCTGAAACTATAGTCTATTCTTTAGCTTAGTAAGACTATCTACTACTATCTCTTTTATATTTATATATTCTATAGAGATAAGTCTGTTCTACTAGAGCTTTCTTATAGTATTATATAAGATATTAATATGTTTAGACTTGTTATAAACATATAAGTCCTTAACTAGAGTAAGGGCAGCTTAGTTATTACCTTTTAGCTAAATTAGCCTAATTCTAGTAATAGTTTCCTAGTTACTAAGGATCCTTAGTTAGTAAGAACATTCTCCTACTAACTCTAGGTATCCAAGCTCTCTTAAAAGAGTACTAAGGAACTATAACTGTTTTATATATACTCCTATAGCTATATATTTAGCTTCTATTATAGATATAGCTACAGATTTCTACTTCTTACTTATCTAGGAGATTAGTATACTATAAAGGAAGAAGATATATCCAAGGATTGAGACTCTATTAGTCTTATCTATTACATAGTTAGAGTCTATATATCTAGTAAGGCAGCCTTAACTATTCCTTAAGTATCTTAGACCAAGGTCTAGGTTTAATCTCAGGTATCTAGTTAGCTTCTTTAGAGCCTTCATATGTCCTACTATTAGATTACTAACATAGGAGCTCAATCTTCTAAGGGCAAATGAAATGTCTAGTCTTATAACAGTTACAAGCTATATCTATGTTCTAATAATAGATTAGTACTCCTATTTATTATACCTTTTATTATTTAGTCTAGTAGGCTTTAGACTTTTATAGCTGTCTATTAGTAAAAGAGTTAGTAATATAGTCTCTTAACCTATTCCTATCTTAGCTAGGTTCTCTTAGATATAGTGCTTCTAGTCAAGTTTCAGCTAGCCTTACTATCTGTTTCTTGTTAGTCTCATTCTAAGAATCTTGTCTAGTTCTCTAAGATCTTTGATCTTAAAGACCTTACTAAGTTAGTCTTTAAACTAGAGGACATCTTCTAGTCTCTCTATAGTAATAGGTATGTTATTAACATAGATTAGGATTATTAGGTCTTTCCTTTTCTTATAGATTAGAAGACATAGGTCTACTTCTAATTATCTGAATCCTATTCCTTTCAGCTTTAATATATATAGCTGATTCTAGTCTCTTATAGCTTGCTTTAGCCTATAGAGACTCCTTAGAACTTATAAGACTATACTAGTTAGTAGGTTAATACCTAGTAGTGGGATTATATAGATGTCCTTATATAGGGTACTCTCTATAAATATATTATTCATATCTATTTAGTGCAGAACTAGGTCCTTCTTATAGACTATAGCTATGAATCCTCTTAGAGTATCCTACCTAACTATAGGGGCAAAAGTTTCTATATAGTCTACTCTATACTTTTAAAAGAACCCTCTTATAACTAGTCTTACCTTGAACTTTTCAATAGCTCTACTAAGCTTTCTCTTAATATTAAAGACCTATCTTAAGGTGACTAGGTTAGCCCCTTTTAGTAGGACCACTATAGTCTAGGTGTTGTTACTTACAAGTATATCTAGCTCCTTCTAAATAGCTTCTTACTAGAGATAACCCTACTTAGGATTACTTACTATTTCCTTATAGTTTCTTAGGATTAGAACCTCCTATTTATATATTCCTACTTCTTTAGTAGCTAAGAATGCAATCTCTTTAACTTCCTTTAAGAATTCTAGGTCCTATAGGATACCTAGGTCAATAGAGCTTATAGCTAAGAAGAAAGCCTAATACTCTAAAAGCATTTCCTTATCTAGCTAACTATTCTAATCTAGCTTAAGCCTAATTAGCTTCAGCTTCTAGTTAAATCTATCAAGTTCTTAGGATACTTTCCTTTTTCTAAGAGTTTACTTTAAGGCTATCTACTCCTAATCTACCTCTATAGTTTCTTAGGTAGAATTCTTAGATTCTTTCTTAACTTTCTCTTAGTCTAGGAATTTTCTATACTCTCCTATATCTTCTAGTAGAGGTAGAAGTTATATAAAGAGTTTCTTTCCTTCCTAAACCTATACTAATAGCTAAGGGAGAGGAGGCTTCTACTAGCCTAGACTAGGAGCACCTAGGGTACTCCTACTAGCTTATAGAGTAGGCTAGCTAATAGTTCTTAGCCTTCTAACAGGTCTTCTTTCTAGAGCTAAACTAGGGAGATTCTTAATCTTAATATTCAAGTCCAATTCTCTACCTAGCTTATCTTTAAAGAAGATTGTATTAGTATACTACTTAACAGCCTTCATGTCTAGCTCCTAGAACTTCTATACCTTTACTATATTGTTATAGTATCTAATAAACATAGTATCCTTTCCTCTATTTATTAGTTTATTACTCCTTGCCTACTAAGGCTATACTCTTATATCTATATATACTACAGCTCTATATCCCTATACCTTAAGGTAGGAGACTATTAGTTTGATCCTATTAAAAGCTTTATTAGGTAAGAGCTTAAATCCCTTAATATCAGGTCTATTTAGAAGCTTATTCCTTATATATACCTATACTTCAAGGGCTTCTAGCTAAAACTTAATAGGTATCTTACTTTCTTTAAGTATTGCTCTAATAGAGGCCTCTAATATTTAGATAGACCTCTTAACTACTCTATTCTAGAGTGAATTATAGGCCTTAGTTAGCTTAAGGGTAATTCTAAAGTCCTTCTCCTACTGTTTAATTAAAGTAGTAATCTCTCTAGTATTATTAGCCCTTATAGACTTAAGGAGTACTACTAACTACCTTTCTGCCTTAATCCTCTAGTTCTAAAGAGCAGTTAGTATATCTAATCTAGCCTTGAGTAGAAATACCTATTTCTTTCTTAAGAAGTTGTTAACAATCTCAAGCTACTATATAAAACCTTTTACTAATAATAGTAATAGTCTATAGATATCTACTAATATAAGGGCTAGTCTTTCAGGTCTTCTCTTAATAGACTTACCTAGGTGTTTCTTTATCTTGCCTATTATACAGATCCTATACTTATACTCTTCCTAGTTAGGGATTAGAATTCTTTCCTTTAGGTTAGTAACTTTGTAAAGGTTTAAGAGTAACCCTCTTCTAAAGTATGTAAATCTTCTATACTATAGCTCCTACTATTTCAGATCCTTCTCTAATAGGGTAGTATAGGCATTATTAACCTCTACAGGATTATATAGTAAGTAATATAACTTTTCCTATAGGAGAGGTAATATCTTACTAATAAATAGAACACCTCTAACTAGCTTAGTCTTTATAACTATTTAGCTATCTAGGGAGGTGAGAGTAAAATCAGGCTTCTAGACTCTAAATTACTTACTAAACTAATCCTATAACATAAGATTTACTTCAAGATTAGGAACAAACAGTACCCTATTAAGTAGAACTTCTCCTCCTAAGATTCCCTTTATCTATACTAGTCTAGAGTAGGTTATATAGAGGTATCCTCCTCCTACCTTAATCTATACTTTCTTCCTTAGTAGCTTTACTAATCTAAAGAAGGATAGTTAGTCAGTTATATAGGATAAGGTATAGGAATCTAAGAGCTATTCTTAGGGTAACAACTTACCTTTAGCCTCAATTATAGAATAGGCTAACTTATCTTAGTTATTATCTTCTAATAAGGAATTATTATTACTTCTAGAACTAGAGTAAGTTCTAGAATCAGAACTAGAACTAGACTCCTAGGCTGAAAATCCTTTCTTTAGAAGCTTTCTAGACTTTTCTATCCTTTAAAGCTACTTACCTATTTTCTAAACAACCTTCTTTAGCTTATTATATAATAATGACTTATAGACAGCTTTCTTAATATATCTAGCATTCCTTAGTAAAGAGGATCTTCTAACCCTCCCTCTAAGGAATAATCCCTAAGGGTTCTTCTAGTTCTTAGTACTGTTTCTCTACTAGGACAGTTTCTTAGTAGTAGGGAGGTTAGGACAATCCTTTAACTAATACTTCCCTTTCTTATAGAGCTAGTATATTAGTAGGGACTTTCCTTAGTAGGGCTGCCTAGAATAGAATATAGCTAGACCTATGTCTATCTTGTCTAGATTGTCTCTTACCTCTTAGGACTTAAGTAGAAGGAGAATAGTATCTATATCTAAGGATAGTTAGGTTATAATAGCATCCTTAGCTACTTAGTATAATATAGGTAGGGACTATAGGAGATGTTTCAGCCTTTTCTCTTAGCTCTAGTAGTAGGCTTCCTAAGGATCAATCTTAGTAATCCTCTTACCTAGGCCTCTAAGGTGTCTCTATACTTCCCTGATTATCTTATTAGGTAACATCCTAAATATAACAAACTACTTAATCAGACCTATAGTATAGGACTTCAGGACTCTATTATACTTGTTCTAGAGAATTACTTACATCTTAGCTGCTAGTATAGTAACACACTATGTCTCTAGCTCTATCTTATTATCTTTACTAATACTATATCTAATACTAAACCTGTATACTATATTGTCTTTTAAGAAGTGTTGATTCTAAGTAACATATATCTAAAGACTAGTGTCCTACTAAACTGTGCATAGGTTCCCTCTAACAATTAGTTAGCTAATTACCTAGAACTAGTCCTTTCCTTCTAGCTTGTCTATCTATAGCTTAAACTATCTCTTCTAGTTAGTTCTGTCTAGGATTAGAATCCTTTAGCTCTTCTTGTCCTCTTAGTCTATTATAGAAATAGGTAAATAGAATAAATAATTAGTAGAATACTTCAGACTAGCTAAGGATTCTAGAGAAGAGTAATTTCTTATAGTAGGGAGACTAGCTCTAAGGGATAGGGATTCCTCGTATTTAGGAAATTACTAAGACTCAGATCTTTCTCTCTTAGCAGAGTTTCTGTTACTAGGTAGTAGGAAGGCCAAGTAGCCTCTTCTAACTCTAGTGATACTAGGTGTAATAGTAGAGAACTAGGCAGGTATTAATAAAGCAGAAACATACTACTGTCTTATAGAGATCTTTACTAACTTATATACTACTAGGTACAAACTAGCTTCGTTAGTAATATAGTTAGAGAAACTTCTAGGCCCTAAATGTTTTCTATAAACTATAAGGGATATAAGTAACCTGTACTAATATAGGTTGCTCCTATTTAGTGTATAAACCTAGGCTTATAACCTATTAAAAGTAGAGGGCGTTTGTAGATGCCACATAATATCAAGGAGGGTATAGCGTAGTAAAGAAGAATAGGGGATTAATCTTGAACTAACTTATACACATAGTATAGTAGCAATATGCTAGGAACTAAATACAAAGTTGATTAAGTTAGTTATCTAAGAAGAGAAGAGAGAGAAGCAAGATGTACCTCTTGCCAAGCCTCAGGTAGATGCCTTAGGCATCTAGAACCATGCTTAGAAGTCTATATCTAGACTGACTATCTAGGATATATTCTTAACAGCTCTTAAGCTTTTCTCTAATTTCCTTTCTACTTAGTCTCTTTACTTTATCTCTCTCTTACTAGCTTCCTATCTTAATCTAGATAGCTACTATTATCTAAGGTATTAATCTTAGTCTTAGTAGTATAAGCTAAATTTAGGCTATCTTTTAGGCCTAGGACTATAGTACTCTATAGCTATTCTATTATTTTTAGATAGTCTTCTAGATATTCTAGAGAGTAGAGGAGATAGAGTAGGCATATACCTAATAGAAGAGAGCCTACTAGGCCCTCTAGAGAGGAGAGAGGAGAGAGGATTAGCCTAGGCCTTAGAGGAGGTCTAGAGCTTTTTAGATATTTACTATAAAGGTAGTTAGGTTCTTTATTAGCTATTAGCTTATAGTATTAGTCTCTAGGTATTATTAGAGGCCCTTAGAGCTAGTTAGAGGTTCTCTAGGCCTCTACTTCTACTCTTAGGTCTAGAGAGTACTAGTCTCCTTTCTCTGATTCTTACTTTAGCCTATATATTCTACTACCTTTTAGGATATATAGTAGCGTATTAGGAGGCCCTTAGGCCTCCTATAGGATACTCCTCGCGTAGTAGAGGTATTTTAAGAAAGATAATAACTCTACTAGGTATTAATATTATCTAAATAGATAGAATCTAAGCTCTTATAATATACTTCTATATAAGACAATTAGAGCGTTAAAATAGCGACTACTCGCTACGTAATAGTCGTTTGAAGTTAGCTACTTAATTATAAAGTATTACTAAGACGTAGACTTCTATAGCGATACTATAAGTATCTAAGATATTAATTAGGCTTAGTAAGATATATATCTTACTCTTTCTTCTTCTTTTCTTAGATAACTAACTTAATTAACTTTATATTTAGTTCCTAGTATATTACTATTATATTATATATATAAGATAGTCTAAGATTAATCCTTTATTCTTCTTTACTATACTATACTCTTCTTAATATTATATAGCCTCTAACGCTCTCTACTTTCTAATAAAGAGTATTATATAGTAAAGAAGAATAGAGAATTAATCCTAAACTATCTTATATATATAGTATAGTAGTAATATACTAGAAACTAATATAAAGTTAATTAAGTTAGTTATCTAGAAAGAAAAAAAAGAAGTAAGATATATATCTTACTAAGCCTTAGATAGATATCTTAGATATCTAGAACTATACCTAAATATCTATATCTAGCTTAACTATCTAGGATATATTCTTAATAATTAGTATTATTAATTTAGCTATTTATAGAGATAGTAGAGAGAAATTAGTCTATCTATAGCTTTATTTACTATCTAAGAAGAAATAGACTAGATTATTTAAGAGTAGTAAAGCTAGTTTACTTATTCTAGAACCTAAGAATCTAGATTAAGAACTAAGAACTATAAGAGAAGGTAGAGAAGATAGAGGTATTAGAGATATAAGATTAGTAAAAGAATCCTAGAGTAGATAATTAGTTACGAGATATAACTATTCCTATAGATAAATAAGTTTAGTATAGAGTAGTATAGTACGTATTATAGTATATAATATTTTGTAATTTATTTATAGAACGTACTAACTTATATTACTACCTATAGTAGATATCGCGACTATAATATTACTTTTATTATCGCCTTAACCTTATATAATACGCTATAACGTAGGCTAATAGGGTTTGAGTTATACGTTTCACGAGATAGACATTTATAGAAAAGCCGTTTAGCTTTATTTCAAAATAGGTATCTCTTCGAAGATATAACAAAAATCTAACGAAACGCTCAATCGCCTAACCGTAGCTTTCGTGCCACTTCGCTATCATACAATTATGATCTGTCGTAGCAGAATCATGCTAGAGAGCAAGCTCTAGCATGCTTGACTCAGGATCTCATGCATGACTCTTACTCGAGGCAGGTAAGAATCGTCCTTTGGTAATCGTGACAAGCTCGTCCACAAATGTCGTTTCAGGCTTGGCTGTGCCTACAGCGGTCCTTAGACCCATGGGTAGTTGCGTATCGTCCTTTCCGTCTTGCGAGAACTCATTCTTACTGTCTGTCTTGACAACAGTCTCGCTGTTAACAAGTATGCCACCCCAGTCGCCGGTCCTGACCCGATCACTACTTCGAGAGGAGCCTGAAAAGTGATGCGGCCGATCGACCAGCTCGTGAACAGAAGAATCCTCATCGGTGTGATCAGCAGCGCTACTGCCCCGCGAAGGCGGCGTCTTTCCCGGCCCAATTGGCATCGACTTTCTTCTCATCTGTTTGAGCGGTCTCACCGGACTAGAAGTCAAAGCGATGGAGAGCTTGCCGCGACGCCTATTCCTGTCGGGCTTCGATATCTTCCGAGCAAATAGCGGACTGAATGCAGCATGTATGTCTTTTGTCAATATTGCATGATCCGGTGAGCCGCAATAACAACGTTGACGGGTATCGAAGAAAGTTCGTGGAATACGAGAGACACTCTCCGACCGGTCGATCGATGCGTGCATGTCACCAATGCACGTGAAAGCGTAGAGTGTGGTCAGAGTCGATCGATTCCGAAGCCTTTGAGAATAGTGTGCCTGAAGCGGCTTCGCCCAGAATCTGGCCTCGTTCTTCCACTCCGGCGGGAATTGCAACGTGAGCGCGATGATCGCTTGCTTGATCATCACCGCAAACTGCTGTTCTTGAGGGGTTCGATCTTCGAACCGACCCTCTCCGCTCTCGCAGAAATGTATACACTGCTGCACTCGAAAGCCGTCCATTTTCTCCAGGAAAGAGGCTTGCCACTGTAGAGGCTTACTAGTCAGTAGTGGCACATCCGGCAGCTGGTCTTGATTCTCTTTCCGCACTGCAATATCGAAACCTTTGCCATTTGGTTTAGGAATCATAGCAAAAAATGCCAAGTACGTCCCAGGCTTCTCCGTGTTCATCAGGCTTTCGACGTAGCGCCGCAGATCATGCAGATGTGCCTCTAGGGTTCGTTGCGGTATCTGCATTGCTTGTGCAATACTTCTGCTCACTTGCTGACGTCCAGCAAACCGAAACCCAGAATTCAACAGCTTGTCGGTCTCGTCCTGAGTGAGCTCGCGGGTAATGAACATGATCTGACCTTTACCAAAGAGGCTGAGGCGCAGTGCAGCTTCAACCTCAGCCATTGTCCTTTCCTCCGAGATCGTGCTCCGTTTTTCTTTGGCTTCGACGCGCAAAGTACCGGTTTCGATGACTTTGTCGTAGAGCACCCCAAGATGTTCGAGTGGTAGGTGTATGGACAATGCGAGGGAGGCTGCGGCCGTGCAGAAGCGCTCCCGAAAGATGAGCTCGTAATTGCTGTACGTCTCAGCATCGTAGACAGCGCTGCATTGCGAGCTGGTTGCCTTGGACTCGGCTGTCGTACTCTCCTTCTCAGCTGCGAGGTGGCTCTTCATGCGCGGCACAAGCTCGCTTACGCCAGCCCAATTGTGTGTCACGCGGAAGATCCACTGGAACACGGGGTGTGCAGTGTCAAAGTCTTCGTCGAATGTTCGATGATGATACTTGTCAGTGATCTCCCTCGCAGGTAACACTCCTTCGGTGGTGACCAATATCTTTCCGTCAGGGTCAAACATCGCGCAAGCTAGCATGACCTTTTGAGACCTGCTCCTGAGCAAACGATTGCGCGCACGCGTGACGAACAGGACTCCCATAATCATGATGGCGGCAGCACCGCAGATGACGCCAGCAACGATGACTTGTGTGTCACGAGACTTGATGTCAGATGGCCCGTTGCTATGCAAATATTCGTATCTGCAGCTCGTGGAGGCCGTGAAGTGCATCGCAGATACACCCCCAGCCAATGCCAGTGCGCAAGAGACTCTTTTCCACCAAGAGCTGATCCATTTCTCCCGCAAGTTGTAGAATAGTGCAAGGACTGTTAGGCAGTCGCCAATCGAGATGACAATGGATGCCGCCAGGAAACGAGTACTGTAATTCAACTTGTAGTTGGCCACACCAAAATTGCCGAGATAGTGCATGCCGACGATGCTTAAGCCTGCGAAAATTCCAGTGAGCACGAGTGCGGTCCAGTGCACGAAAGTTTGCTTCGCAGGTAGCTCTGCAGCAGAGAAAGCGATGGTCAGGCCAATGATCGGCAGAAACACAGAGAGTACTGTGTAGCCTGAGTTATAGACCAGCTGATACTCAGGATCTCCACGTCCGAGTATGATGGCGCGGTTGCCGATGAAGTGCATGCACCAGATACCAACCAATCCAAAGGATGTGGCGCATGCCACTGTCTCGGCCCTGCACAACACATCAGCGCCTCAGTTATTGCTGTGATCAGCGAAGCGTAAGTGGACATACCAGCTTCGAAGGTTCCCTAAAGCTGTACCTCGTCGATGAAGTATCTCGATAGTCAATAGACATCCGGTCAAGCTTGCGAAGAAAGATGCTGCCACAATCCCTGGGTCGAAGGTGCTGGGCACCGAATCACCTGCACTGTAACTCGACATTGCTGCTCATATGGATTCGCCCAATCTAGACTGTAGCCTCATTCATGCCGTTGCTGTAAGCTGTATTCAGCGTGCCGTGGTCTCAGTCCCGCAGAGTGCCCGAGCGCTGTGGACTGACCTTCCCCGTGTGTCCCTCGTCGCCGATGATTGAAGTCCGTGTTCACGGCCAGCGAAAAAGCTCTCCGAGTTAATCAAGCGCTGGAGGTCCTTCGCTCGTACCACCTAACAACAGCGCGTCGATCGAAATGTCCAGAAATTTGATGTAGAGTTGATGAAAATTCGCTTCGGGAATCAGCAATGCATTCTTCTACAATGTTGGGACGAGTCGACAATCGGGGTAAATCGAGAGATGCCAAAATCTGGAGTATAGCAGGTCAAAAAGCGGAGTCGGCACGATCGCCGAGGATGAGTGCGAATGACCTTCTGCTCAGATAAGCTGCACGACGAAACACATGTAGGAGCAAGGTAACAGTTAGTCTTCCCAGGATGTATGGTTGGTACGGACCAGAGTCCTGCTTGCAAGGGAACGAAAGATGGCTCGACGACGTCAAGGATACCGCAAGTCCACGGGAAGTTGCATGTTTTGTCCGCGAGCTCTTGTCAATGCAAGGCATGCCCAGCATCAAGACGGCAAGAGAGATCATGCCCAGTCAACGGCAGGTGCAAGCCGTGAGTTCCGGATTTCAGAGTGATTGGGAGCAAACAGTGGTGACGAAAGTTCAACTGCGGTGTGCAGCGTCAGCCATGACCGAAGTGTCGTGTGCCGCCAGAAGTCGGCCACCGAGAGATTGGGAAGTGTGGCGTTCGTTGGCCCTCGTCGGATCGCTCGCTGTCTAGATGCAGGCGCAACACCACCGGATGGATTCTGGCCAGCTGCAGGATGGTGCATCGAGTCCCGTTTCGAGGCGTTGCTGATTGGCTAGTAGTTTTCGAGCCACAGGCTAAGCGACTCCTGCGAGTGCTCAGAACGGCAGCACAGCAATCACAAAACAGATGTCAAGAACCGAGGACCCTGTACAACATCTGCACAAATCGCTGCGCAGGTTGCGTGCACTACCAGACCGGAGAAGCATTACTAGGCGTAGGCCTGATCGTCGAGCAGTGCTCGGTTTCGACAACAAAGACATTGCTGTGCTGGCTTGCCACCGGAGTCAAGTAAGTTAACTCAACAGCCTCGCAGGCTGCTTCTCACTAGCCCGTTCGGGAGGATCATGTCGATCGAGTGCATCTTTTCGCACTGACAGCTGGTCGGTCATATTCCTTGCTGCACGTTGTCTCTGTGTCCTTGTCCAAGGATAGACTCGCGGATATACAGAGTGGATGGCGCAGGGGGGATGCACGGAGGCGCGCCTCTTCAAGCGATCTTTCCGAGAGGTATAGGTCGCATTGCGGAGACGAGCTCAAGTAAATTGGGGTCGTCCCACCTCGACAATCGTGTTGTCGCGCAAACGGTATGATGAGATGCAATGCGACAAGGACTTCGTGGAGAAACCGTGCAGCCGCCGTGACCGGTCGAACATTGTACCGGTGCCTCGCACAACATGCTGGTGCTGCTGTTGATGTCTCCAGCTTTAGTGAGAACGCGTCACTGCTGTGATTGAAGTGCTTACAGGTGGCATTAAGACCGAAGCTGCAGACCGGATCCTTCAGGGACGCGGAGTACTGGTATCTACAGGATGCTGAACATGCCAGCGACGCGCAATGCAGGGCAAGGCGCTGTTTTCGTGACGTGTAGATTATTGCCATGCTTCTACGGCGCGTATCTTCGAGCTGCCGCGCTCGCCTCGTCGTCGGTGTTACACAAAGTGGAAATATGACACGGAAAGGATTCAAGTGGAGTTGAAGAGGCTGAAGTCAAATGTGCGGCTCGCTGACCCGACTGTTCCGCCATAGTTCTAAGTTAGTTTGAACGCGGACAACCAAACTTTACTACTGTTTCGACGCGATAGGACGAACGATTCTGACCAGAGAACAACAATAGAATGGGAGAGAGCTGAGATCGTGAATACCTGCACCGTTTCCATGGTCTTTCTCAAGACTATGCTACTCATGTTCTCTACTCAAATCCGTTCCCGGACTGCTCACACCCGACAAATGCAGACCGGAATGCATGGAAAGACATCCGCTCTCCTCGAGCGTTAGTGAGTTTACGCTACCAGAGAGCGATAGAAGATCGTCCTCAGCGTCAGACCCGCGGCCATCGCGTGCTCTCAGATGCGAGCTCGTGCGATCCGCGTGGCCAGACTGAACGTCTGCGGGAGATGAACACGCAGTCATATAAATCATCCCAGACTCATGGAGCTCATCTAGATCAAGCATGAGCTCGTCAACAGACTGGCCTGCATCAGCCCGGTCCATCAAATCCTCAGAGTCGCCAACAAGCTCAGCCGTGACTGAAGCTATTGCAAATTCTGTATCAATCGAGGTGTTCAGACTTGCAACGTTGGCCCTCCTGGTTGCAATGATACGCGAACTTGGTCTACCGCTCCGTAGACCATGTTGCATCAAGTTCCACAAGCGAGACGAACACAAGTCTTGGATGATGTTGGCACTACTGGGCTGGTAGCGCAGAGTCGACTGGCGGCGAATTACTTCGTTGAACTTGCTTCGCAGTGCCATACTCCGTGCTTCATAGAAGCAGGTTTGAGTCAAGGCATGGGTAATTGTAGGCAGGAATACTGCGCGAGAAGCAATTGACTCCATGTAGCCAGGTTGAAAGATTTCCGGCCAGATATCACCTAGCTGCTTGAATGCTTCGCGTCCAGCAACCTCTACGTGATCCAGCGATCGCTTTGTAGGTGTGGCGATCGCATAGTGTAGACCAGCGGCAAGAAGGTCAACCACACCGTCTTCGCAACGACGGCTAGAGCTCATGTCGATATCACTGGTGCTGAAGCAGCGTGTGAGCGACTGTAGTGGGAGGCCAGTCCCGTTCTTGAGCTGCGGCCCATTCAAGTCCAAAGGCATAGGTTCTGCGTCCAGATGCGCGTATCGTGCCGATGCAGTGGTTCTTTCGGGAGTAGTTCGGGTCCGTCGAGACTTGGTGGCGTGAATTGAATCATGGGGGGTATTGATCGTGCTGTCCACACCAGTGAATCTGTGCATTGCATGATCGCTAACTTGCTTTACGCATTTGTCGCGGAAGAACTCTGCACCCTTTCTACGTTTACAGTCACTGGTAGTATCGAAGCTCATACGGAGTGCCACGGTATGGAGTTCTGTCTTCCGAATCCCATCGGGTGGTTCGATATCGTGATGCGGTACATCTTGAGCCAATTTATGTACGTTGCGAGTCGCCCCATTTAGGTCGTCTGTGGCATGATTGAGGTGGATCCGGAGGCATATAGTGCTACTCGAGCTTTGTAATGTGGTGTATTTGGCGGAAAGGTGAAGCTGTAGTTGCTGCCACAGCTAGCTCGTGTCAATACTGGCCTCGTTTCGTACGAGAGACAATATAACGTACAGGTAAATCGCAGAGTACAACAGCGAGTCGCTCGTGTAGATTACGCTGGTCAGTCAACATGTGCTCTGGCAGGCCCAGTATCTTGATGTCAATGTGAAAAATTCTTGCCAATGAGGCCCAAGAGCTGGAGTCGCTGCTTTCCAGTGATGAATCCGGCCCAACATTAGGGTGATCGGATGTACGGACTTGTGCAATGCTCGT
This sequence comes from Septoria linicola, assembly GCA_024114885.1. Classification (NCBI taxonomy): domain Eukaryota; kingdom Fungi; phylum Ascomycota; class Dothideomycetes; order Mycosphaerellales; family Mycosphaerellaceae; genus Septoria; species Septoria linicola. Next base: position 475,214 of record CP099428.1, on the reverse strand, counting down.
GAGCTGCAGCCCTAGGCGTGAAGTTGTTGAAACCAAGTCTAGTCGGCCCAGGTCGAGCGTATGCAGAGCCATGTGTCCTGCATATCGTGGTGTGATATCGTCATCTCTGGCCGAGAAGTTTAAGGCTGTCCACGAGTTGTGTCGCCTAGCGCATATAACTTGACGCGTCCTCAATATGGATGAGTAGTGTGTGAAGAGCAAAGGAGCGTGAGTAAGACTGAGATTGTGCAGGCACGAACGACCAAAAGTCGTGGCTGCCGAATTTAACTCAGGGAGATGGTCCGGATCATGCCGATCGTTTACACTTTGACACTTCACGTCTTGCATCTCTTCCGGCGCGTCACAGCTAGATTCTCATCAGGAATGGCATCCAGAAGTCCGCAAGTACGTCGACTGTTGCAGGCAAAGCTACGTGAGGGGGCTGGTTCGCGCCAAAATGTCGCTCTACGACAATTCTCCGTCTGTCAACGGCGACAGACTGACGGGGTATTCCGAGCATTGACAGGCGAGCGCGTGCAAAAGCCATGGATTGATGCCTTTCGAGAGCAGCAGGCTGGGAAGCATAGTGCACATGAGCAGTCAAAGCAGCCCGGTACGCCAGAAGATCGCGACTTGAGTCCGAAGAAGATGTCAGATTCTTATCACAGCGTTGTATGTATTCCAGGAGCAGCTCCAACAGAGCATTTAGACTGATAGCGAAAGGTACTACCCTTAGCACAGGAACCGTGGGTCGACCGTCAAGCCTCCACAGTGCCTAAGTCAGTGGCTGACTGATGTATTCTTCTCTCCAGATGGCTTCTCGATACTTACATGAATGCGTCGGGCCACATTCGCATAGGTACCATACTGATGGACCTGGACGCTCTTGCTGGAGTGGTTGCATACAAGCACACTGGTGACCATGTCACGACAGTCACCGCTGCCTTTGATCGGATCACGATCGAGCATCCTTTGACAGAAGTCTGCGATCTGGAATACAGTGGACAGGTCAGTGAACGGGAAGTAGGTGGACTGTGCTCATCACTAACATGATATTATGCAGGTCACCTATGCTGCAGGTCGTAGTAGCATGGAGATCACGCTGCAAGTCGCAAAAGCGCCTCCCAAAGGCGAGAAGGCGAAACCTGAGGATGTGATGATGACCTGCCAATGCACCATGGTATCCCTGGATCCGGCCACGAAGAAGCCGGTGAACATCTCTGCTGTCCGAACGGACACGGAAGAGGAGAAACGACTCTTTGCCGAAGGTGAAGAGAACAGTCGACGTCGCAAAGAGCTATCAAAGCGTTCGCTACTCAAGCAGACCCCCAATGATGAAGAAAGCGACTTGATTCATGCTATCTGGCAGCGACAGTTGCAGTATCATGACCCTGCAGATCCCATGAGAAAGCCGTCAAACGTCCAATTCATGGATGCCACGCAGCTTAGGACTGCATCGATCATGCAGCCCCAATACCGCAATCGGCATCACTTCATGATCTTTGGTGGCTTTCTGCTCAAGCAAACTTTCGAGATCGCGTTTTGCTGTGCTGCAAGCTTTGCCCATGCGAGGCCGACCTTCGTCTCTCTGGACCCATCGACTTTCCAAAACCCAGTGCCTGTTGGAAGCGTCCTCTACTTGACCGCGACCGTGGTTTACACTGATCCACCAGTCATCACTGGACAGGCCGACGACCAGCATCCAACAGGAAACCGCCCTGAGAACGCGAAGACACGTGTGCAGGTGCGAGTTGACTCCAAGGTACGGGACGTAGAACATGGTATTGCGAAACCCACCGGCCAATTCAACTACACCTTCCTGGTTGATCGTGACAACAAAGTTGTGCCGAGGACGTATACCGAAATGATGATGTACGTCGATGCCCGGCGACGAGCAATGAGTGTGCGCGAGAAAGTTCAGCATGGCGACGTAGATGCTGGAAGCTCTGAGCGTATTACGGAGTAGCGGTATGTAATGCCTGATCTTTGTTCTCCTTCACGTGCTGACGACAGTTGCTCCAGCATCGCGCGAAGAAGATCAGTTCATTCCGGTCCAAGATCAACCAGATAAGATTTAGCATAAGTTCGACCAGTCCAAGACAACCAGACAGAAGACTATGATTAACTTCGCCTTCGCGGCATTGCTTCCGTGTTGAGGTGAACGGCGACCCTCACTGTTGTCAAGCGCAACTTCCCCTTTCGGAAAGCGCTAGTCACCAGCACTTAAAACTGCGCATCTTATAATCCACGAACATTGCGGACACACCCCAACTCACCATGTCAGCCACTGCTGCGCAAGTGGTTCAGTGGCTCGAAGCGTTGCCAACGACGGCTACGAGGAGGTCATCAGGCGTTCATGTCGGCCTTGACTCGATTCGTGCTCCGCAGGAAGGCACAAATGGTAACAAGGCATGCGCCATCACTCCACAGATAGATCGCGAGGTCGAGAACAACAAAGTTTCGCCGCCACGGACGCTCTCGTCACAGTTATCACCAACGAGCACATCGAGTTCTCAGGAACCATCGCAAGACGTCAACACCTCCGAGCCACATTTCCTTTCTCTTCCTGCAGAGCTTCGCAACGACATCTACCGCTACGCCATACTTAGCGACGACAAGATCAAGATCGCCACAAATATGGCTCAGCCACCTCAAGAGCCAGCCATGCTCCGCGTGAACAGACAGACACGTCATGAGGCACTTGGGATCTACTATCAAGAAAATCACTTCCGCTTCGATATGCACAACTTTGATGCTCGCGCATATACGAACTGGATCCAAGCCAAACCGATCATCAGAGGCCGCCTGCAAGTCTGGTTCAAGCTGTACCTTATCACGTCATCGGAGCTGGCTTGGAAGAACTTGATGGCTTGGCTGGAGGCTATCCACGTACGCAAAGTCTTCCATGGCCCTAGCGATCGGGCCTTCCCGGGGAAGAAGAAGCATCGAATCGTGGCTGGCGAGTTGAAGCAACTGGCGGCTAGTATGAGGGGTCAGGGATTGAGCTGGAATAATGTCTTGGCTAACCTGACATACTCGAAGAGGATGCTGGCTGCTTCGAGTGCGAATGGAGAGTGGGTGTAGAGGTGGGCTGATAGGAGGTGGGACTGATCTGCATGAGCTTGAGGTCTGCGTCCCGTGCGATGCATGTCAAGGCTGTGACCTTGTACTGTTAGTCTTCGATGGGGCTGGCCGTTGCTTCTATGGTACGACCCGTGCTTTGGGACTGATGATTAGCTGTTTCCCACTCGCGACTGCGATCAAGGTCTCGTTCCGGGAACATATTGATGAAATTGACAACTTCTTCGCGTGCCTGATGCGCGATGCCTTCACTCGACCAGAATTCCTTGAACACATCTTTGGAGAACATCATCGTGGCCCTGTGCGTACTGCCGCTGATCAAAGTCAGTATAATCAATCAGCTTGGATATTTAATGAACATGAGTGGGCATCTGCGTCTCTGTGAAGTAAGGCAAATGCCTCGTCATCTGGACTGCATGATCTGACTTGCAGCTGACAAAAGGCTTTGGCAAAAGTGCCATGTCCCACCCCGAGCCGGAGGGTGGTGGAAGTTTGAGATCAGCCGAGCCATAATGTAGAGTTGCAATAATTTGTAGGAAGTCTGTAAACTCGGCGGCAAGCTCTTCAATAGTATACGGAGACTGGTAGCTGGCACCGCTTTCTGCTTCTGATGCTTGATCGAGTGTGTCAATATCGACAGCATCATCCGAAGCATTCAGCTCAGTACCAAGAATCAGTGGACTTCTCGGACGAGCTTTGTGAGTGCTCCATTCCGCCTGCCGTCCTGTCTGGTCCTTCGTATAGATTTCTCGAGCTAGCCACCGGCAAATCCAAAGTGAGGTGTTGCTATTGCTGGCTCCAGGGTCCTCTCGGCAGTGAGGTGTGCCCCACAGCAGCTAGGCGGCAAGTCTCGCGGCCGCGGATCGACGGACCTCCTTGCAATGCTCTCTCCTTGTCCATTGACCAGCCTCAAATGCGGTGCTAGGAAGCGGTCAGAGCTGGGTAAGTGTGGTATAGCGCCTCATTCCCGATAGCTCAGGTGTTCACGCCATGCGTTATCGGGAGTGGACGGCCTGGGCTCCACGGCAAAAGATAGAGAGCCACGCGAACCGCCAAGGTCTATGAGCCTCTGGAGCGCCGGACAAAGGAAGCTCTCTCGTATGGATGTTGAGTGAGGGGAGCTTGCTAAGATTGCTAGGCCGGACGGGCGAGCTTATCTTGACGAGAAGACGAGGAGTGAGTTATAAGAGGTGAGGACCTCCTCGCCGTCTTCCGAGTCTTGCAAGACGTCCATGCCAGCTCAGACTCGAATCCGAACATACGCGAACAGAAGAACGAAACACACAGGAGCAAAGCCTGAGCAAGCTCAAGGCAATATGTGTTCATACTCCTTCCTATACTACTACTGCGGCTGCGACTGGTTTATGGTCGACGATAGCATCGAATATTGCGGAAACAGATACCTCGATGGCCATTCGGTTGAGATCTGGTCTCACGTCATGTGCGATCAAACGGTGGTAGAATGTCGAGGTAGGAGCAAATGGGTTTGCTCAGAGTGTAGTGAGGATTATACACTGGAATACGAACTGGACGAATGATAGGGCATCAGTGGAGGCATGCTTGGTGCATAGCAATCGATGTATCTGGGAGATAGCATCTGCATGCCGCGCAGAGCAACAAGCATAAACACAAAGTGAACGACGTCGTTCATTCAAGTGCGTGGATCATAGTGTGAGCCATGGTGCCATCACTTCAGCGCCCTCACATGCTTCCTCACCAAACCTTCTCGTCACTGACACTCTCGAAGCACGTTCACCTCGAAACAGTCAGCCACAAAATCCACATTTTCTGAACAATCAGCACGAAGCACGACTCTCAGTTGCGCAGTTCTCGACATCCTGGTCAACTCGACATCCGCTCCCACAACCGCTCTGTATAAGTTCGAGTCACCTCAAAATGCTCGGCAGCATGATCAAGAATGCCTTCAGGGTGTTCTACCACATCAACACCGACTGCATGCCGTATGGCCGCAAAGGCGAATGCATCACGATCGACGACTTTGCGTACAGCTTGATTTGGCCTATCATTCCGGTAATCGGCGCACTGCTTTGCATTGTCTTTGCGCTTCCGCTGGTTACATTCGGATCTTACTGGCTCAGCTGCAGAGCATTGCGGCTCGAGACGCCCAACTGGCGACGGGCCCGGGAGCCTATGAAGAAGTCAACTAAGGTGATCGTTCTCACGTATTGGCTCTTGTCTTCCCACTGCACTCATATGCGCCATGTCACAGGCCGAGTTCCAGAAACAGCGAGCGGAGATGATCTTGCACTGCCGGTACTGTAGATAATGGCGAAAGTGCAAGTCGTATGGTGCACGTTTGCGATGTGAGTCTGGCCGATCCAGTGTGGAGACTCAAGCTAATAGCTGGGCAGCTATCGATGCTTGCTGCCCGCGTCCTGGAAAAGCGCCTCGATTCGAGACATCGGATTTGCTGTAGTATGCAATGTGGTCGTTGAGTACTGCTTTATGCTCGTGCTAAGGAAATACACGGATTCGTGGCAGGACCTCGCTGTATCTGATGCCATGGGAAATGGTGGAACGTGTGCCATTGGTTGAGGCCTTCGGTGCAGAGCGTAGAGCGCCGAGCACGTTGTTGCCAGTTTCACGCGCCAGAGGAGTTTGGTTCGCGTTCGAATGCACTGCGCACGTTTCTTTGGAGCTCATAGCGCTGTTAAAGCAGTCAGCCAGACGGAAAGCAAACAAAGGCCTCAACGCCGGCAGAGATGCCGACTTCACTTTGTCACAGGAGCCGAGCTTTTAGAGCATCAGGAACTAGGCTTGCGGGTTACGCTGTCTGTAGCTGCGGCTACAGATGCTACTTCCACGTGACAGGCTATAGCAATGCCCATGGGGTCTCCACAATCCACTTCAGTCATGGTAGACCGTGCCTGAGATCTGCCGAGACATCTCCACCTGTGATCGACATATCGGTATGATATTCCACCGCAGACCGAGCCAAGTCGATACAAGAGATGCAAGGTCTGCGTCTACACGTATGAACACACACAAGTAGTGCTTCTCGACGGCCATGATCAAATCGCGTTGGTGGATGCTCGGCTTCTTAGCCACGCTGGCAATGTGCACGGCGGAGAAATGCCCACAGGCCGTTACGGTCGACAAGAGGCTCCAGGTGTTTGTACTTACAGACATTACCAATGAGCCCGACGACAGTATGTCGCTAGTGCGGCTGCTACTACACAGCGACCAATACAACATCACAGGCATAGTTGCATCAACATCGTACTGGCTTAATGGGACTGTTCGACCAGAGGCGATCCTCAACACGACCAGCGTCTGGAATCAAGTGATCGACAATTTGAATGTCCATTCTGCGGGTCACTTCCCTACCAAGGGTTACCTTGAGTCGATTGTAAAAGCTGGACACCCAGTGTATGGCACGGCAGTATTCAACCAGACGACGCTTTCGTTTGGCGCCAAGCACCTGATCGATGTGGTCGATGGGCTGCCTAAAGGCGACATCCTCCACGTTCAAGGCTGGGGCGGCGTCCAGACGCTTGCAGAAGCGTTGAAGCATGTTCGATCAACACGAAGACCGCGAGAGACGGACGACTTTGTGCGCCACATCCGTCTTTACACCATCAGCGACCAGGATAACGCGGGCCCGTGGATACGACTGAACTTCCCATCGATCCCCTACATTGTCTCCATACACGCTTTCAACACGTATGGAGAAGCTGCATGGATCGGGATGAACGGCGGCGCAGGCTCTGACACGAATCTCACCAGTCAGTCATATGCTACGGAGAACTTCCAAATTGGACCTCTGGGGCCGTATTACCCTGACATCAAGTACTCGATGGAAGGCGATACGCCGACACTCTTGCATACTCTAGTCAATGGCGTAAATGGTGCACCAGAGGATCATCCTGAGTGGGGTGGCTGGGTAAGCGACTGCGATACACTATTTCAGGTGGAGTGCTGACTATCGTGTGAAGGGTGGTCGTTATGGCCTAGTAGATCCGAGCCGTCAGACAATGGTCTATGCTAACACTCAAGATAGCGTAAGCATCTTCCGTCCCATCTGATGAGTCCTCTAATGTATATGCAGGTCGTGGGCATCGACAACAAGACCTACACCACATCACAAGCGACGATCTGGCGCTGGAGACAGGCATACCAAGACGAGATGTCAGCCAGAGTGCATTGGACACTCTTGTCAGACTATGCTGCGGGGAGTCATCCTCCGGTCGTCTCGGTGAATGGATCTTGTGGCAGTGACCATATCGAATTCGAGGTCGATCCGGAACAGACTATCACTCTAGATGGCTCCGCGACTTATGATTCCGACGAAGGACTTGCTGGTCATGGAGACTTGGAATACAAGTGGTGGCAGTACAAGGAAGTGACCTCCACGATGGGCACCTCAGCTGGAAGCATACCAACGTTGAACTTCACCCTGAGCGACGGAGGTCGCGTAGCATCAGTCAGACTGCCTACTGCCGAAGCAGCTTGTCCGCCTGTGGAAGCTGTGCAGAATGAAGGTCTTGGTATCCAGAAGTCGTGTCATGAGTATCATATCATCCTTGAGGTCAAAGGCTCGGGCACGCCACCTATCTGGCGATACAAAAGGACAATCTTGAAAGTGCAATCGCCCATTGCAGGCTGATGGTAACGAGCAGGATCAGATCTTGCGAGACCAGTGAAGTTGCAGAAAAGTAATCCATAAGTCACAGTATTTGCCAAATATCGAGTGCGGAGCGAGCCGTCTTTACTTCTCACTTCCCATCTCCCTTCGTCTCGCAGTCTTCCCGTTCTGTTCTGCTTTTTTCGATGTTCACTGACTTGCCCTCGCGCACTTGTGAAATAATTTCTGTTTCCGACAAACACAAATTTGCATCACGCCATCAGCGAAACTTTCCGGCCTCAAGCCTCTTCGGTGAAACACTACTCTTCCAATAGAGCTACGGACGTCTAAAACGCCTCTCCCGCGGACCACGAGCATATAAGCATCCATTCCGGTCTCCTCCCATCCTCTGTTCGTCTTCGTACGCTACTTGTAGCTACCGAATGCTCATATGCACATGGCTTCATGCGTAACAAAGCGTCCAGTATCCTCCGCAATTCGTGGCTGCAGCCGGCCATAACATCGACCTTCCATTCTCGCACAATCCCGGCACACGTCTAGCGCTCTTCAAGTGCTGCTCGAGTACTGTAGCGTATGGCGCGAGGCGCACATCATTCACAAACAGCTGGTCGCTGCGACTGACTTCCACCTTTCAGTTTCATGCTGAGACGACTGGACTGGTACGAGCTTGGCCGAAGGTTGACTCGGACTTGAGTATCTCTGTCTACTCGTCCTCGTCTGGCGTAATCTGGTGCACGGTGCTTGGACTTTTCTATTTCCAGGGATAGATGTTGAGCCCGTCTTCATGGCCCGCGAATATATTGCTGATGACGTCGCTCCTGCTTGGGGTGAAGGAGTATAGATACTAATCAGCACTTCGATATGAGTCTAATGCTCCGCGGTCACTAACCACAACACGCTTTTGCGGCGCACTGCAGTGCATGCATAAGGCGAAGTCCCATTTCGGTGTGCTTTAGCTTCTCGGAGACGCCGGTCTGCCACGTGGTTCTGCAGAAAGCTTCGAAGAGAAGGCGGTCAATACATCTGCATACGGTTGGAAGGAAGGGTCATGACAAAATGATGCTGTGAAGTAGTGCACCCTTATTCGACGCTGAGTTGTCAAGAAAACCTTACTCACGATTTCTCTCTGACAGGCTATTGGCTTTCTCTGTCTGTAGCCAAGCAAGCTCCTGCACAGGCTATCACACGTCATTAGCATTGAACGCCAAGTTCTCCAAGAGCAGTGCTGCACGACATGGCTCGGCGGCCAACGCTGGGCTCTTGGTAACATGGCTTGGGTGTTATGACGAATGAGTAAGCAGTGTTTGTGGGGTAGCCACAGACGACACTTCTAATGTTAAATTCACACATCGTACTAATTCGAATTTCCACAAAATTTAGAGCCGGAGTGCGACCGCTCTGTGAGTCGAAGTCTGGTTGCTGCTCAACTATATTGCAAGCGTGTGGCTTGCATTGTGCATCGCAGCTCGTTCGTCGTAAGTGCACAACGTTTGGCAGCCATAGACGCTATACAAACCTTGAGTAGTCTTCGCGGGACTCAAGCGCCACAGATCCGTCCTTTACCTGCTCACATAAACATAGAACGAAGACTAGTGTGGACCACATTCGGCAACCTCGAGCTACTCGTGAGCGGGCCCAAAGTTCAGCAGCCCATCAAGCCGGCAATCTTCATCGTGCACGGAGGATATGGCTCGGCTGGGGTGTGGCTCGAGTGGATGTCGTTCCTTCGTAAACACAACTACGCAGGTCGGTTGTACCCCTACGGTGCTCGAAATCATGGCGTCAGCTCTACCGTTCCGTATGCAAAGATGGTCTTCGGCACACCGATCGGCGCAACTGCTAGCGACTTGATAACATATGTCAAAGTGGCAGAGCAAGACAACGGCAGCCATCACGTGATCCTCGTCGGCCATTCCTCTGGCGGCGGTCTCGCTCAGTATTGCCTGAGTCGGGGGGGATAGCATCGCAAGAGCTTTGTGTCTTGTCGATGCTGTGCCACACTTTGGAATGCTAGACATGCACTGGAATTGGCTGAAGCACGATCCGTGGTTTCCACTTAGAAGTCTGGTCCACACCGGTCACCCTACGTCGCCACTAAGTACACCAGAACTAGTACAAGGAGCGTTCTTCAGCACAAAGTATGAATCATCCTCGATAGTCGAGTTCATGCGCTGGATGCCTTGCTATGAGTCAATGATGTGGCCAATTGCAATGTTTGGCAGCTTCGCCAACTGGCTCAGAGGAGAGAACAGCTGGCTAGAAGCCCCTGTAATATTACAGAGCGTCGAATGTTCGAGAAGTGTTGATGATCGGGATCCTGTCTGTATCATCCTCGGACTCGAGGACATTATGTTCGATCAAGGCGTGACGACGAGGATTGCAAGAGACTACCGAGAAGCGTTAGCGGAGCTCGACAGGTTCTCAAAGAACGCCAGTATCAACAGTGTGCATGTGGATACAGATTTCGACGGCATTTCCACGGAGAGCAGGGGAAGAGTGCGTGTCGTACTGCTGATGGGAAGTGGTCATCACGTCCAGAACGATGTGCAGACCGAGGTGGCTGCTGGAGCTCTTCTGACATGGGTGAACCAGGTTTGATAATCCTTATCCCAGCAAGAAGTGGTTGTTTCTAAGCCATTGTGGCTAGTGAGAATCCTTGCTGGCCTAGTCATTACAGCGTTAATGTGAGCGTCTGGCCGCGTGACTACTGTTTGGCTGTGCCCGGCTTGCATTTGAAACGCGGATTGCGTTAACCGCCGTGGCCAGAACATCGAATCTCGACATGGATACCGATCTTTGGCTTATCTTGATAACTGTACAATACGTCGAACGTTCTGGGTCCTTCTGTGGTGCTTGTGAACAGAGTCCATAGTTTCGCAGCCACAGGGGCCGCGTCAGTCTGTGTTGGATGCGAACGTGATCCAAGCATGCCATACATGCACTCTCTGAAAGTTCAGGGTTGAGTAGTCATGGCATTGGGCACATATCGTCCTTGAGGTCCGAGCAACAAGGCTCGGTGCCCCGGTCGTGATACTCCTCGTGACTATGGGATCTGCCACGCCCAGTCGATGATCGACTAAGCCGAGCTAAGTATGATGTAGCGATCTGTATGCTAAGCTACCCTATATAGGCCAAGGAAGCAATCGGGAGCTCCCGCATAGTGCAGTGCGGCACAGTTAGCCATTGAGCATGTTTCCGGCAAGAACGGAAAATGACCACCCGAGTGCAAAGGCTATCGCACTGTAGTGCGAATCGACACTTTCTCGACGAAGCCCGATAATAAAAGCTGCGGTGTAGCGCTGGAGAGCGGTAATCTCAATGGCTTTAGATGCCAGTCGCGAGACGCAATGGCACGAGCGCACGTCACCTGGCATTCCAGAAGGAAAAGCTTGACAGGGCCTTGGAGCCTTCGGGCTTAGCCCTGCAGTGACTTGAGCAACTTCGCAAGGCTGATGCAAAAGCCACACCTGTGAACAGGTCTCGTGCAGTAGGGCAGGATCAATTCGTGGCGGCGCAGATAGGCCTTGATGACTGGGAGGCTCTGACACATGCTGAGAGTACCTTACCGCAAAGGCGGAACAAGTGTGGTTCTTCGAGCAGTTGAGTGCCTACCAAGACACGGCGCGCCAATGTGCTTACGCACACTCGGCTTCGTGCTGTGGAGCATGGCTTCGGTAACGACAGTGTCGCACGCACGTGTCGGCTTGCGAAACGAAAGCTTGGGCAAGCCTAGGCGAGCACCAATGCCCAGCGAAATGCTGCATACGCCATGACGGAGGCCTCTCATGCCCAACGAGGTGGTGTTGGGTGGTTCCGTGGTGGCGCGCAGCGGTCATATCAAGCAGAAGCAGTCGCAATGAGCAGGAGGTATAGAGATGTCGACTGGCATGAACCCGAGGTTGAGATGCTTTGGCGAAGTGAAAGACCAGAGTATAGAGGTCGGCGATAGGAGATTGAAAAGAATGACTCATTCCGCTTTGATGCCAAGTGTTCGTTCTGGGGAAGAAGGAGAAACTCTTTTCACTTTCGTTCTCGGAAACAGCACACGCCAATAGTGCACAACTACCGCCAAGCAGCACATTATCAAATCTGTGAATTAGCCTCGGCGGAAAAACGTCGCCAAGCGTCATGCTGTCGAAGTTGTGCATGAGGCATCGCAATGGCCTGATGGCCCGCAATGACTTTGTTCGCAGCTGAACGAACAGCTTCAGCACCAAACGAAATTCACAGAGTGCATGCCGTCATATGTCGTCGGAAGCCAATCCGTCATGCAGGTCGGATCAAGCTTTGTCACCCTGTCAGACGATGTGGCAGTACGTGTGGCGCGTAATGCTCAGCCAGGGCTGCGGACCCGGCTGCTGGAAGACGCGAAGCGCTGTATCATTTGGCACATGCTCGGGATGCCGGCCTGAAGCCCTCCAGTTCAATGCCTGTGTGAAGGAATTGGACCCATCAGCCAAGGCCCCAAGTTTCTAATCGTGTATGAAAGATCGCCACACAACCAAGAAGGCCAATGGAACCAGAGGCCCCGTGCCGTGGCAGCCGAGTCTTTAAGCTTCGATGAGGGTCTGTCTGCAGGCTCGTAGCCCGTCTGTTCACAAGCGCAACTAAGTCAACCTACGACGGCCCCAGACCTGGCTGTGGCGGCACAGATAGGATCAAGTGACAAGTATGGCGCAGTGCCAGCAGTCATGCATAACCTCACATCACCGCAAAGTGCCATATCCGTGCCCTACACTACAGTTGTCCCGAACCTTCCACTGTCTTCAAGCCACGGCGCACTTCTCGCTCCTTGGACCCCTCTACTACCTTATTCTTCTCTCAACCACAAAGCGGACAGCACATGAGGTCGCCCAGCAGGTGATGTTGAAGGGCTGCAATGCCTCCCAGACCTATACGACCGAAGAACGAGCCATCGACTGGAGACGGTAGTGATGCTGGAGATCCCAAGGGCGGAAAGAGACGTGCGGTCTCTTCAGCATGTATACCGTGCCGCAAACGCAAGAGCAAGGTACGTTCATTACATCTGACATGTTGGTATAGTGAATGCCAAGACAACTAATCCAACCATAGTGTGACGGGAACGTTCCAGCATGTTCGACATGCATCGCAGTGTATCGAACAGAATGCAGCTACGATGACTACTCAGATCATCGACGTAAGGGCGCTCTGAAACGGGACATTCAGTCTCTGCAGCAACAGAACGATGCGCTGGACGTTATCGTTGCTTCGTTGCGAAGTTTGCCCGAAAGTGATGCCATCACCCTGTTGCATAGCCTTCGTGGCGATACAAACCCTAACACAGTGGCCGACTCGTTACGCAGCAATGTTCGCCTACCACATAGCTATGCTCAACAGACGCTGGAAGCAGATTTCGCACAGCAAATCGGCACACCAACAGGTACAGCACTTGTCAGCCCTACGTTCCCTCCTTCACTCTCCCGGGACGACTCAGGCGAACAATCGTACAGGAGTAGTGTGGCATCGTTACCCGAGCAAAGCAACAGCTGGCTACGGATACCCCAAGATGCAGAGTTCATCGAACACTTGATGAATCTTTTCCAATGCTGGATTCATCCTTTCTACACTTTCTTGTGCTGGGATCGATTCACTTACGACATGAACCGCGGACGAACCGATTACTGCAGCTCGATGCTGGTTAGTGCCATCTTGTCCTTTGCGTGCCACTACTCAGACCGTCCAATGGCTCGAACCGATGTGAGCAATCCAGCAACAGCAGGTGATCATTTCTACGCCGAGGCCAAACGTCTCCTCGACAGCTCAGATAGCCCGACTTTGACGACTGTGCAGGCCCTCGGGATCATGAGTCTTCGCGAAACGTCAGCAGGCCGCGACAGTAATGGCTACCAGCTGGCAGGGCGTTGTGTACGCATGGCTTTGGAGCTGGGGCTACATCTCTCAGTTATGAAGGATGGAATGCGAGAGACAGAAGCCGAAGTCAGGAAAGTGACATTTTGGGCATGCTTCAACCTTGAGACGTAGGTATCGAGAATTCCCCTTCTGGAAGTTACGATCGTGCTGACGATACTAGGACATGCTCCGTTGTATTTGGACGACTTTCCCAGCTACCTCGATCCGCGGCCGATATCGATACACCCGCCGCCAACGTACGATCCGAGACTATGACCTGGCGACCTTACGAAGACACAAACCTCTCGTTGAGTCCTAGTGCAGAACAGCCCGCGCGCTCAATGCTCTTCAAAGATCAGCTCAGTAAGCTGTCGGAGCTCGCGAGCGATATGGTCAATACTTTCTACGCACCACGCGAACGATTTACCAGCCGCCGACTCGCCGCGACCTATGCACAGTATCAAAACTGGTACCAAAGCCTGCCAGACTGCTTCCGTCTCGAGAACACGTCTTTACCGCATGTGCTTGTGCTGCACATGTATTATTACGGATGCGTTCTACAGTAAGTTGCCACCTGGCTTTTCCTATGTCACCGCGAATGTGCTTATTGACATCACCAGCCTCTTCCGACCTTACATCAAGCTCGACCTACGCGCCGCCAATCTCTACCCCCACGACACCTGCACATTCTGCGCAAACGAGATATCCGCGCTTATGAATGCCCTCCGAGCGATGTACGGCCTCCGCAGGGTCACACTGGCAGTGACGAGCCTTCTACTTTCGGCATCAACGATTCACCTTTTAAACCTCCCTTCCGAACAAGCCGCCGCTCACCTCTCTCAGGCACTGCACGATCTCGAAGCAATGTCGGTCAATCACCGGTTCGCAGCCCGAGCTGTCGACATCGTCCGCTCACTGTCCTCGAAATGGAACATTGCGCTTCCGGAAGGCGCTGCAGCCGTTGCAGTCTATCGCATGGGAAGCCGTCATACAGGGACGACCTCCCCACCACCGAGCACATTCTTCGCGGCTAGTATACCGCGCGAATTGTCAACTGGCTCGCAACGAGCTCGATCCGGCGACAGTGTCAGTGTTGCGCCATCTGCGGCTTCGCATCAAGACTCGCCATTCTTGCCCCCACAACAGCAGGGTCCAACGTCAGCACCGACCTTCTACTCCGACCCTACCACGCCTCTTGACGAGCGAACAGCCCAGACGGCATTCTGGACACCATTTCCTACGCAGGTCATGCCCATATCTCAGCACGATCTGGGCCTGGGAGACTTCGCTGGTCTAGGAGGTCAGCAAGTTCAGAGCTGGGCGATGCTCGGAGGAGCAGGTAATGTGATTGGCGGTCAGGGAACTGTGCCAAGTCACCGAAATCAGAGCGATCCCGGCCATGATCATAGCATGGGCGGATTGGGAGACTGGACGTGGGATTAATCTACTCCAGCGAGCCCGTCTATCCCAGAGGGCACTCTCGCCACGCTTGGGAAGAAGTGTTTGCGCATGGTGATCCATCCGGTACCGCAATCGAAGGACGGTTCAGGAAGGAACGGGACCCGACTTGTAGGACCTGTCGTTCAAGCCTTGGCGAATGGTATCATACCATCAGAGTGACACAAGATCCCAGCATAAGCAGTAAGGAGAAGAGATGAAACCGTTTGTGGAGAAACACTGGATCAGAACACGAGCCCCAGGATTTGTGTTATCAAGCATTGTTGCGCCTGAATGCGCAACGAGACGAAGGACACCGAGACGGCTCGACAGCACACGAGGAGAGGAATCAAGGAGCATGGAGTACGCTACATGATGCTCAAATCGATGAGGGGACAATGACCGAGACAACAACACGAGCGCGAGAGGCATCAGTCATAACCGAAGTTGCCGCTAATGAGCAGGTGCAATGAGCAGGCAGAGGAGCATGTGCATTTGGGGGCACACTGAACATGAATTGCAGATTCAGGGAGGATTTTCGAAGCATTTCGCGCGATGAATGATGATACCACAGAGTTTACAGTCTCTCCAATTAATGCACGACATTGCAAGTCACTCCATCACCCGATCACTCTCTCATACAAGTCCAGAATGTCAACAGACCCCAACCGCCGGGGCTCGATCTCGAGCACTACAAGAGTTGCCCAGACACTCGACAATGCCCAGATGCCATGCCGGGAGCTCGGCATTCGCAATGAGGTCCCTGACAAGAGATTCGCTTCGCTCGGACTCGCAACTCTGCTAAGGATCAGCCTTACGGGCGGAGGTGCTGCCGATCTTGCCCGTCGCCAAAAATATGCAGGCCTTGGTACCTCTTCGCGATTTGTGTTTTCAGTCACTCGTATGCAACATCTCCGACAATTGACTTCTGCTTCGCGAGGGCTGCCGCTGCGGCCCTACACTGAGCCGAGGGCTCGTTTGAGTGGCGAACATGGTGAAGGTGTGCTTTCTCCTTGTGCTTTGTGGGGATTGCCAACCAGATGGAGTGGTCTGGGCTTTGATGATGACATTGCTCGGCGATGGTCGGCAAACAAATTCGAGCAGCTGGCCCGTGCATCTGGTTGGAGAGTAACTAGTTCGTGAGAAGAGTGTCGAGCCAAGCATACCGCATTGCCACCTGTGCCTGTGCCAGTCTCTACAGTCCTTCCTGCATACTGCTGACGTGACAGAGAGCAACGCATAGCACAATACTCGCTCGGTCAACCTGTCGTCCCAACACCATCACTGTGACAGAGGAGAGCTGCCGTAGCTACGCAGAGCAGAGCTGTTTAGCACGCGATTTGCTGCCGCACTCGACGTCATTATCGACCATAAGCTTATTTGACATCGGACTGCATACACTACTCACAGCTCGTGCTGCAGCCAGACAGAGACCACCGCCACAGTGTCTCAACAAACTCCTCTCCGCCTCTACGCTTCGGCCAGGACCATCTTCAGCACGGCTTCTCCATCGCAACGCCTCAATACCATTTCGCGCCACTTCTCCGCCTCTGCAACCATCATGGCTCCCATCGAGAAGGAATGCGACTACCTCGTCATTGGTGGCGGCTCCGGCGGTCTTGCCAGTGCGAGACGCGCCAGTGGCATGTATGGCGCAAAGACCATTGCCATTGAGAACAAGAGACTCGGCGGCACCTGCGTGAATGTGGGATGTGTGCCTAAAAAGGTCACTTGGAATGCTGCTGCCATGGCCGAGACGATCAAGGAAGCACATAACTATGGCTTCAGCGTGGACCAGACTGCGCCATTTGACTGGCCGCGTTTCACGCAGAAGCGTGCTGCGTATATTAAGAGGCTGAATGGCATCTATGAGAAGAATTTGAAGAATGACAAGGTGGAGTATCTTCACGGAACTGCCACCTTCAAGGACCAGCACTCTGTGTCTGTGAAGCTGGACGATGACAGCGAGGTGTCGATCAAGGCGAAGAAGATCTTGATTGCTGTGGGTGGACACCCAAACATTCCAGATATTGAGGGTGCTGAGCACGGTATCACATCCGATGGCTTTTTCGAACTGCCTCAGCAACCGAAGAAGGTGGCAGTCGTGGGTGCAGGCTACATCGCAGTCGAGATGGCTGGCATGTTTCACGCTCTAGGCACGGAGACTCACTTGTTCATCCGCCACGACAAGTTCCTGCGAACTTTTGACCCTCTGATCCAAGAAAAGGTTGTGCAGGAGTATGAACGTCAAGGCATCATCCTGCACAAGAACTCCCAGCAGACCAAGCTCGAGGATCTCCAGACCGGCGGCAAGCGATTGACATTCACCGACGACAACGGCGACGGCATCCTAGACGTCGACACCGTTCTCTGGGCCATTGGCCGAAGTCCCGAGCTTGAGCGACTCAACATCGACGCATCAGGCGTCAAGCTCAACGAGAAATCCCACATTCCCGTCGACGAATACCAAAACACCAACGTTCCCCACATCTTCGCCCTCGGCGACGTCTGCGACAAGAACTTCGAACTCACCCCCGTCGCCATCGCCGCTGGCCGCCGCCTCTCCGACCGTCTCTTCGGCGGTAAATCCGACGCTAAACTCGAATACGACAACATCCCCTCCGTCGTCTTCTCCCACCCCGTAGTCGGCTCCATCGGTCTCACTGAGCCCCAAGCACGCGAAAAGTACGGCGACGACAATATCAAAATCTACCAGACTAGCTTCACGGCAATGTATTACGCTATGATGGAGCCCGAAGACAAGGGACCGACTGCGTACAAGATCATCTGCACGGGCAAGGACGAGAAGGTCGTTGGTTTGCATATTTTGGGCGCGGGCTCGGATGAGATTCTGCAAGGCTTTGGTGTCGCGATCAAGATGGGCGCGACGAAGGCGGATTTCGATCGCTGTGTGGCGATTCATCCTACGAGTGCTGAGGAGTTGGTGACTATGAAGTAGTGCGGGTTAAAATCATCAATTGGCCACACGCATAGATAGACTCTTCATATCGCCATTTGTATACACATTTTGTATAGATGAACTCACAGAGACTTTTGGAAATGTTTATGCTTGTCGATCGTATGTGGATGGGGATTTTTCGTGTGCATCGGGATTTCCATGCTGAAGATATGCAGCATTGAGATTTGGTGCAATGTCACTTTCCCCAAGACAGCCCATTTCCAGAAACTGATGAATTCAACCTTTCCAACGCAGCGCAACCAAATCACGCCTCGATGACACCAAAACTTACAAACAATACATTGAGACCACTTTCTCTCGTTCCCATCGACTAGATCATATTCACATGGCACTTAACAAGACACACCATCGTCCCAGTACTTTCGGCAGTCAACCCTAACATTTTCAGCGGAAAGCCAGAGCATTATATTTATCGCACAAGCGAGTGCATAGCAGCTTCGCCGGCGCGTGCTGCGGACATTTCAAGCCGGTGTCCACGAAGACAAGAACGTGAGCAAGGGCTTCTTGAACGCGATGGATAGCTTAGGCCGACGATGAGGGCAATGAACAGTAAGGAACCATAGTCTGCTTTGCTTGTAAGCTCTTCCGCTCATGAAGAGCTCGATTCATACATTCAAGTCAATCGCTCGCTTAGTACAACACAAGTCTGTTCTTCAATGTCTCACACCTGTCTGTTCCGCCGTCTGCTCACTCGTCTAATGTCTCGGGTCCTCCATCCCCGCGGAAACCCAAGTAGCCTTGAACACTACAAAACGCCAGCCAGACACGGGCATGATCAACGCTCTCATAAATCGCTTTCGATCAGGATTGGGCCAAGTTGTTATGCCAACAAAGACCTACTCCATTTCCACATCACCATCAACATCAAACTCCTCCTCTTCCCCAGTCTCATCCTCCTCCGCATACCCATTCGGCTCCAACGCATGCCCATTCATCTGCAACACATCATCGTGCTCCACAACACTCTTGCTCAAATGCTTTTCCTGCCGCCGCATCTCAGCCTCCTCGTCTGATTTCGCCATGCGGAACAGTTGCACATCACGTTCAGCCTGCGAAGCGATTTCATCCAAGTTACGATCTGTGACATAGCGCTCTAGGACTTCGTCTTGAACGCGAAGGTCGTGGATGATTGGGTCTAGGATGTCGGTTTCGGGGAAGCGATAGCTGAGATCGTCGGGTTGGCAGGCTGCGCCGATGCAGTCGGATGGTCGGAGGATGCGGATGTTGGAATTCTCGGTGATGCCGGAGTCGAGAACGTGGTAGATGGTTTGCCAGAGAGTAGAGAGCTGGATCGTGGCTTTGCGCTCCTCATCGGACTTTTTCTTGCTGACTTGGAGGTCTGCGGAGTTCCAGTCGTCATAGATGTAGGCGCGCTTCCAGATCAGAGCGAGCAGAGTCTCGAAGCGAGATGGTGGTAATGTGGATGCGGCGGCGTCGAGAGCTTTGAGAGCATACAGTGTCTCGGCGCCCTGTAGGTTGTCATCTGATGCGGTATCAGTAACCACTGCCATGAGTGAGAGCGTGTCAATGAGCTCTTCGACGCCGAGGATCTCGTGTCGTAGGACCGCAGTGATGCCGTGCTCCAGAAGTCGCCAAAGGGCAGAGTCCTTGGCAAGATGACTGCCGTACTTGTTCATGCAGTTGAGCACTTCGGCGTCTTCATCCAGGGAAGATTGAATCTCAGGCGTGAAGTGCTTTAGTAGCCGCTCCTGAACCTGTAGTATGGCTAGTGCTTCTGCAGGATTGCCGCTGCTGTTTGCTTTGCCATTCGTCTGTGGTTCCGATTGTGGATCGCCAGCTTCTTGTGCTGCGAGAAGTGCCAGCTTCGAGAGTGACAGCTCTACTTTTTTGCTCCAGAGCTTGGTCTCCTGTGTCTGGGCGCATGTCGAGAGGGCTTCGCTTGCGTGGTAGTAGTCCGACTCCGCTGTAACATCGTTGATCCAGCACAGTTTGGCACGAGTGGGATTCCGGCGCAGGTATTCCGTGAGAGGCTTCCGCCACTCCTTCTGAGCTCTCAGCAGTTTAGCGCCCGATGAGCTGCTCGAAAAGAGCTTGTCGAAGAAGGCATCTGACCAGCTCTGCTGGTACTTGCTGAAATACCGCTGAATCTTCTTCTGCAGATCTGCCGAAAATTGTGCGATTTGTTGCTTGTCTGCATCGTGCTCCAGTCTGTACTCCTGGAGGTACTGGTCCTCAGCGATGACCATGTCGGCCAGAGTGTCCATGTCCCGGTATTTCTCAGCCAGACGCATGCCACTCTCAGCTCTACCAACGGAGGCTAGCTTACGAAGCTGCTTGTACCGTTCCCGATCGTAGTCCACCTGGAACTTCTCGGCAAGCGCCTGTTGCCTTTGATCAGGACGGGATGCATACCAGTTTATGCTCTCCTGGGCCTGCAGACAGTAAGCCTGCACAAGCCGGGCATTGTTATCCGCGATATCAGCTGCCATCGCGTGCCCATCCTCATCGAGTTCTGCAGGCTCGTAGCACTTTTGCGCCAGATCGCGAGAGAGATCTGCAACCTTCAGGGTATTCTCCACCAACTTTTGCGACGATGTCCAGAATTCAGGCAGATCAATGTACTCAGTCTTATCGACCAGTATCCCATCTTCGATCAGCTCAGGTAGGATGCCATAGTCGGCACAATTGTCCGAGCGGAAGTTGAAGGCTGTCTCTAGCGCGCGCAGCCAGATATCGTCGGCTTGGATGACTCGCTTGAGACCTTCTTGCGGCGGGCATTCTTCTTGCTCGTAGAAGGCCTGTAGCAGAAGACGGAGATTCATGAGCAGCTTCTCCAGATGGTGCAGTCCTCCGATGAAGAACCGTCGAATGGGATCCTCATTGACAAGGTCTAGACGCTCGTAGAACGGGTAGCCTGTTTCAAACCATTGCGCAAGTTCATCCATGACCGTCGCTTTCCGCTTCTCGCCTCTGGTAGTCAGAGACACGTGGGTCTCAAAGGCAAGCCACAACTGTTGGCCAGCTGCCAATTTCTCGGCATCCCAGAGTAACCGCCACATTGTTCTCCGAGGTAGTGCAGGATATGTCTTTGTGACGAAGCTGACCAGCGCCTTGAGCGCTTTTGCCTTGGTCGCAAGATTGACCTCCATCGACGGCTGTGTGGGCGAGATGATATGAGGGAAGGCTGTCTCAGCACGCAGAATCTCATCTGATACTGCTATTGCCGCATCCTCAATCTCCTCGATGGTATACTCGGATCTTTTCTGTTGTGACGTGTCAAGTATATTGTCCTGCTGTAGGTAGCCATGGAAAACAGCCTGCTCAATCCTGCTTTTTGCTGGTATCCGTGGTCCGCCAGGAAGTGTCGTCGAATCTGCTGCAGATATGCGTACAAGCCCAGCACCCCTCACAAATGCGATAGTGGATGCGTAGTGCCCACGAGCCGCCTCCTCTCCAACGCTGGTAAAAAGCAAGTCCTTCTCTTGTTTCAATCGTATCGCATCCTCGAATGGGTCTTGCTGAAGATATGATGCATGCAGCTGCGCTTCAGGACTATCGTCAACCAGGTCCGCAGTCGAGGCAACTACGGCTGCGTCTCCGAAAACAACGCAAAATGTGTGACCTGGCTTCGGTAGAACCAAGCGTGGCTTCTGTTGCAGCGATATAGGACTGTCGCTTTGATAGCTTTGCAGCTGATGTATGCGAAGGATGTTGTGGCTACCATCTCCAGGCAGCGTGGCCTCGACCACAACGAATCGATGCATGTCAGAGGTACCTATCCGGAAGAGAATGAAGAGATCCAGCGCCTGCTTAGAGGAGGTAGAAACCAGCGCTTGGCTTTTGCCGTTGGCCTGTTTGTCCGCAATCGCAAAGTCCAATGCTACAGCATACTCTGCCTGTCCTGCCAGTTCTGGCGACGTGGCGTCCTTCAGCTCCCTCACTACCGACTCTCTCAGCTCCGTGCTCGAAATGTAATCGGATCGTCCAGACCATTCCAGGTCCCACAGTAGCACTTCAGCCTTTTCCGTCATGCCAACGACATGTACTGCTCCACGCTTCGAGGCTCGTGTCCGCACTGCTGTCAGGTCTCGCCTGTAGTTAGCCTTGAGAAACCCGCTGAAGCTGCCGAACACGCCGCTGCTTGACGCGTCTGCGATTTTCAAGAACTGGCTCTGAATCTTCGCTGTTCCTGTCGTATCCTTCAAAGCAAGCGCTACGATCCTGCCTGAGTTGAGCGTGACCACGAACGTAGCATAGGCTGCAGACACAATATCCGTGACCACTTCGCTGCCACTCAATGGAATCGTGCCTTCAATGCCGGTCCGCTTCTCGTGAAACAGGCTGAGCGAGCTTGCACGATCGATCGAATCGTAGTACACGACTTTGCCCGTCGTAGCAGAAATGAGCACCAGACCCAAATCATGGTAGCCAATGCCATTTCCCGGCACCAGCATGCCAAAAGGCAGCTCCTCTCCTTCACGCGTAGGAAATGGCATGTCGAACGTGCGCAGATTACTCGCAGCAATGTGCGCATTGTATTCCCACACGAGCGCCTTCTCCTGTGTCACGGCCAGCGCATGATTGCCCAATATGCTGCCTCGATACGCCAGCCCCTCCTTCTTGAGCTCTTTGGGCGTCGAGGGCAGCAGCTTCACGCTGTAGCATTGATTTGAGCACAATGTGGTGGCGCCATCAGCTCGTTGTACTCTTTTCACTGTGCCTTTCTTCCCTCCTCGCACAGCCATCTCGCCATCAAGCACCGATGCCGTACTCCCCGCTCGGCGATGGTAATGTGCGTGGCCATTGCCGTTGACTTTGGTTGCTGTCCCTACGCCGACGAAGGTGTGGTTGTCGACATGACCGTTGGTCACGCTGTGGACCTCTTCTTCCTCGATCTTTGCAGCGGCAGTCACTGCCAACGGCCGCCCTTCGGTCGAGTCTCGCGGCGCGTAGACTTCCTCACTGATCTTACTCCGTTTTCGTCGCGGTGCGGCTTTCTGCAAAGTATCGTTGTCGCTCTGTCGAGCTCGCCGGCGCGGGTTGCGCGCTGTGGTAGATCGTGTGATGCGCTCGGTTCCTGGCTCGGGCGTCTCGGTGGTCGACATGTTTGCTAGAAAGTCATTCGGCAGGAGAAAGAATGCGAGGTGCGTACGGAGGGATAGGGAGAGGTGAGTGGTGTGTTTCGCGATGAGGTATGTTTACTCGATGAGGCTTATTCGAAAGCTACGCGAGTTGCAACAAGATGTTTGGCGGACATAACCGTCGGAGCTAAGCACTTTTGAGCTGCCAAAAAGAGATGCCTGAGGGTGACATTGAGTGAAGATGATCTCACGACCACGACAAGTGATGAGCATGCTCAAGTGATCTTTTGTTCTCATTTGACGCTGTTGTAAGTCTCTACTCATCATCTTCACTTGCTTCACACAAGCCCGGCACCTTCTTCGCACCTTCCCCAACCAGACCATCCACATATGCGAGGAATGTACTCAAAGGCACCATGTCCATCTTCGCAAACGCAGGATGACTGCTTCTCAGCACTTGTCCTCCCCATAGCACTCGCAAGAAGAAGCATCCTTCTTTGGAGTACATCTCAAACACTACTTCCGAGCCCATGCCCGGCCAAACCATTTTCTCAATCTGCAGGATGCTCAGCAGTCTTGATATACTGCCGTCATGCGCAACATTGTGCCTGTACTTCACACTGCCTTTGCCCTTCATGGCGCTGCGAAGATTTGCAGCTAGCTCAGCGACCCACACGCCGTAGCTTCCAACACTGACCGCCAAGCTCTGCGGAGCATCGCGATAGATGAACGAGTACTCATACTCTCCCATTCTGAAGACCGTGTCTGCATCGGATCGGGAGATACAAGCTGATGTGTCGTTGACACTGCACGGTAATGTCTTCTGATGGCATAGCCTGGCAGATAGATTGTCGAAGTAGTGATCGAAGCTCTGATGCCAGCCATTGTCATCCGGGTCGATGCCGCTCACGCCATCTAGTCGAGCGAACAGGCTGGAAGACGCATTTAGATGTCTAGTCCAGTTCGTAGCAGATGAGCCAACACCATAGTCACTAAACAGTGCCGAGGCAGCAGGACAGCTGTAGCGAGGCTCAAGGCTGTCGATAGAGTTGGGCTGGATGAGGAGTGGTGTGTCAACGCCAGCACGTGAAGGATACATGCCTGCAATCAGCATCGACGCAACTTGTGACGTAATGACATTGTTGGTCACTCAATATGTCGTGATGTTCGGGTCGAAATCGGCGGGGATGAAGCCCAATAGATCAGAGTAGACTGCTTTCAAATCCACTCCATGCTGATGGGAATCGTCGAGGCCTTCGCGCGTGATCTGAGGGAACTGACACGTGCCATTGAAGCCTTGAGGAGGGAAGGGATTGTTTTCGTCGGTGTAGACGCTCCAATATGTTGATGTCGAGTCAGTTCCAGCTGCGTTCAGAGGCTTGCCACCATAGAAAAGTCCCTGATTCGAGCAGTCCCAGGAGTACCCCTCGACCGGGAACGTATTATCTGCATACGGAGTGCGCTTGTGGTGGCGATGGATGACTTCAACATACTCGAGCCTGTACTCGGCCGATGGCTTCCTGTAAGTTGTGGAGTTTACATGCGGCATGTTGCACCAATTGTACGTGGTATGTGGAGGCGTTTGCGAAGTGTTGAAAACGAGGCCATACGTTCCGCTACTGTTCAATGCAGATGTGAGATTATTCACGAAGTATTGCGCTGGAGGATGCCATCCTGTGCTGATGTTGCTAGTCGCCGAGCAGGTTTGAGCTTCGTATGCAGCCCGTGCACTACACACACCAGTGAACGTGCAAGCCGCTGTCGCGAAGGTCGGGACTTGTTCGTAGAATCGCATGGCGGCGGAAAGGACTGTCTGCGTGTTGAGCATTATCAAAAGAACGAGAGCGAGAGTGGCATAGGAGGGAGTGTGGGACTGCATTGGCCGATGTCACCTTACATCCTTACCGTCTAGGGTTGGTGGAGAGATACATCTTAGGACACGAGCACTTGAACGTATCTGATGTAGGAACGCTTCGTTGCTCCACCGAGGATGAGCGCGTGCTTGAAGTCAAGGCGGTCATTGGCCGCGCCTAATACGCGTCGCGAATATGCTTGATTCAGCAATGAAGATGTGAGAGATGGCGCCTTGTCGTCGAATAACGGACTGTTATACGATGTCTTGTACTGAAGCTGGACCCGGCGTGGTGTGAGGTCTGCGCGATAGATGCGGTCGGAATTTGCAGGCTCGTGACATGGATCAGGAACGGAAGTGGCTCCTTGTGCCAATGTTGTGATCGACATCGTTTGCAGAACACTTTCATCTCGACATCAACGGCAACGACCGCGGCAACGACAGCGATTCCATCTTCGCGACGAGCGGTCCATAATTGCGAAGCTGCAATTTTCGAGACGCGCCCTTTGACCCCTCGCTTGATCGTCAATTGTCTCTGGACGTGATGTCTTGGAAGCGCCGACCAGCGCCACACACAGCATTCTTCCTGCAGTTTGCTAGCGTGTAGCCGCTCGTCATGGTGGCGTATCGAGTATTTTGGTGTTTGTGTCTGAGCAGGCGACTGCCTTTACTTTGGGACTGACAGAAGACACAACGCGCAATTCCCATATGCATCTTGACTTATCACTACCGACAGCTGGGCAATTGTTAGCTGACACCTCAGCTCGGACGCACGGCAATGGCGCCTAACCCAATCGCGATCCCGCGGAAACCAGTCCGGCAGTCAATTTACGAAGAGCCAACAAGACACGATGCGCCAGCTCCAGGACTTGGCTATCCGATATTGGCGAGTGCTCTAGTCGTCCTACTCCTAGCCACAGTGTCCTGGTCGCGAAGCTGGACGTTCTCTGGTGCTGGCATAGAGTCCTTGCTTCTCATATATGGTCACAGTCAGCAAAAGCGAATACTAGCCCCCATCCCACTATGGACCTTGTTGGCTACGCTCAACCTCATATACGCAATATGCTCGACATCGTGGCTTCTGAATGGACTCTTCATCCTCGCAATCTACCCATTCGTCCTACTCACATGTCTGATCCAGGTCCCACTGGCCGCAAACATGGCTCGGTCGGGACTACGAAGGGTATTAGGAAGTCAGCCACATTTTGTTAAGGACAAATTGGCGATGTTCAACTTGCCCGCTCTAGAGATTGACACGGAGGTCGACGGACTTTTTGTGATTAGAGGCATCACCATGTCGTTCTCGAGCCTCACCCTTGTGGCTCATGGCATTGAGCTTGGTATGTCACACATGACTACTACGTCGGATAGGTACTGACTTCGCACAGGTCTGAAGCTAGCAGACGATATCGAGCTGGCAATATACGTTGACGAGGTCACTGTAGGCTTCTTCCGCTTCATCGAGATTGGCGATGTGTTTGCCAACGCGAAGGGTGGCAAGTTCGAAATGACATTTGGTGAACTGGAAGAAGATAGTGACGATGCTGCCAGCGAGTTTAGTGTTCTGCTCGACGACACTCCACTCTTGAAAGCAGCCGCAGCCAAGTCCAAGACTCTTTTGGACAGGCCGAAGCTTAGAGAAACGCTGACCGGCGTGAGCTACATGCGAGACTCATCAGTACAGCAAGCGACCGACGCGATCAAGACCCTGGATCCCAATGATTACAAGGCAGACCAGCAGTACCTTGACAAGATCACTGAGATTCGAACATCGAGTGCCGTCTACCAGTCGCGACAACGAGTGCGACAAAATGCCAAACGTAGTGGCCGCAAGATTGATGACGAGAAGGAGACGCGAGCTGCAGTCTGTGCTGAGCTGCAAGAATTCCCTTCTGTGCCACACCCGCCCAGAAGATCAATTCGCGTCACTACCCTGCAAAACTCCTCCCCACCTTACGTGCGACGGTTTCTACATCGTCTGCCTTTCCTTCTACGCGCTCTTCTCGCACCTTTGAGCTACTTTCATCCAATCAGCATCACGAGCATAAATGCAGCAGGCTCCGGTAAATGGCTATCGACTCTGCTGCAACAACAAGTCTTCAAGGAATACACAGAGAACAATGCTCAGCTGCGTCGCTTACAGCGCAAAGTCTCTACGTGGCTCGCTGATGCCAACTTCTGCATGCAGTTGACAGATATCGACGGTCTTGGTCAAGTCCCACTAAGCTCAAATTACAACATCGTCTCATACCTCAAGTTCGATGACGTTCTGGCGTACAGGACGATCCCGGAGTCTGGAGTGATAGCACAGGTCATGAGAATGGGTGGTGCAGATGCTACCTTTATGATACCATCGTATCTGCTGCCTCACCACGAGCACATCGTACCTCCGCGGCCAACTGAAGAGGACGAGCAGGAGCTGGAAGAAGAAGTGAATGAGGCAGATGGCAGTCCGAAAGCTGTGCAAGCGGCCCGCGAGCTCAAGCAGGCGAAGAAAGATGAGACCAATATTACCATGTCTGTACACGGTAGCTTGCCGGTCGCCTGCGACCAAAGTCTGCTCAACTTCATCGCATCGCTGGTGAAGGCTACGAAGATGATCGAGCTCGAGAAAACTGTCGAGGAGGTAGCACAACCCGTGGACACTCCTATGTCAGCACTATCTCCAGCTTCAACATTCAACGAGGAGACCGAATCGGTCATGCCCTCTGACGACAAGTCGGAAAGCAACGTCAGCATGAGGGAGATAGCCGGCTTCAAAGTCTTTGCCAAGAACATTCGACAGAATTTGAGAGACGGGACGACGAAAGCACAAATCAAGGACTTCGCAAAAGACTTGCATCAAAGCGCCAAAGATGGCATGAAGAAGGCTGCGGTTGGTGGACTGGTCAACGATAGGTGGATCGCAATCATGGTCGGCAAAGTGGCGGCTACGTTGCAGAAAGCACAAGGAGACATTGGGTATAGCGGAGATCTCCCTATATCTCTCGCTCCGTACCGTGATACAGAGGACGGAGAGCTTACGAAGATATTACCCTAGACGACAGAGACGAAGGCGAGACAGGACTGAGTTGACAGGAAAATTATGATGCAATGACTCCTGGTACACTTTCCGTGCGGCCTTGTGGTACTCACTAATGCTATCATGTTTCTACGTTCAGCCTCAGCCGGCATCAGTACTATCAATGAGACCGAACGTCACTGTGTTGCATGTGTTGGGATTAGCCAGGCCCTGCGGAAGGTCATTTGACGTATCATACGGGACGCTGTGGTTTGTACTGAAGATCGAGCTGTTCCTTGTCTTGAGCAGCGACTTGGGACTTGTCTTGACGGTTCGTGACCGTAATGATAAGTCGGGTAGGAGGTGTGTTTCCGCTTGCAGATCCTTTCATAACTACCGACTAAGCAATGCAGTCCCAGTCCTCCTTCCCCGGCTTGAAAAAGTGCCGGAGTGCATCTGCCCATGGTGCCTCAGTTCAGCTGCATTCTCCATAAGATGGCAGTGTATAAGCTCTTGACAAGTGCATGTCGGGTCGACGATGTGCGGGATGCTCTCTGTATCTAAAGCCAGGAGCCGAGGAGGCATCTCTGGGGATCGTGGAGCCTTGCCATGGACAGTGACGGCCTATCAATGTCATTTTTGACAGAGTTGGGAGAGACAGTAGTCAGAAGATGCCAGTCTTTGCCGATTTCGTGTCGCTGCCAAGTCGAACTAAGCTGCTATCGGTTCAGTGTCGTCTTTCAGGTCAGGCCTCCCAGGCGTCCAAGGCTGATCGACTACACTCCACCAGCTGAGCGAGTTGGACTTCGTATATACCACTTCTTACCGTGCTATCTGGGCATAAGCTTCGTCCTGAAAGGCTTCGTGTAGTAGATTTATGAGTACAAGCTTCGAGGTTATATGTCTGTTCAGGACAAGCATTGGCTGGCACAGCAGATGCATGGATCTCGCGGCAATACTAGGAGTCGACACTTTCCAAACAGAGTCAAGGTAAGGCAGGCTAGCATCTATTACTATTCAGCTCAGCTCATGTTTGTAAGTTGTGAAAAGATATAAATCGAGATAATTGACACTCACTGCTTCGAACCGTACAAACTATCTCAATCCAGCCCCACCCATATATAACCACCAACACCATCATGTTCAAACTCCTCCCTACCATCATCATCAGCTTGCTAGCCGTTCTCGGCCAAGCACGTAGCTGCAACAACAGAGATGATTGTCCAGGTCAAGAAGTCTGCTGCTGTAAGCTATTCTCACTACCACTCTTGCAAATTCAACCTTCCACTGACATTGACATTTAGCGATCACCGTGCACGGCTACCAGGGCGCCGAATACTCGACAGAATGCCACACGACAGGAAGCAAGTGCTGCCGCAATAGATTGCTGGGATGGGATGGAAAACTCCGAGTGTGGAGAGTCACTGTGATATCTGAGTACTGAGATTTTGACTGCAGGGGGTTTTATCTTGCTTGGAAGGCCAGTTACAGGGGCAAAGAGGGCGTGGGAACAGATATCGCTGGTACGCCGAGTATGAACAATCTCTCGCTAAGCCTTGGTCTTTCTCTTCTTCGCCTTTTCTGTGGTAGTCTTCACTTCGCCGCCTTTACTTTTCCGCTTTGTGGTCTTCTCAGCCACAATGGCTTTCCCATCGGCGCCAGTCTCGACAGCGGCCACAACTGTCTCTTCGATAATCGGGTCGCTTGTCTTGCCTCTCTGGATCGTCTTGACCACCTCTTCCGCCTCAGTTCCTGCATCTGCTTGCTGGATCTTCTTTGTCTTCGAGACATCTCCCACAGGCTTGACATCAGGCATATCAAAGTCGTAGCCGAGCTCGGCAAGCTTTGCAGCCTTCTCCTTTCGTCGCTCGCTCTCCCTTGTGATGCGCTTCTCCCAGCCTGCCTGATCTGTGCCCTTCTTCAGTCTCGATCCTTCGATTCTGTTTCGCGGTCTCGCCTTGCCATTGCCCTTGACAGCTTTCACGCCCTTCCAGATGCCCTCCTTGACCTGGTCCGCTGGCACGCGCTTGCATTGCAGGATGTGTCCGAACATGAGGTATTTGTCCATAGTCTTGACCACGATATCAGCGACTGTAGATGCCGCAAATTCAACGAAAGCATGGTGCTTGCTCTTGCCAGTCTTCTTGTTACGTGCGAGGCGGAGGTTTGTGACTGTGCCAAACTGCGACAGGTATGCGCGCAGCTGCTTTTCGTAGAAGCCGTGAGGAAGGCGCGATATGTAGATGACACCGGGAGTGGCCTCTGGGTCTGCAGCGCCGTTGTTCTTGGGCTTGATGCGCGAGATCTTCAGCTCGCGTGCGATCTCCTTCTCGGATCGTGGCAGCGCAGGCAGTTTCTCAATTGGGATGCCGTCTTGGTCGCGGTCCACGTCGTCGTCCTCATCCTCGTCTTCGTCGGAAGAGAAGCCGGCGAGCAGGGCAGCCGTTTGGTCAGGAGTGAGCTCAGCGCCGCCATCGGACTCGTCGTCCTTGTTGGCCTCGTCCTCGACCTCAGCGGCCACAACAGGCTCCGCTTCCACGACGACTTCCTCCTCGACGACCTTCTTCGCAGGCTTTCCGCTCTTCTTCTCCTTGGCCGGCTTCTCAGTGGTTGTCTTCTCGACCACCTTTGCTGCCTTGGCGCCCTTCAGCGCAGACTTCGTGGGAAGAGGCCGGTCAGCAGACTTGTTGACGGTTGCCGTCGTTGTCGTCGTCTTCACTTTCTTCGCAATCGGCTCAACATTGTCGCCCGACTTGCGCTTCTTTCCCTTTGTCTCTGCTGCTGCCATTGTGTATTGCTGTACACGTGATATGAGGTGTTGTCCTGATAAGCTGCCTGCACGAAAGTTGAAGCTCGAGATTATTTTCTGAGATTGCACGAAACTTTGCCGACGTCCAAAACCTCTGGGACGCGCTAGGAACGCGTTCTCCATCACATGGAAGTCGACTTCTTGTCAGCAACAGCCAGTGTTTGTCGCAGTCGGCTGCAGTTCAACATGGCAGATCAGAACTTGACACACGATGAGCTTTGGGACGATTCGGCTCTGGTCACGTCGTGGAACGATGCTTTCGATGAGTACAAGGTAGGCATCGCTGCGTAATATTCTACCTTCATCGAGGCATCACTGACATTAGTACAGAAGTATCACAGCCTAGCGCAACGCGGAGAGAAGGTCGAAGTCAAGCAGGAAAACGATACAAAATCGTCGTTGCCATCCAAAGCTGCAGCACATCTTGGCAAGAACGGCACTTCGAACGCTCCTGTCAATTTTGTGGCTTCCAATACCAACAACACAAAGCCGCAAGCAAGCGCGCCTGTGCCTGGCCCGTCAATACCTGCGCCACCCGCACTTCCAGGTCTCTCGAGTCTGCCGCAAGCTCTGGTCGGTGGCGGTAAGTGAATGGCACAGCGGAGGCGACTTCGTCCAAAGACTGACATCTGACAGCACAAAACGAGGATCTCAAGAACATCATGATGTCCTGGTACTATGCCGGCTACTACACTGGCTTGTATGAGGGACAGCAAAAGGCTTGGGCGAGCATGCAAGAGAGCATGCAACCGCAGCCGGAAGGAGAATGATCAAGTGCATTCGTGACGCGCTGAACGAGCCTAGCCGTGGACCCTCCTACCTTATTTCCTGCTCCGCCGATGTTAGAAAGCCCCTGAAATGGCCTATACTGTGAGTAATTCGTACGTACTTGTTGAATCGAAATGCCTGTTGACATCGTGAAGAAAGCAGTCTCACAAAGTGCCGCACGCGTGGCAAACTCTCTGTCGTGAGACTATTTGCTTCGCTTGGGAGAATACTGCGAGCGGTATAGCGCTTTTGCACCATTCAGCGACAGCATTGTACTCCTGATGCGACCGCAACTGAAAGCGCACAACGCTCTCCTGTGAGAGTGTTCTGCACATGACACCAGTACTGCCGGTCTTACCTATCTCGCGACAAGCAGGCGCTTGCGATCGACTCATCCAAGCGCGCGTGAATGATCTAGAATGAAAGGCATCTAGAGCTTCCACCTGGCGATAAACTCAACGGCACAATGCGATATCGTCTCGGAGAGGACAGCACGATATTGCAGCACACGGATTCTTCAGAGCGGCGATGATAGTTTGTTGTGTTCAAGAAATCCTGCACTCAGACCGCTAGAACCATCAACCTAGGCTGTCACTCCAACTTTGCCCAGCCTCGAACATCTCGTCGATATCATCGGTACTCTCACGGATCGCCACTGTTCCATTTACGGGTCGCCTTGAAGATCTGATCCGAAAAGCCCATGAATCGCGCATCGAAATAAGCATCGTTTCACTAACGCAACTCCACGTGTGATCTAGAAGACTCTGATACAACTCACAGTCCGATATCGTTTGAGATCTTACAAAGACACCAATGGGCAGGATACGGGAAGTGAAGACAAGCTTCTTGACATGAGGCTACCATGTGTCTCTGTGACTTCACCGGCATCTGTCGGTAGTTCTGGTCCTCCCTCCACGCATTCGGAAGCGGACAAACTGTGATTGCCAACTTCTCAATGTGTCTCAGCTTCCAGCTGCTCCGCATGCTGACCAGCAATGGTCAGTAGACAGACGTGTCGCCAAGTGAGAACATGAGTCGTTGTGAGGAATCATCGACGAGGGCTCATCTGGTATCAGCATACATATATCGTCCATCTTCCATCCCTCCATCCTCAGCATCACACCTCAGCACACCAACAAACACACCAAATCAACCAACACACAGCCACCATGCAGCTCACAACCACTCTCACCCTCCTCTTCACCTCGCTCGCCCTCGCAGCCCCTCAATTCGGCGACTTCGGCCGTGGAAACAACAACAATAACTGGCCATCGAACAACAACAACAACGGCTGGCCAAACAACAACAACAACCACAACAACAACAACCACAACAACAACGGCTGGCAAAACGACAACCGCCCCGACGGCAACCAAGAAGGCTTCTACCAAGATGGCTGCGGCTGCAC
Organism: Septoria linicola; assembly: GCA_024114885.1. Classification (NCBI taxonomy): domain Eukaryota; kingdom Fungi; phylum Ascomycota; class Dothideomycetes; order Mycosphaerellales; family Mycosphaerellaceae; genus Septoria; species Septoria linicola. Next base: position 442,380 of record CP099428.1, on the reverse strand, counting down.
TTCAAATGGCAACTTCGATCACAGCCTGGGCCGCGCAGCATGCGATGATCTGACCAGCCAGTACCCCAACTTGTATTATGATGAGAACAGCGGTGGTGTAAGTGCTCTTTCTCCCTTTCTCAGGCCAGATGTGACGGGGTGTGGTGAGCTGACAGACTGCTTTGTGATGTAGTGCCGAGACAGCGACGGCCGTGGTGTCGAGGGCAATGGATACAGACGCGCGTGTCAGAGACAGGCAGGTCCGAATGCGGTTGTTGATAGTACTTGTGGGAATGATTACTAGATGATCACGGAAGACTTGATCGTGTGATGTGAGAGGAAAGGCAACGGATCTGGATGAGATGAGCAATGGACGATAACCGTAGCTACGGAATGGTATAGACTGATAGAATGTCAGCGCAGCTGGAGCTGCTGAAGACTATGTTCCTTCTGATCTTAGGAGCTATCTCCTTTTCAGCGAATGACTAGTGCACCTTGGCGCCCTAGGCGCAGACGAACTGGATGTTGGCGGCGACATATGCTTGAGGCGCTGCTGAACGACTGATTATCTCCCAGACCATGGAATGGCGACAGACTCGAACACTGAAGTCCTCTCGACTGAGATTTTGGAAGTCCACCGATCAGTATTCCCGAGCGGCTGGCTCTCCGTCACTCAATCAATGATTCCGCTGTGCACATTCTGCAAAGTCCCATCATCCTCAGCCCACCACTTGTCCAAAATCTTGAGACCTCGCTTCGCCAGCGCAGAGTCACGATTCCGACACACAGAGTCAATGTACCTCACGTCTGGTGGCGACAGAAGGAAGCGCTTGGGTCCTTCCTCAAACTCCTCATATGACATGCCATTGTACTGTTCCGCCACAATTTGTCGCAGTCGCTCTCGCACATCCTTCAGGAGTTCTTTCGAGCGCAGTCCTGCTTGGATTTCTGGCTTGGTTCGCCCACCTTTGACCAATGGCGCAGCTTTGAAGTAGACGAGATTCTTGTTCGCGATGACTGCAGGGTAGATTTTGTTGAGGGCGGAGCAGGTCATTGGCGTGTAGCCGAGGTTGAGATATCGCAGCTGTGATGGTCCATTGGCAGTCACTAGATCGAGGAGAGCTGTCTCAAACTTGTCGCCATCTAGCCAATTGTAGCTCATGCGTAGATCTTCGGTTGCGTATGACTGGCCTAAATCTAACGCTCTCAAAGATGGGTGGTCTTTAACGGCGTCCAACAGGGTGGCAGTATCGTCACCACCAAGCCCGCATGACTGCAGCGTGAGGGTGGTCAAAGTGGTTGAAGCGCGAATACCAGCTGCCAGTAACGGGATGTGTTTGCCGATGGGATTGCAAGACAGATGAAGTGACTCGAGCCTGCTGTGCTTGAGATATTTGGCAATGTGAGTACATGCGAATTGTCCAGCGCCGGTCGCGTTCAAGTAGATGTGGCGTAGTGCAGCCGACCAGTCGTAACGCTCGTGGTATAAATTGAGCTCACGGAAAAGCATTCCTACTCCACCATCACTCAAGCTAGTCTGATCCAAGTCAAGAGTCCGCAGGTAGGGCGACCTCATGATCAGCTTTGCAAGTGACCGATACGACTGGCCTCTTAGGTCATTGCGCTTCAACCATACGTTCGTGATGACGGGTGACCGTATCATTGCATCAATGAGGACATCGATACTATACATATCGATGCAGTTTCCTGCTAGATACCAGGTCTCGAATTGCGTTGGGTGTCTGTCGATGAAAGCTGCGATAGTCTTGGCGCCAGTAGGTCCGATGATGTTGTTGCCCAGAAGGAAGTGCTTGCCATCTTTGTAAGAATCAAGAGCTTGCATGAGCTCGCCAATGTTTCGTGGACCAGTCGCCATTTTGCAGAGGTCAATGCGACCGTCTTCGTACGCAACGCCTTTCTTGAATTCGAGCGTTGGTACTGAATGCGCAGGCTCAGTGCCACGAAGTCCACCAAGCCAGGTGTGGACTTTGCCGTCGTTGCTCAGAAACTCGAAGAATGGTGCCAACGATGCTTTGTCGCTTATCTCGACAGGCATAGGCAAGGACGATGCGCCCTGCAATGACAACGGGTCTGCGGATGGGTCCCAAGCACCGCCCTGGCGCCTGATCTTCTCCGCCCATCTCATCGAGAGCGGCTGACCTTCTAAGGTCTCGGAGGCGGCCATGGCTGTTCCGATGGAAGCTTAGTGGTGATAGAACTGAGAATGTGGTAAATGTACTGAGAATGTTGTCGATTCTTATTCCTGTTGTTAGTTGCCGGATGGAATAACAGAAGGGAAGTTGCGCTCCTTCCCGTCCGTTCGAGTCACAATCGTGGAAGCTGCTCGTGGTGAAGCCGCTGCACGTTTGCTACTGTGGCACTGCAGGTGAGAGTCATGTGTGATCCTCGCCGTTCACCTCTTCATTCACTTCTTGTGCTCACTTCATATTGTGCAAACCAGGCAAATCCAGCCCTTGGATCAAGATTCTGTCCATCACGGCCAGAGCGTGCGCACGATATGGCTCAGCTTGTTGACAGACACATGCATGTGTGATGGTGATGCGAGCGTTTTAAAGGCCAAGAGGAGATGCGGTTGCTGTCGAGGTGGGGATTCTGGGGAGCATTGACCCGAGGGCTGAGAGATGCGAGCTCCCGCAGAGCCGACCTATTCCGCGATTGAACGTACAGCACATAGCATACACCTCGCACACACATATTGTTATAAGCTCGCGTGAGTGCCATAGCAGTGCTACTCGTTTCGGTCCCAGTCCATGACTTGTACCACTATGGCCCATCTGCTGAGCTCCTCCAAGCTTCCCTCCACCAAGAACGCCCTTCTATCACTGCCCGCCTCAATACGTCCAGCAGTCTACGCGTCCTGTCAGGCACGATGGCAGTCTACAATACCGCAAAGGGACCATCCCAAAACAGCCATATTCTTTCCTGGTCAGGGTGTGCAGCGTGTTGGAATGACTACAGACTGGCTTGAGGCCTTTCCTCAGACTGTCAAGCCATTGCTGGAACAAATGGATGAAACATTAAAGCAGCCTCTGTCGAAGATCATCGAGGAAGGACCCAATAGTCGACTGACCGCGACAGAGAATGCACAGCCGGCGATCATGTGGACGTCGTTGATTGTGCTGCGTGTCCTGGAACGCGACTTTGGCTTCAAGCTGACTGATCGAGTGGACGTGACATTGGGGCATTCGCTGGGAGAGTTTGCTGCGCTGGTCGCAGGTGGCTATCTACGAGAGTCGGATGCATTGAAACTAGTGAGACGGAGAGCGGAGAGCATGGCAAAATGCAGCAAAGAGGCGAAGGAGGAAGTAGGCATGATTGCGCTCGTATGTGAGGCAGATCGATTGCAATCAATGGTGGAGGCAATACACAGCTTCCTGGGCCACACTTCGGAAGGCGCAAAGACAGACAGTCATTCAGACACGGATCTTCCACCTGTGCAGCAGGTGCTCATTGCAAACGTGAACTCGAAAAACCAAATTGTGCTGTCCGGAGGCATCAAGCGGATACAGGAGCTGATGACACATCTCAGGCAATTTGGAGGACACGATCCGAGGGCGGTGCGGCTCAGCTCAGACAGCCCGTTCCACAGCCCGCTCATGAAGCCAGCAGCTGAGCTCATGAAGAAGATGCTACATCAACCATCTCCTACCCACAGAGATCAGGACTTTGTGGTATGGCCGGGTCTCATGCCCTGCATCAGTAATGTGTCCGCCAGGCCATTTCAGAGCAAGGAGCAGTTGAAGGACCTGCTCGCCAGGTCATGCGTGGAGACCGTGCAATGGCACGACAGTATTGTACACTTGCACCAGGAGGAGAAGGTGAAGCGATGGATTGGCATTGGGCCTGGCAAAGTTGGCCGAAATCTGGTGAGCTATGCGTAACTCGTTCTCTTGCACATTATGCTAACTATATCGTCAGGTCGGGAAGGAAGTCGGTATGCGCGGCGCTGTTCGTGGAGGAGGAGTCTGGGGAGTCAGCTCTCCAAAAGAGATAGAAGAGTTCCTACGCGACTTTGAGACAACTGAGAACATGCAGGAAGAGTAGTCTAGGTGGATGCGGCAAACTGTACAGATATAGCATGGCTGATGTCGATAAACATTGAGCATTGTGCAGCAAATTCTCCAACGTCTAGACCACTACCGTCATGACTGGTTGTTGCCGTGCTTGTGTTGACCGCCTACGCGAAGAGAGGCAAGGGACTCAGCATGAATGTAACGAAACAGCCTGATGAGCACTCCGTATGCGCCCGAAATGAAGCTGGATGAACAGTGTCTAGACTCCACCGTGAACGTGGCTCCACACATTGTAGCTCGTGCCGACTGCTTAACCTGTCGGTACCTCTAGTCACGACCATGGTAACGAGACCGGAGAAGACTGTAGGGGCAAAGGACAAGGCAGTCTGCGGCGGCACTTGCGCCTGCCAGGGATTCCGCGGCGTACTGCCAGCAAAGGACAGCATTTCCGCTGCAGTCTTTGTCCCATGTTTCGTGGAGTCGTGCCACACATCCCACATTCGCCGATCTCGGTCGGCTCATTCACTTGAGCCTCAAAAAGCTTGGCAAAACCCTGAATCTTGCGCTCCGAGATCGTCTCTGCTCGCACTCCACCTGAGTGTCCACTCCAATCACAAGCAGAAGGCCCTCCAATCAAGCTCTGAGCTCTTATCATAGCTCCCTCTATCGGGCGCTGCATAAACAAAAAATGACATGCAGCAAGTGAGCTCCTTTGTACGCGCTCTTACGTCGTCAAACGTACACAACGCGACTGGCACATCGCACGACAAGTTCATGACTGCGTGGATGCTGCAGTAGCTCTGCACAGTGATCAGTCAATGGATTTCCCCGAGAACTTCCTCGTAGACTGGGATCCACGCTCTTTCTACGGCGCCGTTGACGTGTTGGAATTGAGTTATAGCATTCGTTCTGGATGCTTTTTGCCTCTTTACAATCAGCGGTAGGCGCGTGAGCTGGGCTGAAAGAGGACCAGATAAGATTCGTTGACCTGCTCAACTTTTGCTCACTCTTCCTTCACCTTTCTTCTCAGTCTTGCTCATCTACCTCACTTCTTGCAGACTTGACTCACAGATATCTTCTAACAACAGCTTGACCACGAATTTCAATCCACCAAAACAGTCACAGCGATAGTAGCATCATCACCATGACTACCAACAACGTCTCCGAGCCAGAGTTCGAGCAGGCCTACAAGGAGTTGGCCTCCACCCTCGAGAACAGCTCTCTATTCGAAAAGCATCCAGAGTACAAGAAGGCACTCAAGGTCGCAGCCATCCCAGAGCGCGTGATCCAGTTCAGAGTCGTATGGGAAGATGACAAGGGCGAGTGCCAGGTGAACCGCGGTTTCCGTGTGCAATACAACTCTGCTCTTGGTCCATACAAGGGCGGTCTTCGATTCCACCCATCTGTCAACCTTTCCATCTTGAAGTTTTTGGGCTTCGAGCAGATCTTCAAGAATGCTCTCACTGGGCGTACGTACTCCTAAAGACAGATGAGGCTCTTCAGAGAACTGACAATTATTCCCAGTATCGATGGGTGGTGGCAAGGGTGGTGCGGACTTTGATCCGAAGGGCAAGTCTGACAACGAGATCCGCAAGTTCTGTGTATCTTTCATGCGTGAGCTGAGTAAGCACATCGGAGCCGACACCGATGTGCCAGCCGGTGACATTGGTGTCTCGCCTCGCGAGATCGGCTGGATGTTTGGCACATACCGTGCGGAGAGGAACCGATGGGAAGGTGTCTTGACCGGAAAGGGCGGCAGCTGGGGTGGCTCTCTGATCCGCCCAGAGGCTACTGGTTACGGTCTCGTCTACTGTAAGCTGAATCTTCACTGACAGTAAGCACGCGAGCACTTTACTGACTTTTTGGCAACAGACGTCCAACACATGATCCAGTACGCTTCAGGCGGCAAAGAGTCCTTCAAGGGCAAGAAGGTCGCCATTTCCGGTTCTGGCAACGTCGCACAATACGCCGCTCTCAAAGCCATCGAGCTCGGCGCCACAATCGTCTCCCTCTCCGACAGCAAGGGTGCCATCATCGCCACCGAAGGCGAGGGCATCACCCCAGAAGTCGTCAACTACATTGCAGCCCTCAAGGTCAAGAGACAGTCTCTCACCGAGCTCTCGTCGAGCTCAGAGTACAAGGACAAGTACAAGTACATCGAGGGTGCTCGTCCATGGGTGCACGTCGGTAACGTCGATGTTGCTCTGCCATGTGCGACCCAGAACGAGGTCTCAGGTGAAGAGGCTGAGGCCCTTGTCAAGGCTGGCTGCAAGTTCACTGCTGAGGGATCAAACATGGGCTCTACTCAAGAGGCTATTGATGTCTTTGAGGCTGCTCGCAAGGAGAAGAAGGGTGATGGTATCTGGTACGGACCTGGCAAGGCCGCCAACGCTGGTGGTGTTGCCGTATCCGGTCTCGAGATGGCACAGAACTCGGCTCGTCTGAGCTGGACCTCGGAAGAAGTTGATTCCAAGCTGCAGGTGAGAACAAAGAAAAAAAAAGAAGAAAAAGAAGTTTGTGCTAACTTATATGCTAGGGAATCATGGAAGCCGCCTTCAAGAACTGCCTCGAGACCGCCAAGGAGTACGTCCCATCTGGGGATGGCGAGCTCCCATCATTGGTTGCCGGTGCCAACATCGCTGGCTTCAGCAAGGTTGCTGCTGCCATGCGCGACCAGGGCGACTGGTGGTCATATTAGATCAGCTCCATGCGTGAGAGCGGTCTAGGGACGAGACGAATGATACCACGATTTCTAGCGATACAGACATAAAGCGCTACAGCGGCAGGCTTTGAATGAAATAATGAACAACAGCATTGCAATCTTCAGTACAGTTTTGACGGTTTCTGACTCTGAGTTTTACTTTGAGGACTTCAGGCTGCTTAACAAGACTCTTACAGAACACGTGCAGTGAGGCTAACATTTCAGCCAAGCCATAGGATATGGACTGACTAGGCCGCCGGTTGAGATCGCCTTGCAATCGGATCCAGAAGATCGCACTCTGTGTGCTTTAGGTGTCAACACTACAGCAGAACAATCACAAGCAACCCCGCTGCCATCCATACCACCATACTCACTTCGAACCTCCTCGCGCCAGCGCCCTGCTGCACCCAATCCAAACACTCCCCTCCCTCATTCGCATCCGTCGCACCAGCAACCAAAAAGCTCCGAATCCCCAAACCAGTCTCATGACAACTCCCCTCCTGCGAGCTCTGACAAGACATCTCATACCCCCACTGCCTCTCCCCCGTAACCTCATCCTCTCCCTGCGCACAGTCCCTTCCTGGATAAGCATTAAACCGTCGTCCTGCCGCCGCACCTTCGGGAATTTCGCCTGTGCCGTTGGTTTGTTGGTACCGGATTCGAGAGTAATTGGCATTGGGATCGTAAATTTGTCGGTTGTGGACTTTCCATGTGAGTTGGTAAGGGTCGTTGCCGCCAGCGATGGGTTGCAGGATGAGGCCTGAGCTGGTATTGGAAGTGAAGATTTCGTCGAGGTTGAAGCATTCTGGTACGAGCGGGATGCTGGATGTTGTGAAGGTTATGCCTTGGGATGAGTGTCTGTCGGCGCAGGTGGAGAGGTTGTTGGGATAGAAGGTTATGGTGAGGTGGGAGCTGTAGGAGCAGGAGAGTTAGTATGGTTGCAGAAGTAAAGATCAAGTTGATATTTGTTCACCTGCTTTCTTGCGCGTATACTGCCGTGCTGAGGAGGATGAGTGACGGCGCTAGTCGTATCAATGCCATCTTGGTGTACTTTGTGCTGCTGCGATAACTCAAAGCTTGAGAAAGTGAAGTCTATGAAGCGAAAGAGGATTGGGCAATACTAGATTCATCCACCCACAATCCTTGACGAAGGATGAGGCACAGGAGGCTGTGACCACACCACTCATGTACTCAGACTGCAGAGCTTTGCATTAGCATACTGTGCCTCAAGCAGTCCACCTGTCTGTAAAGTGTTACTGCATAGGCCAAGTCTTTAGCCTCGTTGTAGCCACTCAATGTGTATGGGAAAACTCCGGAAGCTGGCTTAAGCGCCATGCCAAGCTTGGCGAAGTCGCTGTCGACAGTATTGGGTCGCTTGACGTATGTAGTCCGCCATGGTTTAGAAGATGCGGCATGCAGTGGATATGGCCGAAGAGTATTGTATCGACAGATCGATGAAGATTGTTCCGAGACTGCGCTATCACATCATACATATCTACATGTCCTCTCTGCTCAATGCCACCGGGTATCTCTATCTTTCACTATTATCATACAGTTCCTTCTTCGTCTGGTAGCAGCTCTTATGTGCACCATGGTGCCTTGCGGCTGCTGCTCCCAAACACCTTCGCTCAATGATCACAGAAAACCAATCGAAAACACTAAGCCCGAACCAAAGAGAATGCACAAGTTGTGCAAAATGTAACGAGATGGGTCCCATGTCAAGGACTTGACGAACTTCCACCGAAGCAACACGAAAAGCAGTCGTACATCTTTCGATTCCAAGCTGGTCTGACTTCTCGACTTTCCATACTAGCTCGCTTCTCGTAGACCATCGCCGCCTCAGGTGCCGGATCAACGATAGGCGTCGTCGAATCGTAAGAGTGATGCGAGATGGCACCGAAGCTGACAGTCGGTCTCAAAGGAGGCCGCACCGGGACGATGGGGTAGTCTCGTGGTGATGAAACGGGGAAAGAGAAGTTCACGACCGATGCGGAAGGTGACTTGTAGGGATCGTCTCGGAGTCTCGTCGGAGACCTTGGAAACGAGGAAGGAACCTCTTGGACCTGGAACTCGGAGATGTCGATGGAAGTTCGAGCAGAAGATCTTCGGTGGTGTGAGGAGGAAGAAGAACTTGATCCCGAGCAACGAGTTCGACTAATGATGTTCGTCGTTGCCGAGTCCGGCTGCGGCTGTTGCTGCGAGATGTGAGAGCCGCGAAGCTGTTCGGCCAGGATGTCCGTTGAGGAATTGTGTGATCGTAGCGGGTGCGGATGCTGTTGGCGCTGAACGATGCTTGTGTAGGTGTTGTTGGCGGAGACGGCACTGTCTGCGAAAGGCATGACATGCATGGCGCGAGAGGAAACTGCGATCTCGGGCACAAATGGTCCATTGCTGAGTTGCTCCAGATTGATGGTATGATTGTGGACAGATGGCGTGAGGTGGTGGTGACGACGATGATGATACCTGAGCCCAGTGTGTTGGTAAGGCGGATAGTGTAGGCTAGGCGTGATCTGTTGGAGTGTAATGCAGAATGGCAAGCAGCAGGATGAGAATGGAGGGTAACATATACAAAGCAGCCCGACCAGATCTCTGGGCCATGGAGTTGGGCCCAGGTCGGATGATCTGCACCTACCTTGTCGCCCGTTGCCATACAGGCGCTAGTCCACCTCATGATACTATGTACCAACGCTCAGAGCCGCACGGAGTTTGCAGGTCCAAGGACGAAAGCGAAGCTAGCGTCGCGAATGTATAGCAGGGTGGCTCGTGCAAATGACTTCGATAGGATGGAACACACGCGAGAAAGCCGCCTGTCGGAATGTGGCTTGCTCATGCGTGTGTGATGTTCACGAAATCACATCGGCGTGCCCGCAAGGCTGCTAGAAATTCTCGGCGAGGAGTGGAGTCGAGAACGCCATCCAGCCATCCCGTTAGAATGCGTGGAAGCCCTACAGCTCTGGTCCAACCCGTTCGGGTCGCTGCATGCGTTCACGGCAGCACCGGACTTGTCTTCACAGCAGATTCGACGGCGCCTCAGCAGATTGACTTCGTTAGTAAACGATGTGTCTAGCGGTGAGCGATGTATGCTGCTGTCGTCTGTAAGGCTGGCCCTTCATTTCCTGGCGGAGTGGAAACCCTCCACGCCGCCGAGACTGCCTCGTAACACGAAAGACAAACACTCCCACAGCCAGCTGGGAATGAAGAGGAGCCCATAGCGATAGAAATTGGGGACATCTTGGAAGCTGGATTCCGAGTTCCAGGTTGCGACGATGATCTTCGAGCCACGTGTTGCTGATTGCGCAGACGTCGTGCGCCCACACGTGCCAAAAAGCTCTTCCTCCTTGCGATGTCTCGAAGCGGGCTAGCAGGTGAATGTACCTGCAGCAAAATGTCTCAAACAGGTATATGGATGAGAAAGGTGTTGCAGTTTTGAGCTGACGCTGCGGCGCCGAAAGGTGAGCCAATCAATCCAGCCCTCAAGCGAACGCTATTCTATCAACCCTGCAGCCTCTTTTCTCGGCGTCGTTCTGCTTCATAACATCTCGCCCACGCATGCTCACGCGGGTCCAGTGGGCTAGACACGCCTCAGAGCAGTACTCTATCACACGCTCTTCCATGGTCTGATTAACGTTGCTTGATGCGTCGTTCGTCTCATACCACGGCAGACAGAACGCCGCTGGAGACCCTGATGCAAGTACGGTACCATAGGCAAGAGGAAGCCGAACTGCATTTACTGGTACTGCCGACACGGCTCACGAGAAACAGAGCTGCAAGGTACCATCTGTCAGCGGATGGATGAGTTCATTTATGCATATTGCACTGATACCGGTCGCCGGTTTTGGCTGTGGGGAGCCACTTCTATCAATAACATGGACTGGTCAAGAAGAATATTTCTCCATCCCGTCAACATGATCGTCATCCTCCTGGCACACTGATCCAGCGGATGTATATTGCATGACAATACTTCCAACACTCGTATGGGTAGCTGGCGTCGGCAACACGCGCGATGATGCTGTCCGCACCAGCTTCTCCGCATCCGACCGTTGTCATCCCGGATCTGTGGGAGACGGAATCCGGTCAGCGAAAACGGGCAAGTCTCCTGATATGCTGATACGATTGCAACAACACTGCAGCATAATACTGGATCCGCACACGCATCGCGCATGTGCTCTGCACCTACATCACCCTACTGTTGACATCGAGACCGATGCAGATCACTTCACGTGGGCAGGATCGACGAACTCCTGCTTTCTGCATGCGACAGTGGACCCCAACGAGCTCTCGAAGCCTCGAGATATGGATGACAATTCAGCACAGTCAGCTACAGCCAGGACAGGAACAATGCACGCTGATCAAGCAGAAGTCTTGCGTTTCGTACCAAGTTTTCTAGCGGCGCGATGGTTGCACAGCAGCAAGACCCACCACACCTCTCTTCGCGACTTTTCCTAGTAGCCGGGAGATACTCCGTCTGTTCGGGGTAGCAGCTGCAACGGGACAGTCCCTTCGTATCCTGCTGACAATTTGATGCAGTGTCACTTGTGTCACAGCAACGCATTGTTTGATGATAGTGTTCGGAGGAGGCTCCTGAGCACCCCGCCCATACACCGAATCTCATCTCCAATTCTCAGACGCAAGACGGGGATCTTGTCCAACCATCTCGTTGCGCCGCCACACTATCCTGCGAGCTTCATGCATTCTACCACTTTCTCGCAATATCCCTTCCACCAACCACATTGAAGATCCAACTGATGCCAATCATCAAAGTCCTCCTCCAACTCCTCGGCCAGTGCCAGATACTGCCACTTCTCCACGCCAGCCACGCCGACTGCCCTGTCCAGTGCCCACTAATAATCCCATCTTGCCCACCTAGGTAAGCTAAGTTGGCTTTCTGTTTGTACTCAAAAGGTGCAGTAGGCTGGCCATGTTGGTTCAGCTGCTTGGCCAGCCATTCTGCCTTCTGCACAGCGACTTCTGCAAGCATCGGTAATGTAAAGCCATCGATATCTGCTGAGTCACCTAGTGCGTAGACGTCTGACATTGGGCTGTAGTCTTCAGTGTCTTCCAGCACTTGTAATCGCTTGTCTGTAAGAACACGAGGTAATTTGTCGGCTTTCTTCACATTGAGCCTTTCGATCAGTGGGTTCACGCCTTGACCAGTAGCCCATATGAGCATTCCATACTTGACCTGTCCGAGAGCCTCGGTGTAGATCGCATGAGCATCGACAGTGGAGATCTTGCTCTCTGTCTTGATCGTAATTCCTCGCTTCTTGAGCTTTTCCAATGCATACTCTCCCAGCTTCTCGTCAAAGCTACCGAGGATCGTTGGCGCGACGTCGTGGATTTCTATACTGAGCTTGCCATCCAGGTGGGAATAGAGAAATTTCATGTCCTCGTTCCAGAGGTCGAAGAGTTCGGCTGCGGCTTCGATGCCTATAGGTCCGCCTCCGACGATAATGATACGTAGGATATTGCGCTGCTGTTCGTCAGACAGGCTGGGCATAGAAGCAGCGTCTAGCATTTCCAGGATTCGTTGCTGAATGAGCCTGGCATCGTTGGTTGTGCGCAAGAAGTTGGCGTGTTCTAAGGCGCCAGGCGTGCCGAATGTCTGATTGACGCACCCGGGAGCGATGACGAGCTTGTCATAGCCGATTGAGAACTGTAGGTTTTTCGAATTGCTGAAGTCATTGCCAGCAATAGTCTCTAATGCAGGCTTGCAATAGACTACTTTCTTCTCAAAGTTGATATCCTCAACAGTGGCTTTGTGGTACTTGAGTTCAGGATTTCGATTTCTTCGGCGAACTGGTTCTTCTGCTAGGCGGAAGTCGAAATGGCCTGCTGCAGCACTTGCTAGTAGTGGTGTATATTGTATTGTACGCACTGGAGCGATGACAGTGATGTTGTACTTGGCAGTATCTAAGCCATGCGCAATAGTGAATCCTGCCCAGCCATTGCCGACCACTACCACATGCGGCTTGGAAGTCATGATGATGCTAGAATTTGTGAAGATACGAAGGAAGAGGTACCTACGCTTGAGCAATTCTATGCCATATTGTCAGAGAAGTCTTGACGTCACCTGGAGACAAGCGAGCCTTGCCGACGTGGAATACGCGTCGCTTAACCATTCTTTTGACAGCATTGTGGATCGCTGTCTTGCAAGCGAGCATTTCATCAGCTGTACTGTGTAGTCTAGAGGAGAATATCGAGAGCTATCGAGAGATGTTCCCTTCGTGCTCGTGCCAAGGCCGGACTGACTTCCGCGGCGGTGTCACATGCTCCTCAATTTGTCTTCGCTGAATACTTCACTCATGAACAATATGGGGTGACAACAGAAACCTTGATGGACGCCTAGCATGGCTAAGGCAAAGAACAACAAGAAGCGCAAGCTTCACAGCAACCACGCCGAAAACCGCAAACCAGCCCGACCAGTCCAACGAAAAGATGCGAAATCTGCTTCAAAGCAGCAGCAACAACCTACCAAGCCGCCTAAAGTAATGCAGCCTACCATTCCTTTTCTGGCGGAAGAAGATCGCATTCTGCTGATCGGAGAAGGTGACTTCTCTTTTGCCAAATCAATTGTGGAAGAACACGGCTGCTGCGATGTAACGGCTACCTCGTACGACTCCCAGGACGATTTGTTCGCGAAGTACAACCCGCAGGCCGAGGAGCATGTCAAGTACCTGGAGGAAGAAGGACAGCATGTGTTGTATAATGTAGACGCTACAAAGCTGGACAAGAACAAGCCATTAGCCAAGGCTGCAGCAGATGGCAAGTACGATGTTGTGCTGTTCAACTTCCCGCATGTGGGCGGCAAGAGTACAGATGTTAATCGGCAAGTTCGTTTCAACCAGGAACTACTAGTCAATTTCTTCGACACGGTGCAAAGACTGCTAGCACAGAATGGAACCATAGTGGTCACGCTATTCGAGGGAGAGCCATACACACTGTGGAACATCCGTGACTTGGGCAGGCACACTGGGCTCGAGGTCGCCAGGAGCTTCAAATTTCAGGCGGAGGCTTACCCCGGCTACTCCCACGCGAGGACTCTGGGCAATATCGAGGGCGGAGGTGGGTGGAAGGGTGAGGATCGTGATGCGAGAAGCTATGTGTTTCAGCTGAAAGCTGGTGCGCAGCAGAATGGTGGAAAAGAGACGCCGAAAACGCAAGCTGAGATGCAAAAAGAGATGGAGAGGCAGAGGAGGGAGAGATTGGGCGCGGGTGACAAGAGGAAGAGGGCGAAGGATGATGACAGTGATTCTGATGATGACTGAAACGTCCTTGAGCAACGTGAACGCAAGCCGCACGGAAGAGATGGTCAGCGCAGATCACGGCCACACAGCACGCCACATGGCTGATCAGTCGTTCACCGCCGAGAGCATTATACTCGATTACTTGTTCATCTCTGCTCTTCACGGACCTGCTGGGTTTGTGGCCAAATTGGGGCCCACCATTCACATACTGCTTGTACGTTCGGCCAGGGTCCGACCATAACATGCATCCAATGCAATTAGATGGCTGCCACGACACATCGACTGTATCGTAGGCAAATAGACTTGGGATTGCCTGCGATAAAGACTATCAGCGATGAACGAGCAGACGAACGACCCTCACAGACTTACCCGTCGTGCCTGATGTGTGGAAGACGCATACAGGATCGTCCATGTTTCGCTGCCGTGGGGGTCGAGGCGTATATGTCGTGATTGTAGAAGCAGAGAACCACGAATCCCAAGCTGGCAGTGTCAAACGGATTGCAGTTTCATCGCCGAATTGTGGGTTCATAGCGTCCCGACCGGAAGGTTCATACAGAAAGACATTGCAATTAGTCTCATCAATCAAGTGTGCAACCACGTCGGGCAATGCATATCGGCGGGTCATGAGAATCTACAACATGGCAGGTCAGCAGTCACGTCTGACTTCCTCACTAATCTTGATGCACACACCTTGCGACCTGTCTTAGCGCCAGCAACTACAAGCGCCAGGCGCCGCAGATTCAAGTCGCCGACATATTGAAAGGTTGGAAAGTCCGACGCTGAGCTCGGTTGCGGCAGGTTCGCGTCCAGCCAGGTCGCCGCTTGGTCGATAATGTTCAAGAAATGGCTGTAGGTGATGTCCTGTACAGAGTCGTCCTTCAGCACCAAGGAGCTGAATATGCGTGCGACAGGATCCTGAGCAAGAGCCTCGATCTTCTCGCGATGGTCATGGTCGACATCATGCCATTCGCTACTCTTGTCAGATTTGAACAGTGGGATCAATGCGGACATAGTCTCGTTGAATACTATCATGCTGGCTGGGCGAGATTTTGACACTTTATAATCACTGATCAGAGCTTGCGTCTACGTCAGCCTGAACTACACGATCCATGTCGAGGAATGATGGACAGACGTGGTCCTGACGCGCCAATGGCTAGGGATGCATCGTATGAAGGAAGTGTAATCATCGTCAACACTAATAGCGCGACAGAATGAAGATCTTAATTGTGACGATCAAACCAGAGCTGCCTCACTAAGGTAGCTCGGGACATTTGACTGCATGCTACTGCTCGTTGTTGTCGTGTTGGAAAGAGTTGTATTGAAAATCATGGGAGGTGCGGCACGTGCTATCTGGCGCTATCCTCAGATTGGGCTTCGCAATGCCCTTTCGAGATATTGCAGAGTTAGACTGCATAGTAATCATAGCTGATCGGGCTAGACAAGCTGCGATGCACATGGAAACTTTGACAACGCCAAGCACGTGTACAACAAGCTCCTCACAGATCATCGACAGAAACGAGTTCTGAGTATGCCAAGCTTTTTGCAGAAGTAGGCGGAAGGCTGAGGCACCACGGAGAGCGTTTGGGTACGAATTTGTAAGGCTCGTATTCCAAGTCGACCATGGCGAGACCAGGTGTAGAAGCCAGCTCAGAGCCAGGGTTTTATTTAAGCCTTTGTCTTTCCATTGCTTCGTGGGCGTGAATGCAGAAGTCTACATCGAGGAGACGCTTTTCCAGAATGATCAGATGTGTCGAAAGTGAAGTTCGAATTCGCTGGACGCCTCCAGAAGACAATGCAGCCAGGGCTTTGGAGCGGCAGCTGGCAGCCTTGTAAGCAGTCAAGACCACTTTATATGCTGAATCTGCGAATCCAAGCGTTTCGATATTCAACACAACCTCGAAGTAGCGGTGACAATGTCAGGCGACCAGACTTTCGACCTCAAGAGCCTCCAAGATGAGATCCAGGAAATGATGTCGCCTCACAGCGCTCTCACAAAGCAGCCACCGTTCACAATCGGACAGCTTCTCATCATGGGTTTTGTGTTCGCGAAAAGAACTGGGCGATCTCAGCCACAGCCGTTGAGATCAGCAAAGATGTGGATCGTCAAAACTTTGGAATTCTACAACAACCAGGCGGTCGCGGATTTCTGTTCGTCTTCTGTGAAGAGGCAAGTCGCTTTCCGCTCTGAGATCAAGAAGGCGTTGGAGATGTGGGACTTGCCCGTAGTGGGGTGGGAGTCGAACGCGTTGGGAGGAGTAAGGCCAGCCACGGATGGAGAACAAGTCGACAGCTACAAGAAAATGTGGTCTGTCCATTTAGAGAGTGTACGCACATACTTGGGCCTGGATGCCCGTCGCGACGTTGCCGAAGAACCCTTTCCGTTGCTCGATCTACCAGCTGAGCTGCGCGTTTCGATATACGAGCTGCTCCTTGGTATGCCGCGCAGTGGATTGATGACTGAAAAGAGCACCGATGGCGCTAGGATCAGTCTGCTGAGCCGAGACTTTGAGCGCAAGCTGGGTAATTGGTGCTTCCACAAGACCGAATCAAGGAGCAGATATCCTCATTCGGATTTTCAGAAGTTAGCCGGTCCACTGGCTTCGGATCATCTTGCAATTCTTCTGACCAGCAAGCAGGTAAGCTTTGTACGATTGCAATTGTCGACCGGACTGACACGCCTTCAGGTATGCGCTGAGGCGCTTCCTATCTTCTATAGGATCAACACTTTCATCTTCTTGTCCTGGGACAACCTAGCTACCTTTTGCACGAAGATTTCAATGAGACGGCTAATGCAAATTGAGCACGTCGCCATTAATTGGACTCAGGAACATGGTAGTCAGCCGCACCAAGCAGCCAACATGATCGCATCGATGTCGAGACTGCAAAAGTTCGACCTTTGGCTAGACGAGTCAGATCGAGAGCCGGGCGTTCGAGGTGGCGCGATACGTCGGGGAGATTTTCTGCGAGACCTGATCAAGAGGAAAGTGCAGATCACGGTTCATGGTGATTGTCCAAAGTTGGAGGCATTGGTCAGGATGGAGATCGGCTTGTTGGAGTCGAGGTCCGCCGAACGCTGAGTTGGAGTCGACCAAGGCGACAACTGCCTAAGTGCCTAAGCTAGATGTGGACTCCCTGCGGTGAGCGTAAGGAGGAGTCGATGCCATGATCAGAGCAGGTGACAAAGGTTATGCCGTAGTCCTTCCGGGTGGGACCCATGAGGTGAGAATCGGCCATGTGCTTCAGACGTTCAGCTTCCATAGCCACCTCTCAAACTCTTGCTCTTGCCCTTCCTCTTCCGGCATGTCCCCAATCTTCGTCTTCCACTTTGTCGTGACTCCAAAGTTCTCATACTTGTCCGGCTCTTTCTCCAGCAAAGTCAGGTTCGCGACCTCCTCGCTGTCTTTGCCCTCGCATATCATCCTCGTTTGCCGCGCTCTTCTCGCAAACGCAGAAGCCCTCGCACGATCTCCGTGCATGGCGCAGATCTGGAATGCATCGTAGTACAGTCTAGGCAGTCGCAAGTCCGCTACTTGCTCAACCTCGTATATGTCTCGCAAAGCTCGACAATCTGCCAGAGCACGTTCCGGGCTGTTACGGACCGTCTTTGAATCGCCAATATTCTCATCCAGCTTTTGAGCTTGAAGCAATCGCTCATCACTTGCCTTGAGCTCCTCACTTGGAAGCGAACATAGCTCGCAAGTGCACTGAAAGCGGAAATTCTCCTTCAGGATATACTGCCGAGTGGTAGAAGGTCCCGCATTGAGGTACGACAGAGTTAACTCCTCGCCATTTTTGATATCGCGCACAGCATGCACGAGCATACTCTTCAGCTTTTCACTCCACGCATGCTGGGCATTTGGTAGACACGAGTGATTGATTCTCGAGACCAATGGGAATATCCCGCCAATATCGCTGCTGGGCCCAAGAGGATAGCCATTAGAGCGAACAATATTACTGAATGGATTCGGCTCGCCTTTGAAGTTATTGTGCAGCGAGAGGAACGCTCGCTGGCCTTCTTTGGACAGACTTTTCACAATTTGAGCCAAGTCTTTTTCAATCGTGCTGGCATTGCAGAGAGACTCGGTCGTGAAGAGGGGAGCTTCCTTGATCAGAAGTGTACCTGCCGCGATATCACGGCACGCGACAAGACCTTTGCCTTTTCCGGGCACGTCTTGCTGCGCGAATGGCGCATCTTCTACAACGGACCGAGACATCATTGGCTAGAAAATGGTATAGACTTTCCACATTTTTGTGTAAATGGAGCAGGAGCGATGACGGAGTGGTGCCTGATCTGTGCCAGGCTCCACGTCACGTCCTCCACACTGAACAACATCCAACAGTGAGAACCTTAACTTAGACACGAGCATGCGACCAACCTTGAGGAGGCATTGCACTTTCTGCTCTCACACGCTTAGACGCGCATATGACCAGGCGTGCAGTAGCTCAGGACAAACTGGACTGCTTTACTCCATTCATGATACCTCACTTGCTCTTACATGTGACTGACTGTTCGCCAGAATTGAGCTAACAAGCGCAATGACCTCAAGAAAGCTAGACAGCGGCCTCACTTTGCGGAGTTCGGATGCAAGTAAGAAGAAGTGACGAGGCAGTGCGTATCTCGGCGTTTGTCGCTTTCGATTAAACACTTCAGCAGTGGACCGGTGGACATCATCACCTTCGTCCAGAATACCAACAAGTCACTGGCCACGGGGGGCCGACTTTGTACACAGGGGACCAAAACAGCACATCAGCAGGATTCGCAAACTCGACCTATTCGGATGGATCAATGGACGCTGGGATCCCGGGAACCTAGTCTACCGTGAGAAATCGCAGTTGCATTGCCATATCACACTTGGCACCGACCACAGACCCGGAACCATCAAAGTCATCGAGGATGCAGAGAACCGAGAAGTGGTGGAAGGAGAGCTAGGCGTCATGATATCTCTGCTTCGTCAGATCATGAGCACCATTAATGGTAGATCTGGGACCAAGACATTATTGAGAAGTGATCTTGGTAGAATGGTGGACATGTGCTGCCTAAGGCTATTCGCAAGAAGCACAGACCCCGCGCTAATAAGTGAATAACAAAGTATCACTGTCCTCAATTTCTACCAAGACACAAAGTACAAAAGTAACACGCAGCCAAACCTGCACTCTGAAACGTTTTTGGCTTGTCGAGTCTGTGTATTACTCCATATTTCACTGCCTTGTCAAAATTGGAAACCAGAATAGAGCATGAATACGCGCAGACCTAGACTCGAGTACTCTCCAAAGCTTGGGTAGACGACAGATGATAGTCTCGAGTCTTGTCTCCGCCAAAGTGTAAGCAACGCAGGATCGAAATGCCCGCTCCAATACTCCTCCTCCCACCACCTCCCACTCGCCAGGAGTCTCTGGAGACACTTCTCCAGCAAATCACCACCGACAAAGCCCATCCCACACTGAAGCGGCTCCTCCTCGATAGCGCGGTTTCTACCGTCCACCCTGTCCTCGCGCGAAACAGGTGGATCACCATTAACGACGAGGACTATTTGAGAATTGCTCCGGCAATTGCAGTAGCGACGAGGATCTTGACAGGCGATCGGGCGATGCATTTTTGGCATGCTTTGGTGTTCGGCAAGCAGGTGTCGAGCGATGGGAAAGGAGAGGTGAGTGGGAGAAGCGTGCACCACCCTCGTTGTTCTCAGCCATGATGCAACGGCCGTGGCATTGCGAAGGGATACGGCGTCGATGGCAGGGCGGCGAGATATTGGAGACAAGAGTGCTGACTTTTCATTTTCCCCAGAAATCCCAGCGGATGTACGAAGATCCCGATGGTAGCCTCCCTACAGCAGAACGGGAGAAGGTGAAGCAGATGCTCAACGAGCTCGCCGGACTTGTCATGTTTGACTGCGAAGGTCTCAACAGCAACACATTTGGACGCACAATACACCTACCCGAGCGTTTTAGTTCCAACACTCCGGGGGGCATTCGAAGCCTGATCACATTGCGAAGAGATCTTATGGATGACATCGACCTGCAAGTCCGACCACCGTATGCGCTTCTCCGCAGATGGTTCATCATCGCCGTGACACTTCTCCACGAGATCGCTCATGCTTTGCACGCCGCCCGCTATGGATCCGGCGCAGAGCGCGAGTTCGAAGACGACGGGTTCATTGAGATAGGCTTCGCACTGGAGAAGTGGCTCTTCGGAGGACAGCCCGTGCTGGGGTGGGTCGATAGTCCCCAAGAAGCAGTTGTTATCTGTGAGGTTTGCATGCCGTGTGCGCGACCGAAGAGAGTGCTGCTGAGCCCTTCCGAAGTGAGCAAGGAGAGCTTCTGCAGTGGTATTATGACGGATGGGGAGATCGAGAAGCTGTTCATGGTCGTTTTGCGCGAGGCTGGGCATCCGTGATGCTCGAGAGAGCTTCTGATATCTGGGCCAACGAGGGCGAAGACGGCAAGATTCCGGCGACTGCTCGAGACGTGAGAGCGTTGAACATGGCCGGTGGGAAGTCAGTCCTCGCGTGAGTCTGACAGAGGAAGTCCTGAGGCTCGGAGCCTCGTGGTAGCATGGCATGACCTGTGATATAGCGCATTTTCCTATGGCCATGGAGCAGGTGGCAAACGGCCACGTAAATTCAGTGTCGACATTGCACGCGAAGTTCCAGAATGCCATATCGTTAAGCATACTCGCTCCCACCCCTCAACTATTCTCCCCTCTCCTACTTTTCCGCATCAACGACCGCAACTTCTCATCCTCCTCACTTTTCGCAGCCTCGCCACCCGTTCTCTCAGCCAGGCTTACTTCCTTACTAGCACCCATAACCTCTCTTCCCAACTCAGCAACAATACCGCCTCCCGTCCCCTCTACCTTCCCAGCCTTGCCATGCCGCCTACGATGCTCTGCCAGCAGACTGAGACCTTCGCCGCCCGTGTCAGCATCTCTATGCTTCTGGGCATTGGCTTTGGCGGCGCGGATGCTTGTTCTGGCATACACGAACAGCAGACAGGCCGTGGTGAAGGCTGCGGCTGGAGCTACAATGGTCCTGCTGTTGATTCGTCGCGGGAATGGGTTGCGGGGCGTGGGAGGTGCGCCAGGTTTGACGGGGACAGAAGCCTCGGTCATACCGTCAGGGCCACGAGGCTGCGATAGTCTGGCTCCCATGGTGATTGTGCTATGGAAGGAGGAGGTGGAAGAAGAGCTGTGAATCTACAAGATGTCGTGAGACTTGAGCGAAGCCTCGTATCGGGGGCAAATGGACATGGATTGACTACTGCTTCACAGTGTGTACAGACACACAATAATTTCAATTCCGATCTGACCAGCAATCGTTGCTACTGCCTTGTTTCGATTCAAGATTTGAGCCTCCATCGTTGGCTCATCTACAATAGACATGTAAACATACTCCATCTCGATCAACGCGTCGTGGCTGACTTCAGCCGCGAATCCGAATCCGACCAACTATGTGACGACATTGATTCGAGTAGTCTGGACCGAGCATAGAACGATATTGCCGATGTACACTCGATGACCGGTATAGACATAGACATAGACCAGCATATCTCTTCGATGCAAGACTGAGCCCAATGGCTGCCAGCGTGGCAACTGGACTTGCCATTACCAATCCTTTGGTGAAGTACCGAGCACTCTTGGCAACAAAAGTCATTGCACCGGATCCTGTACGCAGTCTCTTTGCGGTGTAACATACATATACAGCAACTGACCTGGCAATAGGCACAACATAGATTAGCGATACATCTGGCCAAACTTTACGATCGATTGAAAGACTATGAGCCAGAAGTTGAATACAGCCACAAACTTGACCAGATCTCCAGGGCAGTAAATGCACAACAGCGGCATGGAGGCGTTCCAGCTAGTGAGACCATTCCAAAGCGCAGCATCTGGCGTGAACTATTTGCCGCGAAAGAAAGACGGGACTCACTAGCCTTGACCAAGAGGCTGACTTCCCATGAGTCCGCTCTGCAAATGGACTCGCCGAAAGGCTTAATGCTCCATGGAGAAGTGGGCACCGGAAAGTCCATGCTTATTGACCTCTTCGCGGACTGCTTACCCAATCGAAAGAAGCGACGAAGCCATTTCAACACATTCATGCTCGAGACCTTTGCCAAATTAGAAGCCCTACGATCAGATCGGATGCGAGCCGGACGAGCTAGCATCATGTCTCAAGCGAGTCTTGCAGACGACGACTACTCTTTGCTGTGGCTGGCCAAAGAGATGGTTCAGACATCTCCCATCTTATTCCTGGACGAGTTCCAGATGCCAGACCGGGTGGCAAGCAAGATTCTCACCAATTTGATGACCAGTTTCTTCCAGCTTGGAGGTGTGTTGGTCGCGACCAGTAATCGGATGCCAGAAGAGTTGGCAAAGGCTGCAGGTATCAGCTATGCACCACCAGCTGAGCAAAGAAGCTTTGGCTGGCAGTTGGGACTAGGCCGGAAACGACGACCTGCTGGCAGATATGGGAATTACAATGAATTTACTGCATTTCTGGAAGTGCTGAAAGCACGGTGCGAAGTTTGGGAAGTCGAAGGCTCTCGCGACTTTAGACGATTGGATAGTGGAAGTGTAGCACCGGTCAAAGGCATTGACTTGGACAGTCTAGACGACCTGGACTCTGGCTATGGCTCTGCAGAGGAGGTCTTTGATGGAGAACCAAGTGACTCTGCACACTCAGAACAACTGCCTGTGCAAATGCCCAAGCACTTCGATGTGGCAGCAGAAGGTGCCACGGCAGACACAGATGCCGCAATCAGTGAGGCTATCGGAGGCCAGTCTGTTGCAGCTTGGGCACCTGCAAGCATGAAAGTCTACGGCAGGAACGTGCAGA
Organism: Septoria linicola; assembly: GCA_024114885.1. Lineage (NCBI taxonomy): Eukaryota > Fungi > Ascomycota > Dothideomycetes > Mycosphaerellales > Mycosphaerellaceae > Septoria > Septoria linicola. The sequence continues at coordinate 419,591 of CP099428.1, read as the reverse complement.
TACCGAGAGCACAAAACGGCGTCAGCATGTGGACATTTCAAGAGCTGTGCAAGGGAACGTATGGCCCAGCAGACTACATTTCCCTGGCTTCGACCTACCACACTCTTGTCTTGACAGAAGTGCCTGTGCTCAATTGGCTGATGAAGAACGAAGCACGAAGATTTATCACGCTGCTTGATGCGTTATACGAATGCCGATGCAAACTCTTCGTTTCAGCTGCTGCTGGACCTGACGATATCTTCTTCCCAGAGGAGCAGAAAAGAGCTGAAGAGGGCGACAGTGGGGATTCCGTCTACTCTGAAACACTCTCTGAAGTGTATCAAGACGCCACAGCGCCTTTCAGACCCAACGTCTCGACGCAAAATCCCAACTACAGCGAACCAGAAAACGAACCAGACTACACACACGCCCGTCTCGCAGGCCTACTCGGCGCCGACGCACGCAGCGACGCCCTCGAAGACGGCACACCCATCTCTCGAGGCGCAGTCGGCGGCTCCTCCAGCAACCCCTTCGGCCGCTCCTTCGGCAAAACCGACGCCGAATTCGAACGCAAACCCGTCGATCCCGACGAAGTCCGCTACACAGCCAGACCCGACTTCCAGAAAACCTCCGCCTTCACCGGCGAAGACGAGCGCTTCGCATACAAACGCGCCCAAAGCAGACTCTGGGAAATGTGCTCCGAGCGGTGGTGGAGCAGAAGTGAAGAAGGCTGGCATCGACCTACGCCCAAGGAAGTCCGACGGTGGGAGGGTAGAGATGATGGTCGAGCACCGGGGTTGAATGTGTATTCTGGTAGTACGGAGATACAAATGGGAAAGGCGACAGAGGATAGTACGCGTCCGCCTGAAAGTTTTAAGAGGTATGATGGAGGGCCGTTCAAGCCGAAGCTCGAACCTGCGAAGAAGATCAATATTGGTTGGCATGCGTGGGGACTTGGGGAGTGGGGGAAGAGGGCTGGGGCTTGGGGAAAGGAGTGGATGGGTTGAAGGATCGTGGGGATGAGAAGCGTTGATCTAGCATGGCTATGATTCCAGCTGATCGATCACAAGTACCTACAGTACCTATTCAATAACCTACTCAGGACGTGTTGTGTTCTACAGTCCAGTACCTCGATGCATCCTCAGCAGATAGTCCAGCTACCATACATCGCATCACATCCCTAAAGTCTCATCAAGAAGACAAAAGAAAAAGAAAATCGATACAGCGAGCGTAGCTAACTACCACCTTTTGTGCTCCTTCTTAGAACAAAGGTGCAAGAGACAACCCAACAAAAACAAACAAGTCCGACAGAAAAGCATACTCGCCAAGTGCCTGCGCTGCTGTAGCCTTATCTACAACACAAGCTGCAGGTACGAGTACCCCAGAGTTCCCAGCCCAGCACACCCTAGCCACGCTTCCCTCGATAAGCTTTCGTTCACAGGTCAAAGTCAACTAGGATACACCTAGCTACATAAACTCTACTCTACAACACCTCCCTGGAAAAGAGAAATTGCCAACATGAATTCCTGGTCCAGGGAGAAATGACAAGAAACGACAAGGAGGAGGGAAAGGCTTCCTTGAGGTGAGCGGTCTTGTTCCTGCGTTGAGTTGACTTCTTGTGTTGTGCGATTGTGATTGTGAGAAATATCACCACACTCGTTGAACTGCACTCGTTGGAATCACATTGTGCCTCACAGGCAACAAGCACGTTCGGTTAGACCATCACAGAGCACGAGGTCGTGTTCTTCTTCCTCTGCCACATTTAGTTGACCTGGAAAGAAAGAGCAGTACGTTTGGCTCAATTCCCTTCTTCCACCCATTACCATTGATTTAATCAAGTATCTAACCTACAGTCTCCAGCATCCATCCATCAACCCACCACCCAAACCAAGAGCCTCAAACAGACAAACAAAACAAAAAAACGAACATGCATCTCCCATCCATCCTCCTCACCCTCCTCCCAACTCTCGCCCTCGCTTTGCCAGTCCCCGACAAAGAAAACCTCTTCGGCTACGACCTCGCCAGCACCGGCGGCACAATTGGCTCCTGCTCATCCCTCCTCGGTTTTTGCAAACGCGAAGAAGCAGAGCGCCTGACACCTTTTATCGTGAATAATCCAGACGATTTCAATGTGCAGCCGAAGAAGCCCGAGGATAGGATTGTATCTAGGAGGAAGAGGGGTGTGATGGAGGAGGAGGGGAAGGACGAAGTGGAAGAGATGGTGGGGAAGGAGATGATTGGGTTGGGGTTTAAGGCGTAGATCTGGGGTTGGATGTTGGGGGAGGGCCACAGGGAAAGAAGGGTTTGGGGGAGGGTGGAGATGTGACGGGAAGAGGAATTTGTATGAAGTGATGCTTTTCGTTTTGTTCGAGGCGCTGTTGGATGCTCGAGCTGATTCATACTACTGAGTAGTGGAGTTGTTCTTTGCAAGAAACCACTTCTGCATACCGCTCAGTTATCAAAATGTATAGTGATGTTTTGAGCGTGAGACGAGCTCGACATGCCTATTTCTGGTCCACGCTGGAGATCTTGTGACTTTCCGACAACTGACCTGCTTTGACAGATCCGCCATCCAGTTCGTGCACGACAGCCGAAACGTTCAGCTCCTGTGGTTCCTCGTGCTTCGAAAAAGCATCTGGGCAGTCAAGCTGTCTTCGCCATGTCACACATGTGTCTGGCACTTCGGCAACCTCAGTCGATTTATCGCCCACCCTCGCACACTCAAGAGCCCCATTCTCGGTGTAGTCGATAGGACCATCTGAGAGTGTAGCATTATTTGCCGCTTTGGTCCTTCTGCGAAGACTGAATATGACAGCAAGTCCTAGGATCAAAAACGATGGACCCAAGCCTAAGCCGATGCCGAGATAGCGACCAGTAGCTCGACTGTCATCTCCTGCGGAAGTTGTAGTGTCCGTCGCAGATGTTTGATCGATTGACGTGACCGTAGCAGCACCTTTCGCTCCTGTTGTAGAGGTCGATTGACCTTGCGCACTTGTAATCGTGCTCGTGCGTGTCGTGTGTGCGCCTGCAAACGTAGCTGTTGTGGCGTATGCACCAAGGTAATAGTTCGATATGGCTCGCTCGTTTTCATGACTTTCGGGCAGAAGCTGAATAGCATCGGAGTCTTGGAAGTAGTGGAGATACTGAATGAACGGCTTTTGTTCCTTTTGGTCGCAATCGCGGCTGTCGGTTCCACATACGTAAGATAGATCCTCGATGCATGTTTGCGTGGCATTGCGCCAGGGCAAAGGTCGGTCGTTGATGTCGACTGTATGTGTTTAGTGGTAGCAGTCGTTAGGTATTCTTCGACTCCGTACGTGGTTTACATGGACACTCTCCGCCATCTCTCTCACCCCACAAGTGATCAGTACAGCCTTGAGCAATTCCTGTCGTGCCTACAGATGCGCACGCGATGTTCTTCCAACACCTAGTCTTGGGTGGGCAGCAGGTGCTCGTTCTGCCATCTGCCACGCACGGAAAATAGTCAGGCAACAGGTTTCCCCTGTCGTCAAAGCATGAAAGAAGCTCTCTTCCGTTGATCTGAACCATGTTATGATCATAGAGAAGTGAGCTCTTGGATGGTCCAGTTGACAATAACGGAGTAATTCGAAACACTGCGATGGACACTTGTGTAGCATGATCTACACTGAACATATGCTGTGACACTATTGAAGCTGTCAGTGCCCGGCTGTGATACATATCCAGTACATGACGGTGACCTGTCGTGTGACGCACAACGTCGTGCGATGATGTTTGTACTCCATCGTGCGCGGCCGCAGCACAATGATCATACACAATGCAGCAGTAGTAGTGCCGATAATTTGTCTGGGAGACAGAATTGCCACAAGATGTATCGTGTGCCTGGGTTTAGTAAGTCCGACAGACCGCCACATAAGCTGTGCCATAAGTGTAATGCAATATTCTGGCCACGGGATCTCATTAAGACTGCCGAAAAGCCTCAGGCCCAATAGCACTCGCAGTGTGAGATCTCATCGGAAGCCACCCGGTACATCGAACTCGTCCCCTTCGCTGTCGTCATCAAGATCTTGTGGACCTTGACCACCCATGGCAGCAGCTATCTGCGCCAACGCATCTTGGTCGCCGCCGCCGCCAGCACCAACGTCTGCCAACAGCTGCTCAAGCTGATGCAGCTCCTGCCCGCCACGCTGCTCTGGCTCGAGCAGTGCGCCGTCAGTCAGCATCCGACGTACGCGCTCGAGATCCAGTTCCGGCTGAGCACCACCACGAAGCGTAATCAAGCGTCTGGCATGTTCTTCAAATGCATTTTCTCTGCCAGCTTCGCGGACCTGCGTCATCATCTCTTCGGCGTTGGTAGGGGCATCTTCGTCTGCATCGACATCGGCTGTCGAGTTATCGAATCGTTGGTCGTACCATGGGAAGAGGTCTCTGAAGAAGCGTCCTAGTGTCTGGATCTCGTCGTGGTGAGGGTCTCGTTGAGGTATGCGTGCAAGTGCTTGCTGTAGAGCAGCCAGGACTTGTTGTTGGCCTCGCCCACCAGACCGCGGAAGCTGTGGCGCACGCTGCTCGATGTGATACGAGGAAATGGAATCGTGAGGTGGCAGAGGGTCGGAAGAGCTCTCGAGCTGACTTGTGTATTCCCTGGGCACGAGAGCGATCAAGGCAGGAGTATCTGACAGGATGACATGTCTGGCCACATTCGTTGTAACTTCAGACATATCGGTAGGTCCGGATGGCGTCTCTGCTGGCACAGCACTCGCCGTCTCGAGCAACAGAGCAGTATGCTCAGGTGTGTTCCACAAGTCCTTGGCGCGTGTTGCGTACAGTTCAGCGAAGAGCTTTTCCTTTGGTGATCCAGCTTCTTTGCCCCAGACAGCCGGAGGGGCATCGATGCTGAGCTCGTGCATTAGTCGAGCCACGAACCAGGGAAACTTTCCGATCACTGAGAAGAGCAGCTGCTGGCCTTTGCCCTTGTCGCCTGCCTTGCACTCAGCCAATGCTTGACTCAGCTGTACATTCGGCATGCCTTCATGCACCGACTTGAAGATGGCATTGCGGCTAATGTTGACAAAGTCAATATTCTCTTTTGATCGCATCGCATACTGATCGAGGACGAGCCACAGAGCGTAAGGGTCGTCCTGCGGCGAGAGTGAGAGAAGCATTTTCGTCCATTCGTAGACCGTCCGGTATGTAGCACGCATGGTCAAGTTCTGCATGTAACGCCAGCTAGCAAGCCAGAACTCTCGATTCTCTGGCCGACGGAAGTCAAGTCGTGCCTTGCCTTCTGACAAAGTTTTTGCAAACGTGCTGTGTAGAGCTCGTCCGAACGAGAACAGAGCACGCTCAAGAAGATCGCCAGCTGTAGTGAAATCGCGTTCCTGCTTCGCGATCTCGGAAACCTGCAAAAGTGTCGAGATGTGGTATGGGTTATGCTGCAATAGCATGACCATACGTTGTGGGTCCATGGATGCGACGCAGGTCTCGAATTGTGACTGTACGTCTTGGTAGCCGGTGTTGTGCACGAATCTGTATAGAACTGTGCCATCTGCACGTTTCTCCTCCACCTCCATGCCCAAACCGCCACTCGTCGCTTGCGGCCAATCCTCTTTCCCTTGGATGAAGACGTTCCTCCGAAGAGCCATCGCTGACAGACCAGATCTACCATCTTGTCTCTGCCCTCGTAACGCATCCCTCAGACCCGTCTGCCGCTGCCGTCGTCGATTGCCACCCATCGCCTGCCGTGGTGGCGCATCTTCCTCACGCTCTGCTTCCAACGCAGCTCGTCCAAAGAGTCGTCGCATCTCGTTGGCAGCGTGCAGATGTGATGTGTCTACTGCGAGCAGACGATTCGCCTCATCCAGAGTATGATCCACACCGGCAGCCGTGGCATGTTGCGCAGAGTTGCCATTGGTAGACAGCGCCTTCAGTGCAGCGTCAATCTCATCCATATCGGCACCCCCAGCTGCCTCTGCCTGCCCATTGTCTTGCGGATCTGCTGTCTTCTTTCCCTTCTTCTTCCGCTTCTTCTTCTTTGCCGCGGTGGTCTTCGGCGCCGATGCTACCTGCTCGTCTGGTATCGAGTCCTGCTCGTCGTCCTCATCTTCATCGTCTTGGCCATCCTCAGCATCTTCCTGCTCCTTGAGAAGCTCAAACGCGCTCTTCTTGGGCGCTGGCAGTAAATCTTCCGCCTCGGACTCTTCTTCCTCTTCTTCCAGTGCTTGTGCTTCCTGTTCCAGTCGCTTGAGCGTCTCCTGCTCCTCCTTCTCGCGTTGCGCTTTACGCAGAGCGCGTGATGACATTATGAAGTTCTGATCCACGCAAATTCTTCAGCAGGGCATAAGATATTGCAGACTGTCTTTCAATGTTATGGTCTGTCGTTGGATAGTTCTGCGGTGCCTCAATCTGGCTCGCCGCTGCAAGATGACGATGTTTCACACTTGACTACTGCATGAGGGAAAACAAGATATCAACAGCGAAAGGGCATCAAATGAAGTGAGTGCTTGTAATTGCACACTTGGAGCTTCGTAGAAAACAATTCCATTCATTCATTCGCTCATCAATGACGCACCTTGCGAGTCCCGCAAATCAGGCAGTCAATTTCATGCCTCAAGCATGTGAAAATGTGCCGCCAACAACACGCAAAACGCGGACGCGAAATGTAGGCCTCGATGCAAGACCGCGCGTTCCGTCCTCTTAGACCTGCTCCACTCCATTCAAACATCAGGCACGCCGCAGTACTCTCCAACCATTGCCTTGGTCACAAAGCCAAGTCGCAACAGCTCCGTAACCTCGCTCACGTTCCCAAACTTAGCATCATCCCACTTCTCCTCCAGAATCTCCTGCCACAGATCCTCCTCCATTCTGTGCAAGTAGTCGACCTCGATGGCAGACTTGCTCAACCACCAATAGAGATCCTGGTCACTCATTGCCTCGGTGGCTGCCTTGTTAGGGTAACTGCGCGGATCATCTGCTTCGGGCATTGGGTCGCGGTTCTTAACGTATGGCCAACGAAGCAGGTAGTTGTAAAGCGCGGAGATACTCTCGTGCGATAGCATGATCTGGTTGCTTGCGAAGGCGATCGCGACACGCATTTCCTCAGAGGTAATGTGACCGTTGCTTAGGATCGTTGTCAATTCCTCTCTACGGTCAGCGTAACTGCCGTCGAAGGAAAAGTTGGGGTTGAGAAGCCAACGCTTGAGAGCTGGAACGGGCTTGAGGGTTCCTAGGCGGAACTCGAATGTGCACAAGGAACCAAGAGGAGGCTCTTGGTCTTCGAGCAAGTCTGCACAATTCTCGCACGGCGCTTTGAGCGAATTGGTCTTGCCTTTGGGATGCTTCCAGCATGTCGTCTTTGGGCTGAGGTACCTGTTGCTCTGAGTGATGATCGTCGAGAGCGCCGCTTGCTCTGTGACGACCTGAATGGCTACCGCTCGCGCTTCATTCTCACCTTCAAATGTTGCACTCGGCGTCGTTTCCGGCGAGATCAGCGCGCAAACAGTTCGCTCGCATAGTGGTATCTCGACTGCGACTCCGCCTTGCTCGTCTGTGTCGTTGTTGGAGATTTTCCTGCGTTTGGCTGGTGACTCTACCATGACTGCGGTGAGGTGTCAGAATGTTGTGTTGTAAAGTGGAAGGCGCGAAGCAGAATAACTGAAACTTGGCGCTAGCGCGCGAAGCGGTTGTCAAGTGCGTCTGATTGTGCTTCACCTCGTCGAAGAGATGTCCAGAATGTGCTTGAGCGACCACTGCTTCTACCTTTCTATGCTGTGAAGAGATGGGAAACTCACCAAGAGGACGTCTGATGCGCGCAAACATGGTGCGCACTCTTTGTTTATGGTCCATTCTGCCAAGTTGTATGCAGGAAAGTGCTGTCGAGACGGATCTGCATCGTTGCGTTCGGAGAAGCTGCGTGTCGTGACTTGTTACCACTTTCTGGCCACCTGGACAGTCAGCTCTTATATCTCACACTGCACACATTCACCACGGCTGGGTTTGAGACAAAGACAAACATCTGTCTCACTCTCTTCAAGTCATCACATTTCATACTACCACTCGGCGGGCTCAACTACACCACTGCACCACACCTCAGCTTCGTCAATGGTCTGAGACATTCAAACACATACCTGGCACACACCTGCATTCGCACTTGACCCTCACGACTTCGAGTCCGCGGCATCAAGCTTCTGCGCCGTATCAGCTACGTCTGCCGCCGTCTCTGCCGCAGCTTTGTCCTCACCATCGACAGTCTTCTCCGCCTTCTTCAGCCCATCAGCAGCAGCGTCGCCACCAAAGCTGGCTACAACTTTCTTCACTACCTCCAGCGTAGGTGCCGGTCCACCAGGCTCAGACGCTAATACTTTTCCACTCTTGTTCACCACAAACACACCACGAGTGGTGCCATTTGGTCCCTTTTTTAGCCCAATGGCGCCAATCAACGTTCGCTTCGGATCGCACAACAACGGATATTGTAGCTTTTGCTTCTCAACGAAGTTCTTGTTGGCCTTGGGAGAGTCATTGCTCAAACCGTAGATGCTCAGTCCTGCAGCCTTGAGATCATCGTAAGCGTCTCGGAAGAGACAAACCTGCGTGGTGCCTTCGTTTACGCGTCAGCTATGCTTCGGTCGTGCCTGAGTATTAGGGACTACTCACAACCTGGTGTGCTCGCCTTGGGGTAGGTGAAGAGCACCACTCCCGCCTTGCTGTCCGCGACCAGCTTCGCGAGAGTGGTAGTCTCTTCGCCGTGTGTTTGGACCTCGCCGCCAAACCCCTCGAGCTCAATGCTCTCACCGACCTTTGGTGGACCAGATTTCGAGGCCGCTGGAGCTGCCTCAGACGAAGCCTCTGCAGCAGGCGCATCATCAACAGCAACCTCTGGCGTTTTGGCAACTTCCGCAGGCTCTTCTACCTTGGGCGCGTCCTTCTTCGCTTTGGACTTCGACGGCGCCCGCTTCTTTGCTGGAGGCGGTGGAGGCGGGGCCTCCTTCCTCTTGCGGAGCTCGACCATTGTGTAAGACGAACTCAAGGAGTCAAGGTTTGTGGTTGCGATTGATTGAAAGGAAAGCTACCAGCGAGAAGATACAGAGACAAGTTATGGATTGCGCTGTAGAAAGGACGGAAGTAAACAATACAGTTGCTTCTCGCGAAAAGGTGTCACCACGCCGAGTCGTCTAGGGGCCACCTGTGTGGCAGGTGCGGCTCTTTGCGCCATCCTTGGAGTTGTTTATCAAAGCAAGCTCGAAAGCAACGACGTCCAAGCTCCTCTTCGTGGTTCGCGCTAACGCGGCATCTCCGGGGCCGCGCTCCTCTTCTTCACCAAGGCACGTGTCAATAATGGCACGGAACTGGTTGCTACTTGACATTGACCACCATGCCAACTCGGGCGAGCACAACTGCCCGTGGCGATGCGAGTATCATGACAGCGCATTCGATGACCCACCGTCTCAATCAGGCACCATCGGCTTAAGACTCCTTACCTCACGAAGTGGAGATGATGCTGAAGGGCGCGGCGATGGATGCATACTCACGTCTCGCGGCCACCATCAGTAGTAGTCTCTGCTCACACCACTTGAGCCGACCCTTTCGAGACATGTTGGTACTGACGTGACCTCTCTAGTAACTGGAAGATTCGCGCGGAGACCATCTGTCGCCAGAATGCAGCTGGATCCTATCTTGCAGCGAATCGAAACATGACATACAACTGCTGCGAACAACGCCACTCCAAGAGTTTCGCTTGCAGTCAGTCACGTATGCTAGACGATCCGGGCTGTGTGAAGCACCGGCGTAGCTGTTATTAAGACGATCAGCTGCGTCTGTCAGCCCCCAATTTGTTCCTGGCATGAACTTATTCACGAATAGCAGACTGCAAAGCTGTACACCTGCTCCACGACTGGCCGTACCGAACCAAGCTGCAATCATGGCAAATATGTCATTTTCCATAGGCTGCGCCTACGTGAGTACCGGGAAACTTTGTCGGTCCACCCAGCGGCTCTGGACTGATATAATATGATACATGTCCACGCCTGCCAGACAACCAAGTTGATTCGCGCAAGAAGGATACTTACCTTTGCTATTCAGCTCACTGCAAATAGTGCACTTGTTTCACACAGATATCCTGCACGCAAGACCCTTCGCTTTCAGAAATTTCCACCACTGCGGGTCCACTTCGGGCTATGACATAAAATGACTAAAAAGTGCCAGAGTGCATTTCCAACACGCACCGTACTTTCGGAGTGCGAACCCCCGGTGTCGGGAGAGAGAAACTTGACCTCACTTCCATCATTGCCACAGGACCAGTCATCAAGCGATAAACCCAAGCCGTCAGAGGCTCCACAGGCGTCAATAAGACAGGATCAACCAAGACTACCTTCCGAGAACACCAACCTTACTTACTACGGGCTTCAAGAAGCAGACAAAGGGCTTAGCAAGCGCACCCGTCAAGTCGCGGTCAAGAATAGCGAAGGAGCAGGCACAGAGCCCAAATATCCACAGCCAGAATCCACTCCTTGTCCTCAAGCGCAATACCAGCCAGGTTTGGCATACTACGGGTTGGCCCAAGGAAGCGTTCCCGCTGCTAAGCGAACCACCACAACCGTGTCCGAGGTTGTTGAGGTGCCCGCGGACCACCAACAGAAACGCCCTATGGCTTCAGGATCCTCGGACAAGATGTCTTGGCGCGATCGAATCATTGGGAAGAAGCTGTTCACTGTCAATAGCAACACTGGCAGCACTGAGAATTCTGGATCCGGGATGGAGAAACCAGAGCATGGAAGTGAACTGGGCCATGGCGAAGTCGTGCCCGCTTCCATTACTCACAAGAAAGTGAACTGGATTCAAGCTACGTTGAGTATGGGCATCGACATCAGTGCGTTGTGGACTCCTACTGACATCTTCAGTCTTGATTGCGGAGACAGTTTCTCTTGGTATCCTATCTCTTCCCGCATCAGTGGCAGACATGGGCCTTGTTGTAGGCGCACTCGTCATAATGATTTTTGGCTTATGCACACTGGCCACAGGATTCATGCTCTACTACTTCCGCATGCGGTATCCTCATGTGCAGGGCTTCGGACAAGCAGGCTACGTGCTCGCTGGCCGACCCGGACAGTGGATCGCTGAAGTACTGTTCCAGCTGCTGCTGATCTTCGTTATGGCCGCGCACATTCTAACATTCAGCACGATGGCCAACACCGTAGCTGGTGACAGCTGGAAGTGCACTGTCGTGTTCAAGGTGATTGGTTTCATCATTTGTTTGGCCTGCACTCTTCCTCGAACTTTCAAATCGAACTCGTATCTTTCAGCCATCTGTAAGTACAGAAGCCTCCTGAGAAGCTTGCACAGGCTTACATATCTTTAGCCTGTCTATCCATCCTCACAGCGACCCTCATTGCCATGATTGATATAGCCATCATTGGTGAAGGCCAGGGGACTGCAGATATCGCGCCACCTAGCACCGGCGTTGCAACGGCAGACTGGATGATGTCCCTCAGCAATGTCCTCGTTTCGTTCACCGGTCACCTCGCATATTTCCAAGTCATGGCTGAAATGGACAAGCCAGAAGACTTTCGCAAATCACTCATCGCGACAAACGTCAGCATGAGCTCTCTCTACATGGTGGTTGCCATTGTCATCTACTATTATGCAGGCGCAGATGTTGGCTCTCCAGCTCTTAGCTCAGCAGCACCGCTCTTCGCAAAGCTCTCGTACGGCATCGCAACGCCGACAATCGTGGTCGCTGGAGTCATTGCAGGACTTCTCGCTTGCAAAAGAATTCAGGCTTGGTTCTGGGAGAGCGTGAAGAAGGAGCCCAAAGCAGCTGACGAGATTTCTTTACGATCCTGGATCTCTTGGGTCGGAATAGTGGTCATCCTATGGGCGCTGGCATTCATCTTGGCCAATGTCCTGCCGTACTTCTCGCCGCTTCTCGCTTTGATTGGAGCAATTAGTGGAACCTGGATCACCTTGGGCATTCCTTCCATGACTGCGATGTACATGTGCCATCACGGATTTGCAATGACGGAAGTGGAATTCAATAATGCAGGAGAGGATGACACCGCCGCGAAGAGTCTGGAGCTCATGGCACGGGAGAGATCCACGTGGAATTGGTGGCGAATGTTTACCATGCCAAAGCATGCGACGCGGAAAGTGCAATCAGTCTGGGCTGCAGCGATCATCCTGTTCATTCTGAACTGCGTAATGATCGGGTTTGGAGGGTATGGCAGCATACAGACTATGGTGACTCTGAGTGCGGACAACTACGCGCCATTTTCATGCGCTGTGGGCACATGAGCATAGATTACAGCAAGAACAGTTTGAACGATAGGACCAACAGCAGCGACACTTGTTGGGACGAGACACTTTTTCAACACAAACGAGTTGAGCAGGAAAGTCGCCCGGAGACCTGACAGCGACAAGACAGCATTGCCATTTCCTTGTTCTACGAACACAACACCAACGACCACGAGGTCATAATTGTACAATCAAAGCTTCCAATTGGCAGAGCATACAGCAAGTTCAAGCAAACACCCTACTTCCGCAGTGACAGCAAAGCAGTACAAGCAGGTCATAACAGCAGTAGCAGCATCGGTGTCTACCTACCCAGCAACCCACCGCCAAGACCACCGCCAAGACCACCGGCAGCTTGCTGCTGCGAAGTTCCACCAGTCATCCCCATCTTCTGCGCACTTGGTGTCGCACCATTGTTTCCCGGGTTGCTCGCCTGTCCCATCAGGCCACCCACCAAGGGCAAACCTTTCAACAGACCCTTGGTGACAAAGTCGAGTGGACCTCCCGCAACAGCTTCAGCCTCAGCTTCACGCTTTCCCAAAGCACTGGTCGCGCCCAGAAGTTTGGTGGGCATCTTTGTCAGCTTGCCGACCAGATCCAGACCGGGCAGACCACCAGCTGTGCGGGCTTCGATGCTGCGGCGATGACCGCCGAGGCCACCCACAGGGAGGATCTTGGTCAACGAGCCGAGGATATCGAGGGGCCCGCCGGCTTTGGCTGCGTTTTCGCGGGTCTGGAGGAGGGTTGGTGTTGTGGCGGAGGAGTCTACGATGTGGACTGAGGGGACTGGGGCGGCGATTGAGAGGGTTGCGAGGAGCGCGGTTGTCAGGGAGAGGAAGTGCATTTTGACTGTCTGAGGTTTGTTAGTTCGTTGATTGGTTGTGGTTGTGGGAGCTGTGAGGGTGGGCTGTACCTTTGCAAGAGATGCTATTCGTGGATGGGAAAGATAAGATCAGGATATCGTCGTAGTTATGTCTTGGAGAATGGTATACTGTCTCGTCTTGTCTTGTCTTATGCTCGTAGTTTTCTTTCTTGATCGTTTTCCTCGGACTAGCGAGTCGTCCAGGCGTCGTGATAGCAGCTATTCTGTTGATTCGGATTCAAAAAGAGTGACTGTGGTCGGACCAGAATGAATGCTGAATTGAAAAAACCCTCCACGCAGGAGTCGCAGCAGAATCGATCAATCTTGTACACCCACCTCCTTTCCCCTCCTCCCAGCATCCCCTCCCTCTCACATCTGCCTGCATCCATCAAAGTTGGGAGATACCACTCATCCTACCAGCATCATTCCTGTTTATCGATCGACAAAGTTTGACATGTTGGCGTTTCACAGTTCTGCGCAGGCAACATATTCAGGGTCTGGCCATGACTTTCTCTCCAACTTTGTTCAACTACTGTGCACTGCTACTAATAACGGCCAGCCAGATTGACTAAACGATCCATTGTCATTCTCCACAAGGTTACAGTACAATCCTTGTCTGTCTTCCATCCAGGCAGGTCGATATTCTCTTGCAGGACCAGCCACACGGATTGACGGACTGTTTCTGGGCGTCAGTTGTTTGTTCGCTTACAGCAGTGTGGTACGGCAAACAAACTCTCATATCTGCCTTTCTTTTCCCAGGAGAATGCTGTGCGATGGGAAATGAACATACTAGGAGCTAGCCTGCTGTTTGGACTTTGGCATATCAGGGCTGAGATGAGATTGAAAAAACCTAAGATGGGGGAGGGCAATAAAAGCTTATGGTAAGCTTGGCTTTTGGTTTGCTTTGCTGGGGACTATGCTGGGGTATGGGTTTACTACTGCAGCTTGTGTTGATATCTTCGAGTCTTCGCACTGCCTTGCGCTCGACCTGTGGCGGCACATAGTATCTGCTCGCAGGATTCTTCCACAGAAGGAAGACTTGGGATCGCGATCGCCAATAATGGTAGTATTCCCAAGCGATGGAAAACGAACAAACTGAGCGACTGTGAGGTTTTCTGCATCGTCATTATCATTCCAGTGTTATATCGTTTTCTCTACCACAACGTGAACACTGTTCTGTTCATACCTTGCGATAGTATGCATACTGAAGTCGCGCTTCCTCGGCGCAATCCACTCAGCACAACTGCAAGTCCACGCAAATGCATCCGTCCCCACTAATCTATCCTGCGGTTGTATCCATCGCCTCGCCACCCTCCCTCGCCCTGGCCCTCTCAGCCTTCTTCTCCGCTCTCCAACTATCAATCTTCTGCTTCAGCTCCACATTATCAAGGACGTCCTCGATCTTCAGCGGTACTCGATTGAACGGGTCTGTAGGGTCGGACAGCAGATGTGTGCGGATCGTGCTACGATCAACGACACTCTTGCTGCTAGGCAGAGTGACGGGATCGAGCATGAGAATACCAAGCAGAGGATCCTCGAACTCTTCAGGGATTTCGCCCAAATCGGCTTCTTCTTGCTCGTCGAGTGCTTTCGCTTCTGCGACTTTCTGACCGAGTACGTCCCACGCGCGGAGTTCTTCGGGAGATTTCAGACTGCTACTTGACATGATCTCAGTGGCAGTTCTGAAATTGGCGGGCTTGTATGATCGTCCGTCTCGCGCGATGGCGTTGATGAAGTCTTGCTTCTCGGAAAGGTTGATGTATACGGTGAGGATGTCGGACAGGAGCGTCTTGGGATGCCAGACTGCCTTGAGGTCGTCATCCTTGACAACAATCTTCTTCCTCCGCGTGCTGTCAGTCAAAGTATCCAGGTTGTAGTCCAGCATATCGGCCAGACGCGTAACGATCTCTTGCATCGTAAAGGCCTCGGCAAGCGACTCGGTGAAGAGGATCAAAGACTCCATAGTCGATGTCGTGAGACCAAGATAGCTCTTAGCTCTGCCTTTGTGGTCCTCGAGCAAGTCCTGCTTCTCCTTGCGCTGTTCCTCACTCAGCCCAGCCATAGCATTTGGATCGGCGATCTCGTTCGTGAGCTCGTTGACCTTAGCCAAGCTGGAAAGCGACTCGTCAAGTACGAACGTAACATCGTTCACCATCATGTTGACGAACTGCACAAAGAAAGCCGTGTTCTGCCTCGATTCGATGGCCAGGTTTTCGCGATACTTGGTGTTCGTCCAGATGCGCTTCACCACCTGGAAGATCTCGTATCGAATGTTGAACTTGTCGAAGAATTGTGTATGTGTTCCAGTGTTCTCGGCCTCGATGTAGAATTTCATCAAAGCATGCAAGAGATGCGTGTTGGCAAAGTCCGATCCGAGTAGTTGATTGTACAGCACACCAGGCCTGTTGTTGGCATACGGCATAACGCCAAAGTACAGAATCGTAACCAGTCCAGACTTTACGCCTGGATTCTTCACATACTCACTGCTCCGCAGGAAAGTGATAGCGAACTGCACAAGCTCAGCAGTCTGCGTAGGCACGATCGCCTGGGGCATGTTCCGTGTGACGAACTTGAAGTTGTCGACAATGCCCTCGAGAAAGTACTCTGGCAAGCACTTGAAGACATCTGGCTGCTGTGTGGGTAATGGAAGTCGCAATTTCTCCTTGGGCAGGTTCTGGCCGCTCGCCAATCGAAGCAGCCAGACGATCACATATCGCATGAAATCCATGGAGGCTTTCTGTGTTGCATCGTCGAGAAGTACGCCCTCTGTAGCGTGAATCGTGCTCCACATGTCGTCAATTTGTTGCTTCATCTTGGTGATGTGCGACTCGAACCGCTGAAGATATCTCGGGTCGCTCACATACTTGTGGCGCTCCTTCTCGACATCAGCCAGCTCCTTCTCATATCGCTTGGCACTCTTCCGCATTGTACTCATCCGCGTCTGAGCAGCCTCTGTGCCGTAGTGGTGCGCAGCTACTGTAAGGAAAAACAGCTCTGAGATGAAGTTGGTCGTTCCTGATGCTGGTGACTGATAGAACGCATCGCTTGTCGCTTGATCTGCATTGATTTTGGTCTCATCGGTAATATCCACGCGGGGGTTCCGGCGCAGGTAGTCGACGTCGATTCGGTCGATCTTGCTGAAGCTTGCATCGATGAAGGGACTGCAAAGTTTGTCCAGCACGCTCGTGACATTGACCATGAAGCCATCGGTGGACACGCGCTTGTAATCGACTCGCATGGCTCGCTTGTGGTGATTCTTATTGACGCACATTGCGAACCAGTCAAGAATGCGGTTTCGTGGAGCCGGCCCAGCCTTGACAATTCCGTCTGAGATTGAGAAGAGCTGCTCCTGATGGGTCTTCAAGGTCATGCGTGTGGCGTTCTGCGCGTTCGCGATAAAACCTCGATCTCTCGTCCTGGGCGCTGCGAAGTAACTGCTTGCGGCAGCTTGTTGCATGGGCGAGATCCTGAAGAAAGGTCCGAGGATGGTCTTCGTTTCGATTTCCTGTGCTTCCACGTCGGGCGCCCACATGGGAGATTGTGTGACCGCGTCCAAGATCTTGGAAAAGCGCAAGAGGTTCCGAATCGCGGTGACATAGTTTGTATAGTCGGCAAGCATATCCATCTGTGCCAGCTTTTGACTCAAGACCTCTGCAGCTGTGACAATGGTGTCCTTGATGGTCTCGTCCTCCTCGAATCTCGACACAGCCTCAGTCAGGAAATCAGTGCAGATGCCGTGGTCGCACTCTGGATCTGCCAGGAGGTGGTCCACCAGTGCGTTTGACGTGGGCTCAACATCAGTAAACATATCCGGCATTGTGATGGCGAAAATGCAGTAGCTCATGCTCATGCGCCGCGCCTCCTTGAGCACGACCACTCGGCTCTCGTTCCCACTGTGTCGCGGGTCCTTGCTCGCTCTGACCGCACGCTTGAAGCATTGCAGGAAGTACTCGAAGATCTTGCCTTGCGGTGCGTGACTTGCAGCCTCGGCCAGAATGCTGTCTGAGTTGTCCACATCGAGAAGCGCATTTCCATCGTCCTTGACGCCAGGCAGGAACGACAGCTTATGCCCATGCAGATCCTTGGTCTCGTTCTGATCGAGAGTGACACGATAGACGTGTTTCAGGACCTTGTCTTGCCACAGCTCCAAGCTCTCTGTCTGTCGGGTTGTCGTCCGTGACTGTGGTCGTTCGGAGCCATCTCGATCCCGCTTCACGCCTGGCGACGTCTGCCTCGGTTTGACCGTGATTTTGACAGGTTCCCGAGGAGGAGGTGCTGCTGCCGGTACTGTGGCCTTCTGGGCCTCGAGATGGTTGAGCAACTTGCTGCGATCGATTGGTGGCGTTGCAGACATATCGTTGGTGCCATCGGCTGTTGATGCGGACGGCGATGTGGTCGCTGCTTTGGGATCATGACCAGCAGCGGGAGTGATTGATGTCGAGTTGTTGGCCTCTGGTCGACTGAGCCCTCCAGCGCCGCCGAGTTTGGCCAGACGCTTTGCACGGATCTGTCACATGCAAGTGTTAGTCGTTGTGGGCTGTCTGATATGTGCTGTGAAGACGGTGCAGTCTACCTTGTCCGCATCTGACTGTGTGTCCTCCATCGTGCTCAGCTGTCCTTGTTCGATGGAAGTGACAACCAAGGAAAGCGATGATGAGAAAGGTCAAAGTGTCGTGTAAGTTAGTGGTTGACAGTAAAGTAAGCCGACCAGACAAGTTACTGATGGCGTAGTTGTCGTCGGAGCTTTCTCGCGCTAAGTTAGCTCCGGCGCGTGCCTGGAAACCTATCATTCACTCAAGGCTTCCTTCACTTCCTCACATTTGTCAGCCAAGACAGCCACTTTGCACACATGCGGCTGTGGATGTCTGATTCCGTGGTGCAATGTACGACCTGGTAGCAGGAGGATATTGAGTGGAAACTGTTGATGGTAGAATGTGAGTACTCGTACGACAACTAGCTATGGCTCCACCACGCTGCGCTCCATCATGGCCACAGTCCGCTACTCTACGCGACCTGGATTGTGATCCCAAAATGATGCTGACCCAGGACGCATCCACTCAAGCATCGCCAAACTCCTTCTTGACTTTGATCCGCATGGGTCTCCTGCAAGGCTGTATCGTTGTGGGAATGGGATGTTTCACGTCTAACCACCTAGCATGTAACTGCCCCACTACAATACTTGGAATCATGTACAGCAGCAGTCCCGTAGGTAGCCCACTACCAACAATGAAGAACAGCCCAGCCATCCAGATTCTGATCTTTTGACCAAGTGTGAACTTTTGGAACACGACATCGGTCTTGCGCTGTGCTTTCGAATCCTCGCGCATCTTGTCTGCAAGTGCAAAGGCGTTGTTGATCTCCTTGGTTCGTGATGACAAGTCCTCTTGCGCAGGCAGAGGCGGACTAGTGGCATTCTTGCTCTCCGCTGACACATCCACTGGTGTTTCGATCTTGCGCTGCTTCGGCTTGACAACCGCCTGAGCTGGGCCATTGCGGGTGAAGACACCAACAAGAATCGTCGCACTCAGCATTGCCGGGAGCATGAAAGTCGAATCGGGTATAGCGAGATTCTGCGCCCATGAGACGCCCTCCACCAGCATGCTTGGGTCGAGACTGTCAGAATATGTCTTTGCTGCTTTGTCCATTAGCTCGAAATGGTACGCTGGGTCGAGCAGTTTCGCATCGACCACAACATCACCCGTCCCTGATGCGTAGAGCTCTGCCTGTGCATCCGCTGCTGCTTGTGCCGCCTCCATTCGCTCTGCTATGACGTCCTCAGGGCTGAGTGTAGACTCGGTGCTCGTCACTTTAGCCTCGTTCGTAAAACTGCTCATCAGACTCTCGAAAGGTCGAACGAGCATGCTCAGCATTCCCTCTCTATGCCCACACTTCACGCGTATAGCTTCGGCAAACACGATCAACAGCCCGAAGTTGAGAAAGGATGCTGGGGCGAACAATGGAGCTTTGAACTTCTTGCCAATTCTGTGACTCTCTGCGACGTTGAACCACAATTTGTAGGCAATCTGCCTGATGCTCAAGCCCAGTGCATGCACACTTCTTCCAGCCCTTTCATCTTCGTTCACGCTCCTTTGCATAGCTTCATTGGCTTTCTGTCTGGCTGAATTTCCCGTGAGAGGCGAGAGGTACGTTCGGACTATAGCTCTTTTCCGAGCTGGTAGAGCTCCCAGATAGTAGCCGATTGTGCATCGCACCAACACAGCAGTGGCTGGGATGGCAGCGTACCAAGGCACACCAAGTCCATGTATGGCATCAAGAAGTGCAGCCGGCCCGGCAATGGCGATGTCTGTAATGGCGCTCTTGCATGGTGCTGACGATGAGAAGGTTCGCCGCGGAAGAGAACTGGCATAGATGGAGCTTCGTATCGCGGGTGGGAGCTGAAGGAACTGCGCTCTGGACAGCTTGGAGCCTAGCAACGAGGCCATTGCGCGTGGATGTGAGCTGCCTGGAGGTGCATCGGACGGGAGAGACTATCTTTCACGTGGTAGAGCGAGACATAGCAACAGACAGTTTTGATGGGAAGCTTTGTCCCTGCATAGCGGCAGGGATGCGTGGTGGATGATCTACGTTGCATGTGATGCCATCACAGAGCACGCACGCTGAGCAGGAGAGAGTGACGGTGACTGCTGACTCTGACACGAAGAACACGATCCATACACACAACTTCTGCACTCGGTAGCTCCATTCCACAGCATGTCTATGCCTTCCAGCGACCAGCGTGCAGCAGCCACCAGAGTTCTCTAGAAGCCTCTCTGGAAGCGGCCGAAGCTAACCACAAAGCTCAAACACTACCTGCAATACTGTCCAGAGATGGTGGTCATCACACTACTCAGCATCGTGCTGGGCCTGGTCGTGCTGGGGAGTCTGCTGCCGTTTGGCGTGTACCAGATCGGCAGGCTCATTGGTCTTCTTGTTACCAGCAAGACACAGCACAGGCGGGAGATCCTGATCGAGCGGGCAGAGAGGGAGAACGGCGAGCGGGAACACAAGGATGCCGGAAAGAAGACGACAGCTTCATCGAGTACTTCTCTGTCAAGCGAGTGGGACAAAGTGACCGACGATGATGACCGCGAGAAGACTCCCGTGCCAGCCACTGCCACCAGCTCCGACTCCAACTACAACGGCGTGATAGGCTTCTTCCACCCATTCTGCAATGCGGGCGGGGGAGGAGAGCGCGTGCTGTTTGCAGCTATACTTGCTACACAGCGAACATACCCCAACGCACTCTGCGTGGTCTACACGGGCGATAACGATGCCACGCGAGAGCAGATCCTGGCCAACGTGCGCGACCGCTTCGACATCAATCTGAATCCTGCACGAGTGGTGTTCCTCTATCTACAGACAAGGGACTGGGTCCTCGCAAGCAGATGGCCACACTTTACACTCCTCGGACAATCTGTAGGCAGCCTGATCTTGGGCTGGGACGCATTCACCCTACTCGTACCGGACATCTTCGTCGACACAATGGGCTATGGATTCGTCATCGCGCTGTGCCGATTCCTCTTCCCGAAAGTGCCCACGGGAGCATATGTGCACTACCCAACCATTTCGACAGACATGCTGCGCTCGTTACACAACACAACAGGCACTCAAGGCCTCAATGCCGGCCAAGGGTCCGGTCTCAAGGGCCGAGCGAAGCAGACGTATTGGGAATGGTTTGCATCGCTGTATCGCTGGGTTGGAGGCAATGTCGATGTTGTCATGACAAACTCGACATGGACACAGAATCACATCTCGGAACTTTGGGGCAAAGCACGCACGAAGCAGCGTATGAAACACCAGATACAAGTGGTCTACCCTCCATGTCCCGTGGAGGAGCTTCAGAAGAGCATCCCGGTCGACCAAGCGAGCGAAAAGAGTCGGAAGCCCGATCTGCTCTATATTGCGCAGTTCCGTCAGGAAAAGAAGCACGAGGACATCATCAAAGCATTCCACATATTTCTGAAGGAACATCACAGCAACACGCCGCTGGAGAAGCGACCGAAGCTGGTTCTCGTAGGCAGTGTGCGGAATGACACTGATGATGAGAAGAAGGTCTACAAGCTACGCTTACAGGCACAAGAGGTCAAGGATAGCGTTGAGTTTATCGTGAACGCCAAATACTCACAAGTCGTGGAGTATCTCAAGAGCAGCTCCGTGGGAGTCAACGGCATGTGGAATGAGCATTTCGGCATAGGAGTCGTGGAGTACCAAGCGGCTGGACTGATCGCTGTGGTCAACAACAGTGGAGGGCCGAAAGAGGATATCGTCATTGAGATTGATGGAAAGCCGACAGGTAAGAGTAGTCCAGCTGAGTATGCGCACCGGACCATTACTAACACGAGAGCAGGTTTCCATGCCTCAACGCCCGAGGAATTCGCCTCGGGCTTCCACAAAGCCCTCTCCCTTGCACCGGAGGAGGCATTCGCAATGCGGCTTCGTGCGCGCAAGTCCAGTCTGAGATTCTCGGAGCAGGTCTTCGCAGAAGCTTGGCTCGGACAGCTGGCTTGTCTCGTGGCCCTGCAATCTCCTTCGAGGTGAAGATCAGAGGGTTCCATAATTGATGATGTTGCATTGTCGGAACTATGGCTAAGAGGTAGCATCAAAGACCTGACAGCTTCATACTCGATCCAACACCTCAATAGACTGGCAGCTGCCGAGACACAACGTTGTCTTCTCATCGATGTCCCTACACACCTGGTGTTTGCGATATGACTACTTATCATGCCAATGCAACGGCACATCGAGGCATGCCGTGCACTGGAATATATCAATCTATTCAGCGACCGACTTTCTCGAAGATCGAGAAGTGCCTCATCCCTGCTATTCACTATCAGCTTTCTTTCGAGGTCTTGGCCTAGTTACAGCGATCCGTTTCGATCCGGTTAAGAAGCCTTCCATGTGTTCACGCCAGACATGAAGGCCTCTCATATCCTGTGCACTAACATTCCGACCGAGCGCGACCATGAAGGCTGTCTGCAGTCCTGGGAACGTTCACAAACATTCCAACATAAGCGGCCCCGAAATGCTGATTAGGGTCTCCGCTAGCTGTCAACGGTTCGCGACTCTTTTGCTCAGGCCAATGCTCTCTTCCCAGGAAAAGCCGGTGTCACACGTGCGTGAATCAGTAAGCAATATGCACGCCCTGCCAACCTACTACGCATAGTTCGCACCGAATTAATGATAGCAGGTGTCAAACAGCTTAAGACAGCCTCAGTCTCACCTATAATTCGTCCCAGCAACCTTCCATCTGTATCCCTCTACTCTACCTCCCACCTTCTGTCCTACGAGTAAACAATGTCCTTCACAAACATCCCCATCCTCAACCTCTCCCTCGCCCACAACCCCTCTACCAAACCTGCCCTCCTCTCGCAACTTCGCGAAGCCATACTGCGTGTTGGATTTCTGTACATCTCCAACACAGGAATTTCTCAACCGCTCTTCAACCGCGTCAGCGACCAGACCAAAGCCTTTTTTCTCCCTTCCCGATTCCGCGAAGCAAAAAATCGAAATGAAGAATGTGCCGAGTTTCTGCGGATATAATATCGTGTTGGGATGGAAGAGACAGCGGGAGGAAAGGATTGGAGGGAGCAGGTTGATTTTTTTACTTTTCCTGATACGCATGTGTTGAGGAAGGAGGGCGACCCGCTGTATTATAACCTTTTTTGGATCGAATCAGTGGCCGGAAGAGGATGGGGTGCTGGAGGGGTTTAGGGAGACGATGGAGGAGTATATGAGTGGGATGGGAGAGTTGAGTTTGGAGTTTACGGGGTTGGTGGCGGAGAGTTTGGGGTTGGAAGGGGGTGCTTTTGAGAGGTTTTTTCTGGATGAGGATCAGTGAGTTGCTTCTTCCTTCTTCTTCTTTCTTGTGCTCGTTTGGTGAGAAGTGTGTTTTGCCTCGTTGATCGAACTGATTGAGCATCGTGAATCTAGGCAGCATAAACTGAAAATCATCAAGTATCCTGATGATCCGCAGGGACGCGGGCAGGGTGTTGGACCGCATAAAGATGCGATGCTCAGCTCGTTCTTGCTGCAGGCTTCGCCGCATAAGGGTTTGCAGGTGCAGAATACACGAGGGGAGTGGATTGGTGAGGACATTTTCATCGTCGAATGCAAGCTTGATCCACTGACGAGAGCACTCAGACTGCCCTCCAATAAAAGGCACACTCAAGTCGCATCCTGATGTGGGGGAGATGTGGTATCCTGATTTGTTGGCCAAGGTGAGAGGGAAATGACTAGATTGTGTAGCTGATGCTGGTGATACATCCCGTCCTGGCAAATCCTGAGCCATGATGAAGATAGTCACCTCGCCTCGTGAGCCATTATCACTGGTGCTGTCTTGCGTCCGAGTTGTTAGCGACACTTTTGGTAAGATGTGAATGCATGCATAATCCCTGCACGGCATTGTTGTGGAGACGAGCGGGGAGAAACCGCCAAACAAACACGACGCGTGCTTCGAAACACACCACTTTGCTGTGCAGTAAAACAACACAGACATCTCCGCTCGTCTTCGCGACAATGGGTCGCATGACGCGTGCAAAGGCCGCTGCGGTCGCAGAAGAGCTGCAGATTGACCAAGACGCTCTTCTCGCAATGGACGCGACAAACAGTGCCTCTGCGCTGTCGCCCACGCCGCGTCCTGAAGAGCGAGGCCCACTATGCGACATTTCGCCCAACAGCACAAGCAGCAAATACGAAGCCGAAGTAGGAGTCCAGAGGAATACAACGACAGAAATGAGCAACATGAACAACAAGAACGCACGGAGCGACAAGAACATTAATACACTCGACGCTAGTACTGCTAGTACTGCTAGCGCACAAGATGAAGAATCGCCAGAAGTCATACCAGATGAAGTCGAGGTAGCGCAGTCACCGGCGAGCCAGGCTGCTTCTGATGACCTTTTAAAAGACATTCAAGAATGTCAGTATGCCAATATGCCCCTCGGCCGTGTGCTATTACGGCTCCCTTGGGATCACATGACGCTAATGCAGGAGTGCAGTGGAGGCATCTCATCTGCCAGTACACGATATCAGGCCTACAACTCCACCATCCAGTGCTGTACGATTGACGAGACAACAATTGCGAGACCTGCCATCAGATCTGCAGGCTGCCGAGCAGGGTAGTCGTGGTCTAACACAGGGTCACAGTATCAATCAGGAAAGCAGCCAAGACGGCACGCCGCAGGAGCCAGTCCAGACCTCCACTGGGAACGTGTACAGAAGAGTCTCATTTGTTGATCCTCCTGTTCCGGAAACGATGCCGAATGTGCTGCAAATAAATCCCCAGACACCCTCGCGAAGCTCGAATTCCTCCGCTCCGCACTGTGAGGCGGAGTCAATAATGAATACCACAAACGCCGAAAACGTCGACCCAAACGGAGAATATGATCAACTTGAGAGAGCTGTGGTCGATGCATCGACACCACCGAAGTCGAACCCAAAGTCGCCCAGGATCCCTGCACCGAAACCTACCTACGATCAACTCGAAACCGCAGTGCTGAGCGCATCGAATTCTCCACGTCACGCACCTTCTCCAATGTCAGCCGATGACCCAATTGAGGCTCTGGACGCGCAGGATGATGCGGTCGAGAGGATTGCTGCAGAAGTGCCAGATTTCCAGGACTCGCCGCAAAAGCCAAAGTCCAAAAAGGCTGTGCCAGCTGTCCGGACGACCAAAGCAAGTCAAGCAAGAATCTCTCTCGCCCATGGCCTACCAGATGCACCCTCGAAAGCGCCAGCAGTGGGAAGACCCGGACAGTCCATGTCGCAGTCGACCTCGAAACGAATCACTTCAACGTCAAGTGCAAAATCTGCTGGAGCTGTCGAGGATGAACTGGTGCCCGAGAAGAAAGAAGTCGTGATTCCTCACAGCAAGCCGCGGCCCATGTCTATGCAGTTCAAGGCGCCTCCGCCACTTGCCAAGTCTACCAAGGCACCTACGCAGAGCAACTTCCAGCTCCCGGGCGAGGCTGTGGCGGCCAAGCTGAAAGCTGCCCGGGAAGCGCGACTGCAAAAAGAAGCCGAGAGCCAGCAGAAGAAAGCGTTTAAAGCACGACCTGCTCCATCAATGTCCAAGGCTCCTGCTGTGCGTCAGACGTCCACTTCCAAGGCCCGAGAGTCGATCATCAACGGCAAGCCGTTCTCAGCTTCAGTCGGCCCAGTACGACCGAAGAGCGTCGCCACCAGCAGACCTGGCAACGGCGCGAGGTCGTCCATGAGCACTGCAAGGCCGACGTCAGCTGTCCGACCTTCGACCGCGCCCAAGACAGCCGGCTCAAGGCTGTCAGCTGCACCTACCAAGACCAAGGACATCGCCGTTACCAAGCGTCCATCAACTGTCCTCGGCACATCGACAAGCCGATCACGCCCATCAATAGTCATGGGCATGGCCAGCAGACCACGAACATCTCTCGCTCCGAAGCCAAATCCTCCCGCGGCGCCAGCACGTCCTACTTTCCAGGCTGGCAAGGGTAAAGAGGTCTTCCAGAGAGCCGCGCAAGCAAAGACTACTGCTGAACAGCAGAAACGCGAGAGGGAGGAAGCTGCTAAGCAAGCGCGCGCTGCGGCTTCAGAACGCAGTCGCCAGCTTAGTCGCGAGTGGGCTGAGAAGCAGAAGATGAAGAAGTCTGGGGTAAAGCCACCAGCTGCTGCGCTTAATCAGGGCGCAACTGTCGCAGAGGCGGAGAACGCTGAAGCTGGCGCAGCAGTGGTCGTCTAGGCTCGTATGTTGAATCGTTGGAAAGATGTTCGATGTTTGAATGCTTGGAATGTGGCAATGACGCTCTTTTGTCAGTATGAGTTGCATTTCGCAAGGTTTGGGCATAGCATTGACTTGGTTGGGAAAGCGAAGGCGCTCATGCAGGCGCAGAAAGTTGGTACACACTGCGCTGCTTTTATGTTGTAGCATCCATTGTAGCATATCAGTCTCTTTGCTTGGACCTTCTTGCATGGCATTGATTCTGTCTTTTTTCTTGGCAGTCATATGAGAAGGTCTAGCATCTATCAAGGCACATCAAGATGCTCGTGAAGGCGCGAGGAAATGGACGCCACGCGAGCCAGCGCGAATCCTTCGGCCGGAAATGTCGCTCTCGGAGCCGAGCCGAGCTGACACAGCAATAGCAACACCACGCCGTCACAGACAACAAGATTGCGAGATTCTGCGATTCAGTTCGTTGTAAGGATTACTCGCACGAGACTAATGTTGTCCGAAGCTGGATTCGACAGGACACCTTCTCAATCGTCCCCAAACTTGACGTCAAGTACGAGACAAGGTTAGCGCAGCGAGCTGAGGTGTTGACGGACCAGTATATGGCGATTATGTCCGTGAACTGTCTGCTATAGCAGGAAAGAACATGACAAAGCTATGCGATGTTGAATGTGCCATGGAGTGTCCGATGGGCTGGAGTGTATGTCTGGGAGATCTGATAGTCGGAGTGGTAAGCAGATTGGACAGATGACATGCTCCTAGGCGTCAGACATACTTGTTGGCGAGAAGAGAGTGTATGTATCAATACCAGTGTCGCCAACACCAGCTCGTGTCTGATCATCATCCATACCAGAGCAAGCAAGCAAGCAAGACAGCCAGATCCAGCAAGTTACTCAAGAATATCTTTAGACAATACATCCACAAAACACAATGTCCAACCAAGCAGTCTACCTCGACGCCCCAGGCTCAGCTCTCCGTCTCGATGCCGCCTTCATCCCCCTCTCAGGCCACAACGATATCGTTATGCACAACCATGCCCTCGCCATCAATCCCATCGACCACACCCAAGCCTCCTCCTCCGGCTTCGCCATCAAATCCTATCCTCGCGTCCTCGGCCAAGACGTCGCAGGAATAATCCACTCCATCGGCTCCAACGTACAGGGCTTCGCGATCGGAGACCGCGTCATCGCACACGCATGGTCGATGCGCACGGGCGAGAATGCAGATGCAGCGTTTCAGCTCTACGCCAGAGTCCCAGCAGCGAATGCTGCAAAATTGCCGCAGACTATCACTTTCTCAGAGGGGGTGGTGTTACCATTAGCGCTCGATACGGCTGCGGCGGGGTTATATCAGACGTTGAGGCTGCCCTGGCCGAGGTTGAGTGCTAGCAATGGAGGTGAGGAGGAGGAGGAGGAGAGGGAAGGGGGAGTTCTGATCGTATATGGAGGCTCTTCGAGTGTGGGCATTGCAGCGACGCAGCTTGCTACTGCGAGTGGGGTTAGAGTTGTGGCGATTGCGAGTGAGAAGAACCATGGGCTTGCAAAGGAGGTCGGCGCTGAGCAGGTTTTCGATCAGAAGGATGCGGACCTTGTTGAAAAGGTTGTAGGAGCTGTTGGAAAGGACAAGTTAGTGGGCATCTTTGATGCGATTGCGGTGGATGCAACGTATAAGCATGATCTGGAGATCTTGGAGAAGTTTGGCGGTGGTGATTTGATCATCACACATCCCCCTCCAAAGGATCTGCCCGAGTCTGTGAAAGCGACCTTCATCTTGGGATTGGGAGAGTTTAGCTTCCCACTATGGAAGGACTTCATCCCGCAGGCGCTGGAAAGCGGTCAATTGAAGGCGAGGCCGGAGCCTCTGGTCGTGGGGAAGGGACTTGAAAGCGTTCAGAAGGCATTGGAGGTGTATGCAGCTGGTGTTAGTGGCAAGAAGGTGGTAGTCGAGCTGTGATCGTAGTCATTGCATAAGCAGCCCAATCGATATCTGCTTCCATTCAATAGATCGTAACTCATGCTGAGCTCAGTACAACGCCATCATACTTGCGAAGAGCAATGATCTGGCGATCCTGCGCGTTCTAGCGGTGAGATTGTTATCTGTCCATTTGGGAAGACGGGAGTTCACCCACACGACACGTTGATGGTAACCTGCATGTGCTAGACATCAAGGTCGACATGAGATTTGCCACTGCGCCCACGCTGTACTTGCTGTCGCTGTTGCTATTGAGGCGACGTATTGGCAGCATCTTTTGTCAACGAGTGTAAGGCGGTCAGCCTGGTTGTTCTTGAGGTGTTGGCAGCAGCTTGGGCAGCCTCAAAGTTGGGCATCACTGTTGTTGAAACATCCAATAGTCCAGCGGCGGGCTATAAGTGTGGTGTAGAGGAAGGTTCAGCAATCAACTACCGACAGCCGACACCGAAGTGCATCCAGGTACTGGACTGTGGCAAGACGTCACCTTCGTCACTTGGTCGGTGTGCTTTTCTTTCTTCTATATCGCATGTCGTTCCAAAGGATAGGCTGGTAGGACTGACATCCCGTGCTAAGTGTGCGCTCAGCTGTGACAACCGTTCATACCCTCGTTTAGCCGAAATCTGGAGTATGTTACACGACACCGCTGTTTCACTGCATTCCAGACAGCGATATGCATAAGAGCGCCGCAATGTCGGATCTCGCTAGACGTTGTACATGACAGCTGTGTTGGACGAATCCAGTGCGAACTGCATATCGAAGTCTGATGCGCACGCCGTCTCATGCCAGGCAATGCTGATACGGAAAATCCCTAGGCTGGGTCAATTTTTCTGGCGGTCTTCCCGCTTATCTTGATATCCAAGAGACCCCAAATAGCATTAGATTGCCCAGACATGGGGGCTGTAAGGTATGGCCCACTTCGCTTGATATAGAAGCGTCATAGCTTGTGGTCGTTTCTATGCCAGTGCATGCAATGCGCTTCGGTACCTGCTTAGGGGCTGCTTGGGCCTTCGACATGAATGCACCTCAGCTGCTGGGCGGAATTGTCTGGGGTGCGACTTGGACCACTGCTCGCGTCTTCAATGGCTCAGATACGACCCCACGTGGATGCCTCATCCACGATGATGCTTCCGTAGTATGTGCACTCCACAGTGGCACGCATGCGCAGACGCGGTCACTGTTGTGTCCCTGCGCCATTGGCCCTCGGAGTGGAACAATTCGAGAGGCGCGTGCTAGCTGTCCCGGTGGTGACGCTTTCAAGCAGGCTGGATGTCATTTTAATGCTCCTGTTGCTGGACGTTTGGTCGTCCGCGGCTGAGCTCAAAGACATACCGAGGGTTCTGGACGCGCTACTCTCGGTTGGCAACCACGATGATCCGTACTTCTTGTAAACCAGTGTCTAACTAGCTGCCACGCTATCGCATCTCGTGATGGCGTATCGCTCGTTGTGGATGATCGCCATATCCGCAAGTGATCAGGTGGTTGTCGATCAGCACGAGCTACCCCAGAATTGCGTCTTTGAGACATTGCGAGTGCACGGATCGCCAAATGGCAATGGCAAGAGCGTGCGCATTGTGCATTGTTGTGCTACGCTGTGCTCGCGTACGCTTGTGCACGTTTGCTATCTTGCTCATATACGCCCGACTGTGTGTTCCAATACATACTATCGAAGGCTAGTCGTGAGATTAGCATGCCTATCTCTGTCTCTTCAGAATCTTGATAGGCACCCTGTAACAATCTGCGGCTGCAGTAGCGCGGAATGGTACAAAGGGCGTGGGGGGGAACAGCTTCACTCCACTGTGTGGCGGCTCGGTCGACCAAGGGCTGTGCATGAACGCTTTGGTAGCCTCCGCAAAAAGTCCTGGACAACATCGTTTGTACTATCAGCCCAGCTAGTGAGCGAACTGTGGCTCTCTCGTCTAAGCAGTTGAGAGGTGGCGATGGCGAGACCGTGCAGGAACATCAGCATTGGCAACTTCAACCATCAACCATCTCTGCTGAGAGCGAGATCAGGGACTGAAGAGTATCGTGTATCTTTCGCGAGGGCAGAGAGCACGTTCCTGAACTTGCAGAAAAGGCGTTTCTTGACTCGCGAAAGGCTACTCTAGCCCGTTGCTCGAAAACCACAATTCGCATGATCAACCGAGCGTGCACTGGCCATTGTGAGCTCGCACCTCAATTATTACTATTGTGGAAGCGAACAGCTGTCGTTGTCGTCGTCGTCGCCGTCCATGCTTAATCATGCACCAGTGCCACTGGAATGAAGGCAGAAACGCTGCTGTCCGCTGCAGCCGAGCGGATACACAAGCATGCCGGATGTCGTCGTGAACATTTGCTCCGGCGTGAAACCCGAAGTCAGCCAGCGAGATTTTGTCTCGAAATTGCGACATTCCCGGCTGTCTAGCAAGGTGCATCATCTGATGGGTTGATCACTCCGTGATGCCTGACAAAGAATGGCCGAGCATTAACGCCGCATAGGGTCAACACAAAATACGTCGGTTGAAACCGCATCCTTCCCGAGCTTTTGCTCAGGGAGTGGTGCGGCCGGAAACGTGCAACGTTTTGTAAAGATGTGCGCTTTGGCGTGGTGCTGGCTCCAGCGCTTACAGAAAATCGCTCTCTTGTCTCGCGTCGCCTACCTTGTTCATGAGGGCCGTGGAGCGTGAGTTTGCACAGCTCGTGGCCCAACGCTGCCTTTCTCATTGGCATCGATCGTGAGCAGCTTGCACGGGGTGGAGCAACTGGCATTTGGCCCGCCATCCTGGTGGTTTCGTCGTCTCAGAAACCGCTGGGGACCCATGTGAAGAGATGAGTGAGCCAACGCAGTGGACGCGGCCTCTGCCAGGCTCCGAAGACAAAAGAGGGGCAAGCAAGTGTCCCAGCACTTTTGATGCGCAGCTGTGTGCCTGCCGCTGCAGGTCACAGCGATTGCGGCTAGCGCGCTGTGTGTGCACGAGGCTCACCGAGACCCACAATGCGATGCTTGTCCGGCGCTGATAGGCTGCGTGGGCTCCAGGCACACTGATGGGCAAAGCAGCCTCCTCCTCCGAGGATCGTTCTTATACAGACGCATTCGCCCTTCATCCAGCTGCTGATGGTCCACTTTGCGTGCTTACATACAACATCACTCCTCTTCATTGCACCATAGTATACTATTACCAAGATACCTTGAAACGATCAATCACGCTTCTGCCAAGGTCGTCTTCCTCCATCACCACAGGTCATACCACGAGGTCATTGCGCCATTGTCCGTGCGGAGTTCGACTCACACAACGCCTCTTAAAATACTTCTCTGATTGCACTCTTTCGACAACGTTCGACTTCTACACACTCCTCTGAATCTTCAGACATCTTTCCAGCCTCAGTCTATCACCACTGAACCCTCGCATCACCACTCCACATCAGCAACAATGGACTGCTTCCAGGACTTCTGCCTCTACTGTGACCGGGATTCTCCCGCGGATGGGGCATACTGCTCACAGCGCTGCAAGCTTGCTGATCTCGAACGATCAAACCCATCTTCACCGACATCGCCCACATTACGCACGGAACGTAACTGGACACAGTCAACCTCATCAACATCTCGACCTCAATCATCATACTTCTCGTGGACGCAACAACAACAGCAACAACGAGCCGATGAGCGACAATTGACGCCGTCGTCGTCACAAACGTCCCTTTCTTCCACATCGTCACACACGACTGCATCCGGAAGCTACTCGAGTGACGCGAAAGCACAACTCAACGACTACTTTTCCTCTTTTGATCAAGCCAAAGCCGCAAAACGACGATCCAGTACCAGATAGACCCACACTGGCTTCGGATCCCGCTCCGGATATCTACGCCCGCAGAACAAACTGCAGCCATGTACCACTTCACCTTTCTACTCCATATGTACCCACAACTACCTTTGGCGGATCTCTCCTCTACCACTACAGCGGCTCTGCGAAACCCAGAACAGAAGCCGGGTCGGCGTCCTACCTTGATTACGAAACCTGTGTATCACTAAAAGCATTTGAATGGCCATGTCAGTAACGACGAATGTATCTGAAGAGAGCCTTTTCCTGTTTTGGACCTATTTGGCGCTCGGCGGGGAACGAAAGACGTTGGCCGGCGAGCCAATGCATTGCATGTTGGGAGCGATGTTTCAGCGACTGTGACCTCCAGGGTCCAGTCTACTCTGTGGAATGTTTGCGTGTACCCACCACAGACGGAAGAACCTTGCTGCTTGTACGCTCAGTGGGATTTCCCTGAGCAATGACGGTGTTTCAGCATGCAGGGAGCTGCGTATGGCTTCCCAACAGAGAGGTTCTAGGAAATGGAAACTGAGGCATGGGCCATCATCGGAGTCTCAGCAAATCCATTGATGTGCCACTTGTCTCCAATCAGAGCTGCCAGATGGCGAGCTCAGGCATGTTTGCCTTGACCAGTCTACTTGGCCGGTCTTTAGGTAGTTGGTCACAATCACAAAGACCCTTTGCATGTCGAAAAACTTTTTTCGTCCTTGTCTCATCCTGCCGCTGTCATTTCTGCATTGGTCCATGTTGCTACCACTGCTCTCTCTAGTACATACCTATCCATTACTGATCAATACTACAGCGGCTGACGATCCCAGAGCAGCCAGAGCCGCACTTAATGACATCGTTGTGTCGTGGACTGCAGAGGGACGCACTGCAGTAGTCGCAGGCGATCATTCTCGACATTAGCGTTGTATGACAAGAGGCATATTGGTCCACCTCACAAACCCCGCTTTTTGCTTCGTGCTTTGCGCAAACGTCTGCAGATCGTTATCGTGAAGTTATAAGCCATACCTAGCTAGCTAGCTACTTTGGCCATTTTCCTCCATTGGTTGCTGTCGTGGTTATCAGTACCTGATCCCATCGTCAATGATTTGCTCGACATCACATGTTCACATCTCGTGTCTATGCACTTCTGCCACCACTTTTGCCAATTGAGGTTGACTCAGGCAAATTCCACTGCTTCGGACGCGGGTGCAGCGGCACAAGCAAAGACCATGTTTCCTTTTCAACCCACGACTCGCTGACAACTTTTGAGGCGCCCGACACTCTGGATGACGATCGGGTGTAAAGTGACAGCCCATAATTGGCAACCTGTGAAACAAGGCAGTTGGGATGTTCGCACAGAAGCAGTGGCTGCAATGGGAAGTGACACAAGGCAGAAATTTTCCAACTTGCTAATTTCCCTCACGCGAAATCACGTCTAGATCATTGTTGATGTTTTTTGGTCTTCGATCTGGATCGTGACGATGTTGGTAGGAGTCAGGGAACACATTGGCTGCGAGAAGAATTGACTTCATGCGCCATGCAATGCAGAGACAGGCAGGAAGATGTCGGCTTCACGTGCGACGTGTCAGCAGGAGAATGGCGAGCGAGATGGGCGGGAGCGTCACGATCATCGAAATGTTCAGAGGCCAGCATTTCTTCGTCTCGATGAGGGGATGTGTGCTTCGCAATATACGTGGTCTTCCATTTGATGCGGCTAATATCGACCAAATGCCCATCTTTGGTCAAAACTTCTCATCGACCATTTCGTATATTCTAAGGCGGCGGCGGCATTGAGGAGCAGAACGTTATGTTCACACTTCACATAATCTATACCATCTTTTCTGGAGACTCTGAGCTTCTCTTCCCTTCCCGGGACCGCTCTGACGCCGGCGTGTCCACGCCTTGACCAAGTAGTGGAGCGTCTGCTGGGAAGTATACGCCATCAATGGGCACTGGTCCTTCGCCGGTGAGGTACAGGTACCAGAAGAAGGCACCCACCAACAGAGCGCCGCTCACGATGTTGCCGAGGAGAGAAGGGATCAAGGACTTCCAGACGTAGAAAGAGGTGGAGATCGCAGGGTCGCCGTGGAATATAGCAGTGGGCACGAAGTCTAGAACAGTAACACGTCGAAGGTCAGCGCTGTCTTGGTGGTGTCTCGCGTGTCTCGTCACTCTTGCTATACTGATTCAGGTGCATCGTGCCACAGTATCGGCAGGAGAGGCAGAGACACGTGAATGAAAAGAGATGCCTTCTGGCAGTCGCTTCACTTACACATGTTGGCGACCTAAATCACGTTAGCTGAGAGCCCAATATCCCTGAAATGAAATATACTGACAACGTGGTCGAATCCCAGGCAAACGAATGCGAACGTTGGCCACCAGATTGCCATCACCTTGCTGAAGTATTCTCTTGCCATGAAGGACAAGAAGCAAGCCATGCAGACAAGCCAGTTTGCACCAATACCTCGCAGGAATATGGCATGCCACGTTGGCACCACAACTTTGGACGCATTGAAGCGGAACACTTCAGCTTCGTAGACAGCAAGATTGAAGGTCTCTCCGTAGCCTGTGATCAAAGCCACGACGAAAAGCGAACCAGCGAGATTACCCCAGAAAGCTGTGAGATCCAATGTCAGCTGGAAGGAGCAGTGCTGGCATTGAGGAGAACTCACTGATGAACCAATGCTGGAGCATCTTGACGACCGAGATCCGCTTCTGCAGCACAGCGACAGTGGTGAGCAGGAAGCTACCCGTGCACAGATCCGTACCAGTCACTATGACCATGGTAAGTCCAAAGGGAAATATCTGCTCCTGATCAGTCTTTCTCTTCTTGCTTCAGAGGCACATTCGCAACATACCAATGCACCGATAGTCCTGATGAGACCAGGCGCATTGTCTTGGAACCATGGCGTCGTGTTCGTACTGAGTAATGCCGCACAAGCAAACGACAGAAGCATTCCAGCCATGACTGAGCTCATAAAGGTCTTGTCGATTCGCATGTTCGCTTTGGCAGTACCAGCTCGGCCGCATAGCTCGACCGTCTCTTTGGGAGTGTAGGCATTGACGATAGCATTGATATGTTGAGGCATATTGAAAGTCGCAGCGAAAGCACGCTTCCGTCTGAATGATAGAGATACGACAGGTTACAATTCTACAGAATCTTCAGGACGCATGCCATACCTCCTCATATCTTGTACGACAGCAAGGACGCTTCAACGGCAGAGCGGCTGTGATCGCAAGGACAATCTGCGATCTACCTGTGAGCTACATGGCAGGATGAGAAGCTGAAGGCCACGATCGTCCGTCATGTCTACGACGCCGGAAGCTGCCAGCCAATGCTGTATGCCAGAGACGGGGTAAGGGAAGCGGAAATATACGTCTGGGGATACATTACTTGTGACGGCACCGAGGCTACTGACCAGAAATGGCCAAGACGTTGTCGACACATACGATAAGAGCCGCCAGTCCAGTGAGCGTTCTTGTAGAACAATGGGCTGGTTGAGGTCGTCTGATAGACACGGCAAAGATCAGCAGGTTGAAGAAGCTTGTACGCTGGCGCCAGAGTCTCGATAGGTGTTGGAAAGGCCACTGTCGTAACGGAGAAATGCTTGGTAGATCCTGGAGTAAAGATGTGAAGATGTTAGTGGTTCAAACTTCGGCCTTATCTGCCAAGAGATAACAGCCAGAAGCCATGATGCTGCCTTGGCTGAGCGCAACATATAAGCTCCTGCTATATTTGTCAGCCCGGCGAGTATCTCTTTTGACAGTATCTCGAAGCTCTGACTGTTAGCATGTTAAAGGTTTGTTGGCTATCTTGACTCCGGAGATACAGGTTTGGGATGTTCAGCTTCTGGACCGGCAAGCATTCTTGTGCTCCCATTCTTCTCTAACAAGTCTCACACCCTCGAGTTGCGCGCATACGATGCTTTGCTGGAGTTGTTCCTTATTCACACCTATCAGTGTTATAGAACATTTCCGATACTTCTTTCCGGTCTGCCTGCGCCCATACGCTTCATTGCCACCCCGAAGCTC
Organism: Septoria linicola; assembly: GCA_024114885.1. NCBI lineage: Eukaryota > Fungi > Ascomycota > Dothideomycetes > Mycosphaerellales > Mycosphaerellaceae > Septoria > Septoria linicola. The sequence continues at coordinate 384,004 of CP099428.1, read as the reverse complement.
TCAGAATGTCTTCTGCAGGCGCATTTCCTTTCGCGAGCATATGGGAAACCAGAAGAGCGCCATGACTTGAAGGAGACAGGGACATTCAGCAAGATATAGTGAGTAGAGAAGCCTTGCGCCGACCACAGCAGATTTCATCGACGTGCGAGAATCGGGTCCAGCTCTACATTCGTACGCCTTGGTGGAATTTCGTGTCCATCCAACTGGGGATTAGGCCTTCGTTGCACGAGTGCGTACAAGCGTCGACACACAGCAAGAAGAGCCTTGTAGAAAGACAGTTCCCTTAAGTAGTACTTGATTCTATAATGCTGAAGATGCTGATGAAATTTGATTCCTTGATCAATACCGAATTATGCTGATCAGTTCTACTCCAATAATTACCTAATTACCGGTCAATGGTTTTTAACTACGCGGCGGATCAAGCCGTGACACATCTCCTGCCGAGTTCACAGCCTCACACTCCACAACTCCATTGTTCTCAGCCATCCTGCAGCGCATGAAGTCGAGGCGCTAGCATGCAGCTCGTGATAGGTCCTGCGTGTCGGGCCACTCGTCGCTCACTCAGGCATTAGAGGTAATGACCATGCAGCAGTTGATGCCGCGTGCGGCAGGATCACATCAGACATCGGGATCTCACGCTCTCATGAACAGACATGCTCCTGCTTCCTTTCTACACTGCTTGCTAGGGAGGAAATGCTGTACTCTGTCTACATACTCAGTCTTGCAGTCTGTGGACTTGCTTGGTATCTGCTCGGGCGTTCAGACACGAAAGCAAGGCTGCACAAGGTCCGCGTATGCTGACATGCTCGCTAACTGTGCTTAGCGATCAAACGCACACATCACCGAGCGTGATGGCTGTAAACCTCCAAGATGTCTACCAAACAAATGGTATCCACCTTTTGGGTTAGACAAGCTCGGAAAGGTGATCGAGGCGGAGAAGACCTATACATATCCACTGCTTATGCTTCACGAGCATGAGAAGTTTGGCGATACGTACGCACAATGGGGCGGACCGATGTACACCATAATCACTCGAGACATCGAGAACATACGTACCATGTTGTCCAGGAAATTTCGATGTACGAATTATGCGGGCTGGCCGCGAATGCTGCTGACGTGCGTTAGCTTTTGAGGTTGGAGATGGCAGACACGGCTGTGTTCGCCCACTGCTGGGCGACGGGATCTTCACAGAGGATGGCACAAAGTGGGAAATCTCCCGCAAGTTACTGGCTCCTATGATACAGCGGCCAACACTGCCAGAACTGGGACTCATCGAGCGGCACTTCCAGCTGCTACACAAGGCGATCATATCAGATGGAGATCCCGATCATACTGCTGCAGAAGCCACAGTCGATATCAAACAGCACTTACTCGACCTCAGCTTGAGGCTGACAACCGAGTTTCTGCTTGGCGCAGACGTAGATTCGACGTCGACCAAGCGCTGGACAGAAGATTTTGCCACAGAGTTCAACACCGCATTTAGATGGATCTCGAAGCGCGAGCGCCTGAAAGCCTTCCACTGGCTCGTTGACAGTCTTGAATTCCGGAAGTCCTGTAGCGCAGCACAGCGACTTGCCGATGATGCTATTTCTCAAGCAATCGAGGCTCGCTTGCAGGACAACACAGCTACAGAGACATATGTTGCATTTGAGCCCATGCTTCGCGAAGGGCACGATCCGAAGCTCATCCGGGACCAATTTATGAACATCCTTCTAGCAGGGCGAGACACATCCGGCGCGCTGCTTGCATGGGTGTTCTACATTCTGGCCCGTGAGCCTGGCTTGGTAGACACCCTCCGGGACGAGATAGAGAGCACGCTGGGTACTGAGAAGACCAGACTACCTTCCAAGACTGAGCTTAACGGCATGACAAAGCTGGACCAATTCATCTGTGAAAGTGAGCTACACCATGTCGTAACACACCCATGCCATTTTTGCCTTCCAACTGACAACAATCACGACCGCAGCTCTCAGAATGTTCCCACCCGTCCCAATAAACGGACGTTTCTGCACAGAAGCAACCTCCCTACCACAAGGCGGCGGGGAAGATGGCAAATCCCCTATCCTGATCCCCAAGGGAACGCTCATCGCGTTCTCGACATTCGCCGCGCACAGAAACCAGGATCTATACGGCCCTGACGCCAGCAAATTTCGCATCGAAAGATGGAACGACGCCCGAACGAAAGAACGGCGAATGGTCGATTGGTCATATCATCCATTTCTGGGAGGGCCTCGAAAGTGTATTGGTGGTAAGCGACATACACACCTCCAAGTCGTGAAAGGTGGTAGGTTCAAGTACGCTGACCATAAGATGTAATGTTTGTAGAAAGATTTGCAGTTACACAAGCGAAGTATCTAGCATGCCGAGTGCTGCAGCATTATGAACAGATCATACCGACAGATGAGAACGGAAAAGAGATTGCTGTGGGAACTGATGGGTCATGGGTAGATGACGTGAAGTACCACGTGGGACTGACGATGATGCCGCAGGCGGGAGTGTGGATTCGACTCGTGCCGGCAACATGATCTGCCAGGTCTGAGCAGGATATTGTCAATAGCCATCGGTAGCGCAACGGGCTTGATCCCATCAGTCCCTGAATGCTATATCTTTGTGAGGGTGACATTCTTCCTGACCCCGTCACATGCGGACAGATGAGATATGAAGGGCTTATCAGGTCTGTCATGACTAGCGCTTGCAGGTACATGAGAAAACAGACTTGACAACCTTCCCAATCAGTCATCTCGGCGAGCTCCCGCCGTTGCATCAGCACTGACACTGTACGTATCCATAAAGAACCGCTGCCACGGCGAGCGCTCCCCAAAAATATGTCTTATTCCGTCTACAACCTCCACTCCCAATCTGTCCGCATCCTGCTCCTTGTTCTGACGCCGATAGCACTGAAGCAAGAAAGCAGCAGCGACCAAGTGATCTGGATGCATGGCGCCATTATCCCGCGCTCGATACTTTGCCACAACTTTCGTCAGACGCTGTTCCGCTTCATCGAGCTTGCCGGCCATTGTGAGGACTGAGCCGAAATAGGTCATACCCATGAGTGTGCCGACGTGGTTAGGTCCGATGGTGCGTTCGGCGACGGCCACGCCTTCGCGCATCATCGTGATGGCTCGGTCGAGATCCCCTCGTAAGGCTTTGACGCGTGCGAGGTTGCAGGTGACCCAGAGAGATTTGGGGTGTTCTTTGCCGAGCTTTTGGCGGTGTTTTGCGAGGGCTTCTTCGAGTAGGATCTCTGCCTCTGCTAGGTCGTCTTGGAGGGGCTGTCCGTAGCGGAACCGATCGTGTTTGGCCATTGCGAGAATATCCATGACATCGAGAATCTTGTCTTCATATTTCTCGTTGGAGGTCTTCTCGAGTCTTCGTAGGCCAGCGAGAGCGTTTGAGGATAAGCTGACGGCACGGTCGAAGTCAGCGAGCTTGCCGAAACAGCGGCCAAGGGTAGTCATGGCTTGGAATGTATCGACGTGACCCTCAGGGTATGCCTTTTCGAAACCATCGACTGCTTCTTGAGCGAAGCGTTGCGCCTTTTGGAATTTGCCTTGTAGCCAATAGGTCGATGCAAGTTTCTCGCGAACGCTCAAAGTGTCCACATTCTTGTCACCCAGAGACGACCTGCATGCAGCGAGCAACTCTTCCTGCAGTGCAACGGCCTCGTCTGTCCGTGTGAGCCACCAGTAGAGTGTCGAGAGCAATAGTCGTACTCTTTGCGCGATCGGATTGTGTAGACCCAACGCTTGGGTCAGATACTTATCCACCCCAAGCATGAGTATACGAGCCTCTTCAAATTCGCCAGTGTCAGCATATGCGATACTGAACTTGGCGTTCCGTGCTAAGCTCGACCTCCACAGAACTGGCTCGACGCTCGGCCAGCCGAACAATCGTTGACGCTTCAGTTGCCTTTTCTTCAGCTCTTCGGCTAAAGCCCTTTCTTGTTTTCGTACGTATTGGATATGCGGCACGCACTGGCGTCGTAATTTGGAGTCGTCATCAGTGATGCCCACAGGAGGTAGCAGAATCGCTTGCGAGAGGACGTCACACGCAGACTGGCACCACACGGCCTTCTCGTGGTATTTCATTGAGGCTCGAATCCACCAATGGACAGAGGAGTGCATGCAGTAAGTGTCATCTTCCGCAATGTAATCCAAAAGCGCCAGCTCGCATAACTCTGCCAGAACTCCCCTCAGTCTATGCGTCGCGTCTTCAGGATCCTCGTCCTTTAGCCTGTGGAGCAACACAGGCAACACCGGTTGCAGACTGCGCCCTTCATGGGCGACATACCATCCTCTGATAATGCCAAATAGTCTTTGACTCATAGTCTTGCTCTGAGACCCAACAGGAGGCGGAGTGACAGGTTTCGATGCTTTGTCGGCAGCACGCTGACGCTGAGGGCTGAGAATAGCTTGGAGCAGTATCTGAAAAGGGAATCGTTGTGACTCCATGAATGACAGCAGTTGTAGAAACTGAAATGCTTCACGTCTTGCAGCTGGAATGACAAGTTGAAAAGTCGCATATACTGTCTCGTCAATAGGATGCACTGGATCATCTGCTCCTTGAACCGCTTCGCTGATGGTCGAGCCTCGGCGTCTGCCGCCGTCGATATACTCCTTTACGCTTTTCAACTGCATGCCGATGAAACTCAAACAGTCTTCGAGCGTGCATTCACGTTTTAGGATCGCCTTACCAGCGTGGAGTATAGAAAGCGGCAGGAATCCAAGTGTATGACATATTCGGGTGGCCAAGTCAATTATTTCTTGCTTGAACGGCTTGCTGTGTCTCGCAGAGGTCAGGAGCAAGGTCGACGCTCTTTCCTCGTCCAGACCTTCAAATTTGACCTCGAAGTGTGCTTCACTGATAAGTGCGCGATTTCGTGTGGTGAAAAGTACGATACCAGATTCAGACTCGGGAACAAATTCCTCCGGCATGCGTGCTCGCGAGTGATCGTCGGCATTATCAACGATCAGCAGCCATGGCTTCCTTTCGCTCGATAGATAGTGCTTCACATTTGCTTCCGAGGGCTGTATGTCAAGTCTCTGTGCTATGTCGGAGTAGGAAGACTTTACAGTTTCGGCATTGAGTGCATCGATAAAGAAGATACCCCAGAAGCTGAGACACGTGGAATTAGCAGATTTCAGATCGTGCAACAAGGCACATACCTTGGTCTGTTGTCCTGCGCGAACTTGCAGCAGAACTGTGTCTTACCAGAACCTCCAAGGCCGTGTAACACGACTCTCTTTGTCCCTCTCTCTTTCCCGTAGCCTTTCACAGTGTCCTCCAATCTCTCTAGATCGGCTTCACGTCCCATGAACATTGGACTTACTGCTTGCGGAATCATGAAGTACACATTGACCCATGCGGCAGTCTGGAAGGATTGTGCGGTTTTCAGAACGGTTTCCTGCAGCTATCAGCATAGATCGCTTGGACTACTCCAGGCTGCAGCTCACTTCATGCGGCATGAGAACAGTATCGCGCATGGAAGCTTGCAGCGAAGTAATGGACTGTGCCAGCCTGACTTCCATGCCTTCCATTTTTGATTTGAGCTCGGCAGATGATGCTGAGGTGCCAGCCAAGGACTGTTGCATCAAGCTCCTACGCAACGTCAGCAGATGCCACACTGTCGGAGGTTCTGATGTAGCAACATTGTAAGCATTGTGACCATCAGCTGCACGACTTCATGGCCCTTTGCTATTCGCTGCTGCAATCTTATCAGACTGGACTCCTTCGAGCGGTTCTTGAAGTGCCTCCGTAGTTTGTCCACCATCGACTTTCCGTCAGCACCTCTGATCTCCAGCCGCGCATCGTCCAGCTCCTTCAGTGCAGACACGCAGTCCGTGAGCGTGGACTCCACCAGCCGCCTGATGTCAGCTGTAGCTGACCCTGCTTTTGAGTGTTTGCCATTCTGCTTCTTATCCTCCTCCTCAAACGTACGGCTGATCAGCTGCGTGACATTGTTCAGCTTTTCGATATCGGCGGCCAACTGTTCCAGATCGCCATCAATGGAATCAGCGCCTTTCTTGGTGTCATGGATAAAGCTGACGACTTTGAAAGTGAGTTCCGCTATGGCCAACGCGCTCGTGGCAATCGAGAGCGGATCGGCCATGGCGGGTTAGTTGCTCGCTTCAGCAAACGGCACTCTGGGAGGAGCAAAGGCAAGCGGGAGCACGTATGATAGGACACTGGGGCATATCTGCACAGAACGATGATACTACCTGGAAGGCTGAAAAGACCATGAGCAAGTGCAAAACCTCCTCCAAACAGCCTGGTGGGTAACACGGATGTGTCAACGACGACAGCTCAGCCTCCGCATGGACCTATATGCAAGTGTATCGGGTGCTGAGCGACGTGTGCTCAAGTTGCATGTGGCTGCATGGCGCAATGTACTTGTGCTCAGCTGGGAGGTGGTGTAGCAAGCGATGGAGTCGCTGGAGTGGAGCTCCAAGAATGTGATTGGTTGAAGCGGTCGGCAAGTGGATCGAACAGCTCGTTGACTGGCCCGACGGCCGGTATGCACAATACAACTTGTCTATTACTGATACAGTGTAAAGTTGTGTATGGCATATCTGTGGTTTACGCTGTACTGATTGGAGCTTCTGATGCGTTGTCCAATGTCTTCCTGGGGTAAAAGGGTGGAGTCTATTGACCACCCGCCAGGACCGACGAAGAGGCCAAGACCATGCTTACGAACAACAACAACGAACAAGCACTACAGACCCTCATATGCATATGGGGAATGCCATCCTTTTGCACATACCAACTTTAGGCCCGGATATCAGGCTTTGCCAATCGTACTTTCTCGCACGCCAGTAACCGCACTGAAACTCTGAGTCAGGCGTGCCCCTATGCATATGAGGGTCTGTACGCAATTCAACTCAACTGCTTGCCCAGACACACAGCTTCACTCTACCTATCCAAATAATTCAATGATCAAGCACGCTGCGCATTCACACCCAGAGCGTCTCAACATACACCAAGCCTTCCTACCCTCGGGCTTCGCTGAGCATCATCTTGGCACGAACGCCTCCTACACGTCTTTCCCAGGTTCTCGTTTACTGCAAACGCCAGTAGCAACTAACAGACACGAGTCGAATGCCGGCAATGTGATGTCCACGTTTTAGCCATGCGGAAGAGGGAAAAGACGGGCATTGATCGTCGTGCTCTACAATTAATTCCGCCTATGGTTGAACGCTGTCGGCTATTGCTGATTGATGCTGACATGCTGGCTACTACTTCATAAGTGTGTCAAGTGATCGTTTTTCTCTTGTTTCCTACTACTCGCTCTGCGTTATTGTCTGTTTGATCGCATTTCCAGGATCGAGAAAGTAAAGGAAGAATGGACACTCCAAGCAAACAGCACGAGGTCGATCTCGTCGAAAAGCAGCAGCATGAAGCATCAGCTTTGCAAGATGACGATTTCTGGAAAGAAGATCCACGAATCAAGCAGATTAAGCGAAAAGTCGACATACGACCTTCTGCGATTCTAGCGCTGATGTATATCGTCAATCAGATCGACCGCACGAATCTACCGAACGCGTGAGCTCAAACACCATACAAGTGACTCTCAAGAACTAGACCACTGACCCTTTCCGCAGCGTCATCGCCGGCATGGACGAAAGCCTCAACCTCGTCGGAAACCGCTACTCCGTCATCGTCCTCGTCTTCTTCCCGCCCTACGTCCTCTTCAACTTCGTCGCCACAGTTCTGACGCGCAAACTCGGTCCACGACCATTCCTCGCTGGGATTACCCTAGCATTCGGCCTTGTGGTCATCGGCTTTGGTCTCGCTCAAGACTGGAAAGTGCTGATTGGCTTGCGGGTCTTGTTAGGAATGTTTGAGAGCTGTTTCTTTCCGAGTGCGATTTTATTGGTGGCGATGTGGTATACGCGGCGGGAGGTGGCGAAGAGGAATGCGTTCTTTTATTTGGTTGGGAACAGTGTGGGTGGATTTGGAGGGGTTTTGGCGTATGGATTGCAGCAGATGGTAGGTGAACTGTGTTGGGCTGGGTGAAGAGGTGATGCTGATAATGAGGTAGGATGGTGTTGCTGGGTATGAAGGTTGGTCGTGGATCTTTATCTGGTAAGTGCAGATACCGGACTCTGCGATTTGTCTGACCCTAACAGCTGGTTAGGGAGGGAATTATCACGATCATCATCGCCATCCTTGGCTACATCTTCCTCATTGACTTTCCAGAGGAGGCCCACAAGACGAAATGGTTCTTGAAGGAGGATGAGATTAAGGTCATGGTCGATCGTGTCCAACGCGACCGAGCTGACGCCCATGTGACGCCCTTCAATCTCAAGAACTACTTGCTCCAAGGCAAAGACTGGAAGGTGTGGTTCTTCGCCACGGAGTTTGGCTGCTCTGCCGTTGTGACTTACGCCGTGTCGTACTTTTTGCCTATAATTTTGCGGGATACATTGGGCTTCTCCGTCGTCCAGTCACAATGCCTGACTGCCCCAGTAGGGCGAATCCACCATCGTATCCTTGCCAGGGCTGACGATTATGTGTAGTGCTATGCTTTCTCTTTCATCCTCGGCTTCGCAGGGAGTTGGATTTCCGACAAATACAACATTCGTGGACACATCATCGTTTTCAACTGCATTCTGGAGATCATCGGCGTTGCGGTCCTAGGGTATGCTGAGCAGCCTTATGTTCGCTACTTCGGCGCCTTCCTCATTACTGGTGGAGCGAATTCCAACGTGCCCGCAAGCATGACTTATCAAGCCAATAATGTGGTCGGGCAGTGGCGACGAGCCTTTACCCCAGCAACAATTGTGGCGATGGGTGGCGTCGGAGGCGTGATCGGTTCTGTCGCGTTCAGAGCTGGAGATAGCCCGACGTACCGGCCAGGACTGTATACATGCTTTGCGGCTGCGAGCTTGACCATCCTGAGCGTGGCTATGACCACACTCTGTATGTGGAAGAAGAACCAGCAGCAGGCAAAGGGACTGATCGTGATCGAGGGTGTTCCGGGGTTTAGATACACTCTGTAGGCATCTGCGTCAATGGTAGAGCCGAGCAGTCGATCTGCACAACGTCAATGTGTATAGTCTGGCGGACCAAATTCCTCCATGTTCTTTTTCTTCTCCCCCAATCGAAGCATAGCGTTACCAGTCAGATCATGAGTGATATACTGGATAGGACGCTTGGTGCCAGTCCTCCAGCGTTGAATCATGTTGTTCGATCGCAGCCCACCAATGTCTGAGTCATGTTCGATGTCAGGCCCAACATACGTAACGAGTCGTTCTCGTGTCACAGTCTGGTTGATAGTCAGTGCCACGAAGGTTTCTTCCTGGAAGAGGTCCTCGAATTCGATCCTCTCAAGGTCCGGCTGAGCAGTTTGGACGTCCTTGCCATCGCCAGTGCAATGATCGAAGATGACGCGAAACGTGCCAGCAGACAGTACAAAGTTCTTCAACAGTAGTTTGTGGAGTCTGTGGCGTTGCAAAAACATAAGCGTGTTTTCCGATCCTACACGAAATCCTCGAAGGCGGCAGTCGCGCAAGTGTGGCAAGGTAAGCCGCTGGAATAACAGGTGCGAGATCTTGTCACCCTGTATGTTACCCGTAGAGTTCGGACCTTTCATCAAGCGGTAGCGATGTAGGTCAAGTGTCTCGAGATGATGGCAACTCTGGACAAAGCTCACGAGTCCGGTGAAGTTCTCCGACCTTTGAGCTTCCATCATCCTATTCAGATCGTGCGTCGTGCTGCCACCCCGTTGCTGTCTGGCGAGCTCATGCTTATCACATAAGGTCACCAGCTCTGCATCGCGATCATCAAACTTGATGCTTGCATCCGAAAAGGTCAGTGTAAGTGTCTTGAGCCTCGCGAGGCAAGTCTCAAGGCCAGAGTACTTGATGACATGCGGAACCTCGGTGCAAAAGAGGGCGCAGCGTCGTTGAGCATTGTTGCCATATGCGGGGAAGATACGCAAAGTATGAATGGGCAGCGTGCTCGCATCAATTGCATCGTCAACGAGCTGAAAGGTGTCCGCTGCAGCTTGCCATATCATTCTCCAACTTCCGCCTTGCACCGGCGTAGACCTAATGAGTGCATCCTCACGGAAGACGGCCAGATCAAGCGTAACGGAGAGCTGTTTATGTGGGCTTCGGCCTTTGACGATGTTTCGGAAAGCTTTTACGAGTAATCGTTGGGCATCCTCGCTCTGCAGGAAATGAAGCTGGGCTTCTTGCCGGCGCTGCAGAGTGTTGAGCTGCCTCTGCAAAGCATTTCGCTCTTCTTCAGTGGAGCTGCGCCAGCCAGTCTTGATATGGCCACCATCGGAAACCTCTGTCGTCTGTCTCATGTTGCCAGAGCGAAGCTGAGAACTGATGGACAACGAATTATAGACGAGCCCTGTCAACGTAAAGTCATCGATCAAGCAGCCCATTCCGGCATTAGCTGTGACTACTACAAAGTCTTTCAAACCGCGCTCATCGATGTCTACACGCTTGCTGCGGTAGAACGATCTGAAGTGGTCTTGTGATGCTTTGGAAGCAATGGATCGGTTGGCCAGCCGAAGAGCACATATCTCATGCAATGTCATGCAGTGCACGATGTTCTCCACGAGCTCTGCCGGGAGGTCGTCTAAGAAGGCCATGATCTCCTGTCCGGCCGTGGCTCATATGACTGACACTCGGACTTCTCGCGATGTTTACGTCCGCTGGACTGCTCGGAGTGTTGAGAGCTTTGTCCTTGCGTGCTGTGACTCTGTCTAGTATCGGCAATCTGCCTCTACTCATCTGTTTCAGCAGCGAAATGGAAGGATGTGAGCATTTAAAAATGTTTGACGCGATTCACATGCTGTGATCAGTCAGTGCTTTTGGAAGGATTGCAGATGACATAGTGCTTCGTGGCAGGCACAACGCAAAGCATAATATTTCTTGCCTTGCTTCCTGAAAGAGATGGATGCATCGTGTAAGCAGTGGATACAGTCGTGGAGCATATTCTTCTGCTCAGATGATGACTTCACCTTAGAAGCTGATCCAGATGCTTGCATGTGATTGCAATAATGTCGGGAGTGAATAATGGAGGTCAATTGTCGTTGCGTTTCGGGCGGCGGCATTGAGCTCGGACAATATCGCATCGCATCGAAGCAACTCATAGCGACCACGACACTCTCTCCCACATACTACCACCAATTGCGCTCAACATCGACTAGTGAACTCCACAGCGCGTCTGCCTGATTGTCACTCCATTCACTTGCTCAGGTACGTTGCAGCCACTATTATTATCTTTCCTGCATTACTTCCTTCCTTTCGCGACATGTCAGACGCGCCTTCCACATCTCACACGGACTTGCCTAACGACGTGCCCAGAACTGCATCCGACACATCCTCGCACACCATGGCCGACGAAGAGACGAAGCCGTCCAACGATGACCTCGATCGCCAGCCCGAAGATGACGAGGATCTTGGCGATGAGGAGGAGATCGCAGCCATGAAGAAGCGCGTCGAGGAGATGGAGGCGGAAGCGGCGAAACTGCGCGAGATGCAGGCGTCGATTGATTCGCAGACAGACAACTTGCGCGAAAGCAAGGAGGACATCGACAACCGGAGCATCTTTGTGGGAAATGTGGATTATGGCGCAAGTCCTGAGGAGATTCAGGCGCATTTCCAGAGCGTGGGCAGCATCAATCGCGTCACGATCCTGTTGGACAAGTTCACGGGTCATCCCAAGGGCTACGCATATGTCGAGTTCAGCGAGCCACAGTTCGTTACCAGCGCATTGGTTCTCAACGAGAGCGTCTTCAGGAATCGCAACCTCAAGGTGAGCTTCTGGCCTGCTGTACCGAGTCTGCGATCAACACTAATGACTTGCGCAGGTCGTTCCCAAGCGTACCAACCTTCCCGGCATGACTCGAGGTCCAGGAGGTGGAAGGGGCGGCAGAGGGCGCGGAGGTCCTCGAGGTGGCTTCGGCGGTGGCTACGGTCCTCCCATGGGCGGCGGCGGCGGCTATGGTGGCCCACCACCTTTCCGAGGTCGTGGCGGGTACGTGAACATTGACAAGCACAAATCGGACTCACACTAACCCTTTGCTAGCTACCGTGGTGGTGGCCGTGGAGGCTTCCGTGGCCGCGGCTACAACCCTTACTGAGCGAAGGCCATCTGATCTCGAACTTATTCACTTGATACCAATGGGCGGGATACTCCTCGGGAAGAGCTGACGTCACGCTCGCGCACAACTGGTCTGCAGCACGCCGACAGCAAAGATGGTGAAAGGGGAGGTTGACATGTTTGGACTCGATACTTTTGTGCTTCTGCTATGGAGTGGAGCAGTAATAGACGAAGAAGCGCGCGCGCCAGAAAGAAGCCACAAAAATCTTCAATGCGTTGGAGTAAGAGCCACTGCCATACTAAGGCGTTTCAAACCTGGTTCAAGAGCTGGCTCCGAATGTGACCTGATGTGGTGCAAGTGGTGAAAGAGTGACGAGGTGACACAACTTCGCGATCTTCCTGACAATGTGGTAAAGAGATGGCCATAAAGCAGAATTGCTGTTGCACGCAATCAGCAAGCAGACCCGTGCTGTGTGCGTCTGTGATGTTGACGCAGCCAGACGGTACAGATTCTCTTGGTATGTGTTGGCCGTGCTATCAGAGAGTCTCGCTGAAGGCAGCATGAGATGCAGGACAGCGTGCTGCCACCGTGCATACGATCGACTTATACGGGACGATCGTCGAGAACGCGCACGGCACCATTTCTTCACACCTCCCAATTCTGCAATCTCGAGAGTCGACTGAACGACATAGTCTTGCGCAGGACATCTGCTCATCGAACAAGAGCTCAACATCACATCCATTCCGATATTGCAATGCGAAGCGCCATCCTCCGCGACGGTCATGGCGCAAAGTCGGCCCGAGCTGCCTTCGCCTTACTCCAGCTCTGATGACAGGGATTGTACACATTACCAAGATTGGTATATGTACCCAAGACATATCTACGGGCGTATCGCAATGCTTAGAATCTGACTCTCAGCGGGCAAGAGGGCAGGAAGGAACGTGGCTTTGCTTGGCTGCATGCTTGGTCCCGCACCTCGTCTTTGCGGACTGGTACTGGCAGTCGTGCGACAGGGCGCAGCGAGATCTCGCAGCAGCACACTTCCATCGTTGCGGTCTCTAGCCTTCTTCAACAGCCCTATGTTGAGTGGGTCATGATCGGCAATCCACTAACCTCAGCAAGCTTTTAAGGTTGTACAACAATGTGCTGCTAGTCCTTACTGACCATACTGCAATAGGTCGACACAGAACGCATTACAAGTTACGGCGATTCTACGACCATTACCTACACAGCAGCGAGAGTCGCAATGGCGAAGCGCGACACCCGAGTGTGATGTATGCCACTCTCGTCGGGTCGAGCAACGACTGTCGGCTTTGCCGCGACCGTTGACCAGGAAGGTAGCAGCACAAAACAAGCCACCGATCCCACGTGGCTCACGCTGTCAACTTCTGAGCTAGCGTGTGGTGTGCCAGCAAGAACTGTGATATGCAGCTGCCCTGATCGAGTCGTCGTGTGCATGAATATACGTGCCTTTGCCATGCTCTGAACATACTTGCTCGTATGCTTCACCGTTTGGTGTAACCACGTCACCCCAATTGGAAGCCATGGCAACTAGACCGGTCTATACCAGCGCTGCGCTACCCATTACACAGCACAGCTGAGCCGCAATACGGTGCTCAATCGCCGTTGCAGCGAAACCAACATTCGGGAAGCATCTCGTCGAGAAGGCTTCTCAAACTCCACCCCGTGGCCATAGCGCGGAGTACTTCTTACGCACCAGAACGACCCAACATCTCGACCGAACATGCACGGCCAGGTCACTACTGTGCACGAGATCGGTCGGGCAGCAGTCATCAGTGGTTGAAGCTATGTGTCAACCTATAGAAAGCCAGACCTGCCAAGCCACTCCGCTGCACGCTCTAACTCAACTGGGACCACCGTGTTCGCTTGGACAAGCCCCAGTACCACTTTGTCAGTCCCTGGAAAACCGGTCTGAGCCTTGCGGCCTCTGTGGGCACTAGTAGCCACCAGCAGCTAGCTACCCGATGTGAGTAGTAGCAGCAGCAGCGAGTAGGCTCAAGATGCTGCAGAGCAAGGCAAGCAAGCTGTCTCGTGCGCGCTTCCACTTTCCCCCCCAGATGAGTAACCCAAAAGTCACTTATCACCTTTACTACTCCTCCCTGGCCTGTCTGTCTGTCACGCAGGTACAAGTATAGTGACGTGACGCACCACCAGATTCCAATTTTAACCACTCCATACCTCTCTCTCTCTCTTTCTCGTATCGACTCATACATACTATCTCTGTGCGCCCATACATAGCCACCACCACTGACTATCTTCACGCTACACCACTACCTTTTGGCAAGCCGATGGACGCCGAGAATCGACTAGTTATGCAATGAGCATGGCTACCATTACGCTTGCTATGCCCTATGCTGTTACACAACAAGAGCGTTTTCATCACGAACAAGTGACTGGCAGTACGTCGTTTCAGGCAGCAGTGGCTAAGGTGCCTGTCGCGAGGGCTGGAGGGAGGCATGCGCCGGAGCTGAAGTAAGGGTTTTGACCTTTCGCTGTCTCTTCCTTTTGATATTGGTCCTGCTATGCACATTTGAGCACTATGACATCTTCTCACCTGCCTGTCGATGGTACAATTGCTGCTTGGTCGACTGATGAAGCTGAAGCAAGTCAAACCTGGAACACACAGCTAATGGACTTGCACATCAATAGAGCACCTCGAGTCGGGCATAAGAAAAGTCGCAAGGGCTGCGCACAGTGCAAGAGACGGCATGTGAAGTGTAACGAGGAAGCTCCTTGCTCGAATTGTGCTCGACATCAGGTTCCGTGCAGTCTGGCTGGAGGCCCATTTGTGCCAAGAGAAGATAGCAAGAGGAAGGATAGGACGCAATCGAATGCTTCTTCCGATGCGGCGAGGGCCAGTCGGTCGCCGCTCGATGTGCCGTCGAGTTTGCCTCTCGAAGAAGTGGTAGAGAATAGCTCGAGGAGTCCTATGGGAGGGGAGGAGCGGCGAGTACAACGGATATCGCCCATCAGTCCACGACTTCAGATGTCATCGACGCCAGGCGAACCGATCGCGAATCTGACTGCGCACATTCCTCGATCGCCAGCGAGTCCAGGGTCGATCAATTGGCACCCCGATCTGCAGCTCATGCACCATTACATGCTGTGCACGAAAGGCGTATTAAGTGAGCCAAGCGATCAGGCTTATGTCGTCCATGTGTGGAAACAAGAGCTGCCGAAGCTGGCTTTCGCGCATGAGCATGTGCTGCATGCACTGCTGGCGTTGGTGGCGCTGCATAAGGCGACCGTTGTGCCGGACCAGGCGAGCTATTTCAGGACATGTGCGGTGGAGCACATCGATTTGGCCAATATGCAGTTCCATCAGCAGCAGTCCGGGCAGGCGTGTACGGTGGATGCGGCGAGCGCGCGGTGGGTGTGGCGATGGCTGGCGTTGCTGTTTGCGTTTGGGGTCGTGCAGTCAGGAACTACACTTCCAAGCGCCTTGGACGGATTAGTGGACATCATGGCGCTTACCAGTGGGTTTGGAAGTTCGGCCGATGATGAGCGTTATCTCATCTCCCAAGGAGCTTTTGCACCGATATTGGTACGAGGATGGCAAGATGTTGTGTCAGGGTATTCGCTGATGCCGGAAGGTATGGACGTTGGCTTGAGTCATCTGGAGTATATGCTCGGACTGGAGACAATGCTTCCGCATGAGCGGGCGGCTTGCGCTCTGGCAATCGAGGATCTGGCATTTATTCATCGAGAACTTTTGGTACTGCAGCAGCAGCCGCAGCAACGGCAGGATCAACATGCTCGGGGCCTGGGTTGCAGTGTAGCGTCGCTTGTCTGCTGGCCAAGACGGGATTCGAGTGTATTCGCGAGCATAGTCCAGAGGAGGGTCCCGCAAGCTTTGGTCATTGTCAGCTATTACTGCGTTCTGTTACACATGTTGGATGTAAAATGGTGGGCGAGAGCTTGGGGCGTGAGAGTACTGCAGGATGTCCTGCTCAATCTTGAGGAGGCGTGGAAGACTTGGGTGCAGTGGCCGATTCAGGCGATCATGTATCGCGAGACAGAGGCGACGAGTAATGTGGCCTCGCAAACGCCAGCTATGGAGTTGGGTTTGGGAGCAATGTTATTGTGAGTGCGAAGCTGGTCAGCTCGATCTTTGAGACGGAAGTGCAGCTGCGCTCCAGTCCTTTGGGCAGGAGCCGCCACGGTATTTGGTGCGGTGCGGTAGCTATTGATTCGAGATCCCATTTCGCAGGACAATGGGGCTATGGCGCGTCAGAACAGATGTACCACTCGGCTCGTAGTATTTCAGTAGACGAGACATGAACGCCACGAAATGGTGACCGAGCCGTGACAGCGCCGGAGCAGCCTCCACCGCGCGTCGTTCACGTCGGTGCCGTTGTCGGTCTTACATAGCATTCTCGTCAGCATTGCCGATGATACAGCGAGTCTCGTCCATCAAATCGTGGTCAAAGTGGAGTGCCGGACAGAAATATCTCGAGTTCTTGGGTGAGCGAGCGAATCGGGACGCAAGCGGGGCACCTGAGCGACGAACCACTGTGCTTGAGTGTTACCGACGAGTCTCTGCATCAACATCCCTTCAGAAGGGGCCCAAAGACGACCTGCGTGAAGATTGTTGTGCGCATCTGTCCATTTGTGGTCTACAGCACTCTCGAACGATATTTCCAGCGCCCCTGCACCCGCGACGCAAGAGCTTCTTGCTGCGACTGCGCCACGGACGACGAGTCCCCACCAGAACTGCGAGTCGCATCGAAACGACGTACTCCTCCACCACACCACACCACACCACACCACACCACACCGCGCACCGAGCCACACGATACAGCGCCCATCCACTGCAGCCCGTCGTTCTCCGCAGAAAACCTTGCGCACTTCACTGGTGCATGGCACGGAATCTGGCCATCTGATAACTATTGTCAGCGGCGCGCGCAGCGGACACAGCATCATCATTCGGCACCATGGCCGACCTGCCAGCGCAGCCCAACTTGAGGATCACCAGTATGTGCAGGGACACTAGGGGCACCATACTCGAGAGGGAATGCACAGACTGACATGCTCCCAGTCATAGCAGCGGATGGTCTATACAAGCGTGATGTCTTCCGTATGTGGCGAGCTCACCAGACAGTATTGGAAATGTAAGAAGTGGCATGCTGATGGTCCTCAACAGGATTTCCCGACCCGTTTGCGGTCGCTACTATCAGTGGCGAGCAGACCAAGACCACTGGGGTGATCAAAAAGACATTGAACCCCTACTGGAACGAGAGCTTTGACATGTGCGTGGAGCTATGGGCAGTCGAGACCCTGGAGAAGACGGTGTGCTAACGGCGAGGCAGGCGTGTGACTGAAGAGAGCATACTGGCTGTTCAGATCTTTGACCAGAAGAAGTTCAAGAAGAAGGACCAGGGCTTCCTCGGTGTCGTCAATGTCCGCGTGGGCAGTGTCATTGACCTCGATGCCGGCGGTGACGGTACGCCAAGTCGCACCAAAGGAAGACATGATGTACTAACCGTTCCCTTGCAGAAATGATCACGCGCGATCTCCGGAAATCCAACGACAATCTTGTAGTTAATGGCAAGCTCATTCTAAACCTGTCGACGAACCTCCGAACTCCCATTGCGAACGGCAACCAGAACTCGGGTCGACCTGTAGGCAGTTCCGCGGGACCATCCACCAATGGTGCACACACCCCTTCGACGCCTGTTGGCGCGCAATCGACCGCATCGCTGCAGACACCCGCAACCAGCGCCGCCACGTCGGCCACGTCTCGCCAGAATACTGGCAGTGCCGCAGCCACTCCTTCAACCACGACCAATGGAAGTGGTGCGCCCGCCAACAGAAGAGCGGATGGGTCAGGATTTAGTGCATTCGAGGATGCGCAGGGCAGGCTCCCTCCTGGCTGGGAAAGACGGGAGGACAATTTGGGCAGGACCTACTATGTGGATCATAACAGCAGACAGACAACGTGGATAAGGCCCACTGCAAACTTCAATGCCGGCGAGCAGCGTGCGCAGCTAGAACAGCAGACCAACATCGAGCGGCAGAGACATCAAGGCCGGACACTGCCCGAGGACAGGACTGGTGCCAATTCGCCAACTCTGTCCGACAGACAGAACTCGCCTGGCCACACGCCAACCCCTTCGAGCGCTGCCAGTGCTGCTAATGCAGCGCAGATGGTGGCCACTGGAGCGACTACTGCCGGTACTGGCGAACTTCCTGCTGGTTGGGAACAGCGCCACACACCTGAAGGGCGAGCTTACTTCGTTGACCATAACACGAGGACGACTACCTGGGTTGACCCACGCCGACAACAATACATCCGCATGTACGGGCAGAATGCCACCGGCAACAGCACGATCCAGCAACAGCCGGTGTCTCAACTTGGTCCACTACCGAGTGGCTGGGAAATGCGTCTCACCAATACCGCACGTGTGTACTTCGTGGACCACAACACGAAGACTACTACTTGGGACGATCCGCGATTGCCTTCGTCGCTCGATCAGAATGTGCCACAGTATAAGCGTGATTTCCGGAGAAAGCTGATCTACTTCCGATCCCAGCCAGCATTGAGAATCTTGTCTGGACAATGTCATGTCAAGGTCCGCCGAACGCATATCTTCGAGGACTCGTACGCAGAGATCATGCGTCAGAGCCCCAATGATCTCAAGAAGCGCCTCATGATCAAGTTCGATGGTGAAGATGGTTTGGATTATGGTGGTCTCTCAAGGTATGCCCCCAGCACGGATTTCCTCCATCGTCACCTGCTAACACTTTCACAGAGAGTTCTTCTTCCTGCTCTCGCATGAGATGTTCAACCCATTCTACTGCTTGTTCGAGTATAGTGCACACGACAATTACACCCTTCAGATCAACCCTCACTCCGGAATTAACCCGGAACATCTTGGCTACTTCAAGTTCATCGGACGTGTTGTAGGTCTGGCCATCTTCCATCGCAGGTTCTTGGACGCATTCTTCATTGGTGCTTTCTACAAGATGATCCTGAAGAAGAAGGTCATCCTGCAAGACATGGAGGGAGTCGACGCCGAATTCCACCGAACGTTGACCTGGACGATGGAGAACGACATCACGGACGTCATCTACTCCACCTTCTCGGTCGAAGACGAGCGCTTTGGCGAGAAGGTCACAGTCGATCTTAAGCCTGGAGGACGTGATATCGAGGTGACAAACGAGAACAAGAAGGAATACATTGAGCTCATCACAGAGTGGCGTATTCAGAAGCGCGTGGAGGAGCAGT
The DNA here is from genome assembly GCA_024114885.1 of Septoria linicola. Taxonomy (NCBI): domain Eukaryota; kingdom Fungi; phylum Ascomycota; class Dothideomycetes; order Mycosphaerellales; family Mycosphaerellaceae; genus Septoria; species Septoria linicola. Next base: position 364,691 of record CP099428.1, on the reverse strand, counting down.
TCAACGCATTCGTTGCTGGCTTCCACGAGCTCATCCCTGCGGATCTGGTCAACGTCTTTGACGAACGCGAGCTCGAGTTGCTCATCGGTGGTATAGCAGACATTGATGTTGACGACTGGAAGAAGCACACTGACTACCGAGGATACACTGAGAATGATGTCGTGATCCAGAACTTCTGGAAGGTAAGCATATCATGCTCGAGATCATCACACATATCTGATGCTAACTTCATGCAGGTTGTGAGAAATTGGGACGCAGAACAGAAGTCCCGTCTTCTGCAATTTGCCACTGGTACTTCGCGTATTCCTGTCAACGGCTTCAAGGATCTACAAGGTTCAGACGGCCCCCGAAGATTCACAATTGAGAAGTCCGGAGAAGAGAACCAGCTGCCGAAGTCGCATACTTGCTTCAACAGGCTGGACCTGCCACCGTATAAGAGCTTTGATGCGTTGTCGCAGAAGCTTGTCTGGGCCGTTGAGGAGACTGTGGGCTTCGGCCAGGAGTAGAAGCATTATGGGCAGGAGGAAACAGCTCGAAGCTGCCAAATGGCTCCCACATCGCGAACGGAGGTTCTCGTCGAGTTTGCTACACCGAGACGGGGCACATCGTAGAGTGTCGAGGAAGCATCTTCGTGGACTGTGACAAAACACCGCAAGGGTTGCAGGCGAAGTCTGTACTTTGTCGAAGCAGTCCAGTGGACAGAGTCTGGATCGTGACGAGGTTGCGGGAGGACTAGGACAGGTTACGGCCGGCTGTGATCTGTACATACTAGCGCACGGCGGCGCACTCATTCATGCTCTGTGCATACGACACGACTAAGGCGAAATGGTGTGAGAGATTGAGGGCGAAATTGCTATCAGGGTGGGGTTTCATGTTGCGATATAGGTATCGGTACCCGCAACGCATACTACTAGAGCGAAATGACACGTCATGTGAAGAGAAGATTTGGATACTTGAATGCTTTCATTGTGTGTTCCAAATGTGAGGTAGGCACTTTGGTTGATATGCGAAAGGCACGAACGAGGAAAGAGCGATGCCGGTGACTTCTCATCACGAGCACGAGCCCCGAGCTAGTCAGTCGTCTATGCATTCCGCAACTTCTCCGCCACGAGCATGACATCTGCTTCAGACTGCTCTTTTGCACTCTCGCTCTGCTCCGCATCTGTCTTCTGAATCATCGCAAGCGCGTCTGCCTGAGCGGCATCGTTGGGATCTGCTTCCGCAGAGCTTGAACTTGAGGTCGGATGGGTCGATGGATGGTCAAGATAGGTGTTTTTGATGCGGATGTGGTTGACGTGTGCGAGGATGTGCTCGAGTTGGCGTATGTGGGTGATGTGCAGGTTTTCGATGTGCAGGGTTTGGACGCGGTGAGTGGTGTTGGGCTGGAGGCGTGGTGGTGGTGGTGGTTTGGTTTGGGCGCTGTTGGAGGATGACGAGGGGGGGCTGGTGGGTCTGGGTGTCATGGTGGCGATGTGGAAGTTTGGGCTTTTGTGCGGTGTTTGGGGGTATGAGGAAGTTTATGGGGAGAGAAAGGGAGAGAGAGATATGTGGTTCGGAGGGGGTTTGCTACAGCGTTGTTGCTGTTTTTAGGGGGCTTTGTGTCTTGTTCAAAGCAAATGCGAGAAGTAGACGCCTGCCGAATCGATGTCTCTATTGTTCGGGCTGACACCGTTTCGCTTTGTGTTCAGATGGTAAAGAGACGACTTGACACACGGCTGAGATTTTGCTGACCTCCCATTGGGTACTTGACTTGAAGCACAAGGTGAGCCAGCATATACTGGCAATTGCATAGTTCATTCTGTATTGCAACCAAAGGTAGCCTCTGAACAACATTGTGGTATAAATCATGTACAGCGTAGGTTGTGCTTCCCTTCTCATGGTGTGTATCTGATATGCTTATCGTCAGTCTTGTCTGATGACTGCTCCCCACGATTTGCTGATGCGTTGAGCTTGAGGTAGAAAGCAACCTGTAAGGCTGCAAAGACAATGCCGACGCATACCATGATTATCATGGTTCGCAGTCCTGTTTGGTAACTTGAAGCTCGTCAGCGTCCACTTTTCAATCATGACGAGGCACTCACAATGGTTTATCATCTGCAGTGAAGTATTGGGTGCCTACCATCAGACCACTAATTGCGGACATGACCCACATGCTGGAGGACAGGTCAGCTGCAAGAAACCATTGTGTACACTATATGACTCACGCGATGGAGATGCTCCTTTCCCGAGGGTCGTGACAGTTCAGTTGGACCCAAGAATTGTGTATAGGATGATAGCCAACAGCGAAGCTGTTGATCGCAGTCCATAGACCATACCGTGACCATTTGCCAACGTGAGGGTGGACTTGACGGGCAACGATGAGCACGACCAAGTAGCACGTGTGTGCAGTGATCACACTCGCGCCTCGTCGATTCGTATGATCACTCATGTAGCCAAAGCCAAATACTACGACCAGTGCCAAAGACGCACCAACAGCGGCAAGCGCATTTGCACTTAGTCGACCGAAGCCGAGAGACCTAGCGTCAAGATCAGCAAAGAATCATACGACCTGTACGCGCTCGAGTGACGAACATGATGATAGAAGGGGTATACGTAATCAGTGGCGACCATGTAGAGAAGACCGCGAACGTCGAAACGAAGTGCGGCCAACGTCTCCAGTTTGCGATCGTCTTCCAGACCAAACGCAAAGGAATGGTCTGCGAGAATCGTCGCTCGGGATCCTCTTGCTCAAGTCTTGTGCGAAGAACCTCCAGATCCCGAGCAGAGAAATGAACGTATCCAGGCCCGATGAGCGGCTTCGGATCTGTTGGGCTGCCTGGCAGACAGAACAACATGACGATAGCAATGAGTATCGTAAGCAGACCCTCCACTAGAGATTCCGATCAGCATTTGTCCGTCTGCCGACGACCATTGGTACAGATAACATACGCATGAATAACCACTGCCAACCGCTCAGCCCTCGCCCGCCATCTAGCTCCAGAATCCCAGAAGCTAGAAGCGGACTGATGGCATTCCCACCAAACATGCCAAAGAAGAAAATACTCACACGCTTCGCCAACTCACCCCTCGTATACCAATTGCTAATCGTATATGTTGCGCCGGGAATGTACCCGGCTTCAGCGAACCCTAGCATAAGTCTCGCCGTCAAGAAGCCAGTCCTGTTCTTGACGAACACTTGCAATGTGGCAACGAGTCCGAACGTGCATACTTGCGCTGAGATGTAGATCCTGGGACCTAGACGTTGGAGAATGATGTTTGAGGGTATCTCGAGTACGACGATGCCCATGTACATGAGCTGGTTGCCAAGATTGATGGTGGCTTGATTGACGTTGATGTCGTTCGCGAACCCGCCTGTGAGTGCGGAGGCGAGGTTCATACGGTCGAGTTGGAAGACTAGCAAGCCGAGGACCAGAAGCAACAGGACGGAGAGATCGACTCTGGAGCATGTTAGTATCGAACTCCGCCTATCGGTCAAGCGCATGGGTGAGCCGTGCGCACTTTCTTTTTGCTCTTGCTACATCTTGTGAAGTTGGCTGCGCATTCGCAGATTCCGAATCGCGTTCCTCGATTTGCGGCGAGTTGGAAATACGCAACTTCTCATCATAGACAGATCCAGCGTCGAGCTTCAAGTTAGTCTTAGCATCGCCGTGCTGAGCCTCGCAGGCTTGATGGGAGGGCGCCATCTTGTGACTGCTGCTCGCAGAAAGGATTTAGCATTTCTACGCTCAGCATAGCTGATACTGGTCGTCGCATATATGCTGTTATCTTCGAGGTGTTGCCCTTGCCATGGTCTTGTGGTGTTAGGGCTATATCTCTTGGGAGACAAGGTAGGTGAAGCACGCCACCGCACCCTTACCATTTGCACTCGTGCGTGGGATGCACGTGCTATCGGCTCTAGACAGATGCAATGCAGTGGTGTCACAAAGGCTGGACATTGTTCTTCGGCCATTTTATTGATTCTTTCAGAGGCTTGTTTCCGCTTTTCGCTTGACTGAGGCTAGATGTTGGACGAATACCTGGTGGAGGAGATCGTACCGATCCGCTGAAAACATCAGTCACTTACTCGGAGGAAGAATCGTGTGGTTACGATGGTTAACCTTCCCATACGGCGTGTTGCGGTCATCGGCGCGGGACCCGCTGGAGCAATCACCATCGATGCTTTGATGCGAGAGAAAGCTTTCGACCTAGTCCGAGTATTTGAACGACGTCATGAAGCTGGAGGCTGTTGGTATGAACGACTACTATGCCCTCATCTAGGAACATTGAGCTGATATGCTGCGTGCAGGAGCGGGGATGAAGGTCTGCCGCGCGCTGTCACTGATATCGCAAAGCTCGGCAGTCGGACGGCAGATATGCCACTGGCCATACCAAGCGCGTTGCCAGCTGTCACACGTGCTTCAGACCAGCACAGGTTCGATGAGGCGACAGTGTACCCATATCTCGAGACAAATGTCATCGCGGACGCCATGGAATTCAGTCAAGAGCCCTTTCCCTCAAACGTCAGTCAGTTCTCCAAGGATCTTTATGGACATAAATCACCCTATCGCCACTGGCAAGTCGTCCGTGACTACATTCACAGCCTGATCAACCGACGAGGGTACCAAGATCTTGTCTCTTATAACACGAGCGTCGAGAATGTTAGGAAGGTCGGCTCGACTTGGCGTGTTGTCCTTCGAAAGCCTGGCAAGGAGTATGATTACTGGTGGTCAGAAGATTTTGATGCAGTGATTGTCGCGAATGGCCACTATAATGTACCCTTCATTCCGCCTATTCCAGGTCTGGGTGAGCTAGAGAAGTCAAGACCTAGCGTGATTCATAGCAAGCACTTCCGCGGTCGAGACCAATACCAAGGCAAGGTGAGCGACCAGAGTCATCTGCCTTCGTGAGAGTGATTGCTGACATGTGTAGCGAGTCGTCGTAGTTGGCGGGTCGGTATCGGCTGCAGACATCGCTTTCGACCTTGCATCTGTAGCAGAATCGCCTGTGCACGCAGTCAATCTTAAGCGGACTATCAACGTCTATTTTGGCGATGAGGCGTTTAAACATCCTTCGATCCAGCGTCATCCAGCAATCTCCAAAGTTTGCGGTAGATCCGTCTACACAGAAGACGGAACAGTGATAGAGAATGTCGACGCCATCATATTTGGTACTGGCTACACTTGGACTTTGCCCTTCCTTCCGGATGTACCTGTGATTAACAACCGCATCCCAGGCCTGTACCAGCACGTCGTTTGGCAAGACGATCCTACCTTGCTATTCGTTGGAGCCGTGCAGGCTGGCTTGACATTCAAAGTCTTCGAGTGGCAAGCTGTATATGCAGCTTCACTTCTCTCAGGAAGGGGGACGCTGCCGACTTTGGCCACCATGAAGGCTTGGGAAGACGCGAGAGTAAAGCTGAAGGGCAACGGGCCTAAGTTCGCGCTATTGTTTCCAGACTTTAAGGACTACTTTGAAGACTTGAGGAGACTGAGTGGTGAGGCCACAGATGGCAAGGGACGACCTCTTCCCAAATTCAGGAGGGAATGGTTCAGAGACTTCGTGTCCGGCCATGAGCTCCGAAAGAAGATGTGGAAGAGACTCAACAATGAAGCTAAGGTGAAGCTGGATGTAGGAAAGGAGAGAGCTCGACTGTGACGGAATCAAGCATTGGGCACTTGCCAAGCATTCCTCCTCGGCATCTCATTTTTGACTCCATCCGATTTCTCCTCTTTCTTTTGCGACAACAACGTGAGGTTACATCCGCAGCGACCATCATGGCGACCTTTCAGCCGCCGGCCGGTAGATCATCGCTGTCGTACCGCTTGATATGCAAGCATCGTGTGCTACTGCGGAGTTTCGTCTCCTCCTTCAAATGCCGCACGACAGGCGGGGCCTCCCATGACGAGCAGCGGTCAGGTACATGAACCTTCAACCACCATCTTGTGCTTCCATAACAGACACACTTCCCCGAGAAGTGGCTGTAGAATCGCTAGATGCCATTCCCAATCATGAGATGGACACTAATTGCCAGTGCTCTCTGGTACCAAAACACTTTGGCACAGATTGATTACCTCTCTTTGGTCGACCCATTTATCGGAACCACGAATGGAGGTCATGTCTTTCCAGGCGCGACTTTGCCATTTGCAATGGCCAAAGCTGGTGCAGATGTGAATGTTGAGAATCAAGGCGGCTTCAGCACCGGTGATCAAACAGGAAACATAACGGTATCCTCAATTACTCAAGTGGTTGGGCAGTAGACTTCACTGATATCATGATCTCTAGGGCTTCTCGCACATGCATGACTCTGGAACAGGAGGCGTACGTCAAATCCTCCCAACAATTGCCCTTTCTCATGATGACAACACACTTCTTGGAGACCAATTGAAATTTCATGAAACTTACAAGCTGTATAAATTTGTCTGATCAGATTACACCTGAGCACATATGTCACGCATTTATGGTTGAGAAGACTCGCTGACCGTCGACAGAGTCCATCACTAGGCAACTTTCCGCTCTTTCCCCAAGCTGGCTGTCCAGATGACGATATCAACAACTGCGTCTTCCCTATCGACTTGCGTTCTGTACCTCGCATCAATGGCAGTGCTGAGGCCCGTCCAGGCTATTTTGCTGTTTCGATGCAGACAAACATACACACTGAGATGACCACTACCAATCACACTGCTTTTTATCGCTTCAATTTCCCAGAACAGCCCACAGAGCGAAATGCAACGCTCAGCCCATTAATCCTTGTCGACTTGATAGACCTGCCCCAGTCAAGAATTAATGGATCCGTTGCTGTAAATGCAGATACTGGACGCATTTCTGGAAGTGGTGTGTTTTCTCCTAGCTTCGGCATTGGCAATTACGAGCTACACTTTTGTGCAGACTTTTCTGGGGCGGCTATTAGGGATACCGGTGTCTTCATGAATAATCGTGCTGGCACGGAGCCGAAGAACCTCAGCGTTGTGACCGACGGCGTCAATAACTCGCCGGACATCTTGCCTGCTGGAGCATGGACACGATTCCACGCGCCCCAAGACAATGGTCAGATTTTGGCCAGAGTCGGTGTCAGCTTCATCAGCGTCAACCAGGCCTGCCAGAATGCAGAGACGGAGATACCAGCATTGGACTTCAACGGCACATATGCCGCGGCCCAGCAGGCCTGGAGGGATACCCTAGGCGTGATAGATGTCAAGCCAGGCGGCGTCAACCAGAGCTTGCAGACAGTCTTCTGGTCTGGAGTGTACCGGGCCTCCATTTCGCCGCAAGACTACACGAACGAGAACCCCCTCTGGGAGAGTTCAGAACCGTATTACGATTCCTACTATTGCATCTGGGATTCGTTCCGAAGCATTCACAGCCTGATCACCATAGTAGATCCGTACAGTCAAATCCAGATGATTCGCAGTTTGATCGAGATTTATCGACAGGAAGGCTTCCTCCCCGACTGCCGCATGTCGCTGTGCAAAGGCTTCACTCAAGGAGGATCCAATGCAGATGTTCTAATTGCGGATGCATATCTCAAGCTCGGCAAGCTGGCTGTCGATCTCGGCGTAGACTGGAGCACTGCCTACGAAGCAGTTCGGAAAGACGCTGAAGAGGAACCAAAGAATTGGTCCGTGGAAGGGCGGGGAGGGCTGCTGAGCTGGAAGACGCTCCATTACATACCGACAGACGATTACGATCCATATGGCGTAGGTCCATTTACACGAAGCATCAGCAGGACCGTGGAATATGCTTACGATGACTACTGTATCGCCGAGATGGCGCGTGGACTTGGCAACACCAGCGAGTATCAGAAGTACGTCGTGAGCTCGGACTACTGGAGAAATATGTGGAAGGCGGACCAGAACAGCAGCATCAACGGTACCGACACCGGTTTCGAAGGCTTTCTAATGCCGAAGTTCCTCAACGGAACGTGGGGCTACCAGGATCCAATCTTCTGCTCACTCATCTTGAACTTCACCAGCTGCTACTTGAACCCAGATGGACACGAAACGTACGAAGGCAGCTCCTGGCTCTACTCTTTCTTCGTGCCACATGATCAAGCAGCCTTGATTGAGACAATGGGTGGTGCACAAACCTTCGTCGATCGACTGGATTATCTACACGAATTCCCTGGCCTTCTCTATATCGGTGATGAGCAAGGCTTCCTTCCCGTCTACCAGTACCATTACGCCGGACGACCCGGCAAGAGTGCCGAGCGTGCACACTTCTACATTCCATCGCAGTTCAATGACACGATCAATGGCATCCCAGGTAATGATGACAGCGGCGCTATGGGCAGCTTCGTCGCTCTGACAATGATGGGCACCTTTCCGAACCCTGGACAAGACGTGTACTTTATCACACCACCATTCTTCAAGGAGATCAGTGTGACGAACAAGCTTACAGGCAAGAAGGCCACGATTCGTAACATCAATTTTGATGCTGAGTACAAGAACATTTATATCCAGAGTGCAACACTGAATGGCCAGCCGTACACGAAGAACTGGTTCGATCACTCTTTCTTCCTGGAGGGCGGCGTTCTCGAACTTACGCTCGGCCGTAACGAGAGTTCTTGGGGCACACGGCCTGAGGATCTGCCACCGAGTGTATCAACATCATCAGGACACAGTACAACTGGATCGGGATATGTGATGTGAAGGATAGAAGCAAATGTTCGCTAACTTCATACGTTTCGTATTGAAACACGCGTACACTCGTTCTCACTTTCGTAACTTCATACTTCGTGATATGGTTCCCCTTCTCTCAATCCTCACTACCTCACAATACCATCGTCCTTGACCTCTCCCGTACTCTTCTTCCTGCCCTTCAGCTTCTGAATCCAACCCTTTGGACCACCCATCGGTGTGAGACCTGCCGCAGCGGACCTACCATCGTTATCGCCCATGGCTTTATCCGCTGCTCCAGGCTCTCCACTCTTCAGCGCAGCCATGACTTGCGCGCTCTTTGCTCTGGCAGCAGCAGCTTTGTCCGACGGCATAGCCTGCTCGTCGAGCGTGTTGGTATTGGGCGCGAAAGCGAAGCCAGAGTCGTTCCAGCTTGAGCCGCCAGAGCCCATTGTGCCGGGAGGATCTTTGCGTGCAGACATGTTTGCTTCGCGGAGTGCGTCGATTTGTTCTTTGATCTTTGGGGTACTGAGGTTGGCGGCTTCGCGTTCAGGATGAGGTGCGAGGAGGTTTGAATTGCTCATGGACAGAGCTTCTCAGCTGATATATGTGCTTCTGAGGCTCGGATCGCGTTGCTCAGCTGGTGGCTTGCGTAGTGTGAGAGGCGTTCGCTTTCGCTACCAGGAATGTGCTTTTCAGGTGGTACAGAAGTGATACTCTCTCAAGCTCGATTGCAAAGTTGCAAGGTTATCATCGGCCTACCTCAATACACATATATATCGTCGTTTAGAGCGCTATCTTTGCAGCACCATCTGCTCTGCTTCATGAAGTAGGAAGGAGATCGACCGGGCCATGGCGCAGCAGAGCGTACCGGCACATGGCAACACGAGCTCTTTGTGTAGGGCTGTGCAGACGTCATCTGAGGCATAGTACTTGGCCGCATGACCTTTTGTCGCATCCTTCGAAGGATCGCGGTACGAAGGTGTACGTGGTAGGCGAAGTTGAGAGAGAAGGAGGTTCATGGTCGTGATTGGAGGAGTTGCCAAGATGCGTCACAGAGTCGAAAGTCGACGACGTAGAACTACTCAGCGTCTTACAACACAGCCACGCTAGGATAATCTGGAGAAATACTGTCACACGCACGGCCCGGCGATGACCAAGTTCGATGCCAGGGGCGGTAATCATGAGACTTCCCTATAGACAGACGGTGAGCACCGAGGGCCGCAAGCAAGACGTGAGAAATTGGCACTGCGAATGGTTTATCCGGCATGCTCGGCCATGGGGATATATTTCACAATCGATTTACCATCGCGGCCCTCGAAATGGGCTGTAACGCACACTGGCGTCGTGCGGGCCATGGACGATCGGGATGACAGACGGAACAATACTGAACGAACATCACGTAAGGGTTAATCTGGCAATCCCAACGCGAGACGACTACCACACTTTGCCCGGGACTCGAAAAGGCATCCTTTCATCCACAGGACGCAATCATACGAGGAACATATCTCAGACTGCGGACTCATGTGAACTTTTGCATGTGCTCGGGTCTGTCAACGCCCAGCACACTGTTCAGCTATTTCCAAATCTGTGGTCAGAGAACAAAGTCCTCGTTGCAAGCCCGTGTAGTCGTACAGCCTCTGCTTCTACCACGTAATCGCGGTGCGCTGTGCATTTGCTCAATCATAGCCAGTCCGCGAGAGTCTCCCATTGCAGAACAGCAATGCGTCCAAATCGCTTCCCTGCGCCTCCCTACGACAAACCCTCTACCAGAAAGGGTTGTTGTCCACCGACATGAGATGAACTTTCATCGCCCCAAGCATGACTCGCTGTTTGCAGGAGTTAGTTACATGTCAGTCAGTGCCGTAGGACCATCTACACACCTGCATGTCGATGATCGCCTCCTTGATATCGGACAATACGTGTCGAGACCCCACATCTTGAGCATCCTGTAACCGTCGCTCTTGCTCATTGTCGATGATAATACCACTAAACCCACTGAATCTTTGGTCGAGTATGCGCTGCTTGCTCTCTGCGTTCACGCTTGCTAGAATCTCGTTGGCCAAGCGTGTGCTGGGGGCAACGAAGAGCGTTTCAGCGTAGTAGCGAGCTTGGTTGTGTTTGCGAGTCTCTGCGTTGATCTGCAGGTATTTTGGTGGACGGTAAGACTCGGTAAGCTGGACGACTGGGAATGGAATATCCCGTCGAGCCTCTGGCAGGACAAAGACATAGTCATAGACTTTGACAAAGAGCTCCGGCGGCAAAGACTCGAGGAGCTCTTGAAGAGTCTTCTGATCGTTCGCTGCCATTTTGACGTTGAGCTGCTTGTGATTAGTGGTGCCGAAGGGCTGAGCATTTCAACAGGGATTTACTTACAGCCAAGCGGCGGATGCCCGTCGAGTACTTCAAGCTGTCGATATGTTGCAGGAGTGGTGCAAGTCGCAGTTGTTGATGGTAGTAAGAGGAAGTTGAAGATGGAAACATTTATGCCAGTGGCAGATGCAAGCGTGCCTAAGGTCTGTGCGCCTGCATGTGAAATTCAATGCTGTCCATTCGCTACAAACGACGCTGGACTTTGAGCGCGGCGTGAGGATGAACATTGTGAAGCGTCAAGACCCTCGACATGATGGAGATGGAGCAAGCAAGAAGCTCCGCAATGTCAGGGCATCAGGGCTAGCCTTCTCTTCTCATGCACATGTTGATAAGGGCTCAACCGCGAGCAGGAGCCCAGTTTTGGGCTGAATAATAGTCGATATCAGAAAGATTGAAGGACAGTACAACCGTCGCGACCTGATCGTCTCTATCGCACCGTCTTGCACAGAGCTCGTCAAACTGAAAAAAGGTCCTGCTGACGGGGTTGTAGTGGAAACATTTAATTCTATCCTCATGTCTATAATCTATCTCGACGTTCATTCTCCATCATACATATACACACAACAAAGAAAAGGTTGACATCTAGCAATAGCTTCCATTCACGCCCGTTGCCGAAGGAATGCCAGCGTCGGCAAGCCCGCTCCATGACCAGTAATCCTGCAGCTTGCCCTCGCCATCAACAGTGTCGACATCATTGAGCATGCGGTAGTTCCAGAAGGCGCCGCCAGAGGCATACTTGTTGTACGCGTAGACCTGAGTATCGTACAGAGTCTTGCGGTAGGCCAAAGTGTTGTTGTACAGCGACTGGAGCGACCATTCTCCGATGAACACAGGGAACTTGCCATCACCTTGGCCGACGAATTTGGCTTGACCACAAAGGCTGGTGCAACGTACTGCGAGTAGGCACCGGCAGCGGCGAAAAAGTAGATGTGGCTGTCAATGACCATGTTTGTGCCCGCTGGGTAGAATGGGCTCCAGTGCTGCTCAGAGAAGAAAGCGTCCTGAAGCATGAGTGGAATGCGCTTGTCGACTTTGCCGATGCGAGAGAGGACACCGTTCATGTAAGTGTTAATCCAGTTGCCGCCGTTTGTGGTCAGGCCGGCTGGTGTCGTAAAGCCAGCGAAGTTGTCCGAAGGCTCGTTGATTGGTGCGATGGTGAAGGCGTACTGTCGGTTGGAGGCCTTGATGAAGTTAAGCACGGAGTCGATAGCTCGGAAAGAGTAGTCGAGGTTGGTGGCATTGAAGAACCAAGCGTCGTGGCCGAAGGCTTCGCCGATGCCCAGGGTGTTCACACCTCCTGGGAGGGAGTGAAGACCGATGATGACGTGCATGTTGTACTTGTCGATCGCGTAATTGACAACGTTGGCGAGTGCAGCTTGCTGACCACCGGTGTATAGCTGACTGCCTGGCACCTTGACCCAAGCAGCGTAGGTAGTTGGGATTCTCAAAGTGTTGATGCCAAGTTTGCCCATCTTGTCAATGTCGGCCTGGGTGATGAAGGAGTTGTACCGAGCCTCGAGCTTTGGACCACATGTCGCGAAACCGACTGCCTGGCACCAAGACCATTCATCGATGTAGTTGTTGCCGACGTTGGCAGCCCACCAGGCCAGGTCGTAGTTCTGCTCCTGTTCAAGCCATGCGCCCAAGTTGACACCATTCGCTTTGTATGTCGTCCAGTTTACGAAGCTCCTGCCTTGCTTCGCCCAGATAATATCATGGATGATCTTCTTGATGGTGGCGATCTCGTTAAACACGAACTGGTTGGAACTGAATTTGCTGCCGGCCTTGCTCCCGTCTGTCCTCAGCATGACGCCAAGCTTAGCCACGGCATCGGCCAGAGCATTCGCAGACTTGACTTGTGAGGTGACAGTCGTGACAACGTTGTTGACAGATGCCTGGATGCCAGCAAAGAGATCCCCAATCAGGCCAGGCACAGGTGCGGCTTGAGTTGAGGCAGCAAGGCCCAGGACAAGGGCAGATTGGATACGCATGATGAGCGATGTAAGCAGGGAATCGAAAGAGTGTTGGGTGGAACGAGATGGTTTGGTGGGTTGCTTGGGGTGCTCTACTACAACCTCATGGCATACTTATACCATTGTCATCAGCTGTAGCGGCATTTGAGACTGCAAATCTCTGCCGGCCACGCTATCATGGTCAACATCGTGGAGGCGTCTCGATCTGACACCAGAGCAGCACTGAGCGACAAGCGCTGATGTCTGCTGAAGCTTTGGAGAGAAATTTGTCGTGATGTCGATGGAAGTGTCATAGTCTCGCCTGAGCAGATCCAGAAGGAGGTCAACGTTCGGTCAGATCCGAGCAGCCCTGAAGATTCAACGCCACATCAAAACTCGATTACCAGCTAACCATTGTGCTCGCTCGTTCTTCTCCCACAAACACACAGCCTTTCACGAGTCCTTCTCAGGTACCGATGTCACACCGTCCGTCGGCGGCAGAGCTGTTTGGTGATGGCAGATTCGACAAGGCTCTCCGCTGCAGTTCACCTTTGCCACTCTACGATGATGTGAGAGCACGCGCAGAAGTGTAGACCACTTGGGGCTGCTAGAAACTTGCTCGGCAGGCAAAGATTGACGGCACAAGAAGTAGTGTACGATGAGCTGGATTCTACTCCGAAGATTCTAGATTCGCTATGGACTTGCGGCGGCCATGCGCTGCGGGCACTATCGAAAATCTCGCTCTAAAACATGCCGAAAGGCGAAACGCAAGATCTGCCGACATCAGTCCGCTCTAAGGCTGAGGCCGCGAAACATGCCGGCCTCCTTTCCTGCCGCAACGTTATAGCGGTGATGCTTTTATGCTTCTGATGAAAGTCCACGGACGTATCATCGCCACTCGACTCTGTGCCTGATCGAGGCGGGCCAAAAAACTTTGTCTGCCTCATGCTGCGTGCTTCGTGCGAGAACACTAGCTTCACCGGAGATCTTTCGTAGATCTGTCATCCTCATTCGACTTGCATCTACCGCAATGTCAGACTTTTCGAGCTCGTAGTCGGTCTCTGCCCTTCACACCAATTCTCCCAAGGCCGTCCGCTCTTGTCAGGCCTCCAGATTCCTCACTTGGTAATGATTCCAGGGGAAGACCATTCGAGCTGTAACTCCTCACCATACCTCCTCAACATGAGAGCTCACGGGCGAGGCAGAACTACAGCGACGATGTATGATAATATCCCGGTAAGCAAAGACCTTGTCGCTTGGCGGATCAGCCTCGCTTTCGCCACCTCGGAATCTTGCTAGGCTTGGGCACAAATACCACTGCACTCAACCTTGCCCTGCGAGCTCGCACGACCGCCTCCAACTTCCTCAGAGGGACGGCTTCGAGGAATGTATCAAGATTCAGCGTCATCATGGTATTGCCTGTAGCGTACGCTGCCTTACAGCCCAGCGATTCATGGCCAACAGTCTTCTCTGGAGTCTCTTCGGCGATTGTTGACAACTTTGGCGCCGTTCCGTACCGCCTATCAAGACTCCTGCTGCTGTCCGGTCGCTGAGGCACAAATCGCTGTATTCGCCCGTTCTGGCACTGCAATCTGGGCTGTGCCTGGCCGAGAAACTGTTTTTCGGTCAGATAGACCAACGAACGAATGCTTTGAGCGCGATCAACTGCTAGCAGTCTATACTGATGGATTGTAGCTGTCATGTCATCGATCCTCTTGTCGATATCGTAGCTTTCGGGCACAATAGTGTCGCCATCAGATTCAAAACTTCCGGTCGACTCGGTTCTTGGCATTCGCCGTGGCGACCCGGGCAGTGAACATGGTAGCGATAGTCTGCCTTGGTCGTGAGTGCGTGGTAAAGTGCGTTGTGATTCATCAACAGCAAGATCAGCCCGCAAGCTTGTAAGATCTTTCATCATTGCAGCCTGGACCTCCGCATCCGACATCAGGCGTGGGCGGGCTTTGAGCGACATGCTGACTTTCGAGCAGAGCATCTTCGAGTTATCGTCGTGGCCAAGTAGACTGCTGATGGTGTCCCTCAGGCTCGCACACATCTTGCTCTATGCGTGAAGGATGCTTGGCTTCCAGCAGTCTGGGTTTCAACAAGCCCACAAGAAACACGGTCAAAGGCATCCATTGTATGAGGTGAACACATGGCCCTTGGATCCGCGCGTGTGAAAGAGCGCTCGCTTTGGTATCTGTATGTCGTCGAGTGAGCTGAGTCTGAGCGTCAACTGAGTGCCAAGGTCATTTACACGCGCGACACATGGCAGATTTGCCTGCTGCGTGGCGGGTCTGGCCAGTACCGCGTCTTTGAGATACGCTTACGGGCACGCGACCCGATGTATGGCTTGGCTCAACCACGCAGGCAGAAATCAACGTCTGAAGATCGGTCGCATCTTCCGACATGGAATGAGTAACCAAGCACGTCGAGCACTTCTGAAACCATGCAGTTCATTATTTCTGTGCTCAGCTGCGCGAGTCTCCTCCTGAGTGCACTTGGCAACCCACTACTTCGGGGTGCACACGAAGACAACGCTCGTCCGTTATCTTCTCGCAACCGTTGGCCCAATCAGCTCTATCCAGTGATCCGCCTCATACGCTACTCCGGCTGCAAACATAATTCCTCTTCGGCTGCAGAACTTCGGACTCATGCAGTACAAGTCGAGCGCTGCCTAAACTTTAGCGACGAAGTCGAGAACGCCAAGAAGAGCAAGAAGAAGCTCCTCGACGACCTGAGATATGATCCTATTGTTACCGCAGCAGACATCGATCGTGCCGAGCATCCAGGAGATTACATAAACGAAGCTATATACTGGCAGCTACCACCTGAGCAGACCAAGAACTTGCTCAAGCCAATACAAAGGTGCAACATCACCATTTTCTCGGAGTTCGACTGCAAGGATTGTTCTCGAGTGGTGAAGTTCACAGATGAGCAGTCAGATGTATGCATCCATGCGCACGGAGGCAAGTCTGTATTGGCAGATTGCTACACTGCAAAAGAGCTGGAAGCTTTGGAAGAGGATGGTCGCGGACCTCCCGAGCACTGGAAAGCGTCAGGGATCCTGCGGTATGGACCAAAGAATCAGACATATCACCAAACGCAACATTTGATGCCGCCCTACGAGGTCAACCTTAACAAGACCTATGACGCGGAAAGTGAGGACTGGCTGAGGACTTGCGCAGGAAGGAAAGCGACGCACAAACAACTTATGAGAGACAAATTTCGCAAGTGTGGGAAAAAGCCATTGGACAGCTGTACTGATTCAGTCTTTGGTAAGATCCCGTACTCTGGCGACTACCTATGGGCAGGCAAATGCTAGCAAAAAAGACGTTCTGCTAAAGCTGGGAGGTGTTGCCTCACAGATTTGTGCGTAACCACGAATGCCAAGAAATCGAGTCCATCTCGCTTCCTTCGCCTATAACAGAATCCCGTCAACATGAAACCGTCAAAGTGTCTGCAGCGGAGCAGCACTTCTACTTCAAACCATCAACCCTTTGGTAGTTCAGATTCAATAGAGTGCCGGTTGATCCTGCATAGCTTAAGTAGTCGTATTTTGTCTTCACCACAGCCTTTCCATTCAAGCGCATTGACACAGCATTCTTTCCTTTCCACGCTCATTATTCAGAGATCCTAGCCATGTCTCAATTCCTTCTTTTCTCGTGTCTAGCATTTGGTGCGCTGGCGCATCCTCTTGCAGAACTTCTCCTGCGCACGACTAGCGCTGCTTCAGGCGCGATCCCTGAAGCTACAGCATGGAACCCTCCTTCAGGCATGGAGACCGCTCTCGATCAGGTGTGGAAGCAGACGGTGAAGGAGAACGCCGGCTGGTCTGATAACAAGGACTGGATTCTTGACCAGTTGATGGCCAACAATGGTAGTATCAACTACTGTGTCAGGTGGAACACCGATTACACCTCCACCGAGGCGAACCGGACCAAGACTGCAAGCGCTCTGCAAAGGAGTCTGGAGAAATGGGTTAGTGACAACTCCACGCTCAAGTCACGCGACTTCTGAGGATGAAACCAGCTAACACCGTCCAGGTCGATGTCCTCGTTGACTTCGATGGGTTTCCTCTGACCTCCACTGAAGTCAACGTAGTCGGCTACGCCGTCAAAGACAAATCTCTTTTGGAGGGCGACACATCAGACATCGATATCTACACTAGCACAGACGCCGACGGAGTGCCAGAGTGCAACACAGCCTGCTACCGCGGAGCTCATCTCAACGATGCAGATTATCTCGATACTTGCCCAGGCGGTGCAGACAGCCGCTACGACATTAGCCTTTGGCTTGACGACAGTCTCGAAGGCCAAATGGGTGGCTTCGGCGGCAACTGGGGCCAGGAATTGGGTCCAGACTATTTCTTGGAGACAGTCGAGGACGAGAATGTTCACATTCTGCTCCACGAGATGGGCCATGGCTTTGGACTGCTCGGTAGGTTTGCATTCGTCTGGAGATCGTGAGCCCTGCTGACACGGTTTGCAGATTTCTACGACTGGGTGCCAGAAGGACAGACCAATTTCATCATGATGGCTGGCAGCGCAATGCAGGTGACCGAATTTGATGCGTGGATGCTTCGCGACTGGTGGAGGAAGCTCAAGGCTGTTCGCAACTGGTAGATGTGGCATCGCGTTAGTGCTGGAAGGTCTTCGAGATATGGCCACTGCTAGCGGAAGCCTCCAGGAGAAAAATGTCAGTAGTGAAAGGTGCATTTGCCACGGAGCTGTCTGTCTTGCGGCTTGCAAGTGCGTGGTCATGTAGCACCACGATCTAGCTGAATGCAGCAATAAGATGCTCCTGTGTCATGGTCTCGTACCACACCATCTAGTCGGGCACCTCGTCATAGAAGCCAGAATCAAGCAGTGATCCTTAAACGCCTTATCATGCAATTCGTTTCCCATTGCGCATCGGATAGACCGATTATCTCGTCTCGGAATAATCGTTCAGTGCAACGCACACGGCACCACGGTGGTGCCCGTTGTACTGTCGTATGATGTTCTTGCTCGCCAACTCCCACAGCCGCGCATAGTGATCACTACATGCAGTAACGAGGTATGCAGAGTCGGCGGAGAAGGCACAATCCCACACCCAGCGCTGGTGACCGTCAAGTTCGTTCTCCAGCGGAAGGGCGCCAGTACGATCCTCAGCAGATGTCGGAACTACGGCGCCGTCTTCGTCGGTCGTTTCCTCGGGAGCTGAGACATTGTCCAGGTCCACAGTCCAGATGCGGGCGGTGTGATCTGCGGAGCAGGTCGCAAGCTTGCGTACATCCGGCGACAGCAAAACACGGGTAATGTATGTACCGTGAGCTTTGAATTTGGTGATTGGAATCAGTGTGGTCATATCCTTGATAGTGACCAGACGCCACACGTAGACCGCGCCATTGGTGCTGGAGCTAACTGCAGCACATAGCAGGGTCGCGTCAGTGGCGACTGTAACTGAAGCGATACTCTTGTCTTCTTCCGGGACGAGCTGATGGCTACATTTGTTCTCCGATAGATCCCAGATCCGGAGATTCCCGCCTCGATCACAAGAGATCAGTTCACCTTGGTTTGGGTGGATCACGACATCATTCACAGGGACGCCGTGTGAATAATTTCGCTGTATGTGACCACTCCGGGTGTCCCAGATCTTCACGGTTCCTGAAATTTCTGTCAGAGGACAGGCCTTCCACTCGAGGTTTGCAACGTACCATCTTCTGAAGATGTGACCATCCATTTGCCTTCGCAGTGAAATGCGACGCCGGTGATATTTCCGGTGTGGCCTTCAAAGGTCAGCACGGCTGCTGGATTCGTAGACTTGATGTCGTAGAGTTTGACAGTGTGGTGTCCTGCAGCAGCAAGGAACCGCTTGTCTGGTGATATGCACAGTCGATTGACCTGTGAGTCGGGATGCGGAATGGTGCGCGAGCAGATGCCGCTGAGAGCCTCCCAGAACCTGCAAAGTATTCGTCAGTACTAGTGAAGGAAGTCGTACTTGTATCCGATCGACCTCCGCAATACAGGTATTGATGACCACGTATGTAAAGCCACCGATGCGCAGAGTATCGCATGCAGCCTGTTGTGATTCGATGCGCACTGAACCACGAACATTCGCACGCTCATTACCACCTCTCAATCAGTACAGTCGGGATCCTGTCCTCAGACCTTGCTGGATGTGTTGACTGAGAGCTGGTCATTCGTACACAAGCGGCAATGCTGGTGTCCTCAGTCTTTTAGTTTTCGCTCGCCGCGACTTTACTCTCGAATTGAGAACGACAGCACAAGCAGATTCGAGGCCGCGTGAGGCCCCTAACTATCCCAAGCTGGTAATTGTCGCAAGCTCGACAAGTTCACTTGGTCTTCAAGAACTCGAGGATACATAAAGAACCAGGTTGCGAGAGCATTGTTGAGGCGAAAAATTCGAACGTAAGACTCACCGGATGGTATGGTCATACCCGGCTGTAAGACACCATCAGCAATCAGGGCGTAACAAGCCGACTCCTCGGAAGGACGACCTACCAGTACAGAGTATGACAGACATCTTCGTGTGGTCCCCAGCCGTGCGCGACTGGGGCTTGGCTGGTAATTGAAGTTGCGCCGCCACTTGTTGCCGCCAATACCGCGGCAGAGGCGCCGGCGACAGTGACTAGTCGCGAGTGCCGCCTGCAGTCGCGATCATTAAGAGTCCGAGGTGCAACTCAGAAGAGGAGAAGATGTTGTCAATGGTGTTGATGGCGCTCGAACATGGAAGGAGCGCCGCGATGCGAGATTCTGCGCTAGCGCGATTTCGGCCCGCCGGATTCACCCTCACACTTGGCATATGATGAATTTAAGCTCACTCTCAATTCCAGATCAGGGGCTGGCGATAATAAATCGAGCGCGACACTGGAAGAGCGACCTCCATCGAACTAAATGATCCTGGGACCATTCGCGACACTGAAGGACCCGATGATGTGCTCGACAGATCGACCAGGTGAAACTTGCCAAGAATGTCACAAAGTCAAATATTCGGCGCACCGGGCTCAAGTCCACGCGCGATTATCGGCCGGATCATGCAGCCTATCGAGTGAAATGAGATCCTATCGAGATTTTGGCGATGGGCGTAAGACCAAGCTGATGGTCGATTGACGTGGAATACTTTGGGAAGCAGCGTGCCACTAACTGGCGGCGGTATGCGCGATGTGAACGGCATGGATCATCAGAGCATACATGTCTCTGCCGTCCATCCTCTACGATCAGTGCCAAATACCTTGGCGCTCATCAACGAGATCGATTGCGGAGGGCGGTCTGACTTCGATGCGATCAAGTGCCCAGGTCGAGCAGATGCATGAGCACCAAAATCTGCCTGGTCACCAGCAGATTTTAACTGGTTCACCTCAAGGGGCTCTTCGGATCTATCATCGAAAGTAGAGCTGCTGCAGAACTTGGGCTTATTGGTCCAGCGACATCTCTCTGCGCTCGAGTGAGCATCGGGTGTTCGAGTCGCAACTTGCCTGATCTCGTAGCGTGGAGAATCTCATTCGTCCGATACGCTCTTCCGAGACTTACAGGGTACTATGACGGATTCACCTCCTTTCGTCTTACATTCTGCCAAATGTAGACTGGAGGTTAGGTGCCCGAATCTTTACACGCTCACGGACATGAGCATCAATTTACTGTTGTGACTGGAGATGGTGGCATCCCGCAGAGTCTGCTTTTCACGATTTACGATGTCCGAGCTGAGAAGCAATGGGCATGCTCCATCTAGTTTCCTTCGTTGCGTTGCATAGATGGACAGCCACCAGGCCGATTCACAGACCTGGTGCGGGTACAGCTGACCTGTACTTTGTGCCTTGACCGGGGAAGGATGTGGTCGGCCGTAGTGACAGTGGCGCGGGAGCAACTGTTCGATAACGGCTCTGATATCTCCGACGACTTGTAAGTGGAGATCAGCGTCAGATCGTTCGACTATTCGTCGGCTGGAGCTCATCATTTATTGGCCGTCCTGAATGTTCCAAGAACTTAGCTGGCTTGCGAAGGTGAAGCTGATACTTACCGCCTTCAATCCAGGAAGTTAACTGGCAAATTGGTCACTTGGTGCCCTATGTATACCTGGCGTCATTACAAGCATGCGCTGCCTGCGCATCGATCAATCTGACGAGCGTGCGTTGGGATGCATGGCAATTTCAGGGTTTCCTGGGGATTTCGCGCATAGCAATTCGCTAGGTTCTTTCATGGAATGATGCCGCATCCAGTAAGTCGTCGTCGAAAGCTGGGACATCATTTGCCGTACTAGATCTGCCGCCGCGCAAGACTCTCCCACGGAAAACAGCTCGCTGGCGACGACACCATGTCCATATGTTTCTTGGCCACTTTGGAAGCGTACGTACCGACAGCGGACCTAGACGAGCGCCATGGCGTTGCTATTGCACAAGGTCTGCGGTCATATCGCCCACCTGGAAGGCTTCGCTGTTGAGGAAATCTTTTGTCCCAGGCGGAAAGATCAACAAATCGCCCTTTCGAATTGCTTGTCTCGCCTCCTGTGACGAGCACTCCATCAACAGGCTTGATCTTGACACGGGTCCTTGGTAGTTCTATCAGCGCTGGTAATCGGTAGAGCTGGTTCCCAGTTGCTGAATGTCTGACCCCGTCGTGGGAGTGTATCGAGCTGCACTGGGCTTTTGCATACCAGGATCAGGCCCTATCTCCAGAGCCTATGGTGGCAGTCGCCAGTGCTGGTCTTGTGGTACATTCATCCTCATGGTCGTGTTTGAAAGACAAAGGTCTACGGCTCTGAGGAGGCTAGCTCTCTCCCGCTGCCTATCTTGCACTGCAGATTGCTAGTCTTACATGCCACCCCTACGAGAGGCCGGGTCCGTCTGATTACAGTGCCTCCCATATCGAAGGCATCGCCGCTGGCTTGTACTTCACGTGAATCTTGGCTTTGCGTCACGTGTCACGTGCGAAATCGTCTCTAAGCATGGTGGTAGCATGTAACTGCGACAATGCGTCTGGCCTTTTCTGCTCCGGGCGCTTCCAAAGCTGGCCTGGCCGGCTGAATACAGACTTGGCGACGCAGTGTGCGACTTGCGTTGTCAGGACGCGCATACCGCTGCTAGCGCACGCCAGATGGGCACTGAGATCAGCCAACAGAAGGCTTCAGTCGCATCCTAGGGGCCGCATGGTCGTGAGCGTCCATTGATCTCGGCCTGGAGGATCTTGCGCAGGTCTATGCGACTGCAAATCGACATCGCACAGATGCGCGACGGGCAATTGAGCCGTTTGACGCTGGCCAATGGAGCGTACACGAACACGCGTAAGAAGCACTCACTGCCAAGGGGCATCTGCCGCGAGCTCTGTCTCGTCATGTGCTCGCGCTTGCAGTTTGAAGTCGTGCCTGCTGCGCTCTAGTCCATTGCCCGCAAGAGTCATCGCAAGTACAACGTCGAATGTGCACGATGAGAAGGAAGCCGCGAGTCACGAAATCACACACGAACTTGGCGACCCTACTGCGAATCACAGCTCTTGCTGACCTTTTGGCTAGGTGATGCTCTCCATGACTGTCGAGGCTGTGCTTACGTCTGCGTGGATGCTTCCCGCCGACCCAGATCCCCGGGACTGGATGAATATCGTGATCCTGACTGTCGGTTTTGCTCCGAAGCCCTCTCCCTCTACGGCATCATGACTCTAGGTCTCCGAATAAGCTGGAGAATGATCTCCTGAATTTTCTCTGCCTACTCATGTAAGTTTCGATCGTCTAATGCCATCGCTGCGTTGTGCATTGGGAGCTGGGCGCGCGCACTTCACGAAAGCTCAGACCCTTTCCGCACATGGCTTAGGCTTCGCTTCACGGTCGGCGGTCCCTGCCAAGTCTTTGCTTCATGTCGATGCCAGCAACGCTATGGTAGGCGCACAGACATGAGAGTAGTATGAGACTGTAGCGAAAAATTGTGGCTATCTACTCATACCAATATCTTAATATTGATACGAAGTATGCAATAGTCATGGCTCCTAAGTGCACGAGCATCACATTCACTTATACTTTGGAGTCGATCCTCTGGTACGGATCTGGGAGACGCTTCTGGGTGATTTCACTCTCGATACAAATATTACAGAGTTCGCACAGGTGAAATCACAGACTGCAACACAGGTATACCATTCACAGAGCTTCAGAGACCAAATTTGAGCTTCAGACACAATCACAAGCCAGCGAGAACAACTGGGCTGCACTCACCTCCACTTTCTCCAAAGAGCAGCAAGCACTAAGCCAAGCAGCAGGGATTTGACGCAATAGGATCGCAAGAGCAATCGCAGAGATGTCTGACTTGCGTGAAATTTGTGGACGCTGCTATCAGCCTTTCTCTGATTTGTGCTTGCCGTGTTTTGAGGAGACGAGCCACGAGCACCACTTGGTGACTCCGCCGCTAGCTGCGCCACTAAGTGCGCCTGACATGAGCTCGAGCCCGAACTCATCCAGCAGAGAGTCGACCGCTGCTCTCCACAGTGGTCCTGCCTCACCAGTGCCAGCTTTACCCAAGGCAAAGAAGGTGCGTGCTGCCCGGAGGCGAATCTGGGAGAAGGACCGGGAGGACGCTCTCCGCCAGAGCAAGAAGAACGAGTCGCAAGCGTGCCACCGAGCGATGAGCAAGCAGATCACTGCACTCTGCAAGACAAACTGTCTGCGCGGCATGGCACGCGACCGCAAGGTGTCAAGCAAGGCGTCGGTCCTCGAATGGGCAGAGAAGTACGGACTCGCCTGGGACGGAGCATCCGACCACTTCCAGCTTGCTCAGAACGCCACGGAGGTCCAGGTGAACCATCTGGGCTTCTTCCGCGAGATGGGTTACGAGGTATGGGAGAACCCATATCACGCGCGGGGCGACAAGAACGCATCGTTGGCGTCCTTCCCACGGTTCTGGATGAAGCAGTAGGTGCTCTTCTCTGGACTTTGACGAAGACGAGGCCTTCTAGAGCGACCACAGCGTCCTCACCAGATTGTCGAGAAAATGGAGACGCTCGACTTTGGGACACTGGACTCTCCGCTCGGGTCACAGCGACCACGGCACCAGCTTCAGTGCCATATCGTCTCGACAGGATATCAACTTCCGGAGACACAAGAAGCGAAGATCTTGGACCAGGACGTGGGAGAGATTTCAGCACTGTGACGTTGTCTCGACGCACCTGAAGCCTCCACGCCGCCAAGATCCCATCGAGCGCGTCTCGAATGTGGACAAGAAAAACGGAGACACTCGTATACAGAGACACACTCTCTCCGCATCAGTGGAACTACCATGGCAATGCTGTCGCATATAGACTGCTGTCGCTGGTGACACAGGAAGCGGAAACCTTGGCCTCCGTCGCGAGTGAAGCATCGGCACGGAGACATCTTCTCGACAAAGCCGAAGCCACTACGCCGCGAAGGACTCAGACAGATCGTCTCAAGTGTGAACGAGAGAACGGAGACACTCGACACAGAGACGCAAGCTCTCTCCGATTCGGCGGAACGACCACGGCAACACAATCGCAGACAGACTGCTGCCGTCGGGGACACCACAATCGGAGACACAAAGGAGGAAAGGGGAAAATTACTCTCACCATGAGCTGACTAACGATGACAATGATGATGGACTTGCCTGGCTATCCCGCCTCACTCCAGAGGAATGTGAGATTGGCTTGCAGGGAAACATCCATCCCTACAGACTGAGGAACATCTCCGGACAGATTACGACGGCCGCGATGCCAGATTCGCAGATCGACTGCTCATGTCCGTCAACAGGCTGAGGACAAGACCACACGGAAGAGTATTGAGTAAGTCGTAAGGGACTAACTGATCGCGATCGTTTGCGACTGCCTGGCTATCCTCGTACAAGAGAGATGGCCTGCAGAACATCCGTCCCTACATTTCGGAGAACTTCTTTGAGCAGGTGACGATACTGCGGCACCGACTTCGCAGACAGACTGTTGATCCTACATGCACGCCACCGACAAGCCTTGAAGAGGGTGGGAGTAAGTCGCAAGAGGACACACTGACATCGGACAAATTCTACTGCCTGGCTATCCTCGTACAGGAGAGATGGCCTGCAGAAACATCCGTCCCTACAGACTGGAGGACTTTCCTGAGCAGACGACCATGACTGCAGCACCAACTACGCAGATGGACGGCTTACCATGCATACATCGCACGGGAGGAACCCCTAGAGAGGTCTCCCAGTAAGTCGCATCAGGACAAACTGACAGCGGACAACTTCTACTGCCTGGCTATCCTCAATTCACACGAGAGATGGCCTGCAGAGACATCCGTCCCTACAGCTCCAAACACTTTCTCTGAAGACAATGGAAGAATCGCGACACCGGACGCACAAGCCGACTGCTCACCCCAACCAACACTAAGCAGATGACTGCCACGAAGGACTTTCGCCTCAGTCGCGCAAAGACATACCGACATCGGCGGGATGTTCTTCATTGCCTGGCTATCCTCAATTCAAACGAGAGATGGCCTGCAGTGGAATTTTCACCTCGCCTTTCCCTGCTTCTGCGTGTAAAAGGCTGCTGACCACGACATCAAGCACGCAGTAAGCACAACGACCCGCCACCAATACTCATTGTAGAGAAATCATGAAACAGTCTTCCTGGGCTGAGAGGCATCACAGATGAGATGGCATGAGGCCGTTCGAGCCTGGGAAGATGAGACAAAACCGGGGACTTTTCTTTCTTTTTGGCAAAAAAAAAGAGAGTTCAAGCGAGACCTTATAGATGGGCATCTATTGTTTGTTCCCGTTGATTTGACCCGCGACTGAAGTGCACACACACATACATACTCTTGCTTCCGTAGCTCAACAAGACCGTAAGTGCACTATTTATGTAGACACATGCATAACAATTTCAAATATTGCAAGTTTCATTGTGCCATTTCAATGCTATGCTTTTTGCTTCACTTTCTCATTCTCGGTATCAGTGTCTATGAACTTCGATGTGTGCCATGCATGCAAGCAAGCAAGCGCCGCCGCAGCGGATTTTGGTATCTAACTCTGTAACAACCAAAGCCTCCTACACCACGAGGCAGAGAGAGAGAGAGAGGGCGTCTCGCCACGTCCATGAGCCAAATACAAGCGCACGCACGCACGCACGCACACAACATTTTTCCCTTCTTTCGCTTTTCCTTTCAATCGGCGGCCGTGTAGTCTTCATATCGCCATGTAGCGTGTCAGAGCGGAGGACAGTTCCATGTCCACGCAAGCCTACCTCCTGACCACAGTTGCAATGTGTGGCCGTCTCATGCGTGTCTGCGCTTTCCTTTGTCGTTAAGAGGCCACCGATAATAGCCCGATCGTCAGGCATACCAGCCCAGCTGCTCCAATGCGTCACTCTCCTCTTCTATACTCCGCCCTTTGCTCAACTCGACTTCTTGGTCAAGTCACAAGTCATCCTCATCCAACTCTGAAGGCTTCAGCAGACCGCCAACCTTGGCCATACGCTCA
This sequence comes from Septoria linicola, assembly GCA_024114885.1. Lineage (NCBI taxonomy): Eukaryota > Fungi > Ascomycota > Dothideomycetes > Mycosphaerellales > Mycosphaerellaceae > Septoria > Septoria linicola. The sequence continues at coordinate 338,334 of CP099428.1, read as the reverse complement.
CGCTCGGCGTCTTTGGCGTCACGAATGGCCTTTTCGCGATCCTCTTGGAAGAGCTCGGCATTGTCCCCAGCGAACTCCTTGAGCTGAATGAGGAAGTCGCGCAGAATGAGCTTGAACTTTGGTAGATCTTCTGTGCTCTCGAAAAGCTGCTTGATGAAGTTGGTGGTTTGTACTGCCTGCAAGTTTGGGAAGGCATTGCTGAGGAGCGAGGCGACAAAGTTCTGCAGGAAGTCTCGGTTGCTTGTGCCAGCGGCAGCCTGATCGGGAGTGTAGATTGGTGATGAAATCTTGTTGGCGCCGACAAGCCAGAACAGCCTCGCAAGCAGCATAGACTGGTACTTGAAGCCGGCCTTGTGGTCGGAGTCTGTGAGCACAAAGAAGACATCCTGCAGGATGGTAGTGTAGAAGCTCTGGAAGAAGGCGTCGCATGTCTGTTGGTCAGTGTGGTTGGCCATGTTCTCCACCAGCTCGATACACATGTTGAGGCCCTCACCCTCCACAGCACGGTTGTCGTGCTTGGACGCCCACATGCAGCTGTCAATGACCAGCTTGAAATGTGTCTGATCAAGCTTGATGAGCGCTGGGAAGCAACGCTGGTTGATAGCACGCAGCAGCTTGAAGAACTCAACGCGGTGTTCTGGGTATTCGGAAAAGTCCTTGTTAATCATGTCGAGCGTGCATTCGAAGCAGTTGTCGAGAATGGCAGGGACTTGTTCAGTCATCATGCCCTGTGATGTGGTGTCAGCGTTTCGAGCTTACCCTTCATTGCGAGCGCGCGTACAATCATGTACTTGCTGGTAGCTTGGGTCCAACGTACCTGAAGTTTTGTGATTAGTACAGTAATGACCGCCAACACTTCGGCTTCTCGTGCGTCGGGCACATTGTTCTTGTAGTCGAGCAGAATGGCTTCCAGCAGCTGTGGCACAAGCGTGGTGTGGACCATCTCAAGGTCATCTGCCTTCTCGACATAGGTCGTGATGAGCTTGAGAATCTCCTTCTTGATGGTTCGTAGACCTCGAACCTTTGGCATCTTGGTGGCGATGTTGCCATCCCTCTGCACGGCCTCGTCGATGAGTTGTGATGATGCGCGGTACATTGTAAGCATGTCCATGTATATGCGCCCAATCTGTGGATAAAAGTATGATCCGATACTGCTGCATGCTGCCACGTTCGTCTTCATGATATTGCCAACGACCTTGATAGTCTCAGAGTTCTGCAAGATGCTTGGGTCTTGGTGTGCCGATTGAATGATCTGGTCCCAAGCGGCGTTTGGCAGACTCATCAATTCGCTGATCAACCGCTCCTGTGTGTTCTTGTGGCCTTGCGCGCTGATCATGTAGCCGCAAGCTTCGTAGAAAGTGTGCACCTGCTGAGGTGACAGATCGCAGGTGATCTTGCGCATGGTCTTGACAATCTCGTCGATGAATGGCTCGCTCTCGCCAGGTTGCTGGATGACAAAGTGTCGCTTGCACTTGTTGGCGATCTTGATAAATGTGTCGCAAGCCATATCTTGGACACCCTCGTGTGTCTCGTGCATGAACTCGAAGAGCTTGTTGACCACAGTCTTGAGGAACTTCCAGTGCGCCTTTAAGAATCGTGGGTACTGTCCGACAATGTACATGATGTTGGAGGCCACGACGGCCTTGTTGTCCTTTCCGCGCTTCATCTCTGTAAGGCCCAGCAAATCTTTGATGACCGTCACCAGGAAGCGCTTTTCAGTCTCCTCATTCATGGCACCAGAAATCGATCCAATCGCCCAGCAGAGTGTGTTGCAGTTTGCCCAACTCCATTCTGTGCCATCGACCTGTCGTGCTAGCTTCTCGGACATGATCTGCTCCGTATCCACGACATCCAGATGCGTCAAGAACACCAAGCACTCTCTCGTAGTCTTGTATAGCTGAATTGTATCCGATTCCTTGACGAATTCGCGCACTATTTCTCCTTCGTCGTTCTCCACAATTAGCACCTCTTCTGGTCGCACCATCTTCTCAATCATGACCTGTCGCAGGTTTGACAGCACATCGGTGTACTTGTGTTTCCGCAGTGGGTAGTTAGCCAGGATCTGAGGATTCATTGCACCGCCGCCGTTGGCCATTCCACTCATGTTGATGAGCGGGTTCATCTCGGTGATTGGAATCTGCTGCATCTCGTCGTACAGCTCGCACACCAGTTTCGTCCAGTACTCGAGGCAGATCTTGAAGATCTCGCGGTCGTCGATCTGACTTATTCTGATCAGGTAAAAGTGACCGTGGATTAAGAAGTCGCGGTTCGGAAGTGCCTCGATGAGGCTCAGGTGATTGCTAAAGAAGTTGCAGAGGAAGAGGGCAAGATTTTGCACAAACTCTTGATCTCTGCCATTCGACGAGGCGTATGTCGACTTCAGATCTAGCGAGAGCGGAATGATCTTTGAGATGGTGGTCAAGGTCTCTGTGAACATCTCGACGAGCTTCTCGTTCCAGTTGTGCTCGGTCTGTAAGCTGCCAATCTCGGTCAAGCACTTGAGAGTGATGTTGCGGAATTCGGGCACCTCGAGGAAGCGGCTGCGCAGAAGCTCAATCAGCGACATGCCAGTGGGAGGAGTCTCGAAGATGTAGCCCAGCGGGATCCAGTTGAGGAAGCGCAGTAACGTCTCGAGGGTGGCCTTGATCAGGCTGGTCTGATCTGCGGTGCGCAGAATCTCGGAGCAGAGCTGGTAAATGCTGGTGAATTCGTCGCACATGCTCTGCTTCAGCTGCCGCGTCTTTGTGCTCGTCATCTGTTCCGCCGAGAAGTCAAAGACCTCCTCAGATAGCAGGCGCAGAATGGCCATATTGTTCTCGCAAATGGGTAGACTGCTCCGGCACGAAGTGACAATCTCGTTGATGAAGGTGGGCCAGTTGTGCGGCCATTCCTGCTTGAGGATGTTGACGAGGGTCAAGTTGAGCTTGTTGAGCAGTGCGCGCTCCTTCTTCAAGCTCTCTTCTGTGCTGCTCTGTTGGATGATCACATTGACCACGAAATTCCGAATGCCCATGCACTGGTCGCGCGGCAGGACTTTCCACCGGGTCATGATGACATTGTCGAGCACCTGTAGCCCGAGGAATTTGGTCTGTGGATATTGTGCCTTTTCGAGGATCTGGTCGACCATGAGCCAGGCATCGGGGTTCTCTTTGAACTGGTTGAGGGAAGCTTGTGCCGCCTTTTGGTTTTCGCCGCGGCCCTCGTAGAAGGCGCGCACCGTGGCGTCGAGCTCCTCAATGGTGGTGGCCATGGCGTGTGTTGTGTGTGGCGACTTCCACTTGCTGTTGGAGGTGGTGATTCCCAGCGGGTCGGTGTTGGAGAAGTCGACGCGCAGACCGCTGCAAGGCTGTTTAAGCGTTTGTCATGCAGTCGCCAGCGCTGTGGAGGTGCTTCGGGGTGGTTTGTTTGACAAGAGGAGAGTGAGGTGTGATTGCGGAAGGCAGTGGTGTTGTAAGTGAGGTGCAAGATTTGCAAGTGCAGTCGGGATGTTGCTGTGCTTCGAGCGTGTCACAGAGCAGAACAGAGCAGAGCAGACTGAGAAGTGGCGGGTGTGCTAGAGATTAGCGCGCGTGGAGATGTGAGTAGAACTAGCAGAAAGGCGACAACAAAGCTGACGAGAAGTGGTGCTGGTTGAGTGTCAAGTGACTGTTTGTTGTCATCTCGTTTCAAACACAGCAGTGAAGAGTCTGTTGAGCTGTGCTGTATTATTGCTACTCCGTTAGAACTAATGGACAGAGGTGTTTTGGGGCTATCTGCACCACCACCAACAGCCAAACTCTATCGCTGCTCTCTCTCGGGCGGCGGCTGTGGTGGGGCCTTTTGGTCTGTGGTCTGCTGCTGCTGTTTCTCTGCTCGTCCACGTGCCCACGTCATCAAATTGTCCTTGACTAAGTTAATTGATGGCGGGAGAACGTTCACGAAACAAAGGGCCATCCTCCTGTTGACCGTGCTGCTTCCCTTCTTGTGGCACACAGGCGTGCATACACAGCATCTTGGTATAGGCCGAAACAGGCGGGAGATCAGGACATCTTTTTGCAACCATGTCGCAACCACAGACCCGCCTCGCAGGCTCACGCACAGCAACAGCAGCGCCCACCTCGGGCTCCCAAACCATCACCGCAACCTCGTCCTCCCAACCCTCTGCCACTCTCCGTCTCCGAGGCGCATCCCCTACAGCATCATCCAGCGGACCACGGGTACAGTGGGCAGAAGATGTTGTGGACAACGAGGGCATGGGAAAGAAGTCCTCCAAAGTCTGCTGTATCTACCACAAACCCCACCAACCAGGAGATAGTGACAGTGGTAGTGACAGCTCGGACTCAGGCAGTGATTCGGAGCCAGATCTGAGTCGAGCACAAAAGGCTGGTGGAGGCAAGGGGAAGAGAGGGAGGAAGCATGATCATGACCATGGAGATGACAAGGGAAAGGACAGGAAGCCTTCGCCGAATGCGTATGAGAGACAGCCAAAGTATAAAGGCAAAGGGAAGGGGAAGAGTGAGGAGGGTTGAAGAGTGTCGTCTTGAGGCTATGCTTCAGGTCTGATCATTGATAATGTTGGACTCAAGTGTCCGACATCTCAGCTTTTCATCTGTCCGCCACACGTTGCGGACGACGGAGCTCCTCAAGGACTCGACGCATTTCGACCTGCTCAACCAGGTGTCGCGGTTCATGGCCATCCTTTACTGCCTTCCTGCATCTTGCGGCACGAGTCACTCCTTGCAGCACGAAGCATGTCTCTTCGGAACTGCTCGTCTCGACTTTGCTCCAGCAAGCAACAACGCGAACAGCATGCGGCTCTCGCGACGGACGAGATTTCTGGCAGCTACTTTCATCAAATGGTTCGTGATATTTCGCAATGTGAAGCGCGGACGCTCAATCGCCCGTCTGGCTCTCCTGCAACTGCTTCTTCGCATCTTCGGCCTGCTCGATGGGAATGCGCACAAGCGTCGATGGTAGCTGTGGTTTCGCCTCCTCCTCGGCTTGCTGCTCGTCTCCGTCCGCCTTCGGCTTCGGTATGGCGGCTAGGAAACGGTTAGCAGATCACCAAAATCAGAGCAAACGCGAAGACTGTACCACTAGCCATATGTATCGCTCTCAGCACGGTATTCCAATTCGCCATGACGGCCGCGACTGCTTCCGTGCCATTGCTCAACGTGCCCAACTTCTCCTCCAATTGCTGCATCTGTCCTGCCAGGCCTGCTGACAAGTCGCGTAATTGCTTCAGACTCTCCAGTTCCAGCTTCTTCTCGTTGATGCGCGATTGCAGGACTGAGGATTGTGAATTGGTCGAATGATGCCCACCCAGCCCGGAAGATGGGCGCATCATGCCGGATGTTGGACGAGGAGCGTAGGACATTGCTTCTATCGCAGCAGTGTCTCATCGATGTCATTGAATCTGAAGATTGACTGCCGTGTGATACGCAGACCCCGCTAACTTACAGACAGCAGGTCGCACGCGTTTCGTGTGTCGGCAAAAGCTGCATTACCTTGGTCTAGCGGCCGTCACAAGCGAAAAGCTTCCCGTCGCACCTTGCGACCAGCACACAGTGTTCGGCGCGTAAACAGCAAGCAACCACATTTCGAGCCAAGCCCCAAACGGGACTCGAACATTTGCTGACGAGAAACGGCGATTGTTTGAGACTATCGTTCAATGATAGGATAGTGCTGGAACATACATCGATTGCAACTATACTACGACCAGCGACATCCCACCCACCACAGCGATAATTTGACATCACTTTTTCCCGGTGGTAGACTCACGCGCAACTTTCGTGCATGGCATGGCGCGGTTGAACGAGCCGCCCATCGCACCTGCTGCTGTTGCGGCCACGGCAACATCTCTGGTCAATGGAGTCGGCATTGCAGGAGCGGAGAGCGTGGAAGTCTGTAAGTGAACCTCATCATTGTCATCATCACCACCACTTGCACTGCCTTGCGCATACATACCACACCTGCCATGCGTACCAAGTCGAGGCCCGACAAAATACCTCCACCCGCTGACTTGGCCGAAGTAAAACGCAGGTTCATTCGACAAAACCGAGAGCTCGCAAAGAACAATTCCACGCAGTCCTTGCGCATCCGAAGTCTGGAGCTGGAAGTGAGCAAATTGCTGGGCGACAACTTGGATCTGCGCGAACAGGTGCTGAATCTGCAGAATGAGCTCTACAATGCGCGCATGCAGGCGAGCAATGCAGCGGCACGGCGGGTCAAGAATGACCTGAAAGCGAAGCTAGCAGAGCTGAGTGGCCTCATTGACGGCATGGATGAGGATGAAGTGGAGGACACGAGGAAGGTGCCCGAACAGGCTCGCATCCTGAGTCCGAGCAGGCAGCAGTATCGAGAACGGCAGCCGCTGGCGGAATTGATGCAGGAGACGCAGATGCCAACCATCGCAGAAGATAAGATGTTTCCGCGACGGACGCTGGACGAGGAGGAGGTCAGGCAGATCCGGTTGAGCAATGGAAGCGCGGCAACAGGCAGTCCTGATCTGGGTCCTCCACCGGTCGCTCACTTTGATGAGCTGCCGAAGCTGAGTCAGGAAGAGGAGGTGGAAGAAGAGGGCGACGAGAACAATGGAGAGGACGAACTACTGCCAACCATCAATCTTGAGACGAGGAGAAAGAGAAAGGACCCATCTCTACCACGAGAGTCTAGGAGATCATCGATCATGGCGCACAGTCCTGACAAGGTGGATGAGGCGCCCTCGACAATGCTGAGGACAGGCGCGAAGAGGAAGCTGGCCGATCGAGACACTGAAAAGCCGATTAAGCCACCTGCCTCAGGTGACTTCACTTTCAGCAGGAGGGCGTCTGCTGTTCAGCCCGCCCCAGACGAGACCGAGCCTGAGGCTGTTGATATCAAGGCTCCCGCAGAGGAGATCGAACGGCCGGTATCGCCAGTGAAGCCAGCAAGGAGAGTCCTCGGTGACAAGAGCACGAATATGTCCCCCATCAAGACTACTCGCAGAGTGGTAGAGGAAACACAGAAGGACGACTTGAAAAAGCCAGGCCCTCCAAAGCTCGGAGCAGCAAAAGATCGCCCATCTTCACGAGGCAGCCGTCGAGTCTCTTCCGTCTCCTCCATTCCTATACCACCAACACAGGATGACATTGTCAGCACGGTAGACATCCCACCGCCTCGACCGTCATCGGCAGACTTGATCCCTCAGACTCCTGCTGCACTGGACCTATTCTCACCCGCTACATCCCAACCATCAGCACAACAAAATGGCGGATGCGATACACCTCCGCCTTCCGATCTCTCCACGATCAGTAATACGACAGAAGGCGGACAACGACCATCCCGCCGAGCACGATCAGCAGTCAATTATGCCGAGCCATCTCTCGTAGCCAAGATGCGACGACCCGACAAGAAGATGGCCGATGCCATATCCGGGCTCCATGACCACCGAAGGGTGATGAGCGCCTCGTCAACCACATCGAAACGGACTGGTTCGGGCGTCGTGAAGATCAAGGAAGAGCATGCTGACGAGCCCTCGTGGAGCGGTCTTCCTCACACAAGCAGTCTAAGCAGGGAAAGCATGGGCTCACCCCTCCGACACCTCACTACAGACGACGGCCCCCATCTATCACCCCGACCATCTCCCCGTCTCTCGCCCTCACGACCTTCCAGTCTCCTTCTCTCTGCAGACATGGGCGACAACATCGAAGTCGCCTCCCGTCCCTCCTCCACATCAGGCTCCATCTCGACTCTCCTCGCGAATTCTAGGAAAAGACGCGAAGCGCTCGACAAGAGAATCAGTCCGCCTCCCTCGACGGCTTCGACGGAAGCTGTAGATGCGGCGGCGAAGAGGTTGGAGGAGTTGGATCTGTATGAATTCAAGGAGAGTAGTTCACCAGCGAGTGTGGAAGAGGTGAAGACCACTACGAGGACGAGTCATCGACGGCATAGTAGTGTGCCGAAGGTTGCTTCTGTTGCTGTTGCTCCTGAGAGGACGGTGAAGAGTGTAGCGAGTGCTGAGACTTCCTCTTCGGCTGCTGCGCAGGGTCATGGAGTGAGGATGGCGAGTCGGAGGAGGAGTATGATGTTGTGAGATTGAGGGTCAGCTTGGGTTGAAATTTCTTGTTTAGCGAGCGAGCCAGCGTTGTGAGCGGTCGTTGTCTTCTGGTTCTACTTCCATTCTGGACAAGAGTCTGTTTGGTGGGGAGGGGAGTGATGGAGGTGGTGTTCGCCAGATAGTCTAGAGGCTTGTTGGAAGAAAGCAAAAGGGATGTCCATTATTGAACCGCTCTCTTCTTCCGTTTGATCATCGTGCTGCTCCATATCTGTACTGCTGCGCTGGGTCTTTCTCCTGCCCTACTACTCACAATGTGCTGCTCCCATATGTTCTCTCGCGGGAATTCTGAGTTTGGATCAGGCGCATCCATGTCCGTCTTTTTGCCAAACATAGGCATATTCCCAAAAAATTCACTACTTCGACCTATTCTCCAACCACGACCGCACCTCGCAACGTATGCCTGTGCAGTCATGCAAACAATGCTCAATTATACTCGGGAACTTGAAGGCATTAGTTGAGTAAAGTAGTGATGGAGGATCGATGATGATGTTGTCGGCGTCCCAGAAGTTTAGTGATTTCAACCCTAACTAAGCCTTTCTCCTTCTCTGCGTGTGATGTTGTTCTCCTCCTCCTCCTCCTCTCAGACACGCTCTTTTCCTTGTCGCGGTTTTTTTTTTCTTTTTTCGCGCGTCTTCGTCGTTTCGAATCTACATAATCTTTAGGCTTACGGGATATTTCTTGCATGCGCCGTGGGTGGCTTCGAAGCCGAAGTTGAGACCGAGATGGACACGTTGATAGCAGGTTCTTTTTTGGTTGGGTGGTGAGCTGAGATGGAGGGGGTCCTGGATGGGGGAAGAGAGAGAGAGAGAGAGAGAGAGAGATGATACTGGGGATACGGAACGGATGTTGGCCGTTGGATAGTGATTGAGGTTGAGGTTGGAATAGAGGTCGAAAGAGGGCGCGAAGGGAAGACACAGTGGGGCTGTGTGACGATTTGGAGATGAAGACTGGTTGGCAAGAGAGCAGAAAACAGGAGCAGAGGGAAATTGGTAGCATACTGAGGTGAGGAACAAGGGTAGGAGAGGCTATTGGGCGTGAGGATGCCGTCTTTGTGAGGTGCCGATTTGGACCGAGAGGGTGGCCATGAGCACTGTATAGTGTCTATCGAGTCGTCTAAGCTGTCAATCGATCATTGTGTCTGTTTTCGTGAAACCTCGTCGTGGCTGTGGAGTGACTGGACTGGACTGGACTGGCTTGGGGCTAGTGGTGGTGAGGATTTGGCTGATGGGGTTTTTCGATTGTGCGAGAAAAATGATACAATGGTCAGTGTAGTTCGTATATCCCGAGCTGCATGTCTGCGAGCGGCATGGTAGGGAATCATGCCTAGGATGGAAAGTGATTTCCTTGGTATGTATAGTCGGAAATCGAAAGTCAAGTGTGGTGAATTCTGTTGGACTTGCCGTTGATTATGGGAACGCAGTACTGTACTCCCTCTCCATTGCTTGATGACAAGGTATGATTGAGGGTAAGTTATGCCAAAACATGTGCAGAACGTCCACATCCGCAAATGCAATTACCTTTTTCGTACCGGAGAATATTCAGCATGACGCCTCTGTTATTTGCTGGACTTCCGCCACAGCCTTGGCAGGTCAGACCAGGTGTTTGCGCTGGCTGGCTGCAAGATTGAGTTGGCATGGAATGGGCATGCTCAGACGGAAGCTTCGGAGGTCTTGTCAGCGAGAGCTTACGCTGTGGATGTCTGCGAACAATGTGTATGGGTGTGCCTGATAGGACATTGAGCTGCAGTGTACTGCTTGAAACAGTCTGACAGTAGTCGTGCAAGCACAGAATGTGTCGTGTTAGTGTATCTAGCCTGTTCCGGCAGCATGATCCGCATCGTATAGAGTAAGTCTGCTCGTTCTATGTGTCGGAGTTGGTGTTATGCAAGGCGGAAATAGTATTTGTTGTCAAGCTCCAACATCGAGATCTCAGCGCGAGAGAAGTCTGGCAGACGATCGGCAACGTGCTTTACGTCGGAGCTAACTTAGAGTGCTTGTCGCAGAAGACGACTTTTTCAGAGCCCAACAATGTAAAAGAGCTTTGAGTCTGTCGACTGGCCATTGGCAGCTCGTCAGCATAGTGGACGCGTCTTGCTGGGCGTTTTGGAGCGTGCTTCGAGTCAAGCCTTGGATTGCACGGGCTGCCTGTTGCCCGTCCTACTGACACGTCCGAAGGCAGAGATACACAGAGCCAACGCTTGGGTAGACGAGGCCCGATATTGCTTCGTTCTCCTAATCAAAGTCCGGTGCATGCTCGTGAGATGTAGATGGAAGTGTCTGGTGGTGGATTGTGTAGAGACGCTTGCTCATATTCGCATAGACTATTGCGCGTTGACACAGGCCACGGTCGGTACAACGGTTCCGGTGAGCTTTCAATGTCTTGACTATTCCGTGGGACCACACCATTCAACACACTTGCGTTACACTGAAGTTGCACGTCCGACACTTCTATGCAGCTGCACCGAGCGAGGTGTGCTGCAGTTGTGCATCTCGTTGGCAGCCCACAGGTTGATGAAAGGTCCACGACTGGGAGACTCGTATTCGGTGGAAGCAGTCGTCACGATGTCCACAAAGACTAGCCCCAAGTAGCACAGCGCTGCACGCGAGAAAGTCTGAAATAGATCCGCCGGAAGCGCCTGTCCGGCAAACCTGGCAGGGCTTTTGCATGTGGCGGAGCTGACAATCGATTTCTCTCGCAGTTGCAAGGTCATGCTCGTTCTCTCTCTACTTTCCACATTTTCGATCAGTAGCACTACGAGCTAGATCGTATTCATTCGCTTGTTCACCCTTCAGCTCGACCATCTTGGACCATTTGGATATCTTCATTGTATACCTCTTTAATCGAGCATTTCCTCACTTGTTGAACGGCCAGCCTCAACAAAAGTGTGAGTGTGCGTAATTTTGGATTGCCGCCAATAGTGATCTGCGAAGTCTCATCGCCAACTGGACAGAGTCTATCCTAGACTCACGCCCCTTCGGCTTATGACGCCTCAAGTTGCCAGTCCAGCGGCAGTCATGCTCTCTCTTTTCTTTGGATTCGCTCAAATTGATGCGAACAAGATTCCTGGCGGCATTATTCCAAACAAGAGACAGGCTGTAGGTACTGGTGTGACTACGACTGCTAGCGAGACAACAACACCATCATCAACGACCATGTCGGATTCTCCCAGCTCAACAGTTGAGCCTACAAGCGAGTCTGTTCCATCATCAACTCAACAGGAGACCACTCCAACCACAGAGCCAACCTCCGAGGCGTCTCCTACGACTGCACAGGAAAGCACCACACCTTCATCAAATGTCGAGACTACGCCCACCACAGAAGCGGCGCCTGAAACCACAACGATCCCGACCTCGATCGAAGTAACGACCACAAACGCAGATGGATCGACGGTGACGTCCCGAGTAGCCACATCGACGGCTGTCACTACGCGAGCAAGCAGCTCTAGCGAGGTTGTTGATCTGGGTTCAACGACTATCAATCGATCGACTCTCTCCAGTGCGACAGTCGTTACTTCTCCATTGGTCACATCACAGACGATCGCTTCGACATACACGTCATTCTACACTTCTGATGGATCAGTGATGAGCTCGATAGCCACCACGCAACGAGTCGTCGCCAGCACAACGGGATTCGCCACTGCAACCATCGCACCATCGATTCAGGACAGCAACGGTGGCAGCGGTGGAGGAGGCGGACTATCATCCAGCTCCAAAAAGATCATCGGTGGTGTGGTTGGAGGCATCGGCGGAGCTATTCTCGTTGGAGGTATCGCCATTGTGGCATGGCGAATCTGGGGCAAGAAGAAGGCAGCAGCAGCGGCTGCGGACCCATACAACGATTCGCAGAACGATAGCATTCGAAAGGAGCAGCGAGCTTCGGCCCAGCTGGCCGGAGGAACTGGATTGGAGCGATACCAGCAGCCGCACGTCAACACTGCAAGCAACTTCTGATTACGTCAGTAGAAGCTGGTTGACATGCGCTTTCATTCTTTTTGTGTCCTGCAATTTCAGCGTAATGATGGAAACGGACGGTACATCAGCAAATCTGCATATATGTGTTTTCGCCCAAGAAGTGGCGAGCACCAAAGGGGAAATAGAAGGGCAACGGCAATGGCATGCATGGGATGGTGTTCTGATACAGATGAAAAGCTATCATTTGCTGGTCCTCAGCACATAGAGGAAAGACTGTCACGACGACGAGGGATTGTTCTGTTGTTTTGAAGGTAGACCAATGTATATTACTAGTAATACATGGGTTGATTACGGATGTTTCGGATGTTCATTGTGGTCGTGTGCTTGTGAGCGAGTGTTGCATGATTCGAGAAGGGTGAGGTTGAAGTGCTCGTACATTCTACGATGCTAGGAAGGGAGCCCTGAATGATGGTGTCTCTCACGCTTGATGACTTCCATCTAGCAATGCAATACAACAGTCTCCAGGCTGCATATTGGTGCTCCTCGCTTACTCTTGTGTCATAACCTCAAAAGTCTGAAGCCTACTCGCAGACTGCGAAAAAGGTTGGACATAGTAATACAGTACCAAAAGCAGAGCAGAGCAACAAAAAAACAAGTGGCCTATGTACACTGAATTGGTGACCGCTGCAGGACTCGAACCTGCGCTCTGTATTGTTGTTAATTTATGTTTGAGGGGATTGAGGCTTTGAGCGCTGGACGAACCTTTCGAATCGCCGAACGTGAGTATTCTAATCGAATAACAACACCTTAAGACGACGCCTTAACCGCTCGGCCAAACGGCCTGATACCAATTGATGTTATGATCTTGTTCCTTTACAAATATGAAGTGTGATATTACTCGTGTGCACTAGCGCCTTGGCAAGTGAAGATTCTTGGCTCTCTTCGAAGCAGCACTCATCAAGACTTTCTCCTCTTTCCACAATCATGCAACGCACAATATTAAAGTTCTTTAAGTCCTCGAACCCCTCGAGGATATTTGGCGGTGCGAGAGTCCCAGGTTCAGGATCTTGTTCATCTGCGTATGCTCGGTCCAATTTTCCTACAACAAGCACGAACCTACTCCGGACTACCACGGTGACCGGTGACGTACTGCTCCATGGAACATTCGACTGATCCTACATGTATATCGGCTGAAGAGATCTGACGTGGCAGGCATCTCCATTGATGTGCTCCAAGATGAGAGCAGCCTCAACCAAATGTACAGATGGAGAGCATGCTGCGTTAGCTGACTTGGCAATTCAGCTGCGACCAGCAAGCTATGTCGCCGAACAAAGTGCATGCCATAGTGAATGCATAGCAGATTTGCTTCGATGACTTAGAATTCATGAAAAGCAGTGGCGCGTCTAATTGCACGGCAGCGAATAACTCGCCGGAAGACAGGCGAGCTTCATGCTATGCTGTCGCGCAATGCAAAGACCAATTTGCAGTAGTCCAGGTTTTTATTTCCTCTGAAATCTGCTTGGAAGGGATACTTGTGCAGCGTTGGAAAATGCACAAATTTACGGCAAGTGCAAAGATCGCCTCACCTGCCTGACCCCACCTGGAGCTCTGGACGAAGAAAGCTAGTTAGGCGAGCTCCCGCATGCCTAACTTGCACAGAAACCCGCAACAGCTGCATTGCCAGCAGAGAGCAGAGCTTGGACTAAGTAGTAGCCATGCAGCCTCAGAGAAGCCCTCACGAGATCTGAACCTTTCTTCACAGATCTGTAGAGACTCCCAGCTTGCCTTATCATATGGGTCTTTTTCGATCCATACTCCTTCACGATGTCTTCACTGGGGCGGCTCGCCAACAAGGTAGCCATTGCAAGTGCTATGTCGAGGACTGCCAGTAAGATCAAGCTAATTCAGACTTCAGATCACGGGTGCTGCGTCGGGTATTGGAAGAGCGACAGCATTTGCTTACGCGAAGGAGGGTGCGAAGGTGGTTTGTGCTGACATTCGAGAGACGACTCGCTACGAGGGTAGTAGCGAAGAAAATGGAACGACTGTCGAGAGGATCCGAGATCTTGGTGGCAGTGCCATGTTCGCCAAAGTGGATGTTACGAAACCAGAGTCGGTAGAGGGAGTCGTGGAGGCAGCCGTGAAAGAGTTTGGCAGACTTGACGTGATGTTCAACAATGCCGGCGTGTCTCTAGAGGCCAAGAAGTTCCGCCCAGTATGGGAGGTTCCACTGGACGTTTGGCAAGGAACTCAGGACGTCAATTCAACAGGAGTGTTCCTGGGGACGAAGTATGCTGTACAGCAGATGCTCAGACAGACACCACATGCGAGTGGCGATCGAGGTTGGATTATCAATACGGCGTCAATTCTGGCATACGTTGGTGCCGATCATACTGCAGCGTACTGTGCTTCGAAAGGAGCAGTGCTCAACTTTACTAGAGCTGCTGCGCTAGATTGCGCGCCACACCGAATACATGTGAATGGACTGGCGCCAGGCTATACCGAGTCATCTATGACTGGACCGCTATGGCAGGACGCGGTAGCCAAAGGCAAATTATTTGGAAAGCATCCTTTCCGTGGACTTGGACAGCCAGAGGATCTTGCCAGAGCTGCTGTCTTCCTCGCCAGTGAGGATGCTCAATGGGTTACAGGAGTGAGTGAGGCACATGCAGTCCGCTAAATCTAGACTGACCTCGCTCCTAGCATACTCTACCTGTCGAAGGTGGCTATCTGTCCCAATAGTTCGATTCAGAAGCTGCAGCGGCAGTGACCGCGTCACGATATGAAGCGATCCAAACTAAGTCTACGCAACCGCTTCGATCCCAGTAGAGTGAGCGATTGGCGAGTACTCTTTCTCCTCATCGGTCTCGCCGAACAATGTCTCTTCTGTCTGGTTGAAATCCAGACCTGATCTGATCTCCCTGCAAAAAGGGTCAGCATGATTGAACTTAATGAGCATCGGTACACTTACTCGTCTGTAGCCAGCACTTCCAGACCAGGCACGCAATCGATCAGTGCGATGATAGCATACGAGCCCGCAAATGCCCAGGTGAAGCCGATGAGCGCCTCGACAACCTGCACCCATGCCTGCCGCACATTGCCATCGAAGAAGACGCCTCCATTCACCTCAACGCCGCCGTAGGCCGCGACCTTCTTCTGAGCGAAGAGTCCTGTCATGATCGTTGCCAAGGCACCTCCAACACAATGCGTCGCGAAAGTGTCACCATTATCTACCCAACGCCACTTTCGAGCGAGCTCGGTAAACTTGATGCGTAAAGCTTGTCTCATGACCAGAGCTCCGACAAAGCCAAAGAGCAGCGATGTCGGCATATCGATGAAGCCTGCTGACGGCGTGATCATGATCAAGCCGGCCAGTGCTCCCATGAAGACGGAGTCGATGGACCATCTTCCGGTCTCGAAATATGTTATGCATGACCATGTCAAGGCTCCAGCGGATGCACACAAGTTCGTCACACAGAGAGCCAGAACGGATTGGAAGGTAAGACTGAGTGTCGTCCCGGCATCAAAAGCAAGCCACGAGCCCCAGATAATGATCATGGCGATCATCTGTGAGTACGAGTTACCAGGGCTATGCAGTCGGATGTGAGATGGTGTCCGTGACTTGGAGGCCTTCGAGCGGAACAGTGGGTAGGAGAGATATATGCTCATCGCCGTCGCAGTCGCTCCAGAGCATATGTGCACCGGTGTGCCTTCTCCACTGTTAGTCCAACGAACCTCTAGTGGCAGCTAATGGTGTAACTCACCTCCAGCGAAGTCCAGGACTCCGAGTGTCCCACCGAGGTAGCCACCTCCCCAGACCATGTGGGCGAGCGGACAGTAGACGAACGTACCCCACAGCTGTATCCATTAGCTGCAGGAATCATACGCTTAGGAACGGACCCACAAAGATAAATGGTATCAGTGGTAGCAATCTGCCACGCTCGCACGCTCCTCCGATTGCAATTGCGCAGACCGTCGCTTCAAACACCAGCTGAAACTCACTGAACAAGATTGCTGGTATGGTTCCGACAGGCTCGGCCAGGACTCCAATGTGGAAAGCATGCTT
Source organism: Septoria linicola (assembly GCA_024114885.1). Lineage (NCBI taxonomy): Eukaryota > Fungi > Ascomycota > Dothideomycetes > Mycosphaerellales > Mycosphaerellaceae > Septoria > Septoria linicola. Next base: position 322,280 of record CP099428.1, on the reverse strand, counting down.
GAAGTCACCAAAGACCGCGCCGCCATCTCCATAAGCCAGAGTGTACCCGACCACAAACCATTGTATCGAACAGACTGCTACGGTCAAGATGGAGGGCATGAATGAGGTAAGTCCATTGCGCTTCCACGAGTACCCAGAGTATGCTATGCCCACCTGAGACTATGGTAAGTTGACATCGTGCAAAAGCCTGGTGAGACTCACGGCGGGAATGATAGGCCAGCAGAACACAGTGCATACTAGGATGAACAGTGTATCGATCTTGTCACATGCTTCCCAACCTGCTTGAACAGCAGTGACAGTGTCCATAATGCAGCCAGGTGCCAAATGTCTCAAGCTTGGCGGAATTGGACTACAAAAACATCATGATGTGCGAGACCAGCCGTATAAGAAGACATACTTGACAGAGAGATCGTCCTAGTACGACAGCTTTAGCGAGACTTGCGAATATTAGCAACAGAACCAAACATGGTATGCCTATCTTTTACCCAAGCCTGGCCTAGCGTGGGGCTTACACGTGACAGCGCCCTACCCTCGGTATAGCCATGTTCTTGGTATGCTCTCCAACATCTGCTGCAGCTGTGCGTCAAAGAGAGTTTCAAGCCATCTCCCGCTTCTGGCATTGACCTTGACCACTCCCTCCGTCGCTATGGCGTGCTTGTGCACACCAGATTTTCTCCCTCATCACCGCTTCAACAATTCACTCGCAGCTTCGAGCCACTGGTTCAGCCTCGTTTTCTTGCTCCCGACCGCCTCTTCCCATGTTCTACCAGCGAAAGAATTTGCCACGGTACGGGCAGTCCTGTCTCCGGGATTGCTCAAGTAGTAGCTAGCAGCTGGCGTGGATATATTACTTGTGCACCAAGTCATCTGCATGCCCGAATAGACGATGGCTTGGTTGAAGGAGTACTGTCCGAATAAGTTGCCAGCTAAGAGAAACCTCAATTAGTCATTTGTCGAATAAGTCATGGCTACATGGTACTCTCCAGTCCTGCTCTGGACACCTACGGTGGCGCTTCCTCCGTGATCAGAAACGTTGAGGTATTGGTACGTGACGGTGTTTGGGAAGGCTTCGCTGAACGATACTAGAAGGGTACATCTCGTCAGCAAGGTGGTTTGGCTGATTGACGAGAGTCATCGTACTCGGTGAGGTCAGTTGGATTTACTAAGGAAACTGGTAGTATTCTGTATTTCCAGCATAATGACTTAAGTAAAACCCAAAAGTCACGGCTCGTCGAGGCGCAGCACCATCAATCTGGTAGTAGATACCTTGTTGTGTGCCCCCATAGATGTACAGATCATCCTATAGCGCCAAGGCTGCTGTGTCGAATCGAGACGTTGGGAGAACCGTATTGCTGTATGTCCCATCGGCAGTATTCCAGCCTACGAGGCCATTGGTTGTGACATAGACTTGACTACTGGCATGGCCGAAGAGTGTCAGCGGAAAGGGGAGATTGACTGGGAAGGCGGAATCATCGTAGCCGAAAGGAGCGCCATTTATATCGCCAACGATGGCTGTGGGCGAGGCGAGAGCTACTGTGGGGACACCAGAGGCGATGAAGAGCGAGGGTTGCTGCGGCGAAGAAGAGGATGCATGTTGGGTCGTGGTCTCCGTTATGGTGCCGAAGAACGTCGAGGCTGGTTCGGTGTAGGTTTCGAGTAGAGTCGTTGGTTGAGGAAGAGTATAGGCCACATTCAGGGTGTGGTTGACTGGGTAGGGCGTGAATGTCTGGAAGAGCGTCTCAGTCAAGGCAACAGGTGTTTCAGTCACTTGAGGAAGAGTCTCGGTAAGGCTCAATGTCTGGATTGCAGGAGTTTTGGTGTATGTGGCGTATTCCGTAATTAGCGGAGGCGTGACTGAAATGTAGCTTGTTATTGTGGATTGTTCGAGAGTGACCGTGATATACTGGGTCTCTGGAAGCGGCGTATATGTTGCTTGCGGGAGCGTCACTGCTGGTTCGGTGGTCGTCTGGACCTCAGTGCTCAATATTGTGGTAGTCGAGACGTCTTGAAGGACGGGGTAACCAGACAAGAAAGTTTCAGTAACCTACTGAGTGGTGGTAGCTGTCGCAGTGATAGCTGGGAGGACGCTTGCATTCAAGGTCTGAGTAATGGTCGCTAGACGTTGTTAGCCAAGCCAGGTCAGCACGCTGTTCCGACTTACTGGTGGTCGTCGAGACTAGGGACACAGTCTGGTTGAAGAACTTTGTGTTCGCGACTTGCTCGATCGCAGTTGCAGTCACCCACGACACCGTCTGCTCTGTCGTGGTGAAGCTAAAGATTTTCGTGTCCGCAATCAATTCGCGAGCTGTAGTTGTTGCTGTCGACCAAATGACTGTTGGCACATAAGATGTGAAGACTATGGCGGAGCCGCTGACGTATGATGTGATTAGCTGAGTGATTGTCGTCGTTGCCGGCTGAGCTTCTGGGAGGCTCAAGGCCGAGACAGTCTGCTGAACAGTGTACATTCTGGTAAGATACTGAGTCACGGTGGCCGGTGGTGGAGGCGGGCTGCGACTGGCTACCACAGTGACATTATCCAATGCCACATATGCCACATCGGAACACTGCACACTGTATAAAGCGACGGCATTAGCCTCGGTGCTGGGCGCTGCCCACGTTTGAGAGTAGAGTGAATATGTCTCCGTCAATGCAACAGCTGAGCCGCAATTATCTTGGGCACAGATTGTTAGCGTGCAGTCCGGATCAACGTCTCCATTGGCTGCCTGAGCAGCGTATGCATTAAGTGTATAGAACTGGCCAGAAGTTGCCGTGAACATTTGTGTGACATTGTAGACTTGAGGCGTAGCCTTCGCTGCTGTCGTCTTGCTGCAGATGTGTTATTGGAGGTAATGAGCAGGTAGCTATCCCCAGAATACGGGGATAGTGGCCCAGCAGTTGCGACTTCAGCGGCTATTGAAGGACCAGCTGCAGAGCCATCGAATGGCAGCTCGCTTCCAAGTTCAAAATCATAGTCCACGATGACACTTTCGGGTGCAATAGAAGGGGTAGTTGTTGCTTGTTGATCGATCGTTGTCGTGACAGTGATATTACTTCCATAAACGGTCGACAGTAGTGTCTCCGTTGTGACGTTGGCGCAGTATGATGGAGTTGCTGGTAGACTTGTGGTTCGCAGGTACAGATAGGTCGTGGATTCGGAAGTGTAGGCTATGACGCTTCTCTTCAAGCAGGTGTTGCTATGCTCCGCTGTCAGAGCAGACTGAGCGCGAGCTGATGCACTCAAGTATGCCATGATGGCGGCCAACTTGAGGCACCGCATCGTTGCAACGTCGTCTCAGGCCGGTAATCCGACTTCCAACCTTCGTGGACCTCCAGCTCAGCGTCAATGCACAACCGGGCCTTGAGCGACTTCTCATTATAAGCCGACGTTCAATCACGCAAGCCGAATCCAGAACGCGCTCCTGGAGTTTGGTGGCAAAACACGTCGATCTAGCAAGGAGGACTGCTGAAGCTCGCTATTGGTCTGCTTATGTCGCGTGTCAACCCAGTGCAAAGGATCGATTTGTAAGGTCTGATTTGTGCCCAGGCTGTAAGCGAAGTAAGGAGGAATCTGGCACTCTTCAGCACTATGCGTCGCTAACTTTCACCTCATGTCGTGCTGAGGAATTGATGTACTCTGTTGGAATGTTCAACCTGCGCAGTCCGCAGATAGCAGAAGGCGATAGGTTGATTCTTTAGGGGGCAAGAGGAGCTGTACACGATAGATTTCGCTTGCGACATCAGTAATGGATCATAGCTTCGGTTTGCCTGAGCTTGTCTCCGTCTTGACCCTCTCCTTCAGCACTCTACGCAAGATCTTGCCACTCGCGCTCTTTGGTATCTCCTCAATGAATCGAATGCCGCCGCGAAGTCGTTTGTGGTTGGCGACTTTCTTTGCAGTCCAGTCAATAATGTCTTGCGCATCCTGCTGCGCGCTGCCTGTCGGGAAGCCTGTCGTTGTATCGCCGGCGTCCTTGCCGAGCTTAGCATGCACGATGTACGCTCTCGGGACTTCAGTGTGCTGCTCCTTATCTTCCACTCCGATGACCGCGATGTCGTTTACAAGCGGGTGATCCATGAGCTTTCCTTCAAGCTCTGCTGGCGCGACCTACCATAAGTCAGCAAAAGTGTTCGGTACCACGTCAGCGAAGCCTACCTGAAAGCCTTTATACTTGATGAGCTCCTTTACTCGATCTGTAATGTAAAAGTTGTGATTCTCATCCTGAAATCCAACATCACCAGTCTTGAACCACCGGTGCCCATCAACGACTTCTACAGAATCTTGTGTCGCTGCATCATTCTTCCAGTAGCCTTGAAAGATATTTGGGCCTGCCATCCAAAGCTCGCCGGTCTCGCCAGGGCCAAGTTCTTTGCCCTCGGCACTGACGTAGCGTGCGAGCATGTTCGGGAAGATCTTGCCAACGGAGCCAACAGATGAGTACCACTCATCCCACGGCTGCGTATGTGTCATAGGGCTCGTCTCCGAAAGACCGTACGCCTGGTTGATCTTGATGTTGTACTTTTTGTGAACCGTGTCGACCAGTTCCCTTGTCAATGGTGCAGCGCCGGAAGTAATCATCTTTACACTGCTCAGATCATAGTTCCTGACCATTTCATCTCTTGCAAGACGAACAATGACTGGAGGTGCAACGTATATAAAGGTGATCTTGTGAGTCTGAATGGTGTCCAGGAAGAGCTTGAGATCAAAGGCAGGCATAACCACAAGCTCGACACCACGATGCAGCGGCTGATGTACCAGACCCGTAAGTCCATAGATGTGGAAGAAAGGAAGCACGCCAAGGATTTTGTCGTCGCCACTTCTGTAGGCCGTACCTACGGAGCCGGCGATCTGAGTCAGGTCCGCGACAATATTGCTGTGCGAGAGCATGACGCCCTTTGGTAGACCCCTAGAGCAAGTAAGCATGGAAGCGATCTCAGACCAGCCTGTCATGCATCTTGAAGCATGTGGCCGAATGGACAGAGACTTGACTCACGTAGTGCCCGAGGAATAGACAAGAAATGCGAGGTCTCTGCTTGGGTCTTTGACTTTGCGCCTTCGATATCGTTGGGCTCCTGATGTCTTGCGGATATTTGTCCAGTGCTTTACTCGATGCGTCTCGTCTTTCTCTTCGCCGAGAAGGATGACCCTGTCTTGATCAATGCCAGCGTCCTTTGCTGCTTTCATAGCTGCAGGTAGGAATGCCTTGGTGGTCACGATGGCCTTAGTATCAGAATTCTTCAATTGGAAAGCCAGTTCATCTGATGAGTAACCAGGATTTGCAGGAGACACGATGCCTCCTGCGAAGAAGACACCGAAGATGACTGGTCCAACATCAACATCATTAGGCGCGTAGATGTTCAGCACGTCTCCACGCTGCCAGTCCCACAAGTTACATAGGCCTTCTCCAAAGGCCGTGGCGGCGGCCTTAATCTCTGTATACGTGTATGATCTGCTAGGATTCGTGGCGGAACGATAGATGACTAGGAATGTCAGCCTCTCGATCACAACTTGCTGTATCTTGGCATACTCTTGTCATCTGCAAAGTCTCGGTCCTTTCGATCGAACATGAATGCCCAAATGTCGACACTGGGTATTGTAACATCAGGAAATGATGACTTGGTCGGCATATTTATATGGGGTTTCAAGGCGTGTGCCTTTCTGTATCACGGACGGGAGTCTTTGGAGTTCGATAAGAACACTCGATCTTTCGTGACGATAAACCAGACATTGTAGCGATGAGGCTCCGGACCACTTGATGTCGACGCGATCGGCCACGCGCAACGTTTGCCCTCGGCTCTGCGGAGCGAGGGGGAGCTTTCGAAGAAGCATCACCAGATCGTCGCGACCGCCAAGGCTGGTTGTCCTCAGGCTCTCGCGTGTTTCTCCTTTGCAAGATCCAAGCTGTACAGTTCCTGCTCAACATGCTCAGAAACTGACAACGGCTGACACACTATTTGTCCAGTGTTGTCTGACAGTCGACGTGCCGTCATGTGGCGCTCAGACTGAATCGTATGCTGCGCAGTCATGGAACGATGCTCAGCGCATCCAGCTGCCTTACCCATCAAGTAGGCCTTCGCAATGACCACAAAGGGTAGCGCCAGGCTCAATTTCGGCATATGAAGTCTTTCCATATCCTTGTCGGTATACCAAAAGTCGAAAGCGTTCGTCAGAGCTCAAGATCAAGTACGCTCATGTTCCGCAGCCGTTTCTGCCGTATCAATGGCGATGATGCAGCGCATGCAATGCCGAACATTTCCCCAGCTTGTCGGGCCGTCAAGTGTGCGCACCATCAAAGCGAGACGATATGAATGAAGTCTCTTGACGCGCCGGACATGGGCTGAGGTCTGTTACACAACCCACACTAACTACTCCATCATTGCCCCAGAAATTGACATGGATCCCGCCATGTGGGCACCCATGGGCAGATATCCTGCAGCACACGAGCCTAATACATATAGAGCAGACCCGGTACACTGAGAGTATGCTTGCTGATTTTCGTCGCTTCAACTGCTCAAGATGCCCTTGTCTGGACGCCTACTCAACTGGGCCATCACGGCCGTGGCAGGATCAGGATTCCTGCTTTTCGGATATGATCAAGGTCGGCAATTGTTGTTGAGCGAAGTAGTGCTCAAAGTTGACGAGATGCCTAGGTGTAATGTCTGGCCTTCTCACAGGCGTTGCGTTCACCAAGCAATTTCCCGAAATCGATACAACAGACACAGGCAATGGATCGTCATCGTTGCAAGGCACTGTCGTGGCGATCTATGAGATAGGATGCTTCTTTGGCAGTATCTTCTGTTTATTCGCCGGAGAGTGGCTGGGTCGGAGGCGATGTATATGGCTTGGCTGTATCATCCTCAGCATTGGAGCTGCTCTGCAGGCGAGCGCATACGGCATACCACAAATGATCGTCGGACGCATCGTGGCTGGACTGGGAAATGGCATCAACACGAGTACTATACGTATGTGCACGATCGACAGAACTCTCGTTACTCTACTGACTATGTCCAGCTGTCTGGCATTCTGAGCTCATGAAAGCTGAGAAGCGAGGCAAAGGTCTATCAATTGAGCTCGCGATCAACATCTTCGGCGTTGCAACCGCATATTGGGTCGATTATGGAATGTCCTTTGTCGAGAATGAGTCGCAATTCCGTTTCCCTCTGGCACTGCAGATCCTCTTTGCAATTGTAACGTTCTTCGGACTTTTTGCATGTCCAGAGTCTCCGAGATGGTAAGCATCTTCGGCACACAAGCTCAGTGGGTTGAAATTGGCTGACGAAAACAGGCTCGTCGCACACGATCGATACGAGGAGGCTCGCGAGATCCTGTCGCGCTTGCGCCTACACTTTGAGGTGGAAGACTCTGTCAGCCACGATCTCGCAGACATCCAGCATGCCATAGAAGAGGAACGTGCTGCCGCTGCCGGCAATGGTTTCAAGGCTCTGGTCAAGGATGGTGGCCAACGCTTCAGATACCGAACACTTCTTGGTATTGGTGGCCAATTCATGCAGCAGCTTTCCGGAATTAGTGGGTGTCAAAGTACTCAATTTCGCCGCCCTCACTAATCACTATAGACCTGATCACATACTACGCCCCAGTCATCTTCCAGCAATCCGTCGGTCTATCCCACTCGCTCTCCCTCCTTCTCGCCGGCTTCAACGGAATCGCCTACTTCTTCTCCTCCCTCCCACCGATCTGGATCCTCGATCGTCTCGGCCGTCGCAAACTCATGCTCTTCGCCTGCGCCGGTCAAGCCTGCTGCATGGCCATCCTCGCCGGCACAGTCTACGATGGCTCAACCTCATCCGGAATCGTGGCCACAATTATGCTCTTCTTGTTCAATTTCTTCTTCGCAATCGGTCTCCTTGCGATCCCATGGCTACTGCCCGCCGAGTACGCGCCACTTGCGATCCGAACGAAAGCTGCCAGTTTGGCGAGCGCCAGTAATTGGATCTTCACTTTCCTGGTTGTGGAGATCACGCCCGTGAGCATTAAGAGCATTGGATACAGGACGTACATCTACTTCGCTATCTTCAATGCTTGCTTTCTGCCGTTGATCTACTTCTTCTATCCTGAGACACGCAATCTTTCCCTCGAGCAGATTGATCGGCTGTTCACTGGACCCAAGGTTGTGTTGCATATTCGAGATGCTATCGGCGGCACGGATGTGGTCGTTTCTGACGGGTCAGGTAATGCGCATGGTGACAGCAAGGAGATTACTGTCGATCGGCTGGACAGAGTGGACTAAATCCTGCTTTTGGACATAAGTGGAGCATATGAGGATTGACAATTGAGGCACTTTAAGCTGTACGACAGTATCGGGAAGTGGTTCTCATCGCTGCAACAGTCGACTACTCAATTCTGCTTCGCCTTGACAACAGCCCTCCTCATCTCCATCTCCCTCTCTCGAAACGCACTTCGCTCCTCCAGCTCAACATTAGCAGCAAACACATAGTTGGTGAACTGCCACTCCGTGCCATTAGACATGAGATTCCACAAACCATCGCCATCTCTGGAGTTGACAGTATAGCTGCCAGATGAACAAAGCAAAGCGCACTGATCATCTTCAGTCGGCTCGATCCTGCACTGCACAGCATCATTGCCACCGCCATCTTGCGTAGCGACGATGTGAATGCCATCGGTTGGGCTGCCGTTCTGCATGCCATCTCCATCGTGGTTCTTGCCAACGACGACATAGTTCTCTAGAGCACCTTCGGTGTTGTGATTGTCCAAGTCGGCGACCCGTAACGTCTGGCCCTCATCGAGGTTAAAAACTGTAGGCGCCCACTCATCATCTCCGGCGCTCCAGTCGTATTGAATGTGGTAGTAGATCTCTTCAGCATCAGCGGGCCACTCGACGAAATGTCGTGCGCCCTCTTCGTAGTTGTCGGCGATGTAGAGCGCGGTGGGAGTGGCGCCGAGGGTCCAGGTCACTGTTGATTCTGTTGTGTGCATCCTGGTCGTTGTGACTGCTGACTGGCGTTGCCTCGTCAAAGTCGTTGTGCGGAAGACTGTTGTTGCGATGGTAGGCGTCACGGTTGTGGTTGAGACGAGCTGTGATTTCGTTAGCGGGCAATTGGAAAGAGGAAGATATAGACTTGACTCACTCTGCTAGTCACCACAATGGTCCTGGTAGTTGTGGTCTGAGCAGTAAACGTGCTGGTAGTGGTAGTAGTTGATGGGATTGCACATCGGCAGGCGGAAGTCGTCTGCAGGGCATTTGTTGCTCGCACGCAGACTGGTTTGGGCACTGTTGCAGTTGCTTGACGTTTGGCGACTCCATGAGTCACAGGCTCATCTACCTCACGCTTGCGTGCCACCGCAAATTGGACCACCTGTCCTGTGAAGTGGTAGTATGACCATGGGTAGTTTGGTCCGTGTCCAGTCTGAAGTACTTGGGGTGCACTCATAAGTAGATTACATGTTGTCGGGTCCCCTGGCAGGTAGTTAAATCAGAAACACTTTGCAGACTGTCGGCAGAACCTTGCGCAGCTCTCAATGTCAGGTGTCGATATACCAGATTTGTGAGGGTAGATGTTGTCAGTCCCGGGTGTGTAGGCATAGCCTAAGCAAGACTTGTACACCCGGCGCACACCGTCGTGGTCAGTGAACTGTTGTTCTTGTGTTGCACTGCAGCCCGGCGGGGGTGCGACAGATGTCGGCTGCTGCGGCGGCGCCGAGGTCGACGTGGGCGAAACTTGCTGTTCCAGCTGGGCTGTGGTCATCTTGACGAGGTGATGGTAGTACCAAGGCCAGTCTGTGCTGTAGATAGCCTGGAATCGGCCAACACCTTCGAGCACAACGTTACAAGCTGTAGGATTGTTTACCAGCCAATTGAATCCATTGCACTTCTCCTTGAAACGGCAGAACTGTGCACACTGCTCGAAGCTCGTCACCGACACACCAGCGTAGCGATTACCCTGGTTGATGATCGAATCACCATGACCCTTGCAGCGAATGTACTCATAGGCTTGCCCGTTGGAGTCGGCATAGACGTGTCGTGACTCTTCCACACACCCGTCGGGCTTTGCACGTGGTTGCCACGTGAAGGTTGGTGCCGGTGGTGCGGACGAAGTCGAACTAGGCACACTGCTCGTTGAGATTGGTGTGTCGATGTTTCTCATCGAACTTGTGGTCTCAGTGAGTGATTCTATCTCAGGAGTGGGTGCCTGTGCCGGTATATATACAGGGAAAGCTGAGGCTCTGCCTGTGACCGGTATGATCGAGGTCCGGTCAACAGTCGTGGGGCCAGTAGTCGTGCTCGTCGTGACAACAGTACGGACGCTATAGCAGCTCGTTAGCCAAGGTAGACGACCCGAGCGAGCATACACTTACGAGCTGACTGTTCTGGTACTTGTCCGCGCTGTAACCGTCAAGGTAGATGTATATGTTGTAACAGTACTTCCAACAGTTCTGCACATGCTGTTAGCTGGAGACTGGCTGGCAGAGTAATTGCCGGTCCATACCTGTAGTTGACATTTGTTCGGGTGACAGTGGCTGAAGCTTTACCAAAGCCCTGAGATGCGCACCAAGCTCTGGCAGAGGTGCTTGCCGCGCCAGTACAGCTAGGTAGATATGTTGCTGTACATGCTGCAGGAGCTTGTCGTTCGAAGAGTCCGAGCGGATTGGCTGATGCCGCACCAATTACCAGTGTTAGTTGGAGAATCTGCATAGCTGAAATGAGTAGAGATGAAATGATCAGCAGCTCGAAAGACTGGCTTTGCTGGTGCATTTGTATGCCATTTGTGCCACACCCACACGAGGAGAAGAAGCTGAGGTGAACATAGAGACTCAGCCATGCATGACAACTTTGTCCTTTGTTGGACATCGCAAGCGATGACTGAATATCATATTCACAGCGTGAGCTGGTAGGCGTAAGTAGGTGCAGATGGCTAACGTCTCGCCCGTCGCTGCTCTGTGCAAGCGAACATATATCATTCATGGCGGACATTGCTTCGTCGGAGAGGTACAGATGGCTAGGTGCAGATTTTGGCGTCCAGGCGTAGCGTTCGAGTCCAGACGTCGAAGGCGAGTCCTTGGCACAGGTCAGGCCATGCTGGACGTTATAAGCCAGAAGACCAACGTGCTGTTAGACAACCACAGGACGCAAGATCTGCCGGACCTTTGCGAGCGGTCTAAGGGCCGCAATCCTCGTGGAGCCCACGTGCGGTACGGTAGCGCAAGCCATCATCGTATAGCTGCATCGAGTCCATATTCCGGATGAGGAAGCCAAGAGGTTCTAATTAGACGAAATCAGCTACTACGTTGAGCTAATACAGACGTTTCGCTTCCGAGAATGTCTGTTGCTGCAAAGATGCTACCACCTAATAGGCCTTTCGCGTACACCGAGTACGAGATCGTAGTTAGGTAAGGTCAGTAAATGCAGCCAAGATGTCTAAGAAGGTCCGAAGGGTCCCAGATGTGAAAACTCGTTTGAGAGATGCATTATAGTGCACGAGGTGGCCGCACGATGGTCTCTAATATTGCATGGTATCATATCGCGCACATAGATAGATTGCAGCACATGCGCTTGAGTACACGGTCACCTTTCGACTCATCTCTTTGAATCATCCGCTGCTTTTGCCACTCTTACAGCAGCCGTTAGCGCAGTCTGCTCAAGGTCGAACATCGTGAACTCAAGCTCGAAGACCATATACGAAACCGGACGCAAGATAGTGGACGTAGTTGTACGGCATGGCAGGCTACTCAGTGAGCGCATTGAGACGAGCATCTCCTCGAAGTCTGGCCATCAGCCACATTCGCCCACGGCCACCCACGGTCTATGCAGAGTCCACTTCGATACCATCGCCGGATCATAATTGAGTAGTACCATATGCCAGTCTCCTAGAAGAGCAAGCGAAGTTATGCAGGAGGCTAGACCGAAGTGGTGAAGAAGAATGGGTGAGTAACTCGAGCAGGAGACTTTGCGGAGTAAACGAGATAGGAGCATAACCCGATATGGCTAGATCAATACAGCGCGAATTCCTTGAGATGTGCATCCGCAGAACCGGTGCAGGACGAGAGGCATTGTGGAACATACGCTTACATTTCATGCTGTCAGTACATCGCCCTGCATTCTGATGATAGCAGCAGAGATATGAGCTGCGGGAACTCAAAAGAGCTTGCAAAAACACAGTTGCCCATCGTTCAGAAGTATGGATGTTACGAGCTGCCAAGTCTATCTGTCTCTAGAATCGCTCATCTACCTCTCCAACAATCCCAACCTCTCAAACCCCTTCACAATAGGCGCCTCCTTCCGATTCGCCGTCAATGCCTCAAATAACACGCCCTCTCCGCCCCAGGGACGATGCATTTCCGGTCCGAGACCCGCTTGTCCAGGCTGCTGCTCCTCCTGCACTTTCGTAGCAGCATTATCGTCGACCTGGAACACTTCGCCCAGACACGCTTTACACGCGCCTTCCACTTCCAGAAAGGCGGCTTCCACAGCGACAGCTCTTTCTCTCATGCCTCTTCTCATCAATCCCTCGACTAATCGACTCACGTCAGAAGAAGTCTCATTTAACCGCTCAATGAGTCGCTCGATGGAGTTGACAAGATACTCCTCCTCATACACAGTTCCCTTCTTCCCCCTCGCGCGTTTTCTCTCCTCTTTCTTCCTGTTCTTCGAAGTCTTGCGTGTAGCGTCCGTGGCGACTGAACCCATGAGGTTGGATTTATTCGTGTATCGCGTCATGAATGTTCCCGCGCTAGTCGTAGCATCTGTTGGAGCGAGGGAGATATCATCAGGGATATCAGGGTGGTCGGCCGCGCCGGCGCCGTCGAGGAAGGACATGGGGTCTGCGAGTTTCTTTTGGCGGAGATCGCGCAGGCGGGGAAGTTGGTGGGAGAGTTGGGTTTTCATTTCTGCCAGGAGTTCGGTTGTTGTGGCGGAGGTTTCGATGAGGCCGGGGTCGATGGTGGACTTGAGGAGGGAGGGTTGTTTTTTGAGGGTGGCGAGGCGGATGGCGGAGGAGAAGGAGTAGGCTTTGCAGAGGAGGCGACAGGCTTCGGGGAGGTCGTTGAGGTAGTCGAGATGGATGGTGGCAGCGGATGTGTAGTCCTTGGATTCTTCGCAGCCTTCGGCTAGGTCACGGGCTGTTGTCTCGATTTTCTCCTCAGACATGTCTGCGGTACATGCGAGGCACTCGCGCCAGAGAGATCCAACGCTGCGGTACGCCTCGAAAGCTGCATTGTAGTCGCCAATGTACTCGAATGCGATGCCGGCTTCTTGGTATCGATTCCGGGAGAGCAGAAAGCCGGCATAGATTCGCATCAGTTCTGTCAGTCTTGCATTGTCATAGCGGTACAGCTCAATGGCATGGCTGTAAAGCTCATGCTTCTCAGCATAATTCTTCACTTCTTCAAAAGCTTCAAGAGCATGCAAATGCCCCAGTGCTTTTACATGACGCTTCAAGTCGTTGTCGATAGCGAACCGTTGACGCAGAGGTTCCATGTCTTGTAGAGACTGCAGATATGGCAGATACTCTCGGGGATCCTTCTGTGACTGTTGCGCAACCAGAAGCGTGACGTCCAGATCGTAAATGCCCAAAGCAGTATCGTAAAGTCGATTTGGATCTGCGAGGAAGCAAATGTGATCGACTGCTTGCTCGAGCTGGTCTTGCTTGCCTTGCTTGCGCAATGTAGACACGAGCGAGAGGCCAGCGGGGAGGTCTGGCGGATCTTTGCAGACGTGAGCTGTGATGATGGACTGGAGGTAGGTCGCTTCTTGTGGAGCAAGAGCCTTTAGAAAAGCATTGCAGATCTTGTTGACCTTCGAGACAGTCGGTGTCGCTTGGTGGGCGGCGTCTCCGTTCGTCAGGCCATTGATGCCAATCGCAGAATCTTGTGCCTTGTGGGTTTCCTTGTAAATCGTCTGACTGACATCCTCTTCGGACAGCGAGCTGAGGAACAGATCAACGTACTCCACCTTCTTCACCTGTTTGATGAACAAATCGACGTCCTTCATGAACTCCTCAGGCGCATAATCATGCAAGATGTTCATGTCCACTCTCTGTGTTCGGCAAATGAGGAACGCCTTCTTGTACTCTCGCCTGCCAATCTCATGTCGAATTCCAGCTAGAACCAAGGCTCGTGGGTAGATGGTCTCGAGATTGCCTCTGGGCATCTGCAAGATGAGAGAGTATGCGCTAGGCATGACAGTGACCAGCTTCGCTCCTCGCTCAATGTTCCTGCATCTCTCATCTTTCTCAGGCTCGTCAGGCGGGATCTCGAGTTCCCCGTTGGTATGCAGATGCACAAATTTCAGCAGATGGCTACTCGTGGTGTACACAAGGTGAGTGTGCGTGACGGCAAACGACGTGCAGCCACTGATTTTCAGCTTTTGCAGGTCGCTCTGGATATGAAGCAATCCTCCTGAAGTCAGACCGAACAGTATACTGCCCTCTTCTCCTTGCCAGACTTCGGCATGAGGACAAGTTGCCGGTAGTGTGCCAACAACTTCCTTCGTAGCGAGGTCATGGACCATGCCTTTGTTGTTCTCAAACAGTATCCGGTCGTGGTTCGTAGGTCTGAAGAGATGCGATACGGCAGTGTCAATGCGCATGTCGGACGTGCCGAAGTCAGATATTGTGCTGACTCTGGTGCCTTGCTCGTTTGGTGTTGCGGACAGAACCACAATGCCACCTTCACCGTCGAAGCATAGCTGTCGACTAGCGGTACCAGGTGGTGCATCCAAGTGTAATGTCTCCAGAACGTTGGCTCTCTTAGCGGGCTTCGCTCCGTAATTGCAGTTCAGCACCGACACTCTATCCGAGTGTAGTACCGCGATTCTCATCCCAGTCGGGTCAACAGCCACATCGGTTGCGTTATCTGGCAGATCCACTTCGTCAAATGCCATGGGCGGAGGTACATTCGCCGTCCGCAACGGCGTAATCTTCAATCGTTTGCCATCAATCACAGCCACAATTCCATGGTCGAACGGCGGCTTGGTGCTCCCTCTAGCAACCTCGAACGAGTAATTGAGCAGCCTCATGCCCTGTCCAGTATAGCAGGCCAGCTGCAACGGCTTCTCCGCGTGCCAATTCGTGACCACCCCACCATCACCCTCACCACCTCTTAGGATCTCCTGTTTGAGGTAGTAATGGTAATTGCCCATCGTCCAGAGCTGAACTCGATCCTGCATGCTCACAGCAAGAACGCTCGAATCCGAGTTCCAGTCCAGAGAGATTTTTGTCCCGATCGTCTGACACTCCACTGCCGTAAGTCTGAGCTCAAACTCCCCATGTCGGAGCCCATTCCTCTCGAAGAACACAACATCAATCCTCGCTTCAGTCTCCCGTCTCTGTATCCCAGCAATAAGCTGTCCGCTCGGCTTCCACGCAAGCGCAGCTTCCAACCCGTCCACCGGCTCCGAAACAGATTCCAACACGCCCTCTCTCGAATACACCCTCACAACTCTCCTCTTCCGAACTTCCCCACCATCTCCTCCTGGCGGCGACTCAATTTGCACAACAGAATTCACCGCCACAAACTCCCCATCTCCTCTCCAACTAATCGCGACTCTCTCTTCATCATCAAATCTCGACAACACTCCCCGATCAATCTTGTCCGGTACAGTC
Source organism: Septoria linicola (assembly GCA_024114885.1). Classification (NCBI taxonomy): domain Eukaryota; kingdom Fungi; phylum Ascomycota; class Dothideomycetes; order Mycosphaerellales; family Mycosphaerellaceae; genus Septoria; species Septoria linicola. The sequence continues at coordinate 306,704 of CP099428.1, read as the reverse complement.
GGATCTTTGAGCCCCTTCGCTCTCGCCCCCGGGCCCAAAAACTGCGTCTCCTTCTTCCCCCACCCAACATTTACATGACTGCTCACCTCCAAATCCTTGGCGGCTGAAAGTTGCACTGTAGCAAGCCCTTCGAATTCGCGCGTCATGAATAATAATGTCGAGTTTCCAGATCCAGATCCAGATCCAGTTTCCGTTTCTGGTACATTTTCCACAACATCAGGCGATGCAGAAGTAGGCTTCGTATAAATCAACAACAACTCCTCATCAGGACTCCACTCGGCCGCTGCAATCCCCGCATCCACTGATCCGACAATTTCAACCTGTCCTCGCCCTTCCTCACCATCTTCAGGATCCTCTCTGACGAGAATAATATCCCCTCCCTCCAAAATCAACGAAATGCTGCCCTCATCTGGATGGCAATGTAACGTTAGAATCTTGTCAAAGGGAAGATTTTCCGGATTTGGGGATGGAGCGTCCCAGGATGCAATCAGAGTGCCATCTGAGGGAGTGGAAGAGGAAGTGGCAGAGAAGCGCTTGAGTGTGATGGAGGGGTCAGAGAGTGTGGGGCCAAATGCGCAGATGAGAGTGTGGGAGTCTTGCCAGGAGGTTGCTGTGAGAGGTGAAGTTGATGTGGATGATGAGTCGAATTTGATGGCTGTGTGGGAGATGTTGCGGAGGTTCCTCATTTTGTTGGCGGCAACTTATGTGGACTTGTTCTTCTTTTTGTTCTTGGTGTCGTTATGTTCTTGGACGTGACGATCATGGCATGGTGAGTCGTGAAAGCAGACACCGATTAATTTGTTGTTCAAGACGAGGCAAGGCGATGACTATACAAAAAGTTCACATATTGAAGTTCTGATCCACCGGAGGCGAGACCGCGCCAATCACAGCGCGCTAAACTGTCATGGAACGAGCGAGGAAAGAGGTGATGATTCTCAAAGCGCAATTGAAACAGAAGAAGACGAACAGGGCACGACGAGAAGTATCTGTACAATGCCGTTGCCTTCTAGCCTCATCCTTCGCAATCATATCCCATCTCGACTCTGCAGTAGTAGTCTCCCCATACCACGCGCACCTTCCTTTCCTCCACCCTTCATCTATTGGTTCTTGTACGTCTGCCAGACTATCTCCCACATCAGCGCCCACTCCCCTCTCCCCTCCCCAGTCAACAAGTCTAATGTACTTACCAGCAATTCCAAACGGAAGTCCAAATCCAGTCGCTAGGTAACAAACCCGTCAGTACTCACATCCTCAAACTCCTCTGTATGATTGTTTGGTTGTCAACGCACCCATAAAAGCCCAGTACCGGAACGCAAAGAACCGCGTCAATGGGTTGAAGGGAATGTTGCTGCGCGGGCCCTCGGGGTAGTGGTATGGCGAGCCGAATTGTGGGCGGGTGGTTGTGAAGTTGCGGCGGAGGGCTGCGGTGGGTGCGCGACGCGCGATGAGGCGGGATTGGGAGAGCATCTGTGGTGGTCGCAGTGTTAGTAGAGAGAGTAGTGGAGGGGTTGGATGGTGGGCGTACAATGGTTGTGTCGCTCGCTGTGTGTGGTGTTTGAGGAGTTGCGGGTTGGTGTTGCAGCTATGCGGACATCATTGAAGGTGACGGGCTTCGTTCGGGATGGATTGATGCGGAAAGATCCGCTGAGCCGCGATTGTTCACTTTCACTTTCACTTTCACTTTCACCGGAAGCTGTGCTGTTACTCATACAAGCATGTCGGCGTGTGAAGACATGTTGGCTGACAGATGACACTGCATGCATCAGATCACATCGAGAACAACAGTCAGAGACTGCTCAACACGTGGCCATGAAAATCGTGAAATATCACATATATTGACTACGCTCAGTCAAATCCTCAGTCAGGCCTGGAGAACACATCTCAGAACAGCGCCTTCGCCGCAACACTCAACAGCCAGCTCGCATCCTGCCAGCCCGCACTAACCTCGCCCTTCCCCTTCCCATCCCCCAGCGGCGCAGGAGCAGGCTGCTTCGTCAACATCTCCTTCTCACCTTTCCTCCTCTCCCTCTCCCTCTCCATCCGCTTCTTAGCCTCTTCCACGCTCTCGCCTTCGTTCACTGACAGCTGATTCCCTTCATACCCGCCGTTATCATCATCCGTTGTCTCGCCTTCATGCTGCACGCCGCCGAAGAGGTGGAAGTTCATCACGCGGTCTACGACGTTACCCAATCCGAAGCCCTCGGCTTGACTTAATCTCGCGATAGCTTGCTCGTCGTCTTCCGTGTCGTCCTCACGTTCTGCTTCTTGCCTCCTCTCTTCCTCCTCACCCCTCGGCACCTGATCGAAATACCCATGACTCTGATCCGACGTCCTCCTCCTCGGCGTCCTTGTCCCCACGGGACTCGCCAAGCGACTTGTCCTCGTACTCGTCGGCCTCGAGCCATATCGACTTCCCCATACACTACCCCGACTTTGTCTTGTGCTTACTGGACTTCCTCCGTCGTAGCCGCCGTAAAACCCACCTCCTCCACCAGCATACATTCTCCCTGCTGCATCGTCTTGCATTTTCGCTGTACTTGCCGCCAAAGCAGCCATTTCCTCATAATTATCTCCTTCATCTTCAGAATCATCGTCCTCAGAGTCCGTAGGCGGAGCGAGAGAAGTAGATGATTGGCGGGTTGTGATCCAGCTTTGTCCTTTATCTTCACGGACAAGCGCGGATGTCATGGCGGAGGTATGAGTGAGCCAACTGTCGGGTTCGGAAAGTGCATTGTGGTTTCTTTGGGTGGGAGTTGCGGCGCCGCTACGTCGGCCTCGAGCTGGTTGGTAGCGATTTCGTTGTTGCTGCTGGTTGGCGGCGAGGGGTACGCCGGGGCCGGAGAGGCGATGGAGAGCTTTGCGAGCTGTGGTGTCGGCGTGGAGGAGGGTGGCTTCGCTTTTGGCTTTGGGGATTTGGCCGGAGGTGATGTCTGCGCGGAGGAGACTATCTCGTGCTGGGCCGGAGGAAGTGTATGACAGTGGTGCATCATTCTCGGTGTCCGCATCCTCCCCATTGTTGTGGTCGTATAGACTGCCTCTTCTGCTGAGGCCTCCTCCTAGATGTCGCTTGCTGTTGGTTCTGCTTAGGATGCCAGGAGTTGTGGGCGCTGATTGGCCTTGAAGATAGCTTGGATGTCGTCGCGCATAGTCTGCTTCGCTGTCTGCGTCGTACGGTGTTCTTAGAGGACTCTTGAGAGGACCATCGCCTCTCGAGGCTTCGTACTTGGTGGATAGTGGTGCGAGTCGAAGGTCTGCGAGGTTCGTGGTTGACCGCTTCGATCTCGAGCGGGATCGTGGTGTGTTTGCTCCCGGGGCCATGATGTTGACTCTGTACAATCGTGCAGGCAGTCTGCGTGATTAAGACAGTTATGAACACGATGTTGTTCGGTCTCAGCTTCACACCCAAAGTCAATGTGTAGGAAGCATGATGCAGGCATCTCCCCACAAATCTGGAGACGCGTGCTTTCACATGCAACACGCCGAGGCTTTCTTCCCTTTACTATCATATATATTGCATATGGTGATCTGACATAGACATGATGAGATAGACTGTTGTACTGCGAGATACGCTACACTTTTTTGTATTGTCTTGAAATACACGACCAGTTTGAAAGTTCATCACCTGCCTTCATGGATTCTTGACAGGTCCGTGAAGAGTTCTGGCTGTGTGTGTTATTCTCCTACCCCTGGCTCGACTCCTGCCGAATAATTGGAGGCCCGATGCTACCTCTTTTTCGATGCAGCGACGTAAGGCATGGCTGGAATGTCATCGCCCAGCCTTGAAGTTGAGCGTAGATTTGGGGTTGACTTAGCCTTGGATAAGGTGTGCTGTGCCGATATACCGGACCACTACTTTTCAAAGCATTCCCCCGATACGCGTGGTTCTTGTGAACACCCTGTGCAAGCTCTGCACGATTATCAAGACCAGGCTTGAATTGGCGGTCGGAAGGCATGTACTGACAGCGGCGTCTGACACGATCTAGAACGAGAGCTGTCGATTGAGCATCCAGAGCCCAACCACCTTCAACATCCCTCGATTTCCATCGTAAGCAGTTACGTCGATTGGTCCAATAGACTGGATCGACGCAGACATAGCCTTTCCTCTTGGTGGAATACCCGTTGCAGTACTGTAATTGGGTCACAGTCGGAGCATATGCAGGCACCGAAGACGGACTTATCGGACTGGTAGGGTCAACTGCGATGTAGTCGTGAATATGTGCAAACTGCTGCTGTGAGGAACTTGGCTTCACCGTGGTCATCTGTCAAAAGTCAGCATGCTCAACAGAATACTGTAAGCTTGTCCAAGTTCCTGCTCACCATCACAAAGCTGATCATATCCGAATCGTTCTGTGGTCGAGATAGAACCACTATCGGGTGGTTCCAGGGTTCGATTTTCACCCTTTGTAGGGTTGCTGAAGAGCCTGCAATTCGTTTCACGGGGAAATCATTATGCAGTTCCTTCTGCGCAAGTACACGCATTTTAGCAAGCTCTTCGACTTCCTTCTCTTGAGGCAAATAAAGCACTGCACCCTGGAAGACCTCTTTCGTCTCTGGCATAGACCCCTGAAGGTCGCCAATAGCGATGGTATTCCTGCGCTCGCGTTGTGCCATGACGAATCTGGTGTAGTTATAATGGTTCTCCTTGATATTGATCTGTCGTGGTTATGAGTTCTGCCTTGTTAGCTCTCCACGACTCAAACTACTTATGAGTTCCATGGACGGGGCACGATCGTTGGAAGCACAGGACTGTAGACATCTCGAGGAAGACATGTCTGGAAGCAAGACATTGGGCCAGCCTTGCTTCGAGGAAGCATGACAGCATTGTATCGAGATATGGTCTTGATACTCAGAACAGTGGCATCGCGGATTTGGTGCGCAAGCATTGAGGTGCTGTTCAAAGCGGATTGACTGTCATTTGTCAGTAGTCAAAGACAGATCATACTGGAGCGAAAAACGCGAGGTATGTGCAGTAGGCTTGTTCATGTGCAGCATCTCATCCCTCGTGAGAGCGCAGTACTTGCACATAACTGAACCTGGGTCACTTTGTGAGGTAATGTCCTGTCTCGGGCTCATCTGTGCGAAACGACTTGTTTTGTTTGAAGCACTGGCCCACGTGTGAAGAGCGGGAACAGGAAGCCTCCGCCACTCTGTGCTCGTGTGCCTCAGGAGCTTACGAGGCTCAGCTGCGCTAGCATCGTTTCATGTGGCGCAGCAGAGACCGGTCGGAAGTGCGCCTGCATGTGAGAATTGATGATGTGCATGTGCTGGGTAGCACCAGGATGGCGGCCTCAATGGCGGAGACCAAGTCTAGGTGTCTGGATGGAAGATGCAGTGATGAAAGGCAGGTGCAGGAGCAGAAAAGCGTTGGAGAGTGAGAACGTGCTGTGAGACTTGGCTGACAAGGGTTCTTGTGTGAGGCGCTGTTGCTATGGCGGACGTTTGCTGGTGGTAAAATGTCAGATGGACCGCTGGATGTTGTGGCAGAGAATTGGCATCAAGATGAGGATTGGGATTTGCACCAGATCTGAGCAAGTTACATGCTCGTGTCGAGGCTCGTGTTTGTCACTGTGAAAGTGTGCGGTGAGGAAAGTGTGTGTCGCTCTCGCTCGGTCGCTCTTTCTCTCAGCAAACACAGCCCAGGCAGCGGGAAGGCTAACCGCAAGTGGTTGAGAGGGATCGCTCGCCTCCATCCATTTGCGACTGACTTCCGTCTCCCTCACGCCCACTCCATCTCTCAAGCCCCAAACACCACAACCTCAACCACCACAACCTCGCCATCACCACCGCTGCCAACACCGCGACACCCCCACTACCACCCCGGACACCGCCCGCACTCGCTGGGCGCTTCGTGATCGGTCGCGCAGATGGCGGAAATCCGTCGCAAGCTAGTCATTGTGGGTGACGGTGCCTGTGGAAAGACCTGTCTCCTCATGTACGAGCCGATTCATCCATCGATGCAAAGCCTAAACACATACTGACTTCTGCGCCAGTGTCTTTTCCAAGGGTACCTTCCCAGAGGTTCGTCGCTGCTGCTCCGCTTCCACTCCGCTGCCCCCTTATCTCCGACCGCGTCATCAGCGCCAATGAGGTCCACGATGCACGACTACGCTGGAGAGAGATCATAAACATCTGCGCACATGCTGACACCGCAGCTCTTCAGGTCTACGTCCCAACCGTCTTCGAGAACTACGTTGCCGATGTTGAGGTGGATGGCAAGCATGTCGAACTAGCACTATGGGATACTGCTGGTCAGGAAGATTACGACCGTCTCCGACCTCTATCATACCCAGACTCGCACGTCATTCTCATCTGCTTCGCCGTCGACTCGCCAGATTCGCTCGACAATGTGCAAGAGAAGGTATGATGCTTCTCACGTGCCTCGCACAACAAACATGTATGCTGATTGGCTGCGCCGTATAGTGGATCTCAGAAGTTCTGCACTTTTGCCAGGGCCTGCCTATCATCCTCGTGGGCTGCAAGAAGGATCTCCGATACGACCAGAAGACGATTGAGGAGCTCCACAAGACGTCTCAAAAGCCAGTGACACCAGAGCAGGTAAGCTGCGGAAGAGACAACCCTCGCAGCTGCCCCATTGCTAACACAACCACTCCCAGGCCGAGGACGTCCGCAAGAAGATCGGTGCACAAAAGTACCTCGAGTGCTCTGCCAAGACCAACGAAGGTGTCAGGGAAGTCTTCGAGCACGCAACGCGCGCTGCTCTCCTCACACGGAAGAAGAAGGAGAAGAAGTGCTCGATCCTGTAAACTACTCACCGCATTGTCATACCCAGCCGAACAACTGTTTTCCGAACTGTCTTACCAACAACCCCATTGAGCACGTCGAGAGAGGTCCGAACAACGGCAATTTGCAGCTGGATTATCCACGACTTTAATCTGCAGAAAACGATGACGAGAGGGAGCAAGCAAGCAAGCATGGAGAGGAGTGTCCTTTGATCGATCCGACAACGACGACTACCAGGCGAGAATACAAATCTTGCGTAGATGACCTTGGAGTGAAGGGAGCGGAGCGAGCGTGACGAATCGTGTAAAGGGTTACGGGCGAGATGGGAGCATCAGCTGGCTGAACTTTCTTTAACAGGCCGGCAGCGTGCGCTCATGCGAAGCTCTTCTCCTTTCTTCTTTAGAGTCATATCATGGCAATACTGTGCTGGCGTTACTACTTGGGGAATTGAATGATGTTTATCAACTGTGGGCACTCTGCCACCTGTCAGAGCGATGTCGTTGTTCTTATGCATGATTGCTATTCACTGTGAGTATTTGAAGGTGATCGGGATCCCACGCTTTGCTTGAGTCAAAAGGCATGGAGGATCAATCATGTGCGAAAGAACTAAGCACTCTTTCCACGGGTCAGTTTGTCATTGAAGTGGGAGACGAATAAAGTAAGTTATGCGGAGCACGTTTCTTTGTTGGCTTTTTCCCCCAAGCGGGATCGGTTTGCATGAGGCTTGCTATCCGCAACCTGATCATGGTTGTTCGTGCTCAGATGAGGCACATGCTCGCATGATAGATATACTCCACGTGCTTATCAAGTGAGGCATTCCTTTGCTGGTGATGCTTCACATATATACTACTTGATACCCTCACATCTGTGGCGTGCTTCAGTTCATACGAAAACTGTTGCCCAACGACGCATGTGGTTCAGGCGTGATCGACACATGCTATACAGAACCACGCGAGCTCGCTGCATGGAATCAAATGCCACGAGAACAAAGACTCCACCACAAAGCAGGAGTGGTCTGAGCCAATGCAGTTGGTTGCCTGATCATCATACAGCATATCTGTGGCCACCTTGCGTCGAAGCAGAACTTGTTGCACGAACCGGGCCACCACTCCACGATCAGGTATCGTAGGGCTGAGACATTCTAGACGTTCTAGAGCGGGCAACGCTCAGCAGCAGGCTTTGAGCACCGAATCGTGGGACAGGTCCGTGGAGCAAGGGACAGACAACCACGGTCCGTAAAGAAAGACTGCCGGCATCCTCCTGCACAAAGGAGATCGGTGAATCCTGCTTGTGAAATTCCGACTTCTTCGTCAGTCTCACAGTCCGCCCTCTTCCGCGTCCCTAGCGAAGGAAGAGAACCGGGAATAATCACGCCACAGGCGAACAAATTTCTGCATTGCGTCAAATCGAGCATAGCGGAGGGCTGCTTGTCCTTTGTGCTGCTTCGACAGTCTGCTGTAGATTGGACAAAGTTGTGCGGATCCATTGCCTTTTGCTGCCTTCCACGCGAACGACCTGGATCAGATCAGCTTTGTCAATACCGTGCTGGCTACAACCCAGCGATCCTGTTGAACCTTCATCGACGACACAGTTGACCGCACTTTCCGTTCGGCACTCGCGCTGGTTGAGTAGGCTAGCAACGTAGCAGAATCATCATTGCCGCACGGTTCTGGCGGCGGGCTGCTAGACGCGAGCGAACGGATCCCTCCGAAAAGCACTTTACCAACGTCGAGATTGGTAGGCACACCAAAGTCTACGTGCACCGAGCGCCAGGAACGCAGCATCGCACGCACCGTACACCGATTTCGAGCAGGTGCTGAGAAACTCAGACTGAGGAGGAGACTGTCTCTTTTGCTTTTCGTCCAACACACCATCGACTCGACTCCATCGCCATCGACAACGACCGCCGCGCTCCGACCGTGAGCGCACACGACTCGAGACTCGTGCGCACAACGACGATAACAACACTTCGGTGACGGTGAATGAATCTGTGTAGTCAATCACAGCCATCACAGTGACAATGGCCCCTATATCGTGACCCCGGGTCGCTCACAGGTCAGTCGCGACTTCCATTGTTCGCACATGCCTTCCTGCCTGTTGCATGAAGCAATAGGCCGGGGTGCATAAGGACAGTGCCATTGTCGAATAGCAACAAATTCGCTGATTGTTCCTGCAGGGCGGAATACACCGACCATCAAGGGAAGATCAACTCGCACACAGTCCCCCTCCCCTTCGCATACAACTCCACCGGGCATCAACTTCACGGCATACACCATCGCTCGATCACTACTGGTGGACATAGAACTAGCAGAGACACATCCGTTGAACGGTCAGAAATTCATCCAACGAGCACACATCGATAAGCCGACATGCCATTTCTGCGCGACCACTTTTCTCGCGGGGTGGAACGAGCAACAGACAACACTACCACAGAGCAGACCGTCACCAGCAAGAGCTTGAAGATGGATGAAATGAACGAGTTGACCGAGAGGCAAATCGACGAGAGGCTAGAGAAGCTCGACGCTCTGATGAGAGCCGACGGAGAGTTCGACCGTTTCGGCCAGAGGATTGACGGTGGTATGTCGCGTGCGCATTCTGCGAAACGTGGACTACACTGACCAATTTAGTCCTTCCAACTTCCTCACAGCCGCCATCACCACCGGAATCGCGCTCACCGACCCCTCGCGTGACTCTCATGCCATGCCCAGTGCGCCTCTTACCACTGGTGCCCGCACCCAATTATGGATGTGTGGCTAGGAAGAAGATCTTCCGCAGCGCTTTCCCACAAGCTCGCAACATCGAGTTCATGGAATTTCTGAAGATCAGCTCAATCCTGTAAGTCGAACGTAAGACGCGCACTTCCCTGTGACGATGCTGATCACCACCTAGCACACTGGTTACAAAGACAGAGTCGTGCGAGGTCTATGACAACTTCGTCTGGCAATACGGCGTCCGAAGAAAGATCCTTGACGTTGAGCCAAATAAGGAGGGAAAAGTTAAGACCAACTTCGACACCCTTTGCGACGCCATCCTCTTCGCCCTGAACCCATCTCACCACCCGGTATACATCCACTGCAACCAAGGTCGCCACCGCACCGGCTGCGTAGTTGCGTGCATCCGCAAGATTCAGCAGTGGCCAATGGACGAGATTCTGGATGAGTACATGACATACGCGCATCCAAAGCCACGTGAAGGTGACATCGAGCTCATCAGGACGTTCGATCCAGAACTCGTGCACACTTACGGCCGGGACAACGGCCTACTTGGCGGCTTCCGAGAGAAGAAGCTGGGTCGTGACCGTGTCGACTCCTTCAATAGCGTCTACGAACTGGCGGAGTCCCTGCCTCCGCATGACACCGCCTTCATCATGAGCAGCAGCCTCTCAAGCAACAGTTCCGACGACGATCTCCTCATGGCTATGGCACGGTCCGCCACGAGCCAGACTGCTGAATCTGAGACCTCCAACATCGAACCGTTGCTTCCGCAGACCCCAATAAGCAGCACGCCAGATGTGACGGTGTCTGAAGTTGCTGGGGATGAGGAGGATGGACTGAACAACAGTCTGGAGGTCGAAGATGGCGACGGCGAGGAGCGCCTGGAATTCGAGGACGTGAAGATCGTCTCCGCGTCTGCCACGACTGCTCCCATCGCCATCCGCAGCCGTCGTTAGGAAGCAGCGCTTTCCATCACATCTGAGTCGACAGCGCCATCTCGATCATCATCGACCGCAAGCGACTCCCCCGATTCACGACAGCACTCTGAAGCGCGCCTCCGTACACTCTCCGCAACGTGGAATGATAGATCGCCTCTGCCCGCACGCAACCCGTATATCGATATTTGAGACGGCTTAAAACCGGCACTTCTGGCCATCACAATCTCCATGGATGGCACGCACACATTTTCATTTTGTACTCAAAACGCATGGCTCGGCTCTTTACAGCTCGCTCGTCCTGCCCGGCGTGGCATGAGACTTTTTTAGCGGCATTGGTTTTAGCGCAGGCGCTGGTGGGTATAGCCTAGGCCGAAGAACACGAAACTGGCAGGCATTTGCTTTGACTTGCGACGGAACCGCGCGCAGGCAAAATGGCATCGAAGAGACGAGACGGCACAATGCATTTATTGCGAACAGGGCTCAACAGAACAGGCGGCGGGAACATCAAGTGATTAGAACTGCTGCGGGAATACACTGTGGTGGCTGGCTCTGCTGCTATGCTGCTTTCTTGCTATCAATGCGGATACGCCAACGAAGATTATAAATAATGTGCACGAAGAAACAGAACAGCTGAGCGATGAGCTCGGCTGGATTTCTTGGACTCTGGCATTCTTTGTGTCTAGTGCGTTTTCTGACTACAGTACTTAATTTAGTCAATGCTGGTTTGAGGTGTCACTGCTAATATAGCTTAGCTGTGTAACAGGCAGCGGTGAGAGTGGTCTCTCATGCCAGACTGAATATGGACCGCTATGGAGAGCGTCGCTTATGCGGCTGTGCCTGTGCCTGTACTATTGTGCTGCATGCACATAACCCCTATGCCCAGAGGCAAGGATGCCATCAAACACTGCACTCATTGCAGGCACGAGGAATGATCTACACACTGTGAGGTAGACGTGGAGTTCAGTAGTATGTAAGTGGAGACTGTTGATGTTCTAGGGACCACTTTTGTAGGCGCAGTGCATGCGCGCGCACCCCACGCTGTGGTTTCCAGGGCTTGTTAGTTTCTATGAGATGCACTAACTGCATTGCTGCTACGCGCGCGTGTATATGTGTACGTGCGGTGGATATGTATACAACAAGTATATGCTAGGGGTGGGTTATTCGTTCTATGCTCTGCTGTCTGCTGTCTATGGACGGGTGAAAGTAGGCAGCGGTGTTTTGAGTGAAAGCCCTTTTCCCACTTTTTGTTGGCATGGTTCAACTGTGAAGGACTTTGGGGTTATGCACTTCTGATTGGGTTTTTGGTTGCGGTGAGAAGTGGTCGACTCGTCTGTGCCTCAAGGTGCGCGGCCCGGTCGGAACTTGCATGATGAGCACAATAGTTAGTGTGTTTTGCTTGTCTCCCGGTATGTTTTCTGGCGTGATGTGTCGGCAGGACGATCGTGCAAGGGCAGCTGGATCGCTGTGGCGTAGGATGCTTGGATGTGTCTTGTGTGGCGGAACGACATTGGCAGCTGAGAGTGGTCGACTCTCTTCGCGGCACTGGGGGTATTTCCGGTCATAGACTGTTGTAAGCTAAGGAGACATTGATGAGAGTTATGTAGCAGAATCGTCAACTTGGACAGGACGTGTTGTTTTCAGCGCTGCCAGCTCCGCTGTACGGCGCGTTATTTTGACGCGCGGGTGCTGCAGGCCCACTCCTCAAATCTGGATGTATGGCGCATGCTCCACTCCGTAAACATCGGCACTGCGTGATGGGCGTGCAGGTCTGTGAAGAGCCTGCAGACGAATGCGTGCTCGCTTCTCCGCTGTCCGACGCCGAGACGGAGCTGAGTGGAGGTGCTGACCGGGGGCCCAGTAGCAATATAGGCAGCCCCTGGTCAGTGTGGCTGGTGCTAAGGAAGTGCTTGTCGAGACTTCAGGCTGATTTGTGTGGGATCTAAGATGGTGTGAACACATTCACGAGATATCTGTGGAGTAGTCGACTGTGCTCATCTTGGTAAGGATAGTGAGGCAGCGTAGACCGCGATCTGATCAGTGTCTTTACTAGTGATATAGCAAAATCCTAGTCGCTTCCTGGACGGGATCATTGCCGTGCGCTGCGACCTTCTGCTGTGCGACCTTGCTCATTGAAAGCCGAAAAGATCATGGGTGACAACAGGCAAGCTGAGCACCTCTATGGCACGGCATGGCAATCGCAGGGTCGACGCTTCGCTGGATCTGGGCCAGAAGTCGTTTTGGAATCATTAGATAAGCAAAGGGCGAAGGCCGGGCATCATGTACTATCGGCTTGAGTGAGTGTAGCTGTGCACCGCCGGCACTCGTGGTTTCCGAAGTACGATAGCGATGCGCCGGTGCCGTTGATCTCACCTCCATGTGCGAATGGCTGCTCATATCGGTCTCTGCGAGTTCTGTGAGTGTTCAATTCAGGACCAGCCAAGCAGCGACTTGATGTACGTGAGCTGAGTTGAACACAAGCCATTTCGTGCCGTGTGATACGATGAGCACAATTTCGGCGTATTGATGTCTTTGCGTGTCGTCTTCAACACTCGCGACGACTGCACAGCGCCAGATCATGAAGAAGACACAAGCAGTGTCTGTGCGAACGCTCATAGCTTGTTGATGGCTGCAGGCCTAATTTACTGGTGCACTTGCCCAATCGCGTCTCCTATCTTTGCTCGGGATCTTCGCTAATCAGAACTTAATAGAGGCCAGAAGGCTGAGTTATGGTTCGAGGTGTTGTTCATCGTGTATGTGCGCCAATGCCACTATTTCGCGTACCGTTGCAAGTGGACATTGGTGACTTGGTCTCGTTGGTCTGTGACCGCCTAATGGCGTGCTCCAACGTGGTAAGGGCCCCGCTTTAGATTGAGCATTGCACGTTGGAGTTCAAGTAGCGCGGAGCATCAGTCGCCTGATCACGAAGTTACAGCTCTGTAGAAGATCTACAGATGCATGCATCAAGTAGTGAGGTCGCGTGGAGCGCCACAAGCCACTGGCTAGCAAAGGGAAATGCACGCCCTATGGCGTCTCGACACCGATTGCCATCCACGATGTGAGCAGCACTTCAGCAAAAATATGTAGAAGCGCTCAATTTGGTGAGCTTCGATGATCGACTTGGAGCTCTGCGAGGATTTGTGCTGTCAGCACCGGAGCTGGAGTTACTGGAGAGGTGCCGCAACATGTACGCGTAGAGAAGTGGTTGGCTACACAAAACATACCATGATGATGGGTTGCACAAAGCGAGCTGTAAAGTAGCTTGATGCATTGGCAAAAGCCAGTCAACGCGTAAGCGTATTACAAGTTGCCTTGGCCTTGTGGTGATCTTTTGACAGTCGCCGAAGGTGGCACCCGGATGCCGTACCCGTTCTGAGGTTGTGGCTTGACTTCATCAATTCTACCCTTTGCAAGGCTGATGCCAGGTACGACCCATTCGCTGCAGCTACACTGCATACCCTGCCACGCGTACTTGCCAACATTGGTCTTGCATTTTGGACACTCGAGCCGACCATCGAGTTTACCTTGTTCCAGCTCTGGTCGCATCCAGGACAGTGGATCCAGGAAGTAATGTGCGCATGCTGTTGACGTGATCGTGCGATCCGGAGGTTGACCAGTCTGCTGATTTTGACGAGGTTTGTGGCTAACGATGTACTGTGAAGTAGCCAATGCCCGTCTGCTCGTGTTAGCTTGGCATTGTGGTCGGTTTCGAGCTTGCTTACCTGCACTTCTTGCATCGCATCTCCAAGTCTGCGCTACCAGAGCCAGTGGAGTGCTCGTCTTCGAATCGAATCTTCTCAGCTTCGGGAGCCTGGCCACAAGCTCGACTCATGGCAACCTCTTGCAAGTACAACCATCGCTGATAGGCGGGGACCTCCTCTACCCGGTCAGGCCTCCCCATCTCGTGATACAGCTCCAGCTGCTTCCAAAAGCCATCATTGGGTTCGCATAAAGGCCTGCTTTCACGTAATTGTGCGAGTGCTTCGTCTGGGCTCAGCCCGTATTTGTGCATCAGGTAAGCACAGACGCACGTTGCAGAACGGGATTTGCCCATGGCACTGCATATCGATCAGTAAACGATGCTGCTTGGGTTGTGCTGACTAGACCACAAGCATGAACTTCGCTGTGTGACCTCCAGCCAGTTAAGCCAGACGTGCGTTCGACAATGTAGTATCACATCCTTGTTATGTGCAAGCGTGACATCCAGCCACGAACCTTGTGTGATATTGATGCAGGAGAGGAGTATCTTGAAATAAGTCAAACAAGTAAGGAAACAGACTTACCAGTGCACCAGCACACCGCCACCTGCATCGAGTCCGGCCTGAATGAATTGATTACAGTCTTCAAAATGCTCCAATAGATTTTCGTCATCGACATCATCGACCTCTACGACTTTATGCTCAAAGTTCTCGAACAATGTCTTGTCCAGCGGCAATCTCAACACAGAGAGAACGTGCGTGATTCTCGAGGCATGTAGTGCTTCTTTGCGACGTAAAGTGAAGAGCCTACCACATATCAGAGTCTAGACGTGGCGAAAAGGCGGCCGGCTTGCAGCAGAGGCTTGAGGACGCACCCGCCGATGTACAACTCCAGCTCGCCCTGCACTTTGTCGAGGAGCGCCATCAGGACTGCGCGGCGTTTGTGATCGGTGATGGCCTTCCTGTTCCGGAGAGATGGATATGGGCAAATATGGTAGTGGTGACTGACATGGGTCTTGTGGCTAAAAGGTCTGATTTGTGGTTGCACTAGTTAGTTAGTGGCTTTCAGGGCTGACTAAAGATTCCGGGCTCGCCAAGACAAAACGAGCAGAGGTGAACAGATCAATGTGCTTGCTGTATTCGCATAGAGGCTGGTATCGCTCTCACGAACTATGTTCAGACTACCGTCTCTGCTTCCAAGACAGCCATATCGTGGCAGAACGAGACGTGCTTGTCCCGCAGATCCTCGGGACATCTCCACGCTATTGTCAGAGTACTGCAAGGCCTCGGGTCCGTTCGTGCATATAACACCGCAGCATATACATAACAGGCGCCCGGTACAGTCGCATGTGGCACGGGCAAACGAGCGATCGCGATGCACACAGTCGAGGGTCGATGCCAAGCCGTGTTTATGTTGCCGTTGGTACAGAAGTGAGCAACATACGGCTGACCGCCTTCGACATACTCTCCACTCAACTGCAACGACCTCTCCCCTGTCACGGTGGGTGAGACTAGAGTCCAACGCAGGCGGCCTGAACTTTCGGCAGACTCGCAGGCGCCGCTACGAACCCTCACTCTACATCAAGGTCTAAGAGTAAGTTAAGCACTATGTCAGCCCTCCTTCAGCCTATTCCAATTAGTTTCTCCGTGGACAAAGCTCAAGCTTGCCGGATCAACGTCGACCAACTGCATATGCTGTTCGCGGTAAACGCGAGATGTGATGGTGGGTGATCGTCCGTCGTGGGCAGCAGCAGCAGCGACAGCTGAGAGCTCGCTCGGACCACATGAGGGATAGCATCCTTGTGCGTCTCGAGCAGCCCTATTCTTTCGTGCATGAGGCGAGGCTGTCCAGCAGCGAATAGGCGGTGGCCGTGCCGTGTACTTGCGGCTCAGGCCGTGTGGACACGCACTCTCATGCGGTGATGGCCTTGTTTGCCGGCAGCAGGGTCTCATGGCCTGGGTCCGTGTTCCACGTTGCACCGAAAGTAGTGTGTAAAAGCATCGCAAGTGCTGAGTTGCATGCGCGAGATCTTCCACGACCAATCTGCATACCATTTGGTAACTAGCTGCGTAGCGCTTCTGCGTGCTTATGGCCGAGCGAGGGTCCTAGCTCACACCTTGTTGAAGAGGTGCCATTACGGGCACGACCTTCACTTTGCCTGCGCTCACAATCTCACCATATTCTACTGTATCATCCTCTCATTGAGGAACCCTTGCCGCGAGGGCCCTGGTTCAGCCTATCCAAAGCTAGGAAGCACACCCCTCGAGGTGTGTGTGTGGCTGTGCTGACTCTCTGGAAATACCTCTCAGCAAAGGCCAGCACCCACTACTCAGCAGACCACTCCATCCCTCCGTCTCGCATGGCTTGGGACTTACGGTAGGGCTGATTGAGCGAATCAGTGCGCCCTCTGCCCATCCGCACTCGCTGCGTCGGCCCTTCACGCTGTTCAGCTCATCCGCCTCCCCGCCATCATTTTGAGTTGCACTGTGCCATTGCCCTTTTGGCTGCTTTTGCTGCAGCAAGGCGTTTACTGCAGGCTGTAACGGTAGTGCACGCGCTCTTGACTAGGCGCGGCTTGCCACACTGGGCTTGGTGGCAATAACCTCTCTTCCCTGGCACCGAGACGTGGGTGGAGCTTGTGCGCAGTGCTTGTGCTGCCCATGAAACCCGCACCTGACCGATCAAGATCATGTCTGGCATACCAGATATTCAGCTCAACCACCAACGCTTTCAGAGTCCACCACGCTACCCGAGTGCCCCTGCGCCTATGGCCATTCCGAGAGCACAGGAACGACCTGTTCCTCCACCTCTGCCGCCACCATCTTATATACCGATCTCGCCGAACCATGATCCAGGCTGGCAATGGGGCAATGATCCTAACGGTCTCGACTTTGGGCGTCCAGCATCAGTGAAGCCCGGAAGCAGTTTGTTGGGAGGTGCACCAGCGAGGACATTTAGTGGCCGAGTAGAGAAAGAAAGTGATGCTACATACAGCAATACCGATTGGGCTCGACGAGGGAGTGCTATCTCTACCGCAACAACTGCTACCATAACGGGCAACAACAACGACATGGCGGAGAGTGGCAGCTTGACGCCCAGCGACGATGGCAGCATGTCACGGCCGAGCTCAAACTACAGGTGTGTTCCTCTTACTTCTTGCGATATGCGCGTCTCGACATCTTTTGTTATACAACGTTCATAGCTTGGACTGTTGTACACACCGACGAGCCAATGCACGAGAGTGTCTGATATCGTGTGTAACGCCTGTGCGTTTAGTCGGAAAGAAGAGACATGATCGATCTTTTCAAACATTGGCATGCATGATGCATCGCATCACCAAAAGTGTTGTCTGTATGGAAGGCACTGCGAGGATGCGACTTCTTTGCTTGCGGCGTGGCCGAATCTGGATGTTGAACAATTCGTGCTTGGCTTGGGGCAGCTACGGCACAGCCGACGCCTCGAATCGTGGAAACCAACCACGACCCAAGGATCGATTGACTGCTGCTGACTGGGCGCTACTGTTTTTCCGCATCTCATGACACTTCTATACTGCGGCACATCCTGCGTTCTTCAGCTATCTCCACTCCGATATAATGCTGACCCTCGACGACTACAGATTGCACGGCGAAAGACACCTCGAGCAGCGGACCCTGGAAGCGTCCTCCAACACGTACGACAAGCAATTACTGAGCCGCATTGGAGGTCCAAATGGCCCGCCCACGCCTAAAAGGACTTCACTGTCCTACTCTGCTGGAAACATGCAGGAAACTGCACGACTCGCCCATGCGGAGACTGAGCGTCGCAACTCTCAGCTTCTGCGACCGCTGACCATGCCTGAGCGTCCACAACAGAGTTCACTGGACTCTCCCGCTAGCTCACGCTGGCCGCCCTCTGGTGCCATTTCTCCAGGGTTTACCGGCTTCTGGGCTGAGCACGGTTCTTCCGAACACAACCGCTTCCAGCCTTCGCGACATAGTAGCATTACCTTCGAGGATAGCATTTCACAACGAGGCAGCTACGATGCATCAATGTACATGCATGAAGATCTCATGGAAGACAGGCACATGCGTGACCTCAATTTGCAAGATCGTAGCCCAGCTTCAGACGACTATGCACGGACTGGACAGAAAAGACGTGCTTCATCGCCGCCAAGAGACCTGTCACGAGAGGATCGGTCGTCTGTGAGTAGTGCGTCCGCGCAGAGCGAAATCGTTCATCGACGATCGATACAGCAGCTACCACGAGTATCGCCCATTTCTCGACTTCACCCAAACCATTCTTCGATCTCCTCGGCTTCGTCGTATGGACCAAGACATGGATCACTCGGATCATCGCTGGGGGTCCTCAGCATACCAAGCAGTGCAGCAACCAGCTACGCCTCAGGTCGAATCTCACCCGGAGCACTGTCTCCGGCTTTTGATCCATCAGAGGGCCGGACTAATCCTCACTTTACACACAACAAAGGGTTAAGTCCAAATTCTGCCATCGCTCCTCATCAGCGGACGCTATCTCAGAGCTCGCAAGGCACGCTCTCGAATGGCGTGCCGGATAGCGCGCCGCAGTCCCGAAACCCGTCTGTGTCCCACCTTCATGGGGTGTATATTTGTGAATGCTGTCCGAAGAAGCCGAAGAAGTTCGACACGGAAGATGATCTGCGTCTGCACGAGTCTGAGAAGCAGTACACGTGCGCTTACTGTCCGAATCGGTAATCAAAATGATTGTAACAAAGTGCTGACTATAGCTGACATGCTGCAGATTCAAAAACAAAAACGAAGCCGAAAGACACCAGAACTCGCTCCATCTCCGACGCCACAGTTGGTCGTGCGCCGCTCTTGCAGGGGTCGAAGCTGCTTTCCACAGCTCATCCACCGGAAGTGGTCATGATGTGTGCGGATATTGTGGCGAAGAGTATCCCAATCCTCCACAATGGGATCTGCGAGCGGAGCATCTCAACCATGTACATAAGTTTGGCGAGTGCAACCAGGCGAAGAAGTTCTTCCGGGTAAGCCTATTATTCACTGGGAGTTTTCGGGCCTGTATGCTGACGACTCTAGGCTGATCATTTCCGGCAACATTTGAAGCACAGCCATCAAGGCACATCAGGTACGCATATACAGTTGGCTTGCATATAGCACGATTTACTGATCAGCACAGGCAAATGGACGAACATGCTTGAGCTCGCGTGCATGAAGGACGAACCACTCCCTGAAAAGCGTGCAGTCACACAAGCTGGTCACGCCCCGCCTCCAGCGCTGATGGTCTCTACGGACGACGCTGCATCAGGTTCTCCAGGCGGGCCTGGCGTCACTCCTGGAGAATCAAGCTGAAGAGCCTATGATCACCCCAGTGATTGAGGCTATAATTATTGTCGCACACCATGAGCATTGTCATCGGGCTTTGAACAAAGGCACGTCAGTATGCCATGCCATTACATCCGTTTCACACAAGGTTCCTTCTCGAAGTCTCTTCTTCAGTCACATCATGTTGGACTGAAGTAGATTAGAAGTCCTGGACCACCTCATGCCAAGGACTGATCATATGGGAATTTGGACACTGCAGTGGCCACATTTGTGATTCCAGTGCTACCAGTGCTCTCAACGAGTCTCAGCGGAGGTGCCCAAAATCACTCTCGGCAGACATGTCCGCGTCCTGCGGGATGCGAGGAACAAGTCATCTAAAGCCAGCCACGAAGTCAGAACCGGTTTGAAGCTCCGGGCAAGATCGGAAAACAGCACAATCAATGTCAGGCCAGCAGAGGCCGCTCCGAATAGTGATTGACATGATCTCACGTACGGAAGTCACACATGAGAGGGGCCCACAATTTGATAGTGGTGTGCTCCCTTGCAGAGACCATCTGGGAGCATGGATGCGAGATGCCATAGGGCTGACTACGGTACAGTCATATGAGACTCCGTGCATAGAAGGCACGAGTCCGCGAAGCGGCGTAGGTCTCGTAGATCTGTACGTAAAACAGCCACTATCACACTCATGCATACAACCACAATCTACATGACTTGCAGCACATGGGACCTAGACTACTCTCAGCTCTGTTTGCGATGCAGTATGACGACTGAGCGCAAGGTCAATGACCCAGCTCTATATTCTGACCAGGCATCAACAAGAACACGACATGCTGAACATTTTGCGATTCTCGTCAAACACGAACGACGAATCCTTCGAAGCCAAGAGATCGACATTTTCATGCAGCATGTCGAAGCTCGTCTCGGGTTGCATCGCCGCCCTGCGTATTGCCACGAGCTGCTGCGCGAGCTCCGTGCTTGGCAGTCAAACTTGTCGATCGCGGCCACTCCGATGACAGCTTCTCCGGTGTGTGCAGGCAAGAACTGGATTGTCTATGCATTTCACAAGAAAGTTTGATAAATCACCAACACCGATCTGCACCACTTGCCCGGTCGTGAGAAGCGGCACAGGATCGATCGCTTGACTCGTGCATCTCTATCCACAACTGCCACCGCGTTTTAGCGTTGACGATGTTGGTGCAGGGAAGCGGCGTGAGAGGTCTGGACCGATCAATGTCATCAGCCTTGCTTGCTTGCTCGCAGGTTCCTTGAAGCTATAACCCTGTCTAGGTGCTCGTGTGCGGCGGCTAGTGTGGGATCTGAGCCGTTGGTTTGTGTCTTCAGTATCTTGATCTCGCTTGCGCCGCGCTTCGTATGTCACTGCAAGGATAGATCTGCTCTCCTGAGATCTTGACTTCTGAACAAATCCTCCCATCCATGAATAGGCTGAGTCTGGGCAGGCAGAGCGATTGAGATTTCGTGAATCGTGGCAGACAGGCAAGTATCAGAGCGGGGCGCGATCCTCCGCAGCTCGCTCAGAATACGAGAGACTCCTCCAAAACTCTCAGTATCGTCGTCACTTGTATGTCCGGAGGTCTTCATTCCACTCGGAAATGTATGAACACTGCTAAGCGCTTTGTCGTAGCCCGATGCTTTGCACAAATGTCTGGTACAGTTACGAACGCCGTTGCGACCAAAATAATCGTGGCCGTAAGGCTGGACGGGCCGATTCTCAAGCCACTTCGACGAAACATGGGAACGGGGAGACGGCCTTGGAGACAACAAGTTCAACTCACCTTCCTATTGTGGTTGAACGTATTGTTCGCACGAAACTTCAGCAGCGATGCTACGAGCCGTGGTGGAGAGCATTGCTTGTTGTGGGCCTTGGAGGAGCGTGGCTGATGCCCTTCGGCACCGTAACTAGTAGACTGTTAGAGGAAGATGGGACTGACTGTGCCGAGCACAGTGTCAAAGAATGACGGATCAAGCTTGCACGAACTTCATGCTTCTCTGATCCATCATTATGAATGCAGACGTGGAAAGACTCAAGTAAAGGAATGGGAGAAGACGTCAGGAAGGAATTGATAGATAGGAGCGAGAATTCGATGTCACACCTCTGTTGTGTCATTAGCAGCATTGCACATTAAAACGGACCACGACCCACAGACCAAGAAGCAAATGAACACACTTACGACATCATGCGCGGATCGAAGCTATCCAGCTCCAAGATCTGGAGCAGTCTGTTCGCACCACGCTTGACAGCTTCTGCACCTCGCATCTCAGCCGTAGACTCTTCAATGTCTAGAGTCTCGCCAAGATAATAGCTTTCGTGCACAGCGTCATCTTTCTCTACAGCAAACAGCGGCTCAGGAGCAAGAGCGTAAAAATCGTGGTGAGCGAAGCGGAAATTCTCCAGGTTCAGCTGGTCACGAATGTACACCAAGATCGGCTCCCAGTCAGCAGCAGTTAGTATTGCCGAGTCGATGCTGAAGTTCTGAAGGGATGTCTGATATCTCGTCAGAATGTCCAGAATGTCTTGGCTTGCCAGTCGTGCTGGGCGGCGATGGTGCTCGTCTGGAGTAATGTCGAGAGTTCTGAGTCCGGGAATTGCTACGGTCAGGGATCCATCAGGCTGCGCGACCATGTCTGTGAGGCACTGGTGCACGACTTGAGAGTTTCGGGGCAGGCCAGTCTGGAACCTGATGGAGTTAAGGCGTGGTGTTTTGGCCAAGATCTGTTTGACCAAGGTGATCTGCGACAGCATGTTACCGAATTGTCCTGCGAGATCAGTGAATATGATGGTTCGAACCGATCCGGCGTATGCGCTGTTGTCGAGAGAGCTTTCGACGGGGCGTAAGTGGTTGCCGATGATGGCGACGTCCAGGTCTCGGTAGTATCGTGCTGCGAACTCGTTAGTTGTCTGGTCGCGAACGAGGCGAGAAGCGGACTGGAAATCGTGGAAAGTGCTACGGTCCATTTGCTGTGCGATCACACCTATAAGCTCGGCTGGGATCTGACCCATGTTGTCTGCGTTCGGGTCGAAAGGCATCTTGTGGGCTAGAGTGAGACGAAGTGAGGGAGCTTACCTTTCAGTGGAATATACTTCTACGTCCGGCGAGAAATCTACTGCTGAAAGAGTGATTTTGCTGCTATCGTGCTGGTCTCAATCGATCGAATGCTGTGAGGGTGAAAATCCCCTGGGCTAGCACATTTATATGTCGTCCTCCTGCGACTGCGTCTCTCAGGAGACAATGAAACGACACAAAGCAACAAAGCGACACAATGGCGATCAACGGCATTGTGATTTTACCACAAAGCAAGACATTTGGCTTGTTTGACTGTACGATTCGTCCTTGAAGGTACGTCTTTGCGGTCCGGAGGCGGGGATGCACAAACCTTTGTAGAAGCTGTCAACGTAGACGGAGTCGCAGCATTTGAAGGGACACATGTGAAAGAGTGAGTAGACCGTTCGTAATGATGCCGAGCTTCATTGATTGACTCAATGCCGTCCTTCTATGCCGTTTATCAAACAACGCCAGTGTGGCCACGAACGCCGGAGCTTCGATGCCCAGATATGGCTCGAGATCAGTTGCACGCAAAACTTTCGTTAGGAGCGCTTGGCTTCTACAATGCCAGCATAGCACCAAATGTGAGCAATGCGCTCATACCCAGCACATCCATGCCTAGTCTCACGCTTGATGCAGCACCTGTGGAAGAGGCTGCGTCGCTACCAGTGGCAGATGGGATGGAGCCAGAAGCTGCGTAGACTTTGTTAGTTGCCACTTTTCCAGTCATTGGACTTTTTCCAGAACATAACGTACCGCCGTATGTGTTGCTACCAGTAATGGAAGCAGTTTCCGTGGCAGAAGTCTCCTCATCGGTACCAGATGCGGTGGCCGAAGCCGAGGAGGATCTGGTGGAGGAAGAGCTGTCCTCCTCATCCTTGTTCTCAGAGAACGAGACCTCGTGGCCGTTGGTCTTGCAGATGTCCTCAAAGTAGCTCTGGGCTGCTTCGAGGTTGTTTCCGCAGTTGTTAGTCAGATAAGATTGGGCCTTCTCAGAGCCACAGATGGTCTTGAAATCTGACGGATCAGACTCGGTGCTGCACACCTGTTAGTCACAATGTCCAGCCCTGATTCTGACCCGACCTCGCCACCGCCATTGCATGTCTTTCACTCTCCAATGTCCTCCCGGAGGCGCTTACTTGACAGCAGCAATGACACATGCTGGAGGCTGCGCTGCTACCACGACCTGCGCGGCAACAGCGAGAACAGCAAGGATGGCGGAAGACTTGACAAACATGTTGTCGTTGATTATGTTGCTAGTATTTTGGTATAGAGAGTTGTATTCCTTTGAGAAGAGGTAGAAGTCCGCTGTTGTGTTCGTTTGAGCGGAGGGAAGGTGCGTCCTGGAATGAGTGGCAGGTGCGATCGAAGTATACGGAAAGGAACGCGTTCTAAGGAATGGCAGCACTGGTGAACAAGTGCGATATGGGGATCGGGTATCTTGAGGCTTCGTTACGTCGTTTGGCAAGTGCTTGTCTGCAGCAAGATGAGCGCGCAAAGGGGCTTGGTCCGAACGCTCGGTCTCGGAAACAATTTCATCACGAAAACACGTGCAACCCTCTTCCTTGTAACATGCTCTCTAACCTCTCCCTTTCGGCCACTTCAGGTGTCATCAAATGTGACCCGATCAGCCATAGCACCATGCCCCTCGCGATGGCCACCACGTCGAGAGGTCGAACATTGTGCTTCGACCTCCCAGACGCTGAGTCGCACCGCAGCAGGTCGATCTGCAGCTCCTCCTGCAAGCCACACGAGCTGGCGGCCTCTGAGCATGATAGCAGGTCGGGCTGTGCCATGAAGATCGCATTTCCTGGCCTCTGAGGTTTCAATTAGAGACTTCAGCTGATATACAGTCTATCCACAAAGCTATGAAACCTTTTGCCCGCAGAAATCTGTATCTAACAACCTGAGCGCAAAGTCCGACGAGTAGGCTAGCCGAAATACCATGGCTGCAGCTGTGGACAGAGGGTCGCAATCTAGCGGCTCGGCACAACGAGGCTGGCTCAACCCACCCACGAGTCTTGCGTCTGGAACTTCTGACTTCAGCAGCTCGACATACGCAGCGACAAGATTCTCGACACAGGCACAAGACGCCAACGGACTCCAGGTGGCAGACGACCAGCTTCAGTTCTCCAGCTCACGGAATCAGGCAAGCTCCGCCCACTCGGCGCTGTTTGCAAGCGCCTCCGTTCTAGGTCCAGTGCGAAGTCTGTACAGTGCGGGCTTCCCACAGGACAACAGAGAAAGTGAAACACGACATGGGAATGCGAAAGTCTACGATATGGCCTTAGTTCCAGAGGCTCGACCAGACAACGACTATCTCGGGTTCTGCCGCGGTGCTTACAATCTTCAGAATGGTGATCGAGACGCAGCATTGCAAAAAGCCAAAGAGGGCGGCGCGTATTCGCGGAGTGGTGCAAGTAGTAAAACCGCCACCGCATACTATCAAAAATGCAAGGAACCAAAGTGCGCGTTTCGGAGCAATTTTGTAAGCACTGATCCTAATCTGCTCTGGAGCAAGACATTCGAGTTTCCTGAGCGGGCCTTGAAACTGCGATGGACTTTTCTGGCCAAGTCTCATGTGCCTCAGCGACCCACTATGCATAATAAGCATTCTTACAAATGTTTGTTTTGCGTATATCAGAGCGCTCCAGAGGCCGCCGTATACTGCGGTATGGAGGCGTATCTGGACCATGTTTCCTCCGTGCATAGAGGCAGGAATATGGACTCTGTGCTGCTATACAAAACTCGATGCTTGAACGACCACATCGCCAATGACCGGGAGGCATTCGACATCAACCTTTGGCCATCTACTGCAAGCAAAGAGTCCATGAAAGTCTCGGAGTGGCTTACAGATGAGTTCCTTGACCCTGCAGCGAGAAAGAGAAAGGGCACGATAGACTCTGTCAACAGCTACTATCTCACTGGCATCAAGCCTGCGGAACCTGTTCGGAAACATGACGAGGATGAGGGCACTGATGGTATGAGAGATCCGTCCATCACGGCTCAAGCTGACCGGTTGTTCGCCCCCTCACCTCAATACAAACATATAGACCCTTCTCTGAATCCTCTCGCTCCAACACAGACATCTAGTAGCGGCTGGGATGATCCTGATGGAAATCCATGGGCTGAGGCAGTACCATCTCGCAGTCGTAGCCACTCGGGACAGCAGCATAGCCGAGCTAGCTTGGAGCAGTACAACTCAGCAAGTATAGAGCAACAACTGGCCGAAAGTCCGACAGACATGATGTCGCCGGTTCCACAGATCCCGCCAAGATCGCAGCTACGACCTCTTGAAACGGTGGGCATACAGCAGATGCAACAGTCTTTCGCACAGACAAGCATAGCAGGCCCTCCTGAAGAGAGCATGAATGTTTGCCTGGGTGACATTGTCCAGAACTATACCGAGGCGATTGACATCCTCGCCGACATGGCTCAGGAAGCGGCTCAGAATTTGCGAGTACCTCCCTCGCCACTACTGCAGTTTGCATTGTCGGATGCCCCACCAGAAATTCTGAAGCTCCAACAGCGAGGCATGGGCTTGTTTGGCCCTGCCTTCGACTCTGTAGATGACTCTGTCGTTACGTCACTCCAGCGTACATCACGCCAACTGTATAGCGGCTTGATCAGACCTCTTCGCCAAGCAGCGAGAGACCCAAGTTTCAACGACTATCCTGCCCTGATACAGTTCGCTGAGCATGGTCAGCAGACTACAGTCACGATTCTCAAGCAGAGGCTGGCAATACTACATGCTTCAAGTGGTTCGGGTCTCCAGAAACCTGCGGTACCCTCGCACTCATTGCACCCTCCTTCGCTCAGCTATCCTGGCTCTCCTCCTGCGCATTCCCGGGCGTCTTCTCAGGATATTCCACGACTGAGTCATTTCTCCGACGACAGCCATTCTGCAGCTGACTCAGAGCGACAACCATCTACAGCGTCGACAGGCTCAAGTTCACATCCTGTGCCGGCAGCACCAGCCACGCCGGACTCTCGCAGACGAAGTTCGATGCTAGGCTTTCTCAAGCATGGCATAAGGTCTAGCAGTGACTCTGCCCCAGGACAGCCGCGGAGCGAAGGTGGACTGAGCGGCATGGTCAAGCTCGACTTCCGACATAGGAAGCATGCTGAGGCGACTTATCCAAGCACGCAGAAGGCGGTTGAGCTAGACTCTACAGCAGTGTTGCAGAAGTGAGCATCGTTGTGGGTTATTGTGCTCAGCACGACATGCAAGATGCCAAATACGCATGGCCTGCGAACCAAGGCTAGCCGAGTTGCTTCCCAACGAGCATGCTTACATTGAAATTGAGAGCATGAGACAAGTTCTACTCTGGTTCATCCAGTTCACTACACACTGAAGCTCAAAGTCTCGAAACCTTAATTCAGCGAACCATTGCTGCAGCTTCGCCAGCCTCAGGCACCGTGAGCGACTGCGAAGCTTGAGAGACCAAATCTCCACATCAGAGTCACTCGCACTCGTGTCGCTCACAAGCCATAGCTGATTTGGCGCAGCATCTCCTGCCGCACTTGCAATCTTCTAGCAAGAGACACTTCGCAAGAACCACAGTCACTTCCACCACTATCCCTCAAGGCGTCCAGCAATAGTGTCATATGATTCCTTCGCAAGCCCCCTTCTGTGGTTATTCGAGCGCATGCCTGCTGGACTTTGCTGTCTATGGATTGAATGAGTTGCGCCTCCGATGAGGAGGCAGATCTGGGTCCTGAGGAGTCGTGAAGCTTACAGGACCCTTTAGTAAAGTCGATGGTCCACAAATTGGTGACCCGGCTGTTCAATTGTGCGAAGATATGTAGCCTGCGAACCAGGGCAATGCGCTGATCGTCTTCGACCTCGAAGAAGAGTCTGGCTGAAGGTTCCAGACACAGCACCTGCAACTTCTGATGGGTCACAATCCTTGGAGCGGGCGTCTGCGAGGTTCGAACGCGAAAGGCTAGCGCATGTGTTTCCACGAAGCAGTCTAAGAACTCTTCCCGTAGCAGCCTTGATGCTTGTGCGACTGGCAATTCTCGCGCCCAGAGATACCCGTAGGCGTCTCCAACATAGCACTTTTTGGCTTGGATGTAGAAGTCATAGACGAGGAGGCGTAGCTCGACGGGAAGCGCCGAGAACTTTGGGAAAGTGCTCATATCTCTGTCTTTGGTAGTGCCTTGGCCGATCCAATCCGCTCCACTACCGAACCATTCGAAGGCCTGTGACATCTGCCCAATGCTACTTGCTGCCATGGTTCCTTCGAGTGCGATGGACGAGCTTGCTGTATTGCTAGTGGTTGGCGATAATGTTCAGGAGAGGAGGCGGCCTGTCTCATATACCCACAGCAAGGCAGCGGAAGCTCCCTACTGCACCCATTCCTCGCCAGGCAGACAGGCAGCCAACACAGATCATCTCACTCATGCTGACGTGTGACTGCCTGGCCAGGGGTCTTCAACATGCCTTAGATCTAGCAATCTCGAGACCACAGACCGGGAGTGGAAAGGATTCTCGCAAGCGTAGCACACATATACCGAGAGATATCAGAACTGTCAATTACCATCTGCTCTGAGTCACTGCCACGGCTCTGCGCCGGCTGCAAGGACTACACTCAACATGCCTTTTGCGCTGCTCTATGGAGTCACGAAGATACATTTCTTCTTTGATGCACGTTGTGCCATCAAATGCCCGAGCTCGATAAGCGCGCTTGTGAAGGTCCGAAGCTGCGAAACTTCTGCCTTTCTGTTGAACTGCGAACGATCCTACTCTTCCTCCAGCTTCTCGCAAGTCATTATTGGTTGTTCATAAGCCAAGCTGACAGACACTAAAATCACTACGACAGATGCTCCCTCATCTTCGCACGATGCGGCTGTTCTGCGGTCCACGGTGTGAGACAGCAACCGATGCAACATGGTTCGGTACTACTATCGCGCAAAGCATCGAGCGAAAGTTGCACATGCTCCCTTCTCAAGGCCCCATCACTAACGATCCGTTCAAAGACCATTCGCACATTGTCCTCAATCTTACTCAATAGCATCCGAACCTTCTTCTTGAGTAGGCGTGGCGGTATCATATCGGCTTGAAGCTCCTTGGAAGCGAAATCCATAGTCCACTGCAAGTAGTCATAGTCCCTGACTCCACGGAGAAAGGGCAATCTCACAAGCAGTCGGCGGATCTTGCGGAGTCGGTAGTCGGTTGAGTGGTTGAAGAATGTTTCACTGCCTTTCTCCATCCTTAGGAGACTTAGAGGTGCGTGGTCCTGACCAACGATTCTTTGATGTGTTGGGCTCCAGAGCTGAACCAGGAACAAGTGATGTTCAAAGTGCTGGTCGAGAAATTCAGCGCGGATGTCTCGCGAAGTACGGGCAAGAGGCAGAACGTGTGGCAACCCTTGAAGACGGGGGCCTAGACTTTCCTGAACCGCTCTGTAGCGTGTACGGCGCTGGGCCTGTTCGTGGATGTAGAACTCGTAGATACGCAGTCGCAGTTCTGCTGGGAGCAATGCAAATCTAGTGAAGCGGCGACGAGCTCTCCATCTCTTGACCTTCTTCTCAAGGTCTTCGATTTGTTGTTGTTGTTGTTGTTGTTTGAGCCTCTCATACTGAAGCGTGAGCTCTGTCGTCACCTGCTCGATGGTCTGCCTTGCCGACGTTTGACATTGCATGTCACAGTCTTCGCGAACGACTTTATCAGGCGTCTGGAAGAGAAGGCATTGACTCCCGGGTGCTGCTCATATATGCCTCTCCAAGGTCGCACAAGGCTCCGCGTGCGAAACATCCCTTGCTAGGCAGACAGGCCGCCAAGTTGCCGTGCCCCACACGCGCTCACCGGTCAGTCTCGCAGTGATGGTGGGAGCGAGCGCTTAGGCGACGAGAGTGCACTTGCCGTGATGACTGCGTGAGGTCTTGAAGGGCTCATATTGCATCACAAGTGAGGGTAATCCGCGTTCCGTGAGCACAATAAGCCGAAGCGCCAACGGCAATGGTCTTCTTGCTTTCTGTCTCTGCGAACTCTCTGTAGCCGTGCATGTGAGGTCGGCGCTTGCCTCCCGAAACACCGGCATGATTGCATGAGCGTTGCTTTGCAGTGCCAGGACCCCTCCATCGTTCCCATTCGACTTCCCGCTCACTCAGAGAAACGTATCAGCTTTCATCTGTGAAAGATCCTGTGTAAGGCCATCACTGCTTCTTCTCCCCCAGCGTATCATAAGCCAACATCCCAAACGCCACAAATATCAGTCCTCCACCAATATATGTTGCCAAGCTCGGACTCAGCCCCCAAACCAGCCAATCCGCCAATGCCACAAAGAACACGCTGAGAACATTCGCCATGCTGCCGAAGACAGGATCTGTCCATATTACCAAGATAACCAACAATGTAATGCCGATAACGCCGGAAAGAACTGCAATGACTAGCCAGAGCCATTCGTACATTGTGGGAATCGCGAAGCTTTCAATGCCGAGGATATGGAAGATAATGAGAGCGACCCAGAGGACGCCGAAAGTGTAGAAACCAGTCAGAGCAGATGCCGCGAGAGTGAGAGGTAAGCTGGATTCTTGCGTCTCGGGTCTGTTCGAGCAGGCCCATTTCTTGAAGAGGACTTCGTAAAGACCAAACGCGACTGCGCCGGCGCATGCGATGATGTTTCCGAGCAGTCTGCTTGCGCCAATATTGGAGTGTTCTGACTCGGCGTCGGAAGAGTGGTCGGCTGTGGTGTCACCGTAGGCGATTGTGAAGGTGCCAGCTATGCTCAGACCTACAGCTACGATGGAAATCCAGCCAAGCTTTTCTTTGAGGATGGGAACAGAGAACGCTGCAGCAAAGAACGTGCTGCAGTTGTAGATTGCTGTCAGATCTGCTGGGGTGGTGAGGCTCAGAGACGTGAACCAGCTAAAGCCAGATACGGTGAGCACGACAGTCACGATGGCCATTGCAGTCGCGAGGAAGTCCAGAGGACCACCTGTCCGTCCCGGCCCTTTGATAATCATCTTGCTGCCGTGTGTCGCGAATGCATCGATGGTGGCAATGCTGCCTCGTAATTGATTATTGTAGTCTCGAACCCATTGCATGTAGCTGATATTTCGATTCGAATACCGCAAATACAGCATATGTGCAATCCAAGGCAAAGTCAGCGCGGAATGTGTCAGGTACATCGTTGCGATAGGTTTCTTGTAGCCAAGTTCATCTTCGATATACGCGGTAGCTTCGGTGTTGATCGTGAAGCCAAGGACACATGTTGCCAGCGTCAGAGCAATCTTCCAAGCCGGCACTTTCTTCTTCAGAGGAGGACCATCCAATGATCGAACGCGATAGTGGCCAACCGGAGTTCGTTCTCCAGCAAGGTCGTCGCCATCTTGATAGTCCTGAAGTTCTGAGAGCTCAATGTCACTTTCTTGCGATCTCCGCTCCGAGTCCAGGAAAGGCCGATCTTGATCATCTGTGTCATCCAGTTTCGTTCTGGGAACAGCATTGGGAGCTAAGCGACTCATTGTTGCTGGTTCAAGGGACTTTCGGATGTGCAGACAAGGGTGGCGATGGGGTAGGAATTCAACACTATCGATCCATGTTATGAGCTTCTCTCGACAGGACAGGCGAAGAAGCTTTGTAACTGATCAGGGATCATCTGAGGTCGTTCAACGATAGTATGTTGTTGGCAAAAGGAGAGACGCCAGGTGGAGATCGACGCGTACTGAGGCAACACGCCAAGCGGCAACGGCCCGGGCTTCGGCCGCGGTTGCCGAAGCTGGAAGTGACGATGCGCTAGAAGCTACTTGGATGAAGAAGTGGCAGTCCTTCACGGTGTTCATATAGTTTCCATTACATTTGTCTACACGCCATAGGCAGTGACTACGCTATTGAAGGCGCGGCTACTTGTGATATTACTACTAGATCCTGATCGAGTCCTTGATCTCATTAATATAGTCCATCCCCTCCTTCCTGTAATCATCCTTGATGAGTTCCAAGCCCTGTTCACGGAAATGCATCGACTCCAAGTTGGCGCTATCCCACTGTGGCCACTGCGGGATCTCGTCATGGTTGGGATCCAGGTCGTGCACGAAATGGACCAAGCTGCCCATGAGGTGACGGCTGTTGTTGCTGATCGTGTCAGGAATCGTGCCGAAGAAGTAGAAGAAGACGTCCGAAGCGTGGAAAGAGCCGAGGTAGGGGATGTTGGTGGCCTTCAACTGACCAAGGAGCTTGCCGACGATTGAGTCGCCAATGACAGAGAGCGGGACGGTGAAGGCTGTGACGTAGTTCCATTTGGGTGCGGAGACTTTGGCGAGGAGGGAGCGCCGTTGGGCTTCGAAGCTGTAGTCGCCGATCAGTGCAGAAAGTCGTTCATATTGTGGAAGAGGCGACGCTGGGAAGTTGTCTATGCTGGTTGGGTACAGTTCCATGAGACGATCTAGTTGCGGCTCAGTCACTTTGGGCCACCAGTAGGTCTTGAAGTAGTCCTTGACCAGCTCCGTGGTGGTGATGTTAATGGGATTGATAAGAGAGAAGAGGGTTCCTTCGTTCTCCATATCACCATACATGATCGGCACGTTGGCAATCTTGCCTGCTGCAACGAGTTTGTCGGGACTTTCGGTGAGGAACTTCCCGTCAGGACGGAGTGTCCAAGCGGAGGCCAGACTGCGGAAACCGAAGAAGTTGTTGACAGTGTTGGCGTGCTCGAAGATCTTGGCGTATGGAGCCTGGCGCAGACAAGCAATCTTGTCAGAGGCACCATCACAACCCACGTAGCGGACCATGTCATCGAAGAGATCCTGTTGTCGCTCAGGACCATCGACGGCCAATGGGCCACCAGAGATACCGACGGCTGCGCGGAAGAGACCTTCGTTATTGCCTTCGTTGGCCACGAGGTGACCGGTGACAGACCATGAGCCAGCACTTTCACCCATGATCGTGACTTTGCTCGGGTCGCCTCCAAATGCCCTGATATTTTGCTGAATCCATCTCATCGCAACGCGTTGGTCTTCAAGGCCAAGGTTGAGTATTCCAGCTTGCTCGAACTCACGAGAGGCGGTGAAACCGAAGTGGTGAAGACGGTAGTTGATGGACGTGAACAGGATGGGCTTGCCTTCTGCCACCGATCTCTTGACAATGTTGGCACCTTGGTAGAAGACACCTGGAAGTGCGGTCTGTTATCGTCAGCATCGATCCGGAAGAAAAATCTATATCGACATACTGTTCCATCGACACCCAAAGCAGCAGATGCGCCAACTTCAAAGCCGCCACCACTATAAACGTGTTAGCGCTCATGCTAAGTAATGGTCGTAATGTCTCGACATGTGTTGGATGAATCAGACTTACTGTATCCACAGCAAGACGGGGAGATCTTTCAAGTTCTGATCTTGTGGTCGTTGTACGTTGATCGAGAGACAATCCTCGGACTGCTTGTATACATCTTGTGCAAGTGGAAGAGCTTCGACGAAGCTGATGGCCTCCCCGACCTCTCCAATGTCAGGAGCAACGATCGAAGGTACCAGCAGATGCTGAGGACAAACGTCTCCGTACTCGGTCGCCTGTTGCACACCTTCAAGTGTTTCATTGAAAAGTTGAGCGTGGTCGAAGCGTGGAGCGCGAGCGTAGGGAATTCCTAGATAATTGCTCGTGCTGGTGACAAGGTCGTTCTTGCCTTGGAAGCGGGCATATGAAGTCTCGACGATCGGTGCTTCGCCACTAGGAATCAGTCCGCCAAGCAGTTGGCCAGAAGCCAGTCCAGCCAGTGAGAGGGCCAGCGCGAACATGATGAGAGGACGATGCAGCGTACATTGAATCTGCGGGGGGGTATTTCTTTCTATATGACTGCACACAACTTACGTTCCGTTTGTCCAGTGTAAAGATCCTTGATCAGCGTTCGGTATAATCTCGTTCTGACCATTTCACCCACGGCACATGCATGTATATGTCCATCATTAGCTGAAAACGGAGCTATACCAGTTTCTTCGGGCTAGCGTAACGGCTCGAGATTGAAAGCAAAGGCTACTTCTGGCGATAGTGGGTTGCGGCTTTTCCATACAGCAGATCCTGCCGTAAGGAAGAAGTGACAAGAGTAAGTCAAGTTGACAAGACGGAAGAAGAGAAAGAGGGACGTGGTGGCAGCACTGAGGCGTCTCTCGGCAGACCGTGGCTGATTCTCGGGACCACGCTGACCAGTGGACGGACCAGTCCAGAGACTAACTAGTCGACAGTCTGGTCCACTGCGGCACCTGACACACCTCTTCCACCATATCGAAAGTTCAAGTAATACAGTCCACCTTTTCAACAACGAACCTAAATCCCACTTGACGACGACGATTTCCTTTGTCTGGACTCACCGAAAAGACGACATCACCACGGCCCCAGCTGCAACCAGGCCATTCACGAGAGCGGAGGGCGAATCTGGGCGGGCCCCGACGACAGCAACAACAGTCACCGGATCGGCAGCATTCACTCCCACGATGAACAGCATTCTGCCTCCACCGTTCGCCGCTCCTCATCTGCTCGCGAACAACCGCCTCTCCCCATCTCGAGACCCGTACAACAGCAACAACAGCTCAGCGAATATGTCTTCACGGAAGCGCAAGGCTTCCGAAGAGCCCGATCATGACCGGATGTCCACCTCACCCAGTGCTTCTCCTTCCATAGCCGGTCGCCCCCTTCCTGCTCCTCGGAGTATCAAGCGCACGCGGACAGGCACCGCTCAGGGTCGCCCACTTGCTCTGCCACGACTGCTCGAGACGCTCTCCGCGGACCAGATGCGACAGCTTCTGCAAAACATCTGCGACCAGCATCCCGAGCTACAGCAAGAGCTCGTCACGAAAGCACCCCGGCCCTCAATTGAGTCGACACTACAGGTGCTCAGCAAATACGAAGACAGCTTCCGGCAAGCTTTCCCTCTCGGCAACAGACCAACTTCAGACTACTCCTACAACAGAGTGCAGACTCACTTGCGGGAGCTCATAGACGCTGTGCGAGAATACACACCACACTTCTTGCCGCCACACGAGACAGCAGACAGCATATCGCTGACATACCTGGACTCCGTCACGAACATGATCCACCGATTACCAGACTGGGACACATTTCAGCATCAGCGATATAAGAATGAGGCATATGATGAGATTGCAAAGGCATGGGCATTGGTCATCAAAGAGGCATCAAAGAAAGCTGGCGGCTTTCACTTGCAGTTCGGAGGATGGGATCATAAGATTTTGGAACATCACCAGAAGAGCGGAGGAAAGATGGAGGATGCCGTCACAGAAGTCAACGTGGCGCTGGGGTTCATGCAGCGTCCCGCGGCGCCGACACCGGGCGTGAGTGAGGAGCGTGCGAACATTCGGCAGCAGCTCTTCTCAGGAAACTATGGCCAGCAGCTGGGCATCGGACAGCAGGGTTGGTAAAGGCTCAAGGACTTAGGAACGAGTAGACCAAGACTGCTTCTAGCGTGGCATTGGCACGGCATCACAAATGGCGTTTTACAGCATGGGACATGCAATGGCTATACAGGCGCTGGAGTTGGAGGCTGCTTTAAGACGGCCGCGAAAGAGCGCACTACATGCCGCCTTTTTTATGTGAAAGAAGAGCGAAAGATACATTGCTCGTAGATACCTCAACAAGAGAAGAAGAATGAATCTGCCTGATCTGTAGCCCCTTCCCCGTCCTCCTTTTCGTTGCGACTTTCGTTTCTCTTTGGTCCATGGTACAGGAGGCACCATCGCAGAGCCCTAGTAAAGCTGTGCACTCGATCCACACATGTCACACAAGTACCTGGGCATCTCTTCGCTTGGTGGAACAAGCGAGCCTCTGTGCGGGGCTGCCACATTCGACTTGCTTGTGGGTCGTGCCTTCCTTCAGAGCTTCACAACTCAGCCTCTGTGAGTGCAGCACCTCCATGTGGCTTTACGATGCAGTCTCGAGGCGACATCGACAATTGCACGACCATCAGGCCATCGACGTAGGCTATGTCATTCTATCTCACACCTGGGCGGAAGATGAACCAACGTTCCAGAATGACAAGGACGGCACAGCGCGCAACAGACGCGGGTACCAAAAAGTCGATCAGTTCTGCAGAAAGGCTCTCCAAGATGGCTTCCGCTATGTATGGGTTGATACCATCTGTATTGACAAGACATCCAGTGCCGAGCTGTCAGAAGCCATCAACTCCATGTTCCGCTGGTATAAGCATGCTCAACGGTGCTATGCCTATCTTTCGGATGTGTACACAAGCATTGGTCGTATCGAGTCAAGCTTGCCTCAGTCATTCCACCCAGAAATTGGCAGAAGCAAATGGTTTACTCGCGGATGGACACTACAAGAGCTGATCGCTCCTTCTAACCTCTTCTTCTACAGCCAAGAGTGGGCGCTGCTGGGGAGCAAGGCTGATCTCGGGCTCGCGCTCGAAGCAGCTAGCAAAGTACCCCTCGCCGTATTGCAGGGCTCACGGGTGCCAAGTCAGTACAGTATCGCGGATAGAATGTCTTGGGCTGCACGGAGACAGACTACTAGGTCAGAGGATGAGGCGTATTGTCTTCTAGGCTTGTTTGATGTCAGCGTCCCCATGCTATATGGGGAGGGAGGCTTGAAGGCGTTTTCTCACCTACAAGAAGCAATATTGAAGACCTCCGTGGACCACTC
This sequence comes from Septoria linicola, assembly GCA_024114885.1. Classification (NCBI taxonomy): domain Eukaryota; kingdom Fungi; phylum Ascomycota; class Dothideomycetes; order Mycosphaerellales; family Mycosphaerellaceae; genus Septoria; species Septoria linicola. The sequence continues at coordinate 270,647 of CP099428.1, read as the reverse complement.
TATCTTGCTTTGGAATCCCCTCCATCCTTGGGATACTTGGCTGGTCTTTGCACCATCGCCAGCACATTTTCAACACATCCCAGCGAATGCGTCGAAAAAGCTCGGCCATGTGGTTCGATCTGCCAGCTTTGATGACGAGCCTTTCGAGATCACGACCTTAGGCGTGCGCATCCGCTTACCTGTTCTCAGAATTCGTCCTTCCGAACTACATATCGTGCTAAACTGCAGATACGAAAATGACAGAAATGGCCCCATCGTCTTGCGCGTTGAGCATGGCACCGCGCCGACGGATGGCGGTACTTGGGAAGCCCACATAGTGCGAGACTCCATCAGAGTCTCGTCTGGATGCTTCGAAGTCGTACCAGTCACTCGGCTTCTAAGCGCAACCAGCACAAAGCTCTTACTGAGAACACCGGCCATCGATCAGAACGTGCACAGCAGCATTCACGAAGCAAGAATTGAGGTGTGGCTCGATGGCCCATGCTACAGTCGCCTAGGCCCTCCTTTGGCTTGCCTGACTGGAAAATGGGACGGTCGACAGGGGATATGGTACATCACTTCGCCCTGGGATTCCACCAAACAAGACTCGACTGCAAGTATCGTATGGCAATACGGCAGCGTGTACCTCCAAATCATCTTTCGTACAATCGTGCCTGCTGGCTTGCGACCACACGTACTCTACAAAATCGTCATGAGCCCCGAGCAGGAAGCCTATGCTTCTGAGCAGGGCTGGACGTGGCTAGTAGACCAGCAGCAGCCTAATGATCTCATAGAAGTACCACGAGGGAACCCCCAATTCTGGATCTCCCACGGACTGGTCCAGTACGGTGCACTGCCAGTATACCGCTTTCAGGTGGCCCATGTAGCGGCCACACGGCAGGTAGAGGTTCAAGTGAAGATGACAGCCGAGCTACCCGAGATGGCGACTGGAATTATCGAGCGCCCTCTTCTTATATCGAAGCAACTCAGTGTAACTCGAAACAACCGTGCCGAGACGGACTATGAGGACACATTCGTGTATTAGGATTCAGATGCCAATTCGGTCCAACGCATGAGAGAGGAGCATTGATCTCGGATGACAACTGCCGCCCGGGGCTTTCATGTTCAAAGTTCGAGAGCTCTCGAGAGATTCTGATCCATAGGCACTTTGCCAATCCACAAGGTGACAAGGGGCACTCGGCAATTACCCACGCCTGAAGCTGGCAGCTCAGATTACTGTAGAGCACGTCAACAAACGCTGCTCTCGAGCCAAATCTATCTGGTCACGCGCAGCAAGACCACCAGCAGCAAGCACGATCCTGGTCATTCTTCCTGAGCCGGAGACGCGGCGACTTCGAGCATTCAAGATTGCGTCCTGGCTGGAGCGTTAGCCGCCCAGCATCATAACGCGAGTGGATATTTGTCAAAGCACGCCAAGTTGCCAGGATGCCACTGTTCGTAAGATGAACCACTTTCTGTACAAGTTCATGACTCGTACAAAATCTATCTATAATCTTCGATGCCGCTGAGAATCCGTCACATACACACACACAAACACCATGCTACCATGAACAAGCAATGCTAGACAACAAAAACGAAATTACCACGCTAGCAGCACAGTGAACAGCAGCGCTCCCGCAAGAGCAGCAAAGCTTGCACGTGCAACTGTCGCAGGAGACTGTGGCAGACCACAGCACTCTCGCGTGTACTCCACGCCGTTCGCTGCAGCCGCAACATGAAACACTGAACCAGCCTCAGGCGAGCCCCGGTTGTAGTAGTCTACGAGCATGAAATTTGGCGGGCGGTCCCATGTTTCTACGCATTCACAAGTCAGCAACGAGCTCTACAGATCAGACAGCGTCAACTAGGTGCAAAACTTACGAGTGCAATTAACATTCATAGCGCCCAACGCGCCAAAAATATTCTGCTGCCCATTCGTCAAATTCAACTCCGCGGTATTCGGAATCAAGATCGCCTCGTCAGTGCTGATCCCCAGACTCGACAGATCGACTGCGACGTTCAAGTTGTGGTTTGCGAGGTACATGTACTGCTCCTTTGCGACAGTCTCGTTGAGATCCGGGGGTCGCTGTGCCGTACACGGGAAAGCCTGATCGACGGGACTGAACGGCGTTTCGAAGATGTGCGTGAACTCATCGAGGATGTACGGGACGCTATCCTGGTTGGCTTCGTAGTCCATGAATATGACCAGACGGTCATTCTTCAGGATCATCTCGCCGAGTGTGGGCCATTGTTCGCGGAATTGGGGTACGTATTGCGGTTCGTAGACGTATGGCAACAAGCCAGCGTTGGTAATGGCTGGGACGAAGTCTTCCACCGGGCGGACGTCGGAGTTGCCAATGAGGATGGTGAGGACATCGTATGGGTTGTCTTGAAGCCAGCCGCGGACGACTTCGAGCTCGGATTGCCAGGTTCCAGCGTTGAGCTGGTCGCAGGAGGTGTGGCAATTGTACATGGTGTTGTTCTCGTAGTGGACTTGGCCTTGGAGCATGCGGACGCCATCGTTGAGCTGGGTGAGGACAGAAAGTTCTTGATTGGAGGCGGCGTTGTTGGGGACTACAAAAGCGGAGTTGTGGGAGGTGATCATGGAGACATTGGAGTACTTTCGCGTACAGAACTCGGGCCAGCCATTGCAAGGGACGGTGTTCGTGGGCGCTGCTGCTGAGCTTGTAGTCGAGCTTGTCGTGCTGTTTGATGTGCCATTCGTTGGCGTTGCTGTGTTACCGCCAATCTGAGTGAGCGAGACCGACTCGGTAGATCTCGTTATTTGGGAGTTACTCGATACAGATGTGCTGTTGGACGTCCCGGTGGCGGTAGTTGAACTGGCAGATTGCCTCGTAACTTGTCCGCTGATGACCAGGTATGTGTATTGCGAGCCAGTGAAAGTGTATGTAGGTACTTCTGATCCCGTCAAAGTCGAATATGAATTCGTGAAAGAGAGCTCCGAGTATGTGTTCGGTCTCGTGCTGCTCGCACTCGATGTAGTGCTGGGAGCACTGCCTGACGCGGACAGTACGGTGCTCGATTCATCCTGTGCTCTTGCTCCTGCCGCTGCCAGACACAGCAGCCATATCGCGTTTGATAGCATCTTGTCTCTCTGCCTCCGATTCCAGCTCTTTTTCCAACAACGCCAAAACGGACGAGAGAATGCACAATACCTACTGAAGGAGATGAGGTCTACGATTCAAAGGCAAAGTCAGGGTGCGCGCGGCTCTCAACAGACTTCGTTCATCGCGCCAGAAACAGTTGCAGCCGCACTACCGTGAAGCTATCACGACCGTGCAGAGCCATTTTCCGTGGAGCGTGGGCTCCACATACTTCATCGTGCGTCAACAAATGAACCCTTGCCGCGCGATCCCGGCAGGCTGAAATGGGAATATGTCTTGGCTAGACTCGCATTCATTACGAGTCCTCTTTGCCGTGGTCCGCATTCTTTGCTTCGGGAGCATACTGGCTGTTCGTGGCAAGGACGCAGTGCAATGTACATCTGAATGCTGTCAGCAACTCTATCGATCGCAGTACCATGTCTGAGACAATCTGACAGATGTCGCAAGATCTGCTTCTCGGGCTCTTCAACCGAAGATTAAAGCCCATGCAAATTCGGATTTAGCGTTTCGGCTAGCTGTAATGATGGATTCTATTGACGTCGTCTCCTGCACATCGAAGCACACTTTTCGCGTGCGTGCTCAGATCTGGCGCCCGCGGAACACGCAAGTCAACAAGCTGCGCGTACCATGATGTTCGGTTCATTAGCTTTCTGCCTTTGTTGAGGCGGATGTTACGGTAGGCTGTCGTATGATGCCGTTCAACCTCTGAGTCTGTTGATGAACGTTCTGGTGCCACGTCTTTTCCTTTCAGTGAACGATTTCGTTGGTGTTGTTACGCCGGAGGCATTCAGGGAGGAAATTCGAGCGTATAAGACGAAGAAGGACAGGGAGATGTTCGGACGCAAGAAGGAGGTTGATGGGGCGGCAGACACTGGATCGGACTCTGAGCGGACAGCGACGAACGACTTCCAACCGAGCAAGGCACAGGTGAAGAGAGCGACGAGGCAACGATTCTTGTGGGCGCTGTTCTCTTCCTTCTTGTTGTTGGTGTCGGTGACCTTTTTGATTCTTGTGGAAGTCGGCAATACTTCTGTTGGATCTATCTTGAACAAGATATACTTTATCAAGCTGGTGAGCAGGTATGACAACCCCGATGTCAGGAACGATTCTGACAAAGACTAGGACATATCGGACATCATTCCTGTCAGCGTTCCAAATGCAGTCCTCATCAACAGTATAGCACAATCGCTTGGTCTACACGACTTCTACACAGTTGGGCTATGGAATTACTGCGAAGGATATAATGGACAAGGCACTACGAGCTGCTCCACTCCTCAGACACTATACTGGTTCAACCCTATCGAGATCATCCAGAGCCAACTGCTCGCTGGCGCAACGAGTGAGTCTGCTCAACTTCCAAAACATAGAAATTACTCACAAGACTTCAGTCGCCCTTCCCGCCGAGATCAACAACATCCTTGACCTCATCCGCCTCGTCTCCAACTGGATGTTCGGCCTCTTCCTGACCGGAATCTGCCTCGACTTCATCGTCATGTTCCTCCTTCCCCTCAGCGTCTTCACCCGCTGGCTCTCTCTCCCACTCAGCATCATCACCTTCCTCGCCGCACTTCTCACAACCGCCGCCTCGATCATCGCAACTGTCATGTTCATCATCATGCAGAACGTCATTACGGGTGCAACAGAACTCAACATCCGTGCGAGCATCGGAACGCAAATGTTTGTGTTCATGTGGATCGCTGCAGGAGCGAGTGTGATTGCGTTTATTATCCAGATGGGCATGTGCTGTTGCTGTGCGAGTCGGAGGGATGTGAGGAGTGGGAGAAGGACGGGGAGTAAGAAGGCTTGGACGGATAGTGAGAGTCCAGGCGTTACGGAGACGAGTGAGAAGAGGAGGTATCCTACGTTTGGAAGGAATAAGCGGGAGGCATAGAAGGAGAAGAGGAAGGAAGAACGATCATAGTTGTTGCATTGTTTTCTTGATTTTGTTTGGCATAGCGGTCCGGTAAAAGGGCAGGCATGGCTTGTGCGGCAGTCACGAATCCTTTTATGAATTGTATAGACTACAGAGCAGCGAAATTTGGGAATTACATCACGTTCTCGGACTCAGTACTTTTCGGTGACATTGAACTGGGCACATTGACAGGCCAAGGGCACTTCCGCCTCTCGAATTGACAGCATCTCGTGCTGAGTTTTGCCTCCTTCTCCGGGCAAGCACGCTCAGTCGCTGCTGGGAGGTATGGGGCAGTAAAGCGAATATTCCAAACCATACTCAAGCTTCATCCGACTCGTTCATAGCACCTCGAAATGGGAAACAGTCTGAGACTACAGCTCAAGGTCACCACACTGCGAGTCTATCTCGCTGCCCGACCGGTCAAGTAAATGTGGGAAGCCCTTGCCGTTCACTACACACAGGAGACTTCCAGTGAGGTAGAACAGATCTCACTGACAGCTCAATGGACTCGAGAGTAACCAAGACCAGTGAATCAAAATCGAGTGGAAGGTTTGCAGACAAAACTGATTCTTCATCGTATCTCATAACTACTCTCTACTGACTATTCATACACATCGCCTATGCTCGAAAGCTCTGGGGTATCATCGATCTAGTGTCTTCCCTGGTCGCGGGACAAGGCAGCAACAGCGTCCTTGAAGCCTGCCTCGTAAGCAGCACCACGGCCCTCAGCGCTGTGCGAACCACCAGTCAGGCCGCCGGTGTGCGAGCCGCTAGTGCCAGTCAAGCCGGATCCAGTATGCGAGCCGACGCCAGAGTGGCTTCCGCTGCCAATGTGAGTGTTGTCGACACCGTGGGTGATGCCGCTAACACCAGGTTGCTGAGTGCCTGAGCCGTAGGTGTGGTTGCCGCCGGTCAAGCCGCTGCCTTGAGTGTGCGACCCGGTGAGACCGCTGCCGCTGCCAGAGTGGCTGCCATCCAAACCGCTGTCGTGTGTACCTGTGGTGAACTGGTCACGGTTCTTCTGGTCGAAGTTGGTACCTGAAACAGGATCATCGGGCTGCGAAGAACGCTGCTTGGACAGCTTGTCCTTGGCCTTGTCCATGAATCCGCGGTTGTCTTCGTAGCCAGCGGTGTTGCTGTGGCTGCCAGTCAAACCACTGCTTCCGTGAGAGCCATTTACGCCACTGCCGCGGCCGTGCTGCTCATATGCTGCCTGCTGGCCACGGGCGTACTCGTCTTGGTGAGATCCGGTGTAGCCTGATCCTGGGCCAGTGGAGCTCAAGCCGCCGTGAGAGCCTGTGAGGCCTGTGCCGTGAGACCCGGTCAGGCCACTGCCGCTCTGGTTGTGAGTGTTGTGGTGTGCTGCACCAGCAAGGCCAGCACCTCCAGCTCCTGCAGCAAGACCAGTGCCGACGCCAGGACCGCTGTGGCGATCAGTGAAGCTGGAGTCGTTGCCGAGAGGCTGGGCTGCGGACGAGAAGCCTGAGCCTGGCTGTGTGTGGCCATAGCTGCCAGTCGATTCCGGGCCGTGAGTGTTTCCCACGCCGCTGTGCGAGCCTATAATGCCACTTCCATGGACGTTGCTGCCAACGCCAGGACCAGTGTGGTGCGTGTTGCTACCAACACCCGAGCCGGTCACACCGCTTCCGGCGGTGTGCGAGCCGTGAGTAGATGATGTGTTGATCGGGTTGCCATAAGCGTCATGAGCGGCATGCTGCCCCGGTAAAATGTTCTTGATCTTGTCGCCAGTTGTCTCATGAACACCAGACTGGTGGCCGGAGTGACCAACACCCTCTCCTACTCCTCCAACCTTAGCTCCTCCTGCAGTAGGGATTGCGTCCGGGTTGTTTGCATTTGGGTGCGAGCCTGGAACAAAATCGGCGTGCTGAGTGCTACCGTGGCTACCGTGGTGCGTGTCGCGATGGCCTTCATGTGCAGCGTCAGCAGCTATTCTTTGTCCTTTTGAGGAATAAGGGTCGAAAGGTTGTCGGGCAGTAGTCTTCTCTGAAGAGCCAATGCCTGAGCCGATGCCATGCGTACCTGTTGAGTGATCTCCTGGCACGTGAGAGCGAGAGCCGACATCGCCAGCCTCACGTCGGTGCGAGCTTCCCAGAGTTCCGCTTCCAACAGCAGTGCCGCCGGTGATGCCGCTGTTGTGGTTGTTGCCAAGACCTGGGCCGGCGTGCGAGCTGCCAGTCAAGCCCGAACCATGTGTGTTGCCAGTCAAGCCCGAACCATGTGTGTTGCCAGTCAAGTTCGAGCCATGTGTGTTCCCAGTCAAGCCTGGGCCCGAGTGCGACGAGCTGTCGAGAGGAGTACCGCCTGTGATGCCACTTCCGTGAACATTGCCAACGCCAGGGCCGGTGTGGCGGCTGTCGCTGCCGATACCTGGACCAGAGTGACCCAAGCCCGAGCCGTGTGTGCTGCTCGTGAGTCCTCCAGGACCGCTGTGGCCGACGCCGGAGCCCGCAAGGTGGCTACCTTGGCCGGTCAGACCAGTGTTGTGAGTGTTGCTTCCGATTCCAGTATTCGAGCCAGTCAAGCCTGAGCCGTGAGTCTGACCAACACCGCTGCCGATGCCAGTTCCATGAACCCTGCTGTCGTTCTGAGCGAGAGGATGAGTGCCTCCAGTGATGCCAGAGCTTCCATGAGTGTTGCCCGAGCTAGACAGTGGGTTGTGCGCGTATGTGGTGTTGTCTGTGCCGTGTGCAGAGTGCGAGCCAGTCAAGCCTCCAGTCGTGCCTGTCGACTGTCCAAGATGTGATCCCTCACCAGTGAGGCCTCCGGTGTGGCCTGTAGTGCCATGTGTGTTGGAGCTGCCGACTCCTTGCTGATCTCGGAGTCGCTCCTCCTCTGTGTGGTTCTTGTTGCCCGAAAGCTTATCTTCCAACTTGCTAATGAGACCCATGTTTGTATGTATTCTTGGTGATTATTGTAGATGTGGCTTGTGAAGACGAGGTACTCAAGCATACATATATCAATCGCCAAACTCGACAAAGGAAACGCCTACCTCACAAGACGTCACTTTCGTGCCAGCTGTCGCCAATGCCAGGAACAATGGATGTTGCCCACTTTCCTTTGGCATGCCATGGCACTGGAGTCTGATTTGCAGGAAACCTCGCCAGCCATATTGTTATGACGGGTGGCTGCTCTCAGCCACGGTCTACATCCAATCATAATGTGGAGCATACGTGAAGCCTTCCAGGTTCTGAAGTCGACATGCCGAATGATCTGATTGCGCAAGCAAGAGAAACGTGTCATGCGGCGCGCAGGTAGCGTCATTTGCTGGAGATGTTGTCTCGTTGTGTTGGTAAACAGGCTGAAACTGGAGTCGGACGCGTTGGAGTATGACGCCAGATGATGGCAGAAGCTGATAATCCTGGTCAGCCGAGGGCTTTGGTGGAGCTGGGACCGTCATACTGTACAGAGATCATCCGACCGGATGCTACACCTCTCCATACCATTGCAAAACGTGGTCGGTGTCCTTCTTGGTCAACTGTTGGAAGGTGGCTGACTTTGATCTTTGTTTGCCATTTGTACGTACAAAGTTATGCACTCGTGGCAGTTAGCGCGGTCAAGCCTCGCAGCTGACCGCGCCACATACTCAATACTCTTTAAAGTTATATATCGGCGCTCGATACTGATGAACAATATTTACCGCTCCAGGACTCCAAGCGTCTGCAAGCAGACTCGTCCCTTCAACACGGCAGTGCTGGCATGCCTCCTGCCGCACAACGAAGCAAATCTGGGTATCCCGAGACACTAGTACCGCCCATTGATCGAGGAAGCGCACGCCCGCGCTTCAACTCAAGATCGACATATCATCTGTACAAGGTTCCATACTCCATTTTCCGTTTTCCATTTTTCCATTTTCCGTGGCGCCGCGCTTGCAGGTCCGCAAAGTTTTTGTCTACGCAGGAAGAATTGCGTACTGATCGTAAGGTCGTAATCGTGATTTCGTGGGGATTTTTGTTAGACACAAGGAGAAAAGATAGGACTTCCCGCCGCCATCGAGTGCTCTCGCAATGTCTGGTAAAGTATGCGCGGCCTCATCGCTGCAAACCCAAATTGGGCCGTCCGCCGAGTAATGAAGCCGGGTCGGTGAAGATTTTGAGAAAGGATGATTTCTTCGAAGGTTGTCGGCGGTGCTGGATCTTGGCATATTGAACCATTGGCCCGACAATATCGGCTTCCTCGACGACCGGGAACTTGGAAGGCTGTTTGGGATCTTGCAGGGATGGCATCTTCTTCAAGGCCTGGGTCTCGGCCAGAGGTTGAAAGACAGTATTCTCGCCAATCTCCTGAGCTCTCTTGTTGGCATACTCATGATTGCTGCGCCATTGAGCATCGACTTCCGCCCATTTCTGCTCGGTGAGCTTGTAGATCTGAGACGTGACACCATAATTGTCGCTCACGCGAGCGGCTTGCCGCATGTACTCGAGGCGCGCCACTTCCCAGTCGTCCCGCAATTGCCGGCAGTGCTGCACATCGAAGGTTTCTGGAAGGTAGGGTTCAGGGTAGATGTGAAAGTTCGCATGCCCAAGCTTGATCGCCCAATGGTCAGTTTCCTCGGCGATGGCAAGGTGTGGGATCTCAGAAGCCGGTTGCAAGACATGACTCGAGCGCATGTTCATGCTTGCGGTCGATGCTTTAGTGGACAGAGGTGGGGTAGGAAAACCATGGCAGACCGGGCTCGAAACAGGTGTGTTCACCATTGAAGCCACGACACTTGGGGAAGCGACTGTTGGCGATGTCAATGGCGATCTCAGAGCTTCTTGCGAGTCGCTGAAGTAATTCGCCATCATCGGAGGAAGGAGAGGTGTCGTGGCCAGCTCCTGCCGTTCGAGGGAGCTCTCCTCATTTTCAGGGATTTCAATGTCCATGGGTCTTGAGGTCGCCTGAGCGATAGCTCTCGCCCTTGGAGGACTCACTGATCGCTCGCAGGTCGATGCGCGGGTGACTGGAAGTGGAGGCGAACTGAAAGTGCGAGTCTCATGCGTGTTGGGGGCAGTGAACGATCTTGTTGTTGGCAGTCGGAGCGAAGAAGAGCGGGAGCTTGGTGCGCTTCGCAGATTGACAGTCGACACAGAAGCACTTGATCGATGTCCGCCAAAGCGTTTAGAGAAGTGGCGGCTCAGACGTGACGTGAAGCTGTCGGTCATGTTGTCGTTGGACCTGCGTCGTTTCACGGTCCGCTCACCAGGAAGGAAGCCATCGTCGAAGTAATCGTCTCCTGGGCTCCACTCGGGTGTCGCTAGCGCTGATGGGAATTCTGCAGACGCTTCGCGCCCACGGTGGTGACAGAAAGTCGTGTCGCAAATGCACAATGGTTCAGCAGATGCTGAATCGTAGCCAGTGAACTGATCATCGCGCTCAGCCGGATCTTCAACAAGATCGTGCAGTGTTGTCTTTTGAGGATTGGCAGGCGAGTCGGGGTTCGTGACAAGTGAAGAAGTAGAGCTTGGATATCGATTATGACTGCGCGTAGAGAAGGTAGGGGTCAGAGGAGACGATGCACTGGATTCCTCAGATGAGTCGCGAGAGTGAGTTGGCCAGAATTGTGAATATAAAGGCCCCATATTGTCGTCAGTCTGCTTCAGAGTGCTGAGCCTAGGAAATGAGAAAGAGCGTGTGCGGCTCATTTTTGTTTAGAACCCAGGGCTATAAGGCGCGAGCACAAGGCATATTGGTTGATTCTTGTGGTTGTTATCGATGCCTGCGCACTGCAAAAAAGTGTGTATCCGGTGCTGTTCTGACAGAGAGGTCTGTTTCAGAGGTGCCACGATGCGCCTGAATCCTGGGTCCTGGATCTCGGTGTGCTGGCACGACTCGCTTGCTTGAATATTCCAGTCAATATCGCGGACTTCGGATTTGTCACTTGGGTTGTCCGTTCGGGAAAGAGTGTAATTGCTGTCCTCTGCGCTGGATGTAAGTGGAGGACGCGTCAAGTAAAGTGAAGAGGTGTAGTGAGCGCAAAACAAAAGTGATGCGCGCTGGGCGAACAGATGCAGTAAAGAGAGACGAAATCGAGCCGTGTAATTGGGGTTCTCGGGGAAGAATGGGCGGCCGATCCTCAGACTTTGTGCTTAGACGTGTTAGAGATGCGCTAAGGCTGGAAGTGCTTCCGCCAGGCACATCTGCAGAGCCGATGAGCTAGGACTCTACCGGGATGTGCCAAAGAGCATCGGAGAAACAACGACAGGAACCTGTCTGTTTCTGGGCCCGAACCAGCCAATGTGACCAGCCAGGCCAGCAGCGTGATGCAGGAAATTGTGTTTCTCTGCTGCAGTAGCACCTTTGTTCACGCTGCCAGACATTCTCATCTCGACAGCTCACAAGGCACAGCAACAAATGTTCTCGTCAGACCTACCTGCTAGCCGTTCTACTGCCGCTGAGGCTTGCATCCAGATGGGGGGAGGGTCCGCCACGCGACATCCTGTTCCTTGGTAACAGAACCGGCTAGAAATCCATCAAGTTTTCACTAACGCCCTATCCATTTTGCTCCGGACCTGTAGCAATGCGCATGGTTGTTTGGAAGACTTCCCGTTCGCGCTTTTTCGCCGACAAGAGACTTGCTTCTCGACCGTCTGCTGGAACCACAGTTCCCACACAGCGAGATTTGTCCGCTCCCTCACATGCACAGCCGCTGGGCCGCTGGGGACAGACACATCATCTGGCAGCGCAGCAGCATCGTCACGCCGCTGTTGTAGCAGACGCCCGGGCAGAGGGCCACGTTTCCACCGTCGCTGCAGCTGCTGTTGATCGATCGTTGACAGCCTGTCATCTGGCACCTTCACATCTGATACCACTGCTGTGCAACTGTATGAGCCGCACCTGATCATTTGGTGGTCAGCTCTACCCGGATGTCCAGGCAGGTCCTGGCTATTTCAACGCTCGTCTACATGTAGGGACAGCTGCAGTGTACCCAGGTCTGCATACAAATGCCTGTCATTGCACAATAGGTGTGACCTCAGGAATAGTCTGGTCAACGGAATTTGCAGGCAACTGTCAGTTGTAGTCAACCTGAAATCAGCCACTACCGTCCTTCACGGCCACAGATGCCGTAGCTAGATGGAACTGCATTTGAAGTGGTGAGATAGTGGTCTTACAGCGACGTTCTCCGCATATGAATCGCACTCGCTCTGACTGCCCGGCTTTCACGCACGTCAGCCGCAGCGTCTCAACAAGTTGTTGGCAGTCCGACGTCGCTTTTGTTGGGTTGTGGGCATCGTTTGTCCGAAGCAAGGCATGCGGTGCCCTGTCGTCAGAGGTTGGGCAAGCGACAGACTTTACGAAGCGGGGCAGTCCAGTGCAGAGACTTCTTGATCTCAGAGGCCGCTTTCGCATGCCAGGAACAGCAGGTCGAAGTCTGCTGTTTTTCGCGCGTCGAAAGTCTCAGAACAAGTTCGTCATTGTTATCATTGAGCAATATTGTTATATGGAAAAAGTCGAGCTGTGAGTCGCTGGCTTTGAAGTTCCGACAACTCTGCTAGTCAATTCCTGCCGGCCGTGGCTAGTCATGCAACTGCATACGCATCATACGGTCTCATCTCCTACTCGCCAGCTGAGCTTCGCCCAAACGGCACTCGTCGAGCAGGCGCATCTTTGCATTTCTTGAGTGTGCGTTCTCCCGAAGCCGCCTGCAGGTACAAACGGCAAGGCTGCAGAGAACGTGATGACGAACAGCGATACTGCTTGCTGCGTCACACACCGTCAGGTCGCTAGGTCGAATAGCCGCGAATCGAATTGCAAATAGGGCAGACATTGACCAGGGAATCGGTAACGTGAAGGCACAAACATCGGCGATCCATGCCATACGACAACCTAGATCATCACTTTCAGGCACTGTTCACGTGAGCGATGTTAGCTGGCCAACGTTACCCAACTGCGAAGACATGTAGCATGGTGAAGCTCTCACGAGACCTCACTGACCGCTTTGCACGTCTATCGAAGCGCCAAATAGAGCTTGCTGCAGCTGTTATGTTCTCTGTGCTGACGGCAGCTGACGCATGGAAATCGCAAGACCTGGTTGCTGACTGGTCACAGCAGCCTCGCATCTGCCGTAGTCCGGCGTTGTGTCCGTCAAGTGACCGAGCCGAACGCTGTCCATTGTTGTGTCGTCACAGCGGTAGCGTTTCTGCCGATGACACATGGCACTTTCCATGTTGGTCGACAGCTCCCAGACTTCAGCCAAGCACTCAACCGTTGAGGAGAAAGTCCGCCAGTCACAACTTGCAGCGAGCATTCCGCGAGCCCATCCACCAGATCGCATCAATACATCCAGCCAACTGAGAGCGACTGCATCAATCATCATCATAGTCGTGTTCGATGGAATGAGGTAGCATCCTCGGCCTTCATGTGATTCATGAAATCCAGTACTTTCGCCAGAATGCCTTTTGCTGCTCATTGCCTCGGAAGGCGAAGTCTACCTGAGTAATGTCGTCGAAGCCTTCATCTGACTTGGGCTGGCGATAACGAGAAGTGTAGCCCGTGAAAGCCATTGCTGGCAGCATAGTTCTCTTCTCGGGATTCATCTAGCGATTGGTTAGCATTGCTTACCGTGTTGAGATGCAGCTGTCGCAACAGTCGAAGTCTGACATACAAGTCCGGAAGATAGTGCGCGCACAGTATCGTTGTGCTCGCACAGCTTTGCTGGTGCTGTGAAGTGCACCAGGCGGATCGGCACTTTGAGCCTCTTCGCAAGCTGTACCCAAGCCGCCCGCGTCTCGATATCTGCGTTTGTGTTGTCTACTACCACGGACTTCCCGTCCTCCTCGAGCAGTTGCGTTGCTATCTTCATGCACTTGTCCCGCGTTTTGAGAATATCCTGATTGACACGGCCAAAACCAAGAGGCTCCATATGTTGCCAGTAGAAGGTGGACTTACCTGCTCCGGGCGAGCCACAGAAGAGTACAAGCTCCTTGTTATTCTTCTTGGTGAATACAATGGGACTCATGTCGGTCTGTGTGTCTAGCTTCGGTTCCAGGTAGGGTCCCGGCTCGAATGTCCTCACGAAAGGCTTCACTGCTTCACCTAAGAAGTACTCTTCTGGGGTTCGAAAGGGTATGCCTATATTGGCCGCCCAGTCACGATCCGAGCACGAATGATCCTTGCGTACTTTCGCGGCCTTGTCACCTTCTCGACCTGCAGCATCCCCAACAAACACGCAGTTTTCGAGATCGATGTTTGTTGAGTCACTGAGTCCATAGTCTTGTAGGAGCTGATCCCACATGCCCGTCCTTGGCTTTCGGTAAAGATCTTTCTTAGTCGCAGCATAGACTGATATTGGTAGCTCAAGCACGTTCAGAATAGCTGTGACTTTTCCCTTGAAATTGCTCAGACTTTTCATGTCACCTGCCTTCTTTGGTTCCGGCTTGAGCACAACGCGACTCTGGTTACTGATCACTACCACAGCATAGCCGTCTTCGCTCAGCTCTTTGAGCTTTCCAAGTACACTGGAGTGCCACCACTGCCAATCGTCGGGTCCCTTAGAGAATTGTAATCCTGACTTCGTGACTATGAGTGTACTGTCCAGGTCGAAGGCTGCTACCTTCACCGGCTTCGGTCGTGTGATAGTGGTGGCGTTTTCATACCGCCCAACAAGTAAGCTGTCGTGGACGTTGTGGAACGTAATCTTCTCTGGGTCTTTCTGGGATGCTGGCTTGAAGAAGTTCGAGACTGCCCTGTTCGTGGTTGCGGTGACTACCTTGCGCTTGCTTGGTGGCGGAGAAATGTCTCGATCTGTTGTCGCAGTGCGTTTCAGCGACATGTTGGGTACAACATACACGCGTTGTGAGTGACAGCCGAGCTGTGATCCTAAGCTCTTCGATAGCCTGCAATTGGCGACAATGTTCATTTGTTGTCGCGGAAGTGTAATGCGCACGCGTGAAGAGGCAACATCTGACGCGAGCGCACATGCCAGCTGGACAGCGAAACTCAAAACTAGGAAACTACAGGACTCGCTCCCACCCACAATACACGACAATGCACGCTTCCATTGGGATCACATACGGCTCGCAAGGTATTGTGATGGCGCGAAGATCGAGAAATGCATGTCAGAAGTCTGCATCATCGGGAGTAAAGCTATCATCGAGCGACGATGCATGTTCGCAAGCTGTATGGCTTAAGCAAAAGCAAATGTCAGAGTGAACACACTCGGGCTATGATCATGCTCCCCTTGCATCGCGATTAACAGAATCGACCTTGTTCGGGACCGACCACCGTTGACGTGCTTGCCATCACCCGCTTGTGCAGTTGATCGACCATGTCCTTGTTACAATGCATGTCAGACTGCTCATCACTACAGGACCGCGTAATGGTCTCTATTCACCAATGCTTTCGCGAAAAGAAGTAGGGTCGTGGAGTCCAGGGCTCTCGGGGGACCTGCGAGTACACAACTAGTATGCTGCAAACTCTGTCCAGCTCTAGATCGATGTTGATGAAGGCCTCGCACATGATGAAGGACGTGCTTCAGGGTGGGTGTAGCAGGAACGGGTGCAAGCAACAGTAGACTGGAAGACGACGATGTGGCGAACAGTGAGTTCTTCCTCAATTGACAGTCATGAAGACGTACTTTCAATCGTTAACTGCTAAAAGCCATACCTCCCTTCCAGCAGGCGCTTTTGATGCGCACACAATCTGTGGTCATGGTATAGCTAGAGTGTATTCCCACCGTCCGTGTAACGCCATGCTTTGAGAGAACAAAAGTCACTGTTCGTCATATTCTGCGATCATCTCGAGATGCACAGAACATCTACGACTGCTCCTCGACGGCAACAGTCTGGAGACCCTTGGGGTTCTTGACGTTGACTGCCTGGACGTAGGAGTAAAGTTTCTCCTTGGCGCCCTCCTCGTCGTTACGCTTACGGCTGATGCGGACACGGAGGCGGAAAGGAACGCCCTTGATGCCGGACTCCCAGACCTTCTTGTTCAATTGAGGGTCGAGGCGGACGTCCGTGGTGCCCTGCGGGAAGACGTAATTAGTACATGCTCGCGCCTTATCGATATGTACAGAAGAGAAAAGGAAGTATACACACCATAGCCTTCTCAGCAAAAGCGCGAATCTCCTTGATGGCACGAGGAGCTCTCTTCTTGAAGCTGACGCCGTGGACCTTTATCCCATATGTTAGACATGATATGCTCTTCTCTCAGTCTTCCGTCCGATGCCCTTCACTCCACACGCTTTGCGCAAAAGTGTGCAGAGATCCAAGCCATCCGTGGACTTCATCAAACTGAACGTACCCTCTTGTGGAGGTGGATGGTGTATTCGCGGGCGACGACATCCTCGATGGCAGAGCGGCCACCAGTCTTGCCAGCTGGCTTCTTGGTCTGGGTCTTCGAAGACATTGTTGCGAGAGGAATAGACGGCGGATCGAGGTGGGAGTTCGCTGGGTGTGATGTCGATGTCGCAAAGCCCAGATGCGAAAAGTTCGCGAGGAATTCTGTGGGCTTGGCGTACTTACTGATTCGGACTAGCTTCACTTTGGGCTCACGCTCTCACACAACACCACTGCAGCAAGTGTCAACTTCTTTCTAACATATCGATCTCTTCGCACATCGAATTGATCGTTGATGTTGATTTTTCATATTGAAATACCGATCCGTGCAGGCTCTGTAACACACGATGCCCGACGGACTACCTCCTACGTCATGTACTCAATCGGAAAGACCATTCCTCTAGCGTCCTCCTCTGTCTGCTCTTTGTGATGAGCGTAGTATGCTAGGAATTCTTCGAGAGTATCATAGAGCTCGCTGCCCCAATCACCGTCGCAAAGACCGTATCTCCATTTCCATGGCATGATAAGTCTACCCTCGATAGTCTCCTGCTTACAGTATACAACGAAACCACCGACTGGAAAAGGCGCTTCACCTGTGTTCAATGCTATAGCGATATCCCAGCCAGCCCATGGCCATAAAATTGGCGCTTCATGATCATCTAGCTCGACCAGGTCCTCTGAGTCGTCTATCCGGGTGTAGAGTAAACTGCGGAATTTCCGTGTGAAAAGATCAGACGAAATAAATTCGATCTTTTGCGACACAGTGTGCATCGGCAGCCCTGGTCCATCAATTGCTTCGCAAAGCGTGAATAGATACTCTAATTCCTCTGGCAAATCTGCAAGTCGGCACTGCGTGTCTTGTATGGAGATGTGATCGACGTGCGTAAGCTCTTGATTAGCCGCTGCAAACCAGCTCGAGACTTCCTGATGCCTGGTCGGCGAAGAATGGGCGACAAAGCCATCAAGCTCAAACAGAATATCGGCGTGCTTCTAGTCAGAGAGCAGTTCTCCAGGAGCCGAAGGCCCATGAGCATGGTCCCAATAACCAAGACAGCCTTGACCAAGAACTCGCATGCGAGTCTGATTAGCCTTCTGTTTGTCATTGCCACACTAACTTGGGTCTGGCTGTTCTTCTAAGCATTTTATCACTATTCGAAGTAATGTCACGTTGCGGGTTCTCACGACGTCTCGGTAGGACTGTAGAGCGTTGAAGATGCTCAGCTTTCGGTCTGCGTCCATGGTTCCGAGGAAAAGAAGAGAGGAGAGCGCACGATCAGGTGTAGCAGAGAATCATGCTGTTCAAAGGTAGGAACTGACGCGAGATACACCTCCACGCATCAGTCTGCTTCATAGACAGCTCCATGCTTGTTATGAGATTGAGGCACAGGCTGCCTCGGTTCACGAGGTTGAGCTCTCGTCACCCATCTTGTGCACGTCCGCCCGGGAAAGTGTGCATCACGCTCAAGAGGTGATGAACCTGCTCTCCCACGAGATGTGTCTGCCGATCGAATACAAGAGTCTTGCACGATGAGAGTGTCGAAGCAGACTGTGAAAATCCAGAAGTACCCAGGCGGTCTAAGCAGCCATGCCAAGCAATTGAAGTCGCGTCTAGTTAGCCTCCAGCATCATCGTGGTTCCGTTCCGTTTGCAGGTCGTCCTTACTACTACAACTCTCGTCTGCTCTGCATCACACACTCCTTCCGCCGCCCAACACATATGCGGCGATGAGGCGTGCAGTGATCCAAAACCTGCGTGCCTTCCGCCGACCATCTCCGCGATCTGCACTCAAGAAGCTCCGTATCAGCAGTCCGCACAATGTGACGCAGCTCCGGACGATAAGCAGCAATCGCACGCCGCAGCCGCTCCAGTCGTCGATGCGCCTCTCGCGCAAATACTCAGTCCCTGTCGCTGTGGGCATCGGAGCAGCGGCGTTGTACTACGGCTACGAGCAGCGAGGACAGTCGTTATCATCAGCAACGCCTAATGTAACGCCCGTCTCCAGTTCAGTAACTGGCAGCCAAGGGCGGTCATATTCTTCTTCATCTTCGTCATCTTCTACACCAGCAGATCTAGCGTCAGGAGCTCTTGCGCAGGACTCCGTCGTCCCTGAAGCTGTCCGGAAGGCATTGATTGTTGAGCAAGGGCAGTTGTTCACAGCACAGATCCCAGCAGACCAGCCGATCAGCAAAGAGACGGACTTTTCAGGTCGTAAAGTCTTGGAAATGCTCACCCCAGAACAGGCTTCGGCTAAGCTCAGGACCAACGAAGAGAGCTATTTGGTTGGCAGAGGTGAGGGAGTGGTGCGCTATGATGTCGTGCAAATCCCGAGCAACGATCCGATCGAAGATGACCACGTCGAGAAGATCGTAGAAGTGCCGAACACGACAGCAGCAGCACAAGATGACAAGCCGACCTCAGACTGGATGTTCTGGGGCGTCTTTGATGGCCACTCTGGATGGACAACTTCTGCGAAACTAAGACAGACCCTCGTTTCGTACGTCGCTCGCGAGCTGAACGCGACATACAAGTCTGCTCTCAAAGACCCACAAAATACCATTCCTGCCGGGGATGCGATTGATGCAGCGATCAAGAAGGGCTTTGTCAAGCTTGACAATGAGATCACGCATGAGTCTGTGCAGAAGGTGCTCAAGGCACAGTCGAAAGTTGTTGCGGCCGAGATACTGGCGCCAGCACTCTCAGGATCGTGTGCACTACTATCATTCTACGACTCGAAATCAAAAGAGTTGCGCGTAGCATGCACTGGCGACTCGCGAGCCGTGCTCGGCAGAAGAGGCAATAGCGGAAAGTGGACAGCGACAGCACTTTCAGAAGATCAGACAGGCGGTACTCCATCAGAGGACAAACGCTTGCGTGCTGAACATCCAGGTGAGCCATATGTGACTATGAACGGACGCATTCTCGGAGGTCTTGAGCCCAGCAGAGCGTTCGGAGACGCAATCTACAAGTGGTCGGCCGAGACACAGGAGAAGATGAAGAGGCAGTTCTTTGGACGGACACCCAGCAAGCATCTCAAAACTCCACCATATGTTACCGCCGAACCTGTGGTGACGAAGACGAAGATCGAGCCTGCCAATGGGGATTTCGTGGTCATGGCCACTGACGGTTTGTGGGAGATGCTCACCAACGAGGAGGTGGTTGGCCTTGTGGGACAGTGGCTTGACACGCAAGCTTCCACATCTGCCAAAGGAACATCTAGTGGATGGCTACAGTCATGGTTTAGTAGCCAGAAGCCTTCGCTGCCCATCGAACACCAGGATCAAGGCGATGGTTCCGGTCAGCGTGCTCCTGTCAGACAACAGCAATGGGGCATTCCTGCTGGAGAACAAAGATTTGTCATTGAAGATAAGAACGCAGCAACGCATCTTGTCCGCAACGCTTTGGGTGGCAAGGATAAAGACATGCTCTCGGCACTTCTCACCTTACCTTCGCCGTACAGCAGACGATATCGTGACGACTTGACTGTACAGGTCATATTTTTTGGAGAAGAGCAGGGCAATGGCAAGGTCGAACTCAATAAAGAGGCTTCCGCAACTGCCAACGGCCCTGCTGGTGTCAAGGCGAAGCTATAGGAGCGCGAGCTTGTGAACAGCCTGCATTATATCACGACTCCAACTACGATGGTGAGATTTTGGCCCGAGTGCCAATCTCGGAAGACATCTGAACGATGGGGTCCAGATCCCCTGCAAACCATGGAAATCAGGACGTGGTGCGACTTCTACGTGGGAGTCAAACAACTGCGCCGCCAGGCGATGGAGCTTGTGACGATCGTGCAAAGCCGCATATGGGACCTGCGAGCTGATCGCAGAGCGAAGGGACAAGAGAAGGAGTCCCGAAGGATATTCGCACTAGTGCGAGGTTGTGCTATGAAGTTGTGGGCCTTGCGAGTGCATGGCGCATAGAGCCTGGCAGGCAGGACTCGCTCCAGGGTCATTCTTTATTTCGAACGTTCAGCATGTTGCATAGCGTGGCGCAGCAGGAGCGAGCATCGACATAGCAATCATGCCATGGTTTGGCAGCCGTGTACTCTTACAATTGGAATACCCACGCTGCTCTCTGTCACAGTGTTGACATAGTCTACCAAGAATTTTGGACATTTGAGCAGTTCCCCCTTCTTTTGACCGCTTTGCCGAGCTGAACGTATAGCCGTGAGCTCTAACAAACTGTGAGCTTGACGCGAGTGACGTATAGTCTATACACAAAAGCAATAGGTAACATTGACATTCAATCCCAGCTCCAGTCCTGCACACCAGCAGCACTCAATCATGCAGCGCACCACACAAATCAAGAACCACCTCCAGCAACCTCACGAGCCCCCAAGCAAGATGTCCGGCATAACCCTCATCAGCGCCAGCCCCTCCCCATTCGCACGCATGAACCGCATCGCTATGCTCGAAAAAGGCATCCCCTTCACCATCCGCAACGAAATCCCCTGGCACAGCACCACAACCGAAACACCCCTCCACAACCCGCTAGAAAAACTCCCCATCTTACTCTTCGAAGACGGCCGCGAACCCGTCTACGACAGCGCGCATATCCAAGAATACATTCTCCAGAAATACGCCGACCAGGGTCCCTCCTTACTCACGGGAGATTTGGATACTGATCTCAAAGCACGACAGATTCAAGTATTATGTGAAGGGATCTTGGACGCTTTTGTATTGGCCATGTTTGAAAGTATGCGAGAGGAGGGGAAGAAGTCCGATTTATGGAGTCAGAGACAGAATCGGAAGATTGATGGGGGTATGAAAGCGTTGGAGGAATTGGTCAAGGGGAGGAAGGAGGGAGAGGAGTATTTGTTGGGAGGGGTGTTGACGATTGCGGATATTGCGATTGTGTGTGCGGTGGGACAGGTGCAGTTTACGAAGATTCGGCCGGATTGGAAGGAGAAGTATCCGGGGTTGAAGAGGTATTGGGAGAGGTTGGATCAGGGGAGGGAGAGTTTTAGGGAGACGAGGCCGAGGAGTTTTGATTTGAAGCCGGAGACTGTGGTGTGAAGTGGCAAATCAGGTGGAGGGGAGAGTAGTATTGGTGCATCGGCAAAGAATGTCGAATTGCTCGGGAATCACCTTCTCAATTGTGCTTCAGACATGCGATGTAAGCCGATCAGATATGCACCGTCCTGGTTCGGGCTAAGCATGCCTTCGGCTTGAGAGAAGATCAATCAATGCTTCTCCCAACCATATTCTGCCATTTCACCAGCAACTCAATCATGAGCACAGTGATGCACGTGTGCATATCGAGCGATAGCGGGCTGTCGCTTGCCATTGTTTCCAGTACCAAGATAGTGCTTCTGCTGCTGCTGCATGGAAAGCATAGCTCAGCGCGAATTCCAGTGCCTGCAAGCGAATTCTGCGCTTTGGAGTGCAAGGCGTGTCAATCTTCCGAGGCATAATCTCTAATTGTTTACCAGAGACTATGTCCTTGGTGTGCGGACCGATTTCAAGAACAGTGCTGTCCACTGGCACGTGAGAGCCTGTTCGAGGTAACCTTACGAGAAGCCTGGCATAGTAATGCATATACATTAGCATGCAGTTCCGGAGAGATGTGCTCGTCGATGCCGGGCAGGCATGAAGCGCACCATAGATGCAGGGTCGGCAGTCTCGAAGCTTTGGGTCAACACTTTAACCCATCAATCATTCTCGGTAGCGCATAGTGGCTGGCATGTGGAAGCCTGCCAGCCCGCTGCGTTGACTACTCATCGGCATCATCGTCATCGTCTCCGCCATCGCCATAGTCCTCTCCGTCCTCCTCGTCACTGTCTTCGCCTTCTCCATCACTCTCGCCCCCAGATTCCACATAGTCCTCTTCTTCTTCGTCTTCCTGGTCTTGTAGCTCTTGCTCTGCTCTCTGGAGTTCCGTCAAGCCATCTTCGCCAACACCGCTCGCATCAGCAGATCCGTTTGTATCGCCGTTGGCATCTTTCTTCTCCTTGTTCACGTTGTACGCCTTTGCTCGCCTTTCCGCAGCCATTGACGCATCGTTGAGCCCATGTCTCTTCACATATTCATCTATGCCCGCAAAATCTGCTTGGTCTAGCATGCTGAACTCGATGTCCTTAGCATCGGTACTGTTGCCTTCTGTAGCCGTGATTACAAGATTGAAAGTCCGCTGGAGGACAGACGTATAGCTGATCGATTCGACCGAGGAGAAAGGAAAGAAAGAAAGTGGTTTCCTGAACCCGAAGAGGATGCCGTTGGGTAGGAAGAAGAGGTAGCCTGCTATAGTCAGCCTGGAGTCAATGCCGAGTGAAGATAGAAAGAGTCCCACCTTCTTTCGTCCCTCGATGTGCTTTGACGTGATATGCTTTCTCGCCTTTGCGATGCGATTGCGGTATGCTACTTGCAAACTCATTCTCGTCGGGACGAACGACTTGCTTTGCAAACGGCTGTAGCAAGTCGTTCAGCTCCGGCTCAGAGAATGTGATATAAGTGTCGGTGTCGCTCTTCGACCGACTCGATGATGCTGCATCATCCGGCTTTGTTTCGTTCATGGTAAATACCACTTGCTCGCAAGGCGTGCCATCTGGACCAGTAGCTCCTGCCTTGGGGATTATGACAAAGCTCGACTGCCGCTGCTGCTTCTCGGGCACAGGCAAGCAGAAGATCTCGTCTATCTGAGCATTGGGGATCGTGAACTCGATTTCGCTCGTCTGTGCATTGAGCAGCCGCACTTCTCTTCTCCTAGAATCGTTCTGTTCGGCGACAATCTGTAGCTTCAGCTTCTTGCGTGCAGGCACCTGGAAGCTGACATTCTTGCACTCAAACGTGGAGGCTGGGTTGGCAAGAGCCGTTGCCTGCGAAGATCCATTCGTATCTGATTGAGCTGGTTGGTGTGTGTCGTCCAGTTTCCGCTTCTTGGAATTCGCCGGCTGTACTGGAAGCGATGTTGTTCCCGCTCGTATCTGTTTCGCGATGTCTGCGAATAATGTCGGCAATTCTCCCTGGTATTTGTTCCCGGCTGCCAGTATTCGTGCTGTGAGATCTTGATCATTCTGGAAGGCGGCCTGCACCTCTACTGTCCAGTCTGATGCCATGGCGATGGTGCTCCTCTGTGTATGGATGTTGTTCCAAATAGTCCGAGGTGCATCGGGCGCGTGAACGCGACTGCCAAGTAAACCAAGACAACCACTTTGCCTTCCGGCCATGGCACCTCATCACCAAGCCTTTTGCCAACCACGTGCGGCGTCATGGCAGGAGCACCATACCACGGTCGCGGGCGCAAATGTCTGTTCGCCATCTTTCACCATCCGACAACCTTTGCAGCGCAGCGGGGGACGTCTGCGCGCATCCGGTCCACATATTGCTGCGGGAGCATAGCATAAGCGCAAGATGTGGGCGATCTTTCATCTCCTAGCCTGTTTTGTGGCAGCCGCCTCGTCGCAAGACAGCACACCTTCTGTCACAACATCGAATAGCTCGAATGGATCGTCAGCGAACCCACGAACATCCGTGGTGTCATTGTTTTTCCCCATGGGGAGCCCGGATCAAATAGAGGCCTCCATCATTTCAGCTGTAAGCAGTTTCTAGATCTGCTCCATCCCGGCTACCATCCGATTCGGCTATTCAAGTGAATGAACCTTTGCACAGGCTATACTGACACGTGCGCAGTCACCAAATCACACTGCATTTGCACTTGGCTGCGTGAATGGAGCATCCACTGCCTCATGTGGCTGGGATCCGCCGATCACCATCACTGAAGGTGAAAGTACAGTGATCTGGACTAACACGCACAAGGTGTGTCAAGTCCGCATTATAAATCCTATTGTTACGCTAACTTGTGTTGTAGGGTCAAGAGTACGCGTTCACTCCATACTACTTCGATTCGTCTTCAGCTGACTTTTACGCAGAGATGTGAGCGCCACCATTCCATACATGACTCTAGAGTGCGCTCTCGTTGGAGCCCATACAACTGCAAGTCCTATCCATGGCGCGAGTTCAGCTATCTGCACCGGCAGGTCCACAATTGGCGGCTTGGGAGTCGTTGCCAGCACTTCTGTATTGGCCAGCACCGAGATCAAGTATATGCCCGTTACGATTACTGCAGGTCTGGAGAAGATCTCAGCTGCGTCCGAGTATGCAGCTACCGCAATGCCCGAGAGCTCGACAAGCTCCGCGGGCGCACCAGCCGCAACAGAAATGGCTGTCATGGGCCTGAGCGGTATCATCGGCATGGGAGTCGCAATGCTTGGTGTCCTTTGAATGTTCGGGATTTGCTCTTTCTGGGTTATCACTCTTCTGTGAAGATCATCAGCGAGGAGCTCTATCGGTATCAGAAACATCACAACCCTACGGATCACAGTGCCCTTGGGGCCTCCCATAGGATCGGGCAGGGATCGCAATGCCGATAGTCAGTCGACTGCCGAAAAACTGTTTGGCGGGTCTCGCGGCTGAGGCGGTTCCAAAGAGGATGCGGTAGACATTTCTGCTGTTTTGAGGCTCTCTGCTGGATGTGGACTCTATCTTGGATGCCCGAGTACGGCACGGTCAGCGAACCTACTTCATATATTGGTCGCCATCTCCTCTGGACTTCAGCGCGGTTGCTGGTGATTTCCAAGCTTCGCCTACCGCGCAGTGCCTCACCAACACAAAACCAACATCCGTCAAACTTGAGGCTGCGAAGTCGGTTACGAACTAGCATAGGGCTGCAGATTGCTTTGGCTCCAAACTCGTCCTCGTCAACAGCCAGTGGCTTCAGCCTGGCCTCCAAATGTGGTCGCTTCGCCCATTTCTGGACCCACTTTTCGCTATTTTGGGTAGCGGGCTCAGCCGCTCGAAGGATTAGGAACAACAAGAGCACAAGATCCACCCACATGTCAGATCAAAGCAGGTTCATGGACGACATACATGATGCGAAATCATAGTTATGGTCGGAAGATTATGGTAGCTGGTCAAATGCCGCCATTGCCTATTTTCATCCTGCAGGAAGCACCAACATTGCGCTCTCGGCAGATGACTAGGTCCGCGGCTCTGCCAGGACATGTGGATGTCTTCAGGCACATTGCGAATTGTCAGTCAAGGCCTTCAAATTGCATTCTTGAGCACTTTCGGTCACTCTCGTGACGGAAGTGCTCCTGCGAGGCTTTCCAAAATGTCACCGAAGGCGGCTCCTAGGCCTGAGAGCTGCTCGAGAGGTATTTCGCTCAGATGCTCTTGACAAGACGGCGTAGATGGCGAGCCGAGTAATAATTCAGAGCTAGGCCATTTGCATCGCAAACATTTTTACGAGTATTTCCCAAGCTTCAGCAACTTGCTGCCAGAGATGAGGCCTAGAGGATCAAAACAGGTCTGCCAGACGTGTTGCACATCTTATGACCATAATGCGCCCTTCGACTCCTCAACAGCCTCCGGCTGCGGACTGCGAGCTGTGCTTGCCTTCCACGAATGCCTATAGAGGAAGGAGTATTCGACCGAGTCAATGATCGCTTCCATACCGGGAGTATTCAACAGCGGAGCAAGGTGGTTGCCTAGACAGCCCGCTTGCTCTTTGCCAGCAAGACGTGGATGCATTTCCAGATGACAATCTTGTCTTTCGCTGCTCCCATGTATCAACTTGAAGCACACATCGCTCGCTGCGAACAAGACCAACCAGGCCTCAATCACTATCTCTCTCTCAGCATTGACATAAACAACATCAGCAAGTCGATCATCGAAAACCTCGGGCGACGAGCAGTATCTCAAGAAGGTATGGCAGAGCATTCAGCGTCCCAGACGTTCGATTCAAGTGCGATAGCTGCGGCTTTGGACTCCCATCTTCTCGAACATCAAAACGAGTCATCGCAAGGCGCGACACTTCCGAAGCTCGTGACGCTGCCACCGGAATTGGTTGACAGAATTTTCCGCTACCTCAGCTACGCAGACATGGCGAGAATGCGAATCTGTTCGAGGGCTTTGAATCAGCTTGTTACGGATCGCTCCCCACAACAATGCTTAGTCGGCAGACACGAGGCTGAGGCTCGCTTTGCAGGAGCTCGAACACATTGCAAATTTGACGTGGGCCTAGACCTCGAGATGGCTCTGCGAAGATATGTCAGAACATGCGGCGTGACGAATACCACTGCGAACGACTTCGCACTTAGCTATGCGACTTACAAGCTTGTCTGGGAGCTGGATTATCCTTACAATGTCCATCTTGATGTACGCTGGGTCACGTCACTGGCCGCTCTTGCCAACCTTTTGCTCCTACTGGACAATTTCAATGTTTGGAAGATGCGCGCCGATGGTGATCCTCGTGGCGTAGGCATGGGACGAACCTTGTCTGCTGCTGCGTTTTATGAGAACTTTGATCAGAAGATAAGAAGTGGCGAGCGGGGGGTGTATAGGTCGACTTTGTTTGTATGGAGGCACTTTGGTACTGCAAATCAGGAAACACCAGCTCCTTGCATAAATGGCTACAATCAGACGGCTCAGAGACAATCACCCGCACTTGGCATATCAAGACACGACTGGACTCGTATGATTCGCAACATCTACAACGAGCCATTGCAGGGTGTATCGCGAGATGTTCGGCACGGGACATACATGCAAGTGGTCCGCGCAGTGGCAGAGAGCGACCCAGACTGGCCGCCAGCTGCAATTGGTCAAAGATTGCTTTGTCTAGGGATTATAGATGGCAACGGTCAGAGGTTCTTGCCTGTGCACACCTCGACGGTGGAGAAGATCAAGAAATGGGCGTCACAGCCGGCGGCCACGAGAGACGAGCTGCTGAGAATGCATATCTGGGAGGATCTGGAGGTGGACTGCACGTGGGTCGATTGAGCTGTACACTGAAATGCAGCGCAGAGAGAACGAGGTATTCATCGAGCAACAGGAAATGAGGTACGACATATGCGCAGTCTTTACTGTAGCCTCATCAACAGAAAAGTGCATATACTCGTGGTCTCACCATGGATTTCGCAGAGGGTCTCGGTGCACGATCTCATGAAGAACCTCAGTTGAGTTGGAGTCGTAGCACTGTCGAGCTCCGCTTCTCACTTCGCGCGCGTTCGGCTTCACTAGTGAGCTAAAGTGCAGCGTTGCTCCTTCCTACGCGCGTTCGTGCAGCTGCAGGCGCTCCACACACTCAAAAGCTCAAAACATCTCTTCCTCTTCCTTTATCCACGACATCGAATATTACCACCATCGCTACCGCCACAAACAACACCTCGGTGGCGGGACCGGCGACCATGGATCCAGACATGGATCCAGAGACGGCGGCTATGTTGGCCGACCTGAGCGTCGTTCGATTCGACCAAATCGCAGCACCAGAGGCACGCGGGAAGGGCCCACACGTTAGCGAGTACGACCGGGCACAAGTGGTAGATGAGCAAGATCTCCGTCGCAAACGCATCTTCGATGGGCCAGTGGAGAACGAGAGACATGCTGCAATTCAGCAATGGAACACGCCCTCCACCTTCGGCGTTGACGATCGTGCGGCAGGTC
Organism: Septoria linicola; assembly: GCA_024114885.1. Classification (NCBI taxonomy): domain Eukaryota; kingdom Fungi; phylum Ascomycota; class Dothideomycetes; order Mycosphaerellales; family Mycosphaerellaceae; genus Septoria; species Septoria linicola. Next base: position 242,917 of record CP099428.1, on the reverse strand, counting down.
TCGAGGACCGCTGGGGCGGTCAAGGTCACCGCGCCGGGATGAGGGTGACTCTTCTCGAGAAAGGAAGAGGTTTCCAGGGTAATCCGAACCATCATGATCACGGTAAATCGATGTCGAACTGTCCACCTCGAGTTGCAGAGTTCTCGCTCGAAACAGATACTGACATGCTGAAGGCCCTCGACGTGACCGTCACAATGATCGCTCACAACAAATTCAGCAAGAGCGTGCGACTCGAGCAGCGCCAGATCCCAATCGCAAGCGCGCCTCGTCGCCGCGCAAAGCTGGTGGAACCACACGCTTCATCAACGGGAAACCGATCACTCAACCAGCCCGCGCTACGATAGCTCGCGGCAATGCCACGGCTAACAACGCTGGTCTGAGTTCTGCAGCCGCTGCTCGAGTGACGCAGAACCTGAGGAAGATCGGACTTTTGCCAACATCCCCTTCGCCTGTTCCATCACGAGCTCCAGCACCCGCGCGACCAGCTGCTCCCGTTACGCGAGTCACTGCTACCAAGAGCGTAGCCCGGGCACCTGACATCGGCCACGAAGCTGGTGTAACGAAGTCCATCCCCTCGCCTCGCACGAGCGCTTGTGCTGCTACGAACGACTCGCACGCACGCGCTATTCGTGCTCCATCGGTCAGCTCTGTTGGCACAGCGTCAAGCTCGGTGGCGGCTGCGGATCCTGGAGGGGCTGCGTTCTTCCAGAACCTGGCATCGCGAATCATGGGCAGAAAGACTGCCCCGGCGGCTGCGACAACCTCGTCGAATGTTCCACCCGCGGTTCCTACTCCTGCTCCGAATGTGGCTCCGATAGCTACTGCACCACTGCTTGCCGGGTTTCAGTCTGGAGCTCGTTTACCCGCGCTGACCACGGCCATCGTAGGATCGTCTACGGCGACAGCGGTGCCAGCGCCACGACCGGCTACTACTGCACCTCAGCTCACCACTGCTGCGCCGATCAATCGATCTACCAAGGTCCCCACAGAAGCTCCTCGTATATACGACGAGAACGACAAGGCCAGAGAACAAGCCACCACGATGATGTCTCCACAGAAAATCCTTGCCATCAACGCCGCAGAGACGAGGGGTCATTCCGGCCAAGGTATCGATTCGCAACTGCTGCGCATATCACGCCAGAAGATCGCCGAGGATGTCGTGAGGCTGGCTCAGAAGCAGCAGTCTGAAGAGGCACAGGAGTACTTCTCAACATACAAATCTCGCACCTGGTTGCTTCAGCCGGCTGTCGATGCGCTGGCAGGTAAGGGCCTCTCCGCAGATTTGCAGGCTGACTTCACTGTCCAAGCTGTGGTCCGACAAGCCTTGCTCATTCGCGCAAAGGCGGGTTCTCTGCCAAGTCCACCTGGCTCCGCCGAGCGTCCTCGCAGCAAATCCACTGCACTTCGCTCGCTCGAGGCACTTCCAGCACAGGAGAAGACTGCGAGGGGAGGTCTGCTGAATGTGGATTACTACGACGACGAGGGCAACCACCGCGGTAATCACTTGATGCCTGTCCTTCCGCCACTGAGGGTCAACGTTACGGTCACTGCCAAGAATGGCGAGTTCGATCCGCTCAAGATGGCCGATCAGATGGAGGCTTTGGCCGAGCGTTTGATGCGCAATATGTGATGTAGCATTTCCGCTGAAGAAGATGGACTGCGTCTAGTGTCTAAGTAGGTAGAGCGGCGTGGTATGACTTAGTTGGGCTGAGTTGTTGATGATTGTAGCAAGAGAGATTGCTGTCTGAGTGCACCAATGATTCGATATTACACCTCATGTGCTTTTCCAAAATTGTACCGCTCCCATTCCACATCCACTGTGTGTGATCGTGCCATCAGAGCGACGGAAGCTCAAGCAGATGAAACGCATGTTCCCTCGAGCGACCGGGAATCGATGTGCTCTGTCTCAAGATGCCAGTAGCAGACGTCCACAAGGCTGAGTCGATTCTAATCATCAAGTCCCTCTTGCTCAGGCTGTGAACTGCTCGTGTTGGCGTACAGATACAGGAAGCCATTTCACCAATTCGTGACTCGACCCGGTGCCCGCCCCTGTAATGCAGATCGCTCTCGACAACTTTCATACAGCCAGACCATCCAGACTACACAAGTCGGAGCTGATCACCAAGTGCAAGGAATGAGTGACTTCTGGGAAGTTGCGGAGCAGAGACGGAGAGCGATCGTCTCTACCTTGCGATCGATCAGGTTTGCTCGCTTCACGAGGATGAACCAGACTTTTCAAGCACATCTTCCTGGTCAGTTGTCTGGGCCAGACCATCAGGACTACAAAGGTCGGAACTCGTCATCCATGAGAAAGAGTGAGTGATTCTTGGGAAGATGTGGAGCGGGGGTGAAGAACGGTTGTCAGGCTGCATGGTCCAGATTTCCCTGCTCATTGGGAACAACTGAGCGGCATTCGGGAGGGTCTCGTGGCTTCGCCGAGTGTTGTGTAAGTGTTCTGGTATCAGTCTTGCTTGCTTGCTTGCTTCCAGAGCTTGAGACCCCCAGGCTCAGCTCGATAGTCTCTGGGACATGGTAACATCGAGCAAGAGGGAATCTGTTTAACGTGTCGTGGGCTTCCTTTTCTCGCTTTTGCTAGAGACAGGTTCGTAGTCCAGAACTAGACATTCTCCTGAATTCATGTTGACTGCACCGTAGTCAATATGTTTTCGACTTCACGCTTGGAGTTGAAACTGATTTGTGCGAGACGACGCACAGCATTCGAATGCGTCTCTTTCATTGACGGTCATATGGCTACATCTCTTCATCGTCACTTCGTCTTCTGTACGCCGAATATGCCACCGTCCACACTTCGCTATGGACCCAAATAACTCCAACGCTAATGCGCAGAGCGCAGCAAAGCACCATGACTTGTTCTTGCTAAGAGTAGTCTGTCACTCTGAGGACTGCAACACACCACTAACGTGACTGGTGCCGCAACAGCAAAGACCGCCATTCTACTTCACGATCAAAGCTGCGGACGGGACCAAGCCTGCCTCCTTGAGCGTCATGCCGAAGTCCTCGTAGTTCCAGATCTTCTTCGGGAAGTTCTGCGTGAAGCTCGTGGCCGAAGTACCGTTCTCCTGCTTGACGGCCTCAGCGACTTCAAACAGTGTCGTCTCCGCCGGCATGGTCTTCATGATGTTGCCAGATGGTGTCTGCAATCTGAGACGTGCCTCGCTGTGGTTGGCGACCTTGGCTGGTGCCGCAGCAGCTAGACCTCCAGCTGGAGCAGTGGCAGCACCCGGGTTGTAGGCATCTGGGTTGTCGCGCATCCGCTTGTCCTCCTCGATCTTTGCCTTCCGTGCCGCCTTGTCTGCCTCAATCTTGTCCTTGATACGCTTCTTTGCCGCAATGTCGTCGGCCTTTTCTTGTCGCTTCTTCGCTGCTTCCTTGATCTGCTCCTTGCGGGCAAGCTCCTCCTTTGCATCATCGCTCTCTTTGGTGTGCTTCTTGCGGATCTCTTCGTTACGCCTCTGCTCCTTCTTCTCCTCGACGGCCTGCTTCGCCTTCCGCTCTGCAGCCTTCGCTCTCAGCTCTGCCAGCTTCGCCTTTGCCTCCTCTGGGGAAAGAGGTGCGATCTCTTCGGTAGACTCAGCAAAGTCCGTGTGCCCTGACTTCTCGGCGTGGAACTGCGCCTGTGCCATGGAGCGGAATTTCTTCTGGCACTCGTTGCAGATCATCGATCGTGCTTCCTCGCCAGCAGCGAGCTGTGGTTGCTCGGCATCTTCGGCCTCATCTTCCTTGAGCTGCTCGATGGTGCGGTCGGCGTTCTTGTCAAGCCAGTCGATGGCGCCTTGGAGGTTGCCACCTTTACGTAGAGCCATTTCGGATTTCTCCTTGTCGAAGCCCATGTCGACCAGACTGGAGAGGTCGGAGCTCATTGTGGCGGTAAACTTGTAGATGTTGGATGTGCGGTGAATGTGGATTGCAGATGAAGTTGATGATTTTCTTATTACCTCGTCGCTGGATTCAAGGAATAAGAGGTGGTGCCTGGATTTCAGATAGATGATTAGGTAGAGAAGCAGCGGTCTTTCCACAGCATCGGGCTAACTAGCTTGCATGTGAAGCGGAGGGCTCACTTCACTAACTAACTAACTAACTAACTTACATGCCGTCATTGGTGCACGGACACTTCTACCAAGGTAACGGGACGGAGAGTGAGAGTGCGAGTGGGATTGACAACTTGGTCGCTTCCTTGACTAACTAGTTAGCTATAACACATTTGAACATTCACGCGTTTCTTTCCACATTCATCTGGCAACCTTGGTGTCCTGATACGCACATTCACTCGCGCGTGCTTACTCACGCCTTCCTGCTCATCCACAGCATTCCCTACAAAGCGCCCTACGAAGCGCACCACAACGATTCTCCCCATCCTACGCGACAACTACAGACAAGATGAGTGTCGAGCTTACTCCCCCAGAACTTGGATTTCGCAGTCCGTTTCGCCGCTCTCGCCTTCTTTCAATGCCGCGCATCAGACTGACAGTGCGATACAGGGCCGTTCACGCACGAAGTCAGCCAGGTCCTCCGCCTACACAACCCGAACAGCGAGCCCGTGGCCTTCAAGGTCAAGACCACCGCACCGAAGCAGTACGTACAGCTAGACGCGATCAAAATAGGACTCGGGTACTAATGTACCTGTAGATACTGCGTCCGACCTAACTCGGGCCGCATTGATCCTGGCGGAGATGTCGAGGTTCAGGTGCTTCTCCAGGCCATGAAGGAAGACCCACCACTCGATGCACGCTGTCGCGACAAGTTCCTGGTGCAGTCTGTCGCCATTGGCGCCGATGTCCAAGTTCATAACGTCACTCAAGTCTGGGCCAACATTGAGCAGACTGCGAAATCGAGCATCCAGGAGAAGAAGATCCGTGTCTCTTTCTTGCCCGCAGACGGTAGTGCCGGTCTCGGTGCAGCTGCATCGCCTTCCCCTGCCACAAATGGACTATTACACCACGAGGACGAGCCTCCGGCCTATTCATCCCCATCTCCTGCCGCGGTTACGCCTGCACGGAATACCGCCTCATCAGGATCTGGCTACGATAAGAGCCCAGTGCCTGCTGGAGATCTGAACCAATCTCAGTCTACTCTGCACTCCGCTACTGCTGCTGTATCGAACGCGACTGGTGTCAGCCAAGCCGAGCTGGAACGACAGCTGGCAGCAGCCAACAAGACGATCTCGGACCTACAAGCAAAGGCAGCAGAAGCGACTGGGCTTAGGCAGCGCAATGTTGGAGGAGAGACTGCAACTACCACAAAGGGTGGTCCATCTGCTGTCACTCAAGCTGCACCAGGTGGCGTGCCAGTGCAGATCGTGGCTGCCATTGCTCTGTTGAGCTTCTTGATTGCCTACCTGTTCTTCTAGTTGCCTTGGTAGGTGGCGAATCATGCAGAAAGAGATCGGAGCACACGAAGACACGACATCGAAGGGAAATGATAGAGGTGTCGAGGAAAGTGCAAGCGCTTGTGCAAGCGAGCGCGCGGGTGAGGCAAGGACCCGTTCGTCTTCACAATGGAAGAAGATGCTCTGCTGGGACACATGCAGTGTGAGCAGAAGGCTTGCACAATGTGCTGCCTGAGAATGCATGGAACATGGCGAAGGAACGAGAAGGGTTGACTTTTGGCATACAGCCGCTGCTGATTATGTTTTGAACGTGCTTTCTTCCCCTTGAGCACATGAGATACCGCATGTACTGAGTTATCTTTAATCACTTCAATCCCAAAACTTGGTGTAACCATTGATGCTGCTGTGCCACAATGTGGGCAGCGTGTGATCGGCAAGTTCGGCCCGAGACCATTGGACTTCACCTTCCGCACCTGAGCATGGCCCCTGCCCTCGAATCTCTTCTCCATTCTTGGGCTCAATTGCACTGCAATAGGAATGTCCACTGGGTACCATGGTCCATGCCTATGAATTGAAGTCTGAGAAAACTCACCAACCTCACCTACATCCGAGATTGCCAAGTATCAAGAATTCGACCACGATTCTATGCGGCGCGCTCTGCACTATGGCAAGATGCTCGTTTTCATGAGCACGTCAATTTTTGATCATATTACAGAGCTACATGCGAGGAGTCATCGTCTCCATTTACATCCGCCAAATCAGAGCATGCTGCCGCTCTCTGTCGTGGCATGGCGAACATTGGTTCGCAGAAGTCTAAATTTGAGTTGACCATTGCGAATGTCCACGCGGAGCAGGTCCACAATCCCCAATCCCGAACCTCACATGGTCAAGCCACGAGGCTGAGGCCTCTCTGCAAGATCTCTCCTTCCACGCCATTCTGATCTAGGCCTGTTCCTTCTCGCGGCTTCAAAATGCACGGAGACACTCGACTCACTCCGTTCTCAGTCGCAAATTCTTGGCATCAGGCAGTGGTACTCAGTGGTACGGAATTCGAAGTTCTCGCGAGAGTTGGCTTTTCGAGGACATATCCAATCCAGGGTAGCTGCTGTTGCTATGGACGATATGGAAGGTGCCGAGACCTCCCCCCCACCCTGCAGGACAACGATCATCTCCTCGACGAAGCCCGACTTCATGATACTGCCGACGCTAAGGCGGTGTATGTTGAGCACAACATGTCCATTGGTCTCTCTCCACTGTATTCACGACATCCATGCCACTGTGCAGAAAGCTGTTGTCCTGTCCGAATGGCTTCACCACACGAAGCACAATAGTAGGCATCTGGTTGTAACTTGTATGGTTCTGGTGGATAATGTCCTCAAAAACTATCTATGTCCTCAAAATGGTCAAGTATGCTATATCTTGCCCTCGCTCTCCTCCAGACCCATGACCTCCCTACAGCACTGCTGCATCACTTTCCAACACTATCAACACATCCACAACCAATTGAAAGCAAGTACCACACACTCAAGCACACTCAAGAGGTTCAAGATAAGCAGTTGACTCCACTCACCAGCAAGATGTCTCAGAATTCGTCTGTCTCTCGCTATATGCCAAGCTACCAGGGCAGTCTCTCCACCTGGAGAAAGGACGCCTGGAGCAAGGACGCAGAGACAGATGTGATCAGTGTGGTATCTCCTCCGTGTAGCAAGCTCTCACGCAAGCTTGCTACTACATCTCTCGCCAAGGTCGACAACCACGACGCCCAGAAGGGGCTCAGTGGCCTCGTCGCATATCTCCCATCGGGGAGAAAGATCCCAGCAGACTCCGTCATCTTTTCACACTTCCCAGATGTGAATGACGGAGCCTACGATCACCCCGTGGTCGTCCTCGGACATTCTGTATGTACCAAATTCGTGTTCTGTGCTCCCGTGACTTCTTTCAGTAACTACCCAAGTCTGCAGGCCAAATACGAGGCGGATTGTCCGCGTGACAAGAACTTCCATGTGTACTGGCGCTACATGTCCATCGCTCACAACGGCGGCCAAGGATCCCCCAACCACATGGACCAGCTCCAGACGATCGGCGGTCGACAAATGTCTAGGCAATCCTACGTCAACCTGGACGGCGGTTTCTGGATCGAAGCACGGTACTTGAGCCCATTCCTCGGCGACAAAATCCGAATGACCGACCGTTCTTTGACTCTCCTCAAGTGGGCATACTGCGCTGCCGAGCGCCACCGCGGACGCCATGGAGCCCTCGCCACCACGAAGAAGCGGACTCGACCACGGGTATACATCTCCCCAACTCCTGCTCCGGTACCAACTATCCCGGCTCGCTGCTCGGTGCAGGCTGGATTCACCTGGCCATCACCGGGTCCCACAGCAACAAGCTACAAGACTGCCGCCATGACTGGAGCATCCTGGAGACGCGTATGTTGAGTATCATCCCCTCTTCCCTCCCCATCCCCTCAAAAGAACCCAAAAGAAAACCACAAAAAAACTTGTAAAATGTACCGACAAACTGCCTCTCCGGAGCCAGAACAAAAAATCTCCTTTGTTATTTGCTGCGTTCTGTACTTGCTTTTGTCATGTTGCGCTATTCCCCCATCACACAACCCCACCATTTGCTGAGAACTGCTGACTTCACCGACTCTTCTGAGTCTCGTTGCACTTGCATGACTGGTATCGCACTTCCTCCAGTTATGCGTGCAACGATAACTTTTTTTCATCAGTGATCTGCCTGTTGTGGGTGGATCCTGGAGAAGAAAGAACGCTCGGTGGCCATCTTCTCCCAGTCAACACAAGCACTACGCCATTCAGATCGAGTGCTTGATACTATGTCAAGCTGTCATGGCCCTGAGAAGTGAGAACGGAGTAGGGATCTCATAAGCACTTCGCCGCCAGACTCGAATACTTGATGCGATGACGAGCTGTCATAATCCTGAGAAGTGAGAAGTCAGTGGCCGTCTTCTCCGAGTGGCCACAAGCACTAACTACGCCGTTCGGATCTGATGCTTGAAACGATGACAAGCCAGCACGATTCTGAGAAGTGACAACTCAGTGGCCACATTCTCCAACTCAAGACAAGCACTCCGCCACCAGACTCGAATACTTGATACCATAACAAACTAGCACGATTCTGAGAGAAGGAAAAAGGGCCCGTCGCCATCTTCTCTGAGTCCGCACAAGCACCACGCCATTTGGATGTGATGCTTGAAGCGACTGAAAAGTTGTCACGATTCTGAGAAGCGAAGACTCAGTGACCACATTCTCGGAATCTATACAAGCACTGCACTGCGCCACTGAGATGGCATGCTTGACACGGTCACAAATTGTCATAATTCTGAGAGAAGTCGGAGAGAGAGAGATGATGCGCAGATCTGCACTTTTTATAGAATGTGCTGGAGAGAAGCATTCGCATATGTACTGGTTGGGGAGGAGGAGGAAGAAGAAGAAGAAGGATTCACAAACAATAGACAAGTAATACAAAGCTCGTACTCGCCTGCTCTCTGACTTATCTCAAGCACCGTGCCCTTACTTTCCTACTCTCGTCGTCGACACAAACGGTTCAGTATCGGAGAGAGTGGCTGACAGGAATCGGACTTGTGTCAGCAAGACGTATTGTTTGATAGTGCAGTGAACAGTCTTTTGCTGCCTACATATCATGAATGCTTCGCATAGCGACTCGCAAGTAATCTAGCATGATGACCTTCCAACTCCGCGCTCGTAAACACATATAGCAAGTCGTCAGCAGTCGCGAATCTGAGTTCGTCACGTCGGCGCCACAGGCTGCGCAGTCTCTGGTGCAGTGTTCTCCACTTGTGCAGACTCAATCTTTGCTTTCTTGACCTCGCCGCCACCATCGCTAGCACCGTCTGCGCCATAAGTATTGGTCACGTCAGTCATCGCGGGCCTCTTCACCGCGCTTGGTGGCTTGTATCCTGTGCCATTCCGGAAGCCTCCCGCTCCTTGCGGCATACCAATCTTCCGACTCATGTCTGCAGCAGGATTGATGTAGTTGGTCGCATTGGATCGTGCAGCTCCGTTCATAGCATTGCCAGCGCCTAGAGCGGCAGGCCTGAAGCCCCCAGTGGCAGCCGCAGGTTGCTGGCCTGCGGCTGGGGCTGCCGGCTGACCGCCAACCATTTCTCGTCTGATGGGCGCCGACACGCCAGGATTGACACCTTGTGTCCGCCGTATCGAGGGGCTCTCAGCATGTGGGTTGAAGGCGGTGTTCGAATTAGGCTTCGCAGCTGCGCGGCCAGATACGAAGCCCATTGGAGCGCCTGGCGGAGGCATGCTGGGCTCTTCTGACTGCAACCCGCTCTGCGCTCTTTGCTGTGCTTGTGCTGAAGGCGAAGCTGCAGTGTTGCCCGATGAAGGATTCGATCGAACACCGTCTCCGTTTTGGTGAGTATTTGCTTGTGCCATTTGCGCGGGTGGCGGCCTTTGATGATTGCCAGGAGTATGTGGTGGCATCATGCGATTTGCGGGCTGAGCAGCATTCTGAGGTGGTCGTTGTACAGCTTGCGGCTTTTGCGGTGCCTGCATATTGGTGACAGGTGCAGGCGGCTGTATGTTTGGCGGTCGCATGGGAGGCATTGAATGTGTTCTACTCATCCCTCGCCGCTGCTGCCCATTCATGGCTCTCTGAACATGCGCAGGTGGTCCATTGCCGACTTCGGAATCGTCAAGTCGTACTTCGTCCGGGTGGCTGAAATCCGTCTCGTCAAACTCAGCTGCTTCGCCAAAGTCATCATCGAACTCTCCTGAGCCCGCAGAACGCGCTGATTGCATGCTGGTGTTTCTCGAGGGTCCGTCTGCCCTCCCTGCCATTGGCGTGGCCTGGTCCGTTGGTTCCTTTTTCACAGGTGCATAGTCCGGGTGTCGATGCAGATTCTCGGCGTCCCACTTCGAAGGCGCCACCTTGACCTTGGTGATCTTTGATAGATAGTCCTTGTCGTAGAGGCAGTTTCCGAGCACATTTCCAAAGTTTCGCAGCGCACGCTTCATTGCATCTGTCGCAGCTTCCTTCTTCGCCTTCTCGAAAGCAGCAGCTTTGCCCTTCGTGTTCTCGCAGTGTCCATAGCCGATGTCTTCGTGATACGAGCCATCCTTCAGCGTTACTCGGACTATGGTTGATAAGCCGAGGTTGATCCTGCCAGTCTCTCTGTTCTCGTCCACGAAGTCGATCTGCACATTTTGTATTGATGAACTCCAACCGTTGAAGCCAAACACCTCGTTCGCGAGATTAATGACCTTTTCCGCCGCGAGATAGTGCACTTTCCCTCCTCCATTGCCTGGTCGCGTGGAAATATACTCAGGCCCCAGCTGCTTCTCGAGTCTACTCTGTAATGTGGCAATTTCCTTCGCTGTGTACTCGGACATGCGCGTTTCCTGCTTGATGAACGGATTCACAGTGTTGGCATTGTCGCGATGCTGGTCGCCGGGACTGTGTACATTGTCAGCACGGTACACGGTCAATCAACACACAGTAATACTCACGCAGGCATCGTGGACTATCGCAAAAGTGTATGCGAAGTTGTGAGCATCGTATGGAGTGTGGCGAAGGAATGGCAGCCTGGAGAGTGTGCTTGATGCTGAAGTCGCGTCTAACTAGTTAGTTGATGATGCACGCGTCTGGCCTGCTTCGCTCCTTCCTGCGGAGTTCGGCGTCGGCTTGTCGCATCAGCACGTGCTCTCTGTGCCTGCATTCCTCCCGATTTTCGAGAATCAGGACATCTTTGTTCGCCGCGTGTGAAGGTCAATAGAAAATGGCCGATACGCGATTGATAGTTCCGCGATACTGTACAGATTGATGCATTGAATCGCTGTCCAGATCGAATCCCGTGGTATTCTGTCTCGGTCGGCGCATTCAAACGCTTGGCTTCGTCCTCGACCAGTGGCTTGTAGCTTGGACATTGCGAGGAAACGTTGCTACTCTCGCGCGCTCACTCTCACCATCACATCCTCCTACCTGGCACTTTTTGATCATCGGAATTCGTGGCTGGAGTTCACGCGACCACTCTGCTGGAGAAACGGCACAAGTGCTTGCACTCATGAGGCATCAATAGGAGTGGCCACGTCAACCACCATCGGGTCGAGTGTTCGACCAGCAATCCCGCTGATATGGCATATACGCGCAGCTCTTCGTCACGGACGATGCGTTGGTCTTCGCTATTGACATTGACAAGCCTGCTGTCACTGTCATGGCTGCCATCAGCGCTTGCTGCAGCCAAATCAGCCGCAGACTACTATGTCACAGATCTCCCAGGAGCCCCAGAACCCAAGCTCGACATGTGGGCAGGACATCTGGAAATCACTCCACAGCATCATGGCAATCTCTTCTTCTGGTTGTACAAAAACAGGCACATCGCGAACAAGCAACGGACCGTGCTGTGGCTCAATGGCGGGCCAGGCTGCAGTAGCATGGACGGAGCAATGATGGAGATTGGCCCTTACAGAGTGAAAAAGGATGGCACTTTACGACTTCAGGACGGCAGTTGGGATGAGTTTGCGAACGTGCTTTTCGTTGATCAGCCAGTGGGCACAGGGTTCAGTTATGTGGATACAGACAGCTACGTGCACGAGATGGACGACATGGCGAACCAGATGGTGTCGTTTCTCAAAGGCTTCTTTGAGATCTTTCCGGAATACAAGAATACAGAGGTAGGTCGTGCAGCATCGTCATGATCCTGTTTGAAGGGCTAATCGATGGCACAGCTATACATCGCGGGGGAGTCATACGCAGGACAGTGGATTCCTTACGTTGCAAAAGCGATCCTGGACCACAACAATCAAGATGCGGCGAACAAGTATGACCTTCAGGGTCTTTTGATTGGCAACGGCTGGATCTCGGGACCTGAGCAATACATCTCATTCCTTCCCTTCGCGTACGAGACCGGCTTGGTAACAGCAGGATCGGATGCAGACAAGAAAGCCCTGCGCACTCAAAAGCAGTGCATAGCAGAGCTGGATGCAGGCGGCAAGGATCGTGTGGACTTGGGCACATGTGAGAACATCATGCAGGACATATTGCGCGATACGCAGAACAACAACGGATGCGTGAATATGTACGATGTCCGTCTGAGGGATTCATATCCAAGCTGTGGCATGAACTGGCCTCCGGACTTGGAACATGTCACTCCGTATCTACGAAGAGACGATGTTCTGCGCGCACTCCACATCAATTCAGACAAGAAGACGGGGTGGGTGGAGTGCAACAACCAAGTTTCGTCCGCGTTCACAGCACGAAATTCGAAGCCCTCGAGAATACTTCTTCCCGACTTGCTCGAGAAGGTCAAGATTCTGCTCTTTTCTGGCGACAAGGATATGATCTGCAACCACATCGGAACGGAGAACATCATTAACAACATGAACTGGAATGGCGGCACCGGCATGGAACTGTCTCCTGGTGTGACAGCGCCGAGGCGAGACTGGACTTTCGAGGGCGAACCTGCTGGTGTGTACCAGACAGCACGAAACTTGACCTATCTCCGCTTCTACAACTCCTCGCACATGGTTCCCTTTGACTATCCTCGCCGAAGCCGAGACATGCTGGATCGTTTCATGGGTGTGGATATTGGGTCCATCGGCGGCACGCCAGCAGATTCCCGGATTGATGGAGAGAAAGGAGTGGAAGTGTCCGTCGGTGGCCACCCGGATAGCACGGCCGCTCACGCAGCTGAAGCAGCGAAAGTTCAAGCCGCGCAGTGGAAGGCCTACCAAAGATCTGGCGAGGTAGCACTCTTCTTTGTTATCGTAGCTGCGGCAGTCTGGGGCGCCGTCATATGGCGCGGTCGTAGGAACCGGCGAGGATACAAGAACATACTCGGCATGGAATCCTTCGAAGAGAGGGGCCCTTCGGGTGGCCTGGGCCTCAACGACGACCTGAGAAGAGTACATCGTGATGTTGAGGCTGCAAGAGACTATGATGAAGCAGAGCTCGACGACATGTCCCACAGCAATGGAAGGCACAAGGAGATGGACCGCGAGCGGTTCAGCTTAGGTGATGACGACGATGACGATGAACCAGATGGCCGGCGGTATGGTCGACCTGCAAATGGTCATACTGCATAGTCGCATATGTATTTGTCATTTAAGAAGTATTGCATGTAGCCGTGCGGGAAATGTGAGATATGTTGGGATCCTAGTCGCACTTGCAGCGATATGTGCAGCTGAGGTGAGCTTCATGCAGCGTCGAAGCTAGCGCGTGCACAAGGTTTAATTGTTCCTTACCTTACTTTGGACTTCGCGACCTCAACTTCTCGGCAGTCACACTCAACAACCACAAACAACAACCGAGGCCTGCAAGCATGGCGCGAACCAAGAAGTCTGTGCCAAAATCTCAGCCGCGGAAGAAAACGAAGAGACAATTGGAGGAAGATGATTTTATTGATGAAGAGAGTCCTGGTCCGACTTCCGACGAAGACACCAGCGATGACGAAGAAGTAAGTGAGGCGCGAATCACACGATCAGCTACTCGACAAGCGGCGGCAGTGGCAACCCATGCAGGCAATAGTAAGCCGAGATTTGACTTCAACTCCAAGCAAGAGAGGCTTGAGTACGAGGCAGTGCATGGTTCTCAGAAGGAGGCACGACGCCGTTTCCATGAGGAAAATGAGATTCAAAAGCTAGAACGGAAGAAGCAAGAAAATGGAAGCTTGACCAGAAACCAGGCGAAGCGGCTGCGGACCATGCGAGAACGATGGAAGGCTGTCGACAATGGCATAAGCCTTAGCCAGCAACAAGCAACACGTGACAAAACTGCAGGTGGAAAGAGTGCGAAGATCAGGCACGGCCGGCGCGAGAAGTCCCGCCTGAGGCATCTCAACATGATGTTGCACAGAAAGGAAGTATTGACGGAGGCCGAACATGACGAGCTCGAAATGCTGGACGCGCGATTGACCGCAATGCCAATGCGCCGTACCCAGATCACCGAGAAAAGGAAGAAGAGGAAAAAGGAGCTTTTGCAGGTACAGAAGGAGCCGAACAGGAAGGATAACGAGGCGACTATGACCGACGACACAGTCCGTGATGTAGCGTCCTTGCGTGATCAAAGAGTGCTGGTTCCAGTCGAGGTGATTGAGATGCATTGTCGCCCAGCTGCTGAGGAGCAGTTCATTCGGCCACAGTTGCAGGAGCAGCGCCAGCCAGAAGACACCACTTGGCCTCACTCCTCGGACAGTGCTATTGCTCGACCAAGCATAGCTCTAGCACTCGAGACGATTCTTGGCCGCGATCTCCTCCTCAAGAGCCGTCACTTCAGCGCTCCGTCTCTTCTTTCCGACACTCGCGATGAAGATGGAGATTTCCTGATAGTCGAGGCGGAAGACGAGTTTCTGGAAGAGTCTGTGATGTGGACCACTGCTGGATTCTACTGCACCGTCGGCTGCAAGGACTGCTCGAACTGCAGTGTCGAAGAGAGTTCGCTCAAGTCACTACCTGAGCAGGAGGAAGGTCAGCGTCCCGAAGACGTGCACTCGTCATCAGCTATGGACATCGATCAGGATTTGGCAAAGGCCAAGATCATATCCCAGGAACTCGATGAGAAGTAGGACGAGTCCGATGGCGTGGAAGGCGGTGCGCATTGAGTGGTCGACGAGTCTGGTTGCACTGTCTTTGGATGAGCTTGACTCTGCAAAGGAGACGAATGCTTGGGGCGGGCCACGTCTCTTTGGCCGGGGCTCTTGCTGAGACATTGGCTGACACGAGGACTTTTTGGCACTAGATATGGATGGGGCGATACCGCAACCCTGACAGTCTCGAACTCCAATTGATCGTTTGGAATACTAAGCGTTGCATGCAACCACAGTGGGTCCAGCTGCGCAGTATCAAAAGATTTAGTGTTTACAGTGGGCCCAACAGCGCTAATGCAAAAGCTCGTTCGAAGTGAAGCTAAAATTGCACAGGCGTCGATTCCAAACATCGCTTTCTTCATCCAACACATGACGCGAAGAAAGCCTCGAGTGGTCATGGCAGTCTCAAAGCCAGGCGTCGCTGTGCAGAAGCCAGTCAAGACTCGCAAGAAGGAAAAGATAACAAAAGGCAAAAGGGAAATACGAGAGAAAGAGTGGCCGGGAAAGCAGGACGAGAAGATCAAATCAAAGCTCCGCGTGAGACGCTAGCTGAAAGATGAAGAGAATCCAGGACCAGAGGCGCAACGATAAAGAGGCGCGGTTGACGAGACATGAAAAGAAGGATCTCGAGGCTCCACACATTCTGTGTGGCATCGATAAGCACATGAATGAAGACGACGAGGAGGTCATCTACAAGCTTGAGCAGAGCTTGGAGTCGTCGATTCTAAGGACAGCCGCTCCCAAGCAGAAAAATAGTCTGCACGCCAGCAAGAATGTCAAGCCGGCAGGTCGCCATGATGCGCCCTTGACCTGGCCCGCGAGAACACAGCCAAAGCGTAGCTCGAAACCGCGCAGCTTGCGTAACTACAACTACGGGGATGATCCTAGCGTCATTTATGACAGCGACTATGCCGATGAAGGTGAAGGTGAAGGTGAAAGCACGGACGACGACATGGAGGACTGCAACATGGAAGCTGCCACCGAGACGAAGAACAAGGAGCAGGGTCAACCAACGCCGACGTCACAGGTGAATACCGACTCTGCTCCAACAGTCCAGACAGAAAGAAGACGAAAGCAGAGGTTAACCTTGAGCTGAAGCAGATTGAGATCGAGAGGAAGCAGCTCGATGTTCGTGCGCTGAAGGCGCAGAAGGAGCTCATGGCGCTGGAGTACCGCCGCTAGTTTGTTGCGGCTCGGCGCGGAGAAATGCGGCTTGTGGAGGGTGGGCTCGGAGGAAAGTCTGATGCGACGCTGCAAATCGTGCTGACTTCCAGAATGGTCTGGGGCTAAGTCCGGCTTCAAAAGGTCAGATGTGTTCGCTGCGTTTGAGCCGGTACGGATGGCTAGCAATGCAAACGAGGATCGCGGAAAGGGACGAGTGGGACGATTGGAAACGTCATTGATGAAGACGTTCTAGGTGCACAGCGATTGACGTTTTGGAGTACCGTTCCTCGCTTGCTGGCGATCATGATAGGAGACGTGGTTGGGCACTAGCTGACAGTGAAAAGGTCGTTCTTGCATCAACTATTCGCGCGCATCTAGCACATGTATTACGCTCATCCACTCACAGCCTACTCTTCTCCGGTATAAGCGACCCACCCTTCGGCTGACTATCCAGCCAGTCTCGATCAATATCCTTCACACTCTGACACCCCGCCACATTAAACATAATATCCAAATCCGCCAACAAACTTCTCATGACATGCCTTACTCCATGCTCTCCCATAATACTCAGTCCCCACACCCACAACCTCCCGACAAAGACAAACTTCGCCCCCAGCGCAAGCGCCTTGAACACATCCGACGCGCCTCTCACTCCGGAGTCAAACATGATGTAAATCTTATCGCCCACAGCATCGACAATCTTCTCCAACGCGTCCAAACTCGCAATCGCGCCATCGACTTGTCGGCCTGCATGGTTCGATACTACGATTCCATCGCATCCAAGCTCGACGCATTTCTTCGCGTCTCTGACGTCCTGAATACCCTTGATCGCGAAAGGTTTGCCGCCGGAGAGCTCTTTCCACGTCTTGATCAGCCAGGGGATTTTGCTCCAGGCATGTGCTCTGCCGTGCCAGACGTTGTCGATCCATTTCGCTCCAGCTTCATTGGGCATGGTCTTAGGGTCGATCCCGGCTTCTGCGAGACGCTTTTGGAAGACAGGGTCCGAGAGACCCAAGTCTGCGCCGACGCCATGGTAGAAGGCGTAGTTGGAGGTGTTGACGTCGTCGTGGCGCCAGCCGAGTTGCCAGGTATCGACTGTGAGGATACATGCTGTGAAGCCGGAATTTACGGCTCTTTTTAGGAGGGAAATTGTCAGTTCGTCGTCGTGGGGCATGTAGAGCTGGAAGAAACGTGGCCCAGCTCCGTTGGCTTTGCCGACGTCTTCGATGGGCTGGGAGCCAGCTGTGCTGAGGCAGTAGGGTAGGTTCAGCTCTTTCGCTACCTTGGCGACTGGAAGTTCGCCGTCAGGGTGGTAGATTTTGTTGATGCCGATAGGCGAGAAGCCGATCGGTGCGGCGACTTTGTGGCCCCAGATCTCGGTCGCTGTGTCTCTTTTGTTAGTGTCTACGAGCATGCGTGGAATGATTTTGTGGCGGTAGAAGGCTTGTCGGTTCGCGAGGTGGGTGAGTGATTCGCCTGCGTTGGAGCTGGCATAGTACCAGCCTCCTTCGGAGAGCTTTTGCTTCGCGCGCTCTTCGAGAGTATTGGGATGTGTATTGAATGGTGGGACTTCGCCGTCGTTTGATTTCCAGAAGTTCTCGCGCTGGTATTCGGCGAACTCAGGCGTGATACGGTACTTCTTGTTCTCGTTCTTGGTGTCCATGGCTGCTGTGCTGTCTTCAGTGGTCCCAATGGTTTGTGTAGAGCGAACAGTATGAGAGAGAGGAATGCCTATAACAACATTGATTTGCCTACCTTCCGCAGTATCCGACCTACATCATTGCACTGCATCTTCGCCGCTTCAGCGGCACGTTTAGATGGGCGGCAAGACAGAGGGACTATGATTTGGAACACATGTGAGGTCAATGTTACGCGGCTGGGAGAGAACTCCGGAGATCATGGAAGACTAAGCTTCGTTGAGAAAAGTGGAGGGAAAGCTTGTGCGGCTCCTTCCTTTGCTCATGTCAGAACATGTTTTGTAGTCTACATATCACTCAGCCTCTGGACGATATGCTGCCGATTTATGTGTGAAGAAGATGAAAGACGTCGTAGCCACGAAGGCAGATGCCGCAGCTATGGCATCCATGTCAGCAAAAATATGGTGAAGAATGAAGACAAGACTTACCCAAAGTGCAGGCTGTGTAGTAGAAGCCGAATGCGCCTGATATGGAACCGCAGACAACAGGCCCTAGCATGAGCCCGACGTTGAACGACAGCTCTGTGAGTGAGAAGATCCGACTGCTGCCTCCTCCAGGGCCGAAGACGTTAGGATCTTTGGCTTTCAGCTCATGCATCGTTGCTAGCGAGTAGGTCAGTCGATTGTAGTGTTGTGGCAGGCAAAAGACTTACAAGTCAGCTGGAATGTCCCAGCGCCTCGGACGAACGAGCTACATATGCCAATCGCAATGATAGTGGCGATGAAGACACCTTGACCTCTGCGACCATCTCCAATGCCCAAGAACTCGGAATTGCCAGGCACACCAGAAAACCAGAGCAACGGCGCAGTAAGAGCCCAGCCAATAGTCGTTGGCCAACGCAGCCCAATACGATCTCGCAACCAGCCAACGAATGGTGCAAGACACATTGACGGAATCTGGAGGCCAAGAAAGATCGATCCGATGGGTGCAGGTCCCCAGCCGAATGTGTCGCGAAGATGCAGAGGGAGAGTTGCATCAAAGCCCGATAAGATGAGTGCAAACGCTGTCACATTGAACATCGCTGCCCATGCCGATCCATTGGTGAGTATAATGCTGTAGAAGCCACGCGGCGATCCAGCTTTCGGTTCCTCGTTACTCGAGTCCAGAAGTGGAGCATTCTCATTCTGTTCCTCTCCGCCTTCGTACGTGTTCGACGTCTCGATGCTCTTCTTCTCCTCAATCATGGCCAACCTGGCTACAAAGTCGATGAGCAGAAGTCCCAATGGCACAGACCAAGCCGCCCAATAGCCAAGCCATTGCAACAGCACTCCGGATATAGCTGGACCAGTGATAATTCCAGCCGTGATAAAGCTTCCAGCGAAGCCAAGCGCTTTTCCCATGTGCTTGGATCCAGCAGCATCTGTGAGCATGGCGAATCCTACGATCCATGCTCCGGTCCCAGAAATGCCTTGCAGAACTCTGCCCAGGTAGACCGCCCAGATCGAAAGAGTGGTCGCCACCAGGAGAGTGCCAATCGTGCAGCCCACAAGCGCTATCAAAAGAGGTACTTTGCGACTTGTAGTCTTGTCTGCAAAGTGGCCAATGATTGGTGCTGCTGGCACTGAGATGAGACCGAGGATGAACAACAGCTCAGTCGTGAATCGCTGCGTGTATGCTGGGTCAAGTCCAAGCCGCTTTTCGATCATGTAAGGCATGATTGGGACGACGAAGCCGTAGAGGAAGTTCTCTGGATGAGTCAGTCCCATGGCTTCCATTCAGATCGAATGGTGTGTGTATATACCTGTGAAGAGCCCGAGAGTTGCTGTGAACAACAGCAATGTCTTCGAAGTCCGCCATGAGCGGCTGGCTGGGTCAGCCATTACTTCGACTGTGACCTTTGGGGAAGCTAGGAGTAGGTTCAGCAAGTTCTCGAGACACAGATGTAGAAATTGGGGCACCACCACATACTTGGCTCGAAACGGTAAGCGCAAGATCCACATCGACCGACCGGCCCGTGATCGTGCTTGAGCTTATGTACAGGGCGTGTAACGTGATCATCAACAGAGCGGCGGTAACGAGGAGGCCAGAGTACGAGACAGCTTCCGTAATATGCACATGTATGAACAAGACCATTCAGCGGAGTCATCAAGGCCAGCTGAGCTGGCAAAAACGAGCGGTACGGCGAGTCCTTCAAGCACAGACGGCTCATCTGCTTCGTCGTCAGAGCTCACAAATAGCCGGACACCGTCACCGTCCTCGTTCTGTCTGCTCGTTCCGTAATCGTCTCCAAATTTCGTGCCGTAGGTTGTGATCCCATGCTGCGGTCTCGACGGTGTCAGAGCCGGACAGAACGCTCAGCACAGATCGAGTTGTGGAGTTGTCAAAAGTCGGCAATGCATCCAGCCCAACTTCTGCGCCAATCATGAAGTCCACAGCGTAGTAGACATAATTATCGGCGTTCGTGTAGGCAGGCTGCAAGCGAATCTTTGGGACAGTAACAAGCGCCAGCTTCTGAGCAAGATCGCGGCCGTAGTGCTTGCATTGAATGTGCGTGCGGTTGAGATAACAGGGGTCTTCCTCACTTAGCTCAATGTCTCTGGCGATCCAATGGTCCGTTACTATGTGGTGTTAGCAGCTGGCTATGGAGCCTTGTAGTCGAGCCTTACTGTGATCTAGCCCATCTCCGAGTGGAGAGCGGTCTACAAGATGCAATGCCTCGTGGAGGACGGTCACTAGTCTTGCAGTTCTATCCGCTCCAGACCAAGGGGCTTCCTTCTGCCCGAGTACTCGAGCGAAAGAGATGAGCTCCCTTGTGAAGTACATAGGACACATCATTATGCGCTTTGGGTCGCTTCCTTCGCTTCGATCGACAAAGCCCCAAGTGCTCTGGCATCTTGGACCACTGCTACAGGTGAACTTGAGATCCATCCAACCATCATTGACGACCTCGAAAACGTGTCGTACATATCTTCGAGAGGAATAAGTCTTGCCAAAGTATCTTTCGTACAAAGTCTGGAGGTCTGTACTGGAAAATTCCATGTAACTTCCTGGCCCAGACCACATGATACTACTGTAGTACTTGGGGTCAAGCTTAGATCCATTGTGGTGCGGGTACGCACCTAAAGACAGCAGAATTGAGTTGACCATCGCTCTGGCCCAATAAAGCCCATCGACAATTTTGACTCGCTGCTGAAAATCGCAACCCTCCTGTTGGCCAGGCTTTGCGAGATGTCTCGCAAAATATGCATAAGTGTCCAGGGCCATTTCTTGCATGTCCCGGGAGGCCTTTGGAAATAGCATTGGACCACGGGATGGCCCAAAATCTGTTGTGGCGGAGCTGACGGATGTAGCATGTATAGAACGGATACCATCACGGCTTCCTCTGAGACATGCATACAGAGTACCGCTGACAGCAACGAGCGCGAACGCACACAGAAGCAGACAATTCCAGTTTCGTTTAGACTTGCGCTTAGAGCTGCGTTTCGACTTGCGCTTCGATCTGCGGGCCTCCCAAACTCGTTGGACCATTTGCCGAC
Organism: Septoria linicola; assembly: GCA_024114885.1. Taxonomy (NCBI): domain Eukaryota; kingdom Fungi; phylum Ascomycota; class Dothideomycetes; order Mycosphaerellales; family Mycosphaerellaceae; genus Septoria; species Septoria linicola. Next base: position 221,656 of record CP099428.1, on the reverse strand, counting down.
TGACTGCAGGGTCGCTCTTCCTGGCATAGCGAGAACAGACGTGTGTATATGAGTGCGAAAGCAAACACACCACCAACTTGACAAAGCCCACCCTTATCTACCGGACTAAGCACAAACAGTGAGGTTGCATATTCCATTGTGCGCGAGGGTCGGTCTCGCAAAAGTTGGTCGTAGCAAGGTGCCAAAGCTCCGCGTCATGAGTGTTTATGAACTGATAGCGACTCGCGTTCCAGCCACAGTCTCTAGAGCGGGAGACGACATGTCCCAGCCGAGCTGCTCCAATTGATCATGATACAAGTCCCACAACTTATTGACCTCGCCCAGTGCTTTGCGGACTATCTCAGCGAGTTGCGAGATTCTCTCCGGTGCCGTGATCGAGACATCGAGAGGTACAGCTCGGAGAGATTCGGCAAATGCTAGTGCCTGCCACCAAGCAATCGTAAGAGTCTTGAAGTCAGCCTGCTTCTTTAGAACCACAAAGATCTCGGCGCGCTTCTTAGTTGATGTCTTGTCGAGCCACAGAAGGTGCTCCGAGGATTCGTAGACTGACAAGATCTGGTTGAGCTTGGTCTCATTGACACGAACAGCCTTGGTTATCTGCTGCTCGTCTCCGATGGCAGCAAGAAGCCTTGACAAGGGCGCACCGATAGAGCAGTGGCCGATGATCGCCTCGTCCTTGCTCCGAAGGACCCCATCACGCTCGAAAATGCGCTCCTGGCTCGCCACTTCTGCTGGCGTCGGAACATGGCCCTTGCGTAGATGGTGGTACACTAGCGTCGCTCGCTGTCTGTTGAGAGTGTGCATCTTGACTGCGCGTACGGCACGTCTGTTGGTCTCTAGATGGATCGAAAGAAGTAGGATCAAGGCAGTCCAGGTCGCAAAAGGCGTCCTGACCCAGGTGATGACCCAACTGCCAAACAGCATTCCCGCAAGTGAGATGACTGTTTCCTGGCTAGAGTCTTTTGCGTTGAGCTCACCGAGGTTTCCTTGCTTAGCGAAGTGTGCGCTGAGACTTGCCTTCGCACTGCCTGCTGCCACGCCACAGAGGGAACGAAGAATGCTACTTAAGCTCAAGATCACGACTCGGGTAGGCTTTGGGAAGATCGGCGATAGGCAATCCAGTACGAAGCCCGTGTCGTTGAGTATATCCGCGAGCAGTCGGTACATCTTGCATTCTGGCTCCAGTGACATGCCGAAGCGATGTGCGAACAGAATCGTAGTGATTCGCCCTACAGAGTCCTGGAGAATCGAAAGCAGGAGAGCAGTCGTCGCATTAGCAGTAGCATCCCCGACTCCGACACCCTCGAGCACAGCACGAGATGACAACATGGCAGCTATGCTGCTGGAGAAAGCCTGTAAGGAGTCCTGTCGTGTGTCAGAGACAGCAAGATTACCTTCTTGCCAATAGACTTACATAGATCTGATATCTGTCTTCGATTAGCATGTACGTTCTGGACTCGACCAAGAGTACCCGACCCACTCTAGATAATCGTCTGTAACACTCTGGGGAAATCCAACGGGGAGGAACACGTCAAGAGTCTTGTGCCATAATGAGAGGACCGACTTCGAGCTGTCTGGTCGCTATAGCAGGATCAGTCAAACATCTCTTGGAGTTATTCGTGCAGCACATCACACACAAGCACGTCGATTCTGCTTCTCTCCTTCTCGGTGCCTTCACTCTGAACATAGGTCGCGACCACATTGTCGGCGTCATTGTATTCCTGGATTCTCAATGATTTGCTCGCCATGTTGCAGTCGCATCACCCGCTCAATGTGAGAAAATGAACTGAGAATCGGCCGAAACATGCCAGATGTCAGATTTGATGTTTCCAAGACGTGCAGGGAATCTGAACCACAATGCCTGAGGATGAGGAAGGCGCGAAAGTGACACGACCATCCAGATACAATAAGCTTTTTGGCGATCCGCAGATTGCCGGCGAGCTCAATGACGCAGGCGTTGCTTGTTTCTTTGCTCCACCATGCACATTGCATTGATACAGTGACCGGTCTGGTCTCAGTGCACGCCCGAAAACAACTCACACACGATGACAGAGCTCATCCCAGGCATCCTGCCGCCCTCCAAGGAGAATTGGGAATTGATCGTATATGCTTGGCAATTTTTCCCGTTGGTCAGTACAGAACTACAGCTTGTTGAGTGAGTGAGGTAGAAATCATGCTGACGAGGTTACAGTTCACGGCGATACAATGGGTCATCGACTACTATCCACAAGGCAAGACCTCTGTCGATTCGAAGCTCAATTTACCAGGCAAATGGGCATGGTTCTTCATGGAAATCCCTGGCGTCCTGCTCGTTAACTACTGTGCCTGGACACTGCCTGCCAAACTTGGCTTGACTGAAGGACTGCCGTGGGCGAATTGGACCATGATCGGCCTCTACACCATTCACTACATCTATCGAGCAGTCCTGTCACCTCTGTACCTCAACCCTTCCATGTCGCCGATTCACCCCATCGTAGCAGTCAGCGCGTTCGCATGGCAAACGATCAACGGTCTCTCCTTGGGCGGCTGGCTCGCTGGTCACGGCCCGAATACTGTCTGGGACTGGGCTGGACGCACGACCATGATTGAGATCGGGCTGGTCATCTGGGGCTGGAGCTTTCTCGGCAACCTCTTCCACGATGATGACTTGCGAGAGATTCGCCGGTCCGCAGCGAGACGCCAGACGGAACAAGCAGCCAAGGACGGTAAGCCCGTGGAAGGTACCCAGAAGCTTTATATGATTCCCAAGAATGGCTTGTTCCACTTCATCCTCTACCCGCACTACCTTTGCGAATGGTTCGAATGGGCAGGATTCTGGATGATAGGTGGTCTGGACTGCGTACCCGCGAGGTCTTTCTTGTTCAACGAGATTGCAACAATGCTTCCTCGCGCACTGAGCGGGTACCGGTGGTACGTGGAGAAGTTTGGAAAAGAGAGGATTGGCAAGCGAAAGGCTATCATTCCTGGACTCTTGTGAGCCGGTGATGGGTATCTAAGGTGGACTAATCATGCTAAGCAAGCGAACAATTACAAGCACTACAACCACGATGTTGTGGTCTATAATGCGCTGAATTGAGGCTGTACAGATTCTGTTCTGAGGTACTGCAGTCCTTTCTTCATATCACATCTCACGTCTGGGTGCCCATATAGAAGTCGAAATCTCCCTGGCCGCCGAAACCTGTTGTGGTATCGTTTTCGGCGAGCTGCTCCAGCAGACTCAAGAAAGGATCATTTTCGACCTCGGCATTGCCAGATTCGGCGCTTCCACTGAAGCCGCCTGGCGTCTGTTGGTCTAGCACACGGCCCTGATATGGGTCGAAGCCTGACTGACTTTTCAAGTTCAGTGCCATTGGTATTGGACTGAAGCCGAAGTTGGGTGTGAAGTTGTCACCTTGGAAGAGCATGGGGTTTGCCTCTTGCAATTCTTCTGGCTCTTGCTGGTCATTGTTCTCGTCAATGACTGCGGGCTCAGGCACTTGCTGTGGCTGCTCTTCTCCTTGGCTTTGGTGTGCAAGTATCTCGTGCTTCGAAGTCGGATATGGCAAGACAGGCGCAGTTGCTCTTCGCTTCTTGGCCTTTCGTACTGCTCCATTCGTGTGAGGAACATGCTGTGATGGCACTGTTGGCATATATGGATCTGCCCGCCAGCCACTACTCGTGTCCTGGAACATCTGTACACCTTCGTCCACGTTTTCCATGACAATGTCCGAAAAACTGACATGCGCGCCATCGATGTAGCAGCCAGGATACCTGTCAAAGAAGTCCTCCATCTGGAAGACTGGAGAGAATCGCATTGGACTACTCGACAGCTGCTTCACGAGCTGGGCGTGGCTGGCGTAGACTGCTTGCAGTGTATTACGCTGGTGTTGCACGCCTGCCCAGATCGAACGGAGCTCGAAAAGCTGCGCCATTTCCCGGTTCAGGAACTCTGCACTATGACAAAAGGCATCTCCTTCTCGATACGAGAGGTAGTGTGCACCATGCACGTGTATCGTGCCCGCTGTGCATACTGCATATCCCACGAATGAGGGCCAATCCAGAAGTGCTGTGTTCTTTCCAATCTCGACGAGCTCCGCGATAGCATTCGCGTGCAAGAAGCACAGATTCGTCGCCTCAATCTGCCATGATTGATGTTGGCCACTTCCAGAGAGCTCAGCTAGATCGATTGGTAGAAATGGTCGGTAGATGAGGCAGTGGATCAGGTGATAGATCAGCTTGCTCAAGACCAGAGTCGAGCTATCGTGCGAGCCAAACAGAGTATCGATGGAAGTGAAGATGTCCTGCGTAGCCGCCGCCCAGTAGTCCAGATCAGATCGTATTCTCGACAGAGTAGACTGTGCGTGCCAGGGAAAGTGCGAATCGCCTTTAACGCCACCAGCGGCTAGGTAACGGTTCGTGACGCCCAGTACGCGCACAATCTCAATGAGCATTGCCCCACTGCCTTGTGCAGCATTTGATACTCCCGATATCTGGCCAGCGCTGGGAAAGAAATTGCCATCCACCATAACTTGAGATCCTTGAGGCCGCCAAGCCGGCAGTCTCAAATAAATGGATTCGTCGGCGATAAGAGATGGTCTCTTGGACCCACTGACTGTGAAGCGATCCATCAGATAGCACGTCCAGAATAGCTTTCGGCGACCTTCTCGTTCGGATGGCGCAATCCGGAGCTCTGCTGGAAGTTCTCGATGAAGGTTCAGTGCAAACTCCATGCTGACGGCGTGTGTGAGTGTCATGTAACACCTCTTTCCTCGCCCATTTTGGAAGTTCGCCATCGTTAGAAGAAGTAGTGCTTGTAGATTATCGATGTTGGGCTCGTCCACGTCAATTTGAGATCTGGCTCTGTGTGCATAATCCTGGCTTGATCTGATGGCACCACTATGTCCGCCACATAAGTGTGGCACATATCGTATTGCCACAGCATGAATTGCATTGACCAGAAATACAGGTAGTCGACCATCCCGAAGTCTCTGCCGTGTTGCCGTTTCGTCGAGGATGTAGTATGGCTTGTTGTGCAATCGAGCGAAGTAAGTGTCTAGGAGCGCGTCTGTGAACGCCATGGCTTCTCGTGCGGGAGGAGCTGGCTCGATGGATATCGGATTTGATCTCGCTGGTCTCAACTCTGCAAAGTCGAAGTCCGGAACAGGTGGCGAAGGTCTCACGACCTCAGCCTCTTCGCTCTTTCGTGAGTCCTGTTTGTCGCTGGGTGGGCTAAGTGATGCCTCTTCTGGCGAAGCCGACTTCTGCTCATCCTTCAAACGCTTCTCAAGTCCATTTACACGCTTCAAGAGAGCTTCAAGAACGTCCGTCTTTGGTCCGCGTTTCTTTGGGATTGCGTCTTGAAAGAGGTCAGTAATTGTGAAGCCCTAGGTGATTCGCAGTGTAATACCATATATACAGGGACAATTGAAGACCTGACATGCCTCACAGCTGGGCTTCATACGGTTGCACTTGATCTGACCGAGATCAATTTGTGTTCAATGTCAATCTGTCCGAATACCAAAAGCATACCTTTCGCTTTCGGCAGCTCTTGCAATTCATTGCCTCCTTCTGATCGCCCACCGTCTTCCTGACCGGCAGGCGCTCAATTGGCCTCGGAATCGTGGCCATCTCTTGGGTGATTTGCTGTGCTATTGCCATCGTGCTCATGTCACCGGTATGTCATGTTAAAGTAAAGAAGCATAACGTCTGCCAAAGTAGCCAAAAGGATCGGAGGAAGCAACAAGAGCCCAAGCATGAAGGTAGGGTAGCTTAGTTCAATCATGTCGCATCGCTGTGGAGCCGGTACGCCATAACTGTGACCATGCTCATTAGACTCTAGAGAAGAGATCACGGGCACGAGGGCGGGGAGATCTGCAGGGCTATACTACCGCACACACATGCAGCTGCAGTCGAACATTGGATTCGACTTGCAGTATTTCAGGGTAGTATGTGGTTGATCCATTCAGCCGCCGTGTACTCTACTTACCTGGGTAAGACGTCCGCAGGAAGCGAAGCTTGAATGTGAGCCTGTAAGCCACCTCCACCGGAGACGTACAAAGTGGTACTGGGATTCAGGCATGTATATGCATTTGATATTAGACCAGCGCTCTGAGACCGGCGACTACTGGCTCCCTTGCCAGTCGGTCTGCCTGGCCTTGCAACCGAGGGCTGATAGACTCTTTCTGGAAGCAGGAAAATGAGGGGAAAACACCAGTGATGGAACCGAAGATGCGCTAGTCCAGCACGGCCGGCTAAATTGTATGGACCTCGAGGGGCATGGACGCACAGCGTCAAATGTGCCCACGTTCCAAACACATGGCATCAACCACGCTCAATGTATTTCTGTGCATTGTGATGGTCGCACAGCAATTCAGATTGATGATGTTGATGCCCCCGTTGTGTCAGAAGGCCATCTGCCTATCCGACAGCGGAGCATTTCGCTGAGTTAGTATCTCGGCTGACGTTGTGGGTACCAGCGCCGTGGCTGCAGCGACAAATAAAGCTCCAGATACGAAGGAGTCGTCTAGTAACTTTGACCGTCGAAGTCTTTGAAGTGCAAAGAGACCTTTTAGCCTCATCTTGCGGCTAAGATGGGAGGATTGCCATGTTGAAGGGCCACATGAGATGAGCGTGAATGACAAACGGTCATGGTCAGCGGCTCGGCACAAGCCGGTACGAGCTAGTTAGACCGAGCCATGTTCGTGGTATATGCTGTGGTAGCACGAGATCAAGATCTGAGACTGTAGCTGTTCTCGAAGTCGCATAGTATGAGATTGCTGTACTACATAAACCAGTTCCGTTGCATCCTGTAAAGACTGTTTCTCAGAACGCCGTATTAAGGATCATAGCTATCGTCATGTGTAAAGCCCCCTGCCTGCTGCAAGCCTAACGAAGTCGCATGGCACGTTCTCGCCAACCAGCCCGCGGATCGCCTCCACAATGGTCCACGCAATATAATCCGCACATGGATATGCAGCCCAGCCAAGAGACTCTGCAACAGAGACCGAGTCACCATTGCCTTTGATGCCGTTCGATAGGTCAACGAAGATCCTGCCTGATCGCACAGATATTTTCCGAGGCTTGGTGGTGTAGTGTTTCAGGACAGGTACTGCTGCCATCGACCGCTCCGCTGGTAGCGCCGAGATGACAGCGAACGGCTCTTCAACCATATCGAGGTCGCCCAGCCCTTGTAACTGTTTATGACCAGGAGCCTGAAACCCGATTGTGTACACGGAGCCGATGTCGAGACTTGTCAATGCATATATTGCTGCTGCAGCTTGTGCCTCGCTGTTGGCAATGACAATTGAAGTCCTACCACAATACGCGCTCGGGATGAAGTCCCTGGTCAACGTGGCCCGAATGCCTTTCCAGGTCACGTTGTCCGCAATCAGCGCGTGGCCGCTGTTCGTCCTTCGCACCGCGACTGTATCGACTTGCCCAATAGCAGATGCAGCTTCAGTGAGCGTCGGAAGATATGTTGCGCTTTCTACTGGCAAAGGTGGGTTGATATAAGCGCCGCCGAACTGTGGTCGGGCAAGATATGGCTGAATTGAAAGTGTCGGAGGCTGCTCGACGCACAGAAGACGATGCGGCAGACTCAACTCATTGAGACATTTCTCGAGGAACATGGCATGGCCATTGTCTCTCACACGCCCGATTGCGTGAATGTCCAGTTCTGGCATCTGTCCCATCGAGTGTAGCATTGAGTTGATCTCGGCAGCGCTCAACTGACCGGGAGCGGCGATGAGGGGCATGAGAGGATGCGTGATCGGTGTGAACACCTTGTTCAATGTTCGTGACAGTTGACCAGCTACGCCCATGTTCAGGGCCGAGAATTGCGGGTAGGAATGACCTTGCACTGTAGAGCGGAAGTACTCCAGCTCATAGTTGTCCTCCATGGTGTTGACCAGTGCGATCATCTTCACAATGTCACTGTGAAGAGAGCTATCCTGGAAGATCTTTTGTGCCTCGGGTGACGTCCACTTAAACCGGCCTGAGAAGTCATGCCAGGCAGAGATGATCTTACTGTGACCTTTCTCAGCCGCGAGCCTACGCCTAATCTCAACGGGCAACCAAAGCTCGACGTCGATGTACTCGCAGCCCCATTGAATGGCTTTGCGAAGATACTCGTAGTACAGCTCCGGGTCATCCATCGGGAAGCGGCCATTTTCCTTGGTGCAGCGAGTTGTAAAGACTATGGGCAACTCCGTGCGCTGGCGAAGTAGCATCACCTGCTCCCCAACATACTTCAGGCTGGGTACAGCTCCAAATTCATTCTCATTGGCAGGATCCCGTAAGAGGTCAACCCGAAGCTCGACGGAGTCTGCGCCGACAGACAAGATATCCAGGTTCGGTAGAGCTGCGCGAATGTCCGGAAAGGTAGTCGACAGCATGGTAGTCCTTGGCTTCTTCTTCAGGTCCTCGTGAGGCTTCGTCTGGCCAAGCACAAAGGCTAGGAACCGCGCCACATCCCGTCGTATCGGCGCGGTCTTCGTGTAAAGATATTCGTAATCGCAATAGTCTGTCAAATATTCGTATCTCGCATCCTGTGCATCAACGCAGTGGGTCGTGATAAGCGTCCTGTCCAAGTTCCGCAAAGACTCCGGAGCCGTAATAAATCCATTTTCTAATCCCACCACGACCTCCCCCGACCACCCACGAGCACCCTCTAGCCGGTCGACCAGACGGTAGGTGTAACCCAACACGTCTGCGACGACTCTAGTAATCTCTTCTTGACCCTTGTCGAAGATGACCAGCAGTCGCGGAGGCTCATTATGGATGATGTCCTCAATCTTCATCACTCCATTGACTTTAGTCATGGCAGCAGGCATAGGACCTACTGCCATTGAGAAGAATGTATACTGTTTGCCCTCGCGACTGCAGGTCACCGGATCGAGATATCACTAGCCCCGTGGCCTGAGAAAGTGGTCAGCATTGTTGCGCCTCGTATGCATGGTCGTCTGCTTGTGGTACTCACCTAGATGGGTGCTCTGGGATGGTCGCAGCAGTTGTGCTTCAGTCAACCAAACACACATGGCGTGTCTGCAAATCCGTGCTGTTTCCACCAAAGTGGAACAGGGTGGAAGCAGTGTTATACAATCGAACACCGCCGCTTAATTGCCCCGAGCTGAGCGCACGATGGATATCGCAAGCGATAAGGAGAAAGTAGGATGGAGCACTGTCGCTGATGAGGCCTCAACAAACGGCTCTAGGTGATCCTGTTCGCAACGGAAGTTCATTGCGACAAGCTGCACGTCAGAAGTGTAGGACCCTCGTGGCCGCCGGCTAAATTGCAGCTATGCTAACTAGGAGGAATAGGTCCACGAATCATGAGGGGGGAAAGAGGTGGCGTCCTGCCTCCGCAAAATGTACCTGCCGAGCCCCACGGCTCCACTCCAGCAGAGTTCACACTAAGGACAAACCAGACATCATCAACTACGTCTGCCCCGGTGGGATGATCAGCAAGACCAAGCCATCCAGCAACATGTTGCAGCACGTAGAGTACGAGGCAGAAGAAATTGTAACAGGCAGATGTGCTTGAGCAAAGGTTTTGAGACAGATGCAATCGAGCGCACGAGATGCAGATACCAATTCGGTCACAGATGGCTGAACGGATCCGTCAGGAAAACCACTCGCTGAGAACACCGTGAATACTGCTGTCATGAGAGTCCTGTCCATCACAGTCGCGAGAACCTGGCGGGCTTCGCTGCGCCTTGTTTTAACCATGATGGAAGGCGTGATGCCTCGGATGAGCAGAGACTCTGCCTCTCAACAGATTCGGCGTACAGCACAGTAACATATTCCACCAACAGGACTGTGGCCTTTCAGGAAACAGCGTTTCGCGCCTGGAGCATCTCGCACCGAGTCGGAATTGGATTAAAGCGTCGTCACGATCGGCACATACAAGAACGTTTCGAGACGCCCTTACTGCTTTGGGCCATGCTGTGCTGACTTTGTCTACTATGGACGACGCCTTGATCGACAGAGTAAGCTTGATCTTTGACAAGCATCGGAGAAGTGTCCTGCCTTCTACGGCGTCATCTTGTGAGATCTTGTGATCTCTGATCGTATCTTCGTGCCTTGATGATGTTAGGCTGAGGGCTGCTCGATAACTCCAGGCGCAATAATATGGTCTCACTCATAGCGTGCATGACAATCATCTGATCCATGCGTGTGCCAGCTGTGGGAAGCGTGGCATGCCGAAAGTAGCCTGAGCGTAAGCTGTCCTCCGACAGGCCTATGCATACAGATGAAGTAGACCTCGCCCAGGCGATGACCTATTTACAAAGGTTGTCTAAGCAAGACACATCATAAATGGCTCGTCGTTCAACGTGTGTGCCCTCACCGTCATACTACGCAAGCTGCTTTAAATCTCTCTCATGCACGGGGTGGACAACATTCCATGTGGGTGGATGGACACTTTCCTCACGAAGCCCGGTTTCCAAGAAATAGCTAATTTGACAAATTGGCACTTCAAAGCCACATGTTTGTTCCACCCTTCTGTAACTCTACAAACAATATATTTACTCGTACCATAATCAGATCGCCATATAGGGACCAAGCTCGCTATCCCGTAACCATCATGTCGTCGTCCCAGGAGTAAATTTAGGCAACCCTAAGAGCAGAGCAGTATGCTTGGCAATGGTCGTAGAATGCTGTATTGTCTACACTTGCTCAATCTAGAGTCCGAGAAGTCATGCAGCTGACTGTCTAATAGTCCGAATGCGCAAGAATCCCACATAGTGCGAGAACTGATACACGTTCGACGGAGTCTCAGCATGATGTGCAATGTCCTTGAAAGGAAAGTGCTCAGATCCGGCTGTCTACTTGGCACAACAGTTCCTACATCATGGTCCATGTCGAGGACGCTGTCGGGTAAACGATGAAAGCCAGCAGTAGTATCTTCGATCGCAGTATGCTGAAGGTCTGTATCATATATAAACTGCTCTTACAGCTTATACCTCCCAGCACCCTGCCCACCAGTCGAGTCTCTGGCTTCGTTGCCCTCCACATCTGTGACGACACCTTTCTTGCCAATGACCTTGACGCCACCCTTCTTGAGATCGCCCAACATGTTCTTCTTCTCCTTCTTCGCCCGACTCTCCTTCGGACGACCATCCGCTGTCTCATCATTGCCGCTGGCTTTCCGGATGCGTTCCTTTTCACGGCGTCTCCGCCTCTTTCTCTCATCCTTGTCCAACTCTTCTCGCCCAGCAGGCAAGCCAGACTTGCCCACGACTTCGGCCTTATCCGTCTTGCTACCTTCACCACCTTTATAGACCTCTTGTGGTGCTAGCTGACTTGCACCAGCGATTTCACCGCCAGCTGAAGGTCGAGCGTCTTCCATCGTGATGGCTGGCGCGTCGACACGAATGTCCATCTGTGGAGCTGCTGCTTTGGGTCGAAAGTTCCAAGATGCGAGGCTGTCGAGCTGTCCACAAACTTCTTTCCACAAGGCTTCAATCTCCTTTTGCTCTTTCGCAAGCTTCTCGTCCTTGACGTCCACAAAGTTGGGATCAGTGCGGCGAGAGTACTCCTCTTCGTATTCTTCTGCCAGCCCCTTCTTGGACTTTGTGTCCTCCAGCTCGAAGTCTAGCTTCCCACGCTTTCCATTTCCTGTTGCTAGATCGTCTGGTCGTCGCTTGATGATATCTTGGAAATCGAAGGCAAGAATGCGTCGCTTGATCAGACTTTCGATGTCTTCACTGATCTCTGCTGTGATCACAGGCACCGGTTTGCCGGCTCGTTCGAAGTCCAGATCCTCCTCAAGAAGTGCATTGACCGGTCGATCGGCAGCGCGAGCCTCTCCCGAAAGCTGCCAGTCACGTTTCGCCACATTGGCCGCTTCGAGCTTGCGGATCTCCTCCTGCAGCTGGAGTTTCCGACGTTCGTGAGCTGACCGCCGAGCGCGTGGGTCAGCAGGATCAAGCTGTTCTTCAGGCTCTTCGTCCTCTTCATCCGACTCATCGAACAGATCGCGATGGACAGCGTCCATTGTACGCTTCATGTCCTCCGGCTCTGCCCATTCGTCTTGCGCCGTACCATTCGTAGCTTTCGAGGCAGATGCTTCGGGGAAGTTGTGCGGATTGGGTCGTCCTTTCTTGTTCTTACGCTTCTTTTGTGCTGGTGGCGCGAAGAATTCGGCGTACATAACACTGTTCGTGTTACCCATGCCGCCCATGCCATCCATATCGCCAACTCCCTCGCCATCCTCATCTTCTTCCTCACTCTCGGCATCGGGGTCACCAAATGTCGGTCCGTCTTCTTCGTCTTCACTCTCCTCAGCGTCTTCACCAGAATCGCCCTTCGCGCCTGCTGAAGCTTGCGCAGTAGGATCTGCGTCAAAGTCGATCTCGTCATCGTCATCTGCCGCATCGTCCTCGCCTCGAGTGTCCTGCTGTTCCAGGAATTCTGATTGTCGATTGAAATCATCAATGGAGAAGAACCCATCGTTCAGGCCGAATTTGTCCTCCACGAACTCGGCGGCTGGCTCGTCCTCGCGCTCCTCATCGTCTTCGTCTTCCTCCATCTCATCGAAGTCATCGTGCATGTCACCGTCCAGATCAAGCTCCTGCTGGTCATCATCGTCCTCCTCGGAATGGTATTCTTCCTCGCCATCGTCCACGCCTTCGACTTCAAAGTCCACGCCCTCTTCGCCCAGATCCTCTTCATCCTCTCCGTCCACTGATTGCGCATCCTCAAATTCTGCTTCTCGCTCCTCCAATCGTCTTTGCGCCTGCAGCTTCTCGAATTCGCGCTCGACTTCATCAGTTGCCGCATCGATCACTCGCCTCGCCTGCTCCCAGACCTGCTCTACGCCAAACCCATCTGTGTGTATTTGCTTCAATCGCAAGACTTCCTCGTCGCCGCCTTCACCTCTCTTCCGCTTCTTCCGTGCATCTTTCAGCCTCTGCTGCTGTTCGCTGCTGATATCTTGTGCAAGTGGATCGAGAATGTTTTTCAGGTAGGCAACTGCATCGGTGTACAGTGGCAAAGTCGGTTGAAGGAAGGTGTGAGGCGCCGATTCCAATGCCGGCAGGAATGTTGTCGCGGCCATTCCGTTGCTGTACTTATGGTGATGTTGTCTTTTGCGTTATGCTGCAGCGTTCTGTCCTAGAAAATTGAAGCAGGTCGGCGTTTGATCCTTGCTAGCGCTGAACCTTGTTCGACAGCACGCGGAATGTGTACCGCCTGCACCTTCTGCTGCTTCTGCATCACCCTTCACGCTTCCGCTCTGCAGCATTGGCATAGCATCCCAGTAATACATGCTGCTCCACTGGTGCGGAAACAGCTACACACTATATGGCGGTGGTATAGCTCAGCTTCACACGAAGACTGGTACACAGCACAGTCTCAATTAGCCATCATGCTTTCCTCTCTTCTCGATCACGTTCCCTCTTCTACAATCTTCACGCCCTCGAACCTGGCCCTGCTTGCCCTCTGCCTACTCACCACACATCTACTCATAACGGAACAGAAGCTCCATCATGTTCCAGGACCAGTCTTGGCCGGTTATACAGACCTTTACCGCCTCCTAGTAGTCTGGCGACGAGATTCTCACGATACCTACCTCAAGCTACACAAGTGTTATGGCGACCTCGTCCGGATCGGTCCAAATTGTATTAGCATCTCGAAGCCTGATGTGATCAACACGATATATGGCATCTCTGTCAAGGCTGCCAAGTCCGACTTCTATACGGTTTGGCAGAACATGGTTAACGGCAAGAGGACAGCAAGTCTGGTATTCACGACAGATGAGCAACAGCACGCTACCATGAAGCGGCCGATCGCCAGTGCTTACAGCTTGAGTACTCTGATGGAATTTGAGCCACTAATAGATTCGACTACTGCAGTATTCCTGGACAGGCTGGATGAGACCTTCGCAGGAACGAGCAAGACGTGTGACCTTGGCACCTGGTTGCAATGGTATGTTAGGGCTCTCTCCAACGGGTGGATCTTGTGCTGACCAGTCCTGGTTGATGATAGGTATGCCTTCGACGTGATTGGCGAGCTCACACTCTCGAAAAGTAGGTCTCTACCCAGAGCAAGCCAACGTTCTCGCTGACATCTTCAGGGCTTGGTTTCATGGAGCGTGCGAAAGACGTCGAGAATATCGCTGCCTCAATTGGTGCTAACTTCGATCGATGTTCGGTGCTTGGGCAAATGCCTTGGCTTGATACGTGGATCTACAAGGCTTCCTGGTTCCAAAAGCTGTTCGTGAAGGGCAAGGTGAACCCTATTATTGCCTTCGGACAACGACGCCTTGATGAAAGACTGAACAGCAAAGATGATGGAAGTAGCGAGTCAAGCATCGATATCAAGGATCCTGCCCTGAGCGAGAAAGTACTGCATGGCACCCTACCTAGCAAGCCAGATTTCTTGTCCCGTTTCCTCAAGCTGCACGACGAACAGCCAGAAGTGGTCACGAATCAAGCACTTTTGGCATACTTGTTCATCAACATCAACGCAGGGTCAGACACGATTGCTTCCACAGCGCGAGCGATATTCTACTACCTGCTGAAGCACCGTGCTACTCTAAGTCGGCTTCTCGAAGAGCTTGAGCAAGCAACCAAAGCAGGCAAGCTCACCACTCCTCTCCCGACTTGGAGCGAAGTGCAAGCACTGCCGTACTTGAACGCGGTCATCAAAGAAGCGCTTCGCCTAAACCCAGCCCTTGCTCTGCCACTCGAACGGATCGTTCCTGCAACTGGACTCCAAGTCGGCGAAACATTCATTGCTCCTGGCACAATCGTAGGAGTGAATCCATGGGTCCTGCATCGCGACACACGAATCTTTGGTGACGATGCCGAGGAGTGGAACCCTGATAGATGGCTATCAGACGTCGCCGAGAAGGTCAAATACATGGATCAACATGTTCTGGCTTTTGGCGCTGGCAAACGGACGTGCCTGGGCAGGAACATCGCCATGCTTGAGATGTCGAAGCTCGTGCCGGCCATGGTGTGGAGGTACGAGATGAGGTTGAAAAAGCCGGAGAAGAGCTGGAAGGTGATCAATGCTTGGGCAGTCAGGCAGGAAGGACTTGATGTTTTGTTCGAAAAGCGACGGGCCTAGTACAGGCGGTGAAATGAAGCCCGGGACGCCAGACTCATATTCAGCAGAGGTGAGGCGCTGGTCTGAATCATACTTTTGCTGCATCAGGCTCGTGCTCTCGTGCATGGATTGGCAGTTTCACACTCTTCTGCCAACCTCGAAACATCTTTCGCAAAGCTTCGACCACCTACAAGAACCTACTTGTGCTCATTGACACACACGCAATACGAATCATGGAGGGCATCCGGATCAAATAAGTAGACCAGAAATAAAGCCGCCTTGCCATGATGCAATTCAGTACCTCGAGTGCGGTCTTGATCAGAAGACATCTGCTAACAATTCATAGGGATCTGTATGATCCACAGATGGTCGGTCACTCCTTTGCATGCTCCCGACGAACGCATGCTAGCTTTACCATCCACCATCTGGCTTGAAAATGTGCTCTTCGAGTTGCATCTAGAGACTGACACTGTCGTAGGTCACAATCCGGATCAAAGGCAACGATCGAAACTTCCAGAAACTCCGCCCTCTCCTGTGCGGCAAATCCGCCTACTTCCAGAAGGCTTTCCAGGAGAAGACGTTCAGGGAGGGCCAAGAGGGCATATTGGAGCTCGAGGATATGGACGAGTGGCTACTGGAGTGCTTCATCGCCTGGATCTACACCGGAAGCATCGTATACGAGCCCGCTGATGCCACCAGCAGTCTCAAGGACCTCTCGGGAGGCGATGGCGATGACGATGACGAAGGTGCGCCGGCTGACCCTGCTACATGGTCGTACGAAAGCCTGTTCAAACTCTACGTCTTTGCCGACAGGTACGACACGAGGACTCTGCGTAATGATATGATGGATGTGATCTTGCAGAAAGGATTACAGAGGAAGCCTAAGGTGTATCTGTGGCCAGAAACTTCATCTAACGCCATCGCTTTCGACAATCTGCCAGAATCGGCGGCCCTTGTACGATTTATCATCGACATCCATGTCTACGAGACTGAGTCGGCAGAGACGGAGGCAGCTGACACAAAAGTACTGCTGCAACTCGCGCCACATGTTCTAGCGATCATCGCGAGTCGACGCATGAAGCTCGTCCGAAAGCTGAAGTGCTTCAATTGCCTGGCTGGTGGGGACTGCAACTTGGAGCCGCATGAAGATATGCCGGCAGAGCCAGACTTTCGTATCGATGTCTGCAGATATATCATGAGCACGAGGACAGTGAGAAGGCGCCATGTGCGAAGAAGTGGAACGCATTGAGAAAGGCTCATAACATCTGGATGCCACATGTCTGAATTGTCGTGCGCTTGCACGCTTCACATAGAGTTACGGCGCTCGATTGAGGTAGCCGAAAGGCTGCTGGAGAAATTGTCCTGGTGCGGTCATCGTCGCGACATCCAGAAGCTGTTGGCAAGTGGTTGTGAGTGTTCCAGGCCAAGTGGAACTGTCAGAAGCCGTTTTCAATGCATCATGGGGAAGCAAGGACACCTAAGGCAACAGATCTCAGGACGGATGGCTGTGCTTTCACGCCGTGACAGGCTACCGCGAGCAGAGACTGAGGCTTAGCTATATCTTCTTGGTACAACGACACGAGCCACTTTACGATACATGACCGACAAGTCTATATGGCATGGTGCTCCCAGACAGATAGGTCAGAACGAGCATAATTCTTCAGAGGGTGATGGAGTACATCGTTTTTGTCTTGCTGCTTGTTCAGACCCTTGATCATAAGGCGCCACGCAGCCACTACAGCGTATTTACCACATAAACCTCTGCTTCACCCCGGGCTCACTCGGCCACTCAAACGTCCAATTCAAAAAGATCCACCCCGTCACAGCATTCACAACCAAAAACCACACCGTCTCCACAACCACACGATAGTCATACGCCTTCAACACAGCACTCCAGCTTTTATCCTCCGCAATTTGCTTCTCCCTCGTTTCGTTGACAGAATACAGCGGTAAATGCATCCGCCACATGATGAATGGAATAATGCAATATCGTGGCTCTACGAGAGGCGCACTACATAGTGTGAGTGCGGTAGTGAAGAGGTTGATGAGAACGAAAGAGACCATTGCTGTGCTCTTGCCGTCGGGGATGTTTGAGGATCTCTTGGCTGCGTCTGACACGGCGTTGTGCTTGAGTAGATCCCTGGTCGTGTCGTTGGCGCTTCCTGATCTCGTGAGGGAGCGACGCTTATTGTCTTCTTTGGTCAGGCCCATGTTGCTGTATGGTGCTTCGCCTCGCGATCCGATGCAGGCCCAGGCTGTCATGACGTAGACTGGTGCAGCTAGGTAGCGTAGCCATCGTGGTCGGAGGAGGCGTTTGAAGACGTAGAAGACGTAGTGGCGGTTGTCGGCGAGCATGAATGGGTGCACGATTGTGTTGAAGTGGATTGTCGCGAGGGCAAGAATGGTGAAGCCAACAATCAGGTATGCTCGTGGGAGGAAGTTGCGTCGTTTGCATACGAGGAGTGGCTCCAGGTTGGCGATCCGGCCGATGCGAGCGATCAGAGTGAGTGCGCCCATGATGAAGTGTGGGAGTAGTAGTGGCCAGGAGAAGAAGGTGATGAAAGGCCAGATGTACAGCATCTGCGGCAGGTTGATCGTGGCGATGTGATTGGATTTGTCGCCGAGCACGACTCCTCCGTTCCATAGAATGAAGCTGGCGAAGACGCCAATTAGAGCCAGGTGGGGCGACACTGCAAGGATAACGTTGAGCGCTCTCCTTGGCTGTGTGGCAATTTTCAATGCGCATGCTCCGATTGACATGATACTGCGGAAGTAGTCTATCCACAGTCAGCAAAAGTCTGGTTTGATATGGAGAACGGTTTACACAGACCTTCGAAGAACGCATCGCGGACGGGAGGGTCGTAGACCACGTTCATCTTCCAGCTGGTCTTCGCAACACTCCAAGTTGAATCGCCGAATCCTTCAGCCCTTCTATACATAGACTGCTTGACTACTTTGTGGCCCTGATCGAGCTCTGCCACCAGTTTGATCGCAAGTGGAGCAACCGCTACCCAGAAAATGTTGGTCTGCCTGAAGGACAGGCTGATGACGCCTAATAGGATCTGGACAGACGCCTGCACAGGCGAGAACTTCGGGGTCTGTAGCGTACGTAGGAAGTACCAATAGAAGACCATCCACGATAGCGTCGAGGCTATGTCTGTGTAGTAGAGCGCCGAGAAGAAGAACAACGGCGGGAAGAGTGCAATGTTCAGCGAGCTGTGGTATGCCAGAAGTTTGCTCATGTAGCCCTTCTGATCATTGGCGTTCCTTCGAACATTGTAGCTAGCAGCCAGAGCTATGCATAACGCAATAAGGCATGCAGCATTAATGGCCCTCAGTGATGTGACGTTGCAGCCGAGGAGTGGACGTGCAAGATACGAAATCAGGTACAGGCCGGGCGGCGTGGTCAGCTTTGGATCCCAGATATGCCATCTGTCTGCGCAGTAATGCTGTGCTTGTGGAATGTGGAAGACTTCGTCCTGCAAGAAATTGTAAGAGAGGACTTACCTGGCAACGCAATGTACATACCAGATATGGTTCTTGTACAGCATTGCTGACAGCCTTGAACCAGATGCCCAACGGTGCGAGGAGGGCTGCAGTTGCAGTTGCCATCGCACTAATCACTATCGATGATAAGTTTGCACTGACATTTACAGAGGTAATGTGGCCTGCAGTTGAAGAGTGAAGTTAGGTTAACTTAGTTAGCGATGGCAGATTCTCTTGGCAGGAGCGTAACGCGTGACGAACGCGACTTCTGCACCATCCCACTTCGTTTGCACATCGTGAAAGCTGTTCCACCAGCACTTGTCGCTGCCGGCAGACATGCACCAAGACACACGATGGCTCTTCCACTCCCGCCTGGCCTCACGCCGAACGAAGTCGGCTTTCTCTGCGAAATGGAGCTCGTCACGGTGATCCCTCGCCAGAGACTTGAAGGACTAGAGTTGCTAGGCGTGAGTGAATCCTAGCTACAGCGTAAGAGCTGGCCTCTGGCCAAAGATACGCAACTTGTTGCTCATACGAGCATCATCTAGGGCCCTACAGAACGCCTCAATCCTCCATTCCCAGCACAACTACCACTATGGCTAGCACTGTTGCTCAAGCGCCAAAAGCGAGCCAACATCTCCCCTCCGGCATGGCTATCAACCTCTTCTCTACAATCACTTCTCGATTTAGAAACAGATCAGAGACTAGGCGGTGCACTCACACCAGCACCAGACTTCCCACAAGCGACGGGCATCAGCCTAGCCAGCGAGCCATACCTGAGCAAGGATGGCATGGAGATGAGCTCCCCATTCATGAAGAACAGCAGTACAAATAGAGCTCAAGACGATGCTCTCCCATACCATTGGAATGAGCTAGGCTACCTGCTGCTTACACATGCGAGTGATGACTTCGATGATCCAGATATGGTGCGGAGGTTGCTGAGGGATCTGCGAGAAGTACGAATGAGTAAATTGAGGAAGGGCTTCAAGGCGTTGGACGCAGGAGCTGGGCTGAAAGTCAATGGCATTGGAGGAATGGAAGTTGCGGAGATTCGTGGCTTTGTGGGAGGAGTTGTTGATGGCTTGAGGTATGTCCGACATGTGCTTGGAGGGAGATCGCATGAGAAAAAGGGAGAACATCTGCTAATGACACTACAGGCGACTGAACATGGCCCGTGAGGAGAACCAGGTAGCTGAGGAGGCAGATGGGCAAGATGCACTTGGCGGAAGTCGCAACTACCAAGACGACGACGATGACATGGAGCTGTGATCCAAAACCTTGGACACTTGCACAATCTAACAGGTTGGCTTCATGGATCTTGATCAAAACATGCCGCAACATGGAGCTCATCATCCGGCTCTTGCTATGGTACATGCAATCAATCCGCGACCATACCGTTTTGACCCGGCTATGTTGCTTGGTGCGGGTTGGCACTTCGTGCTACAGACCTGCTTCAGAATAACAGACCTCCTGGTGGAGTTTCATGCTGCAATGCACAGGCCGGCAAAGTTGTCCAAGCATGAAGTTCAGCGAGAGCATAGTTTCGTGCACCACGATGGACCAGGCATGCCAGCAGAGAAGTCAGTCATACAGACTTCGGCTCCGAATAATGTACAAGATACACCTGCGCATCTATGCTATACCATACAGTGCAACATCCAACCCGCTTCACTTTCTTCATCTCACGCCCCATGCGTTCCACAAATGTTGTATCACGGACCGTTCCAGATCTTAAAACCCCTCCACGACCTGAGGCACGCATCTATTGCAGCCGACGTGGTACACGGTCTCGCCGTATGCAAACAGCCGCAACTGACCGTGTTTGGCGGAAGGTATAAGCGCGGCCGTAAGCGCGGTATTTTGCTCTCGCGGCTCTCGCGGCCGCATCAATTCTACCCCTGTCGAAGTCCGAAACCCGATGCAGTGGCGGGACCTGCTTGTGGCATTCATTGCATGTATGCTCGCTTGTGATACATCCTTCCGCTTCGACCGACTTGCCACCCTGTAATTTCTCGAACGGCCATAGTGCTTATACTGCGCACAATGTGTGACAATCCGTACATAGATCATGCCTCCATTGGTGGAGGCGCCGGGGTCTCACCAGATCTCACCCAAGCAGAAATGCCGACATCTGGCTCAACTTCCGGCCATGGCTTCTTGATCGCATCCTGAATCTTCACAATCGAGTTTCGAGGTCCTGGGACAGCGCCCTGCACAACCACGATTCCGTTCTCGCGATCCACTTTCACAACTTTCAAGTTCTGCACTGTGTGGTTCTCGCCACCCATTCTTCCGGCCATCTTCTTGCCTGGCAAAACTCTTGAACCAGAACCCTGCGAGGCACCGGCAGAACCCATAGCACGATGCGTCAAACTGTTACCGTGCGAAGCTGGTTGACCGCTGAATCCCCACCTCTTCATACCACCAGCGAAACCCATTCCGCGCGTCACACCTCGTGCGTCAATGAATTGACCTTCTTGAAACAAATCTGCGGAAATCACAGACCCTACTGATGGCAGGCCCTCTTCGTTCTTCACGCGAAACTCTGCAACTTCCTTCTTGATCGGCACTCCCTGTGCTGCAAAATGTCCTCGCTCAGGACGAGTCACATTTCGCGCTTCTTTCGTTCCAAAACCTACTTGCACTGCCCAGTAGCCATGAATGTCACGTCGTTTGTGGCTGACCACTTGACATCTGTCCAGTTGCAGGACCGTGCATGCTTCGCGTCTCGCCGTGGTAGGATTGTACATGCCCGTCATGCCCTTCTTGATTGCTATCGCGCCCGTTCGAAGGGGAAAGTTATGTTCTCTGCGCTCGAAGGCGGCTTTCGCTGTGGCATGCAGAGTCGGGAGGTTCTTGCTATGGTTGAATTTGTGGAGCTTCTTTGGCGGTGCTATGGACCGGATTGATCTGATGAATTGTCGAGATAGTATCGGACAGAGAAAAGTGGGCGGCAGCCCGAAGGCTGTGGGCGATGGCCGCGGCGGCATGTCTGATGATAGTAGTGTTCGTGAACGGAGCGCTCAATCGTGTGCTGTATCTATGGAGGTAGAGGCACATTGCGGAGGCCAAGCGAGTGACCGGAGATGACCACGACCTTTTCATATGTGTATCGGCTTCGATTGCACCTGCCTCAGTCCGTTCGGACCCACGCCCGTAAAGCACACACTGTTCGAAGCAATTCCCCTTCGTCGAACGGGAACTCGGAGCACCTCCGCAGGCTCATCAATCTTTGAGCTTCGGTTAACCGCCTGTCCGAACAAGCCGCGCAGGTGATGCTGGCCGCGTTTCTGTCACAGTCGTGAAATCTATCGCACGATCCACAATATCGATCTGCCCGGCAGCACGATACACTCATACTTGCTACATACGACAAGCGTGCCTGCCATCTTTGCAAGGCGCAGGGTGCTCACGATGTGGTTGAGTTTCCCGATACTCACACTGATATGTGTTCAATGCTTTCACAGCGACGAATGTTCGCCATACAGCCGAGTACTGGAATCAATTGTGCACCGATGTGTCCCTGCTATCCGACTTTCGTCGATACCATAATCTAGCCACACTACGATGGCCTGTTAAGCGACTCAGCTGCTCGGCGTATTCCATCACGGCTCGAAGGAACTCTTATGCTCATCGCTAATACACTATGTCTATCTCGCCTTTCTTGTTACCAGCACTCTGGTCAGGTCTGTCCATTGACTTTTGTCTGGCGTCAAGCAATGCAGTGCTGCCCGACGCACGTCTCCACGTCAGACTCACGCGGGAGCTGAAGCATTTGCAGACTGCTCTCTGCCCGCAGAAGTCTCCAGGCAGTCGGATCCAGTCTCGATTTGTGGATTGAGCAGGATAAACAGTGATTCGCAGACCTGCTCGCTGAGATTTGCATCATAACGCCCAGGATGGCTTTATCATTTCAGTGTCACCTCGACAGTTCTGTACAATACAGCGCTTGCTACGCGGCGTGTCCAAGCAGACGCTTAACAGCGCAATGCACTTACCCTTCCATCAGTCGCCTGATTTCAAAATCCTCACAAGCCGTCCCGCTGAGCAAAGCCACATTGTTCTCGATCGGGCGATGTGGCTGCATACATATCCCGACTACTTGGATGCGAGACGGGCAGTCCGGCGTGGCACTGTTCCTCTGCCCTCTCGATATTGTGACTGGTCGACTGAGGATCGCCGAGCACAAACTGTGCTGGGTGTGACTACCATCCACTTGACCACGTTTGGCCAGATGCGCGCTCTGCTTCAGTTCGAAGAACCCCAGTTCATTGAACCCAGGCTCTGCAACTGGGCATTATGCGCGCAGCTCTGCTGTGTTATTGATACTAGAATGTTGACACAGTCAGCAGCATAGCACTCCGACTGTACTAGGCGACCAGTAAAGATACTATATCTGAGAGGGTGAAATAAGGCACAGCTCCGTGAAGCCATGCCGCTGTGTCCATGCTTGACAGGGACTCTATCCCCGCCGTTACGCAACGTCGGCAGGATTGAGTTCAGAGCTCGACAAGGATGAAATGGGAACTAGGCGCGCGAGCTCGGCAAGTCCAATATGCAGAAGACGGCTATTCGTTGACCTGACGCCGCAATGCGCAACGTCCAATACAGCTCCCAGCAGGAATTGGAACTCACCTGATTGATGAGAATACCAGGGCCAGCTAACGTCTGGATGTATTCGCTCTCGAGACTCGTGCTTGATTGCAACGAGACAAAGTGGAGACGCATCTGAAGAGCGCATGGCACCCCTTCAGATCCTTGTCTCAATCATTCAACAGTTCAGCAGAGATCAGGTCCTCGCGCGCTAAGGCCGCCTGTCATGCTCTTGAGAAGCAAGCCTAAAGTGTGTATCCTGTGCCGCACGTATCTCTGTGCCGCACGAGGTTGAGCGGGCAAGCTCTGCGCTGGTTCGCAAAGTGTCAGTTCAGAAGTGTGCTGCTGCAGAGAACCCGACAAGCAGGTCGGATTTATTGGCCAAACCGTCAAAGGCTGCAGGGAGTCGTCACGAAGCCGCTGACCTTGCGCCATGCGCGCCAACAGCGACAGAGCACCGGCCGGACCAACCAGGGTATGAGGGCGGGTGGAACTCCCTCGCGCATCGGGCCTCGCCGCGAACTCAAAAACTAGACGCTGGGAGCATACTAGTCGCTCTTATCCTAGCCGCCGTGCGCGCAAGCGGGAAGCGCTGTATGTTTGCTCGCCCACTTTCTCCTCACCTTTCGTCTGTCTCTGTCAACTATCACATGTTTGGTTGTTGCCGCTCCTGCTCCTTGCATCGTATCCAGTCCACAGGACAAGATCGGCTAGCGAAGACCTAGCTTACGGGCCGATCTGAGGAATTTTGCTCGGCGTACAATCGCATCTGCAGCTTCGCAGCATTGACCCGCCCAGCAACCGCGCCGCAATCCAACGAACCCTCGAGGGCTAACCTCACCACGCGTGGCGGGGCTTTCATCGACACCGCGGGCAAAACCTGTTCTTCATCCCTCACGTTGTTGATCGAATGAAGAATCGAGCTCTGTGCAGCCTCACTGCCTGCGTGTAATAGCCGACATTAAGCGCCATTCGTGCACAACGGTGCAACCATCAAGCATCAAGACCGGATGCGAATTGTTCAAAGCGAATGAACGTGGATCGAAGACATCTTGCATCTATGGGCGACTAACACTTGGAAAAGCATTTCAGCGGACTATTGCTCTACGTTGCATGAGTTGCGTCCGGTCAACGCAACCCGAAGAACTGGAACTGGGTCTTTCGTGCAAGCTCTCCAATGCGAGACGACATCGGCATCCTGAATAGGACGCCGATACCAGAGTCTAGAACCAATGGGACGTCCACAGCTGTGAAGGAGTCTGCTCCTGCCGGTTTCACTGCAGTCAACACCGGCGACATTCATGGAGCTGCGAACTTCCGACATGATGGGCT
The DNA here is from genome assembly GCA_024114885.1 of Septoria linicola. Classification (NCBI taxonomy): domain Eukaryota; kingdom Fungi; phylum Ascomycota; class Dothideomycetes; order Mycosphaerellales; family Mycosphaerellaceae; genus Septoria; species Septoria linicola. Next base: position 197,215 of record CP099428.1, on the reverse strand, counting down.
TGGGCCCAGGCCGATTACGTTACCACCCGTGGACCATAGAAGCGAGGCCAATGGTGAAGCTACTACAATGTCAGGTGCCGCATATCATGCTCACAGCTGGAGACCTACGGAGCCATCTGATAAAGCACAGCAGAATCATGTCAAAGAGAACCCCACCAACAAGCGCAAGCGCGCTGACTCTCCTGCCGACGATCACTCGACCGATGGACATGTGCAACAACGTGATGGCGAAGCATCAGGGTCGCCGAAGCGTCGCACACTCGATGGGCCTGATGAGCATGACGGCCCTTATTCGCAACGTGAAGGCCACGATGAGCTTGAGGAGCCTAACGACGACCCATACAAGCGTGCGCTTTCTCCTACAGAGAAGGGACTCAGCAAGCCTCCACCTGCACCAAGGCCTGAAGTCGAAGCTGCGTTAAGGGCTCAAGTGCAGCAATTTACTGCGCAACCCCAAGCACATCCGAGAAGCGGCTCTTCGCCTTCACCTGAAGAAGATCAGGCACAACAGGGTCCGTTTCCCTATGCTTCCGAACATTCTTTGGGGGCGGATGACAAAAGCAAGCGAAAACGCAACTTTAGCAACCGCACCAAGACTGGCTGCCATACCTGTCGCACGAGGAAGAAGAAGTGCGATGAGGGCAAGCCCCATTGCCAGAACTGCATACGGGGCTCGTTTAGTTGCGGAGGATATGGGCCGAAACCGCCTGGGGGATTGAAGCCGATCACGGAAAGGGCTGCGATGCCTTTGCAAGCCAAGCAGAATGAAGCTTACACGCCTGTCAATGGCCAGCCATATGGGTTCGAACGTGGCTCTTACCCAGAGAGTCATCCTCAGCCTGGGCAAACTCCTATCGAGCGTTACGCTCTTCCTCCACCAAGACTACACGACCCTCAACCACCTCGACACGCGGGACCTCAATTTCCTGCAGACAATCGTCTACCACCAGGCCCCGAAAGTTGGCACCGACGGCCGCACCCGCCTTACGATGAACGGCGAGAAATACCACCAGCACAGTACCATCCGCCAGATGTGGCACTGCCTCCTTATCCGCCTCATGTGTACCCTCCCAGTCTCCCGCCGCCGCCTCCACCGCCGCCTCCGCCACGAGGATACTATCCTGCTCCACATGGTGAGCTGTTTCATGCGCCCCCTCCCCACATGTATCGTCCTGGTACGGCAACGGCTCACACTGCGATCAGTTCTCGCGAGAGCGTGGTCTCTTCAGGGAGCGGATCGCACCAATCAGGACTCCCGGCATATCTACAGAACCCTGGAACGCCCGTCACTGCACGGTCGAAGATGCTGCGAGGAGAGCGATATCTGCATTTTCAAGACACAGCTCTGCGAAACGAAAGGACATCTTGCAGAAAAGCCGTGGAGGCGTACAATGACTCCTGCAAAGCCGTCAATCCCTCATCATCACACGAGCAAGAGCGCAACTTCCTGGCCATATATGAGCCGAAAGAACGCGCTTGGGAGCTCGGAAAAGCCTGGGATGGCCCAAAGGGCAGTGTCGGCTCGCACTCTGTTGTTGAGACACCTTTCAACTGCGAATTTGGCTACAACATACATCTTGGCAAGGATGTCCTCATTCAACAGAACTGCACATTGCAGGACGCAAGCATAATTTATATTGGTGATCGATCGATTGTTGGGCCCAATGTCAAGTTCTACTGTATCACTACAAGCGTGGACGCTCAGCAAAGGCGAGGCAGTCGAGGCGAATTTCAGGCCGGACCGATTAGGGTCGAGGAGGATGTGGTCATTCACGCCGACTGCATCATTCTACCGTTCAGGACAATTGGTAAAGGCGCGGTGGTCGGTGCCGGGTCTGTAGTGACACGAGTAAGCATTTATCTCCCTCCTGACCGTGAGTGCAATTACTGATAACACCAATCCAGGACGTCAAGCCTTATACCGTTGTTGCTGGCAACCCCGCGAGACCCATCCGTAAACGAAAGATCGAGTCTGGCCCGAATGTTGACAAGCATTCCGATGAGATTGAGGAACAAAACCAAGAAATGTTGCGCAAGCTGCAAAATAATGAAGTGATACCCAGAGACGACTGATGTAGCGGGAAATGGACGTATATATTCGCTGTACGGTACACAATCAACATGTGCGCACCCACTGCCCGAAAGCCTCAACAGCTCCTCTCGCTTCTGCGCAGATCATTGCATTGCGTTGCTCAAACAAAATGCAGTTTCACTAACAGTGTGTTATGTCATTTACGTGCACGTCACGCCAAAGCACTTCGGGCCGCGCTGACGCGCGACGCGCCGTGTTCAATCTACACCTGCCCAAGTTCCGTCTACATCTTCATCACCATTGCAACACACAGTCTTCTACTACACGACAATGCTCGCATTCGCGCCAAAGTCGTCTCCAGACTATACTCACGCGCCAGCATTCCCATCCCCACTCCGACCGCGCAGCGCGAACATCTATGGCCCGCTCCGCCACTCCAACTACACCTACATGAACATCAACGACGAGACCTCGACAAAAGACACGAGTGCGCCTCAGTGCAACAGTAACAACAACGGGAACAATAATACCAAACCCATATTCGGCTCCGACGTCCCACGCACCACGACCGCGACGACAACCAAGCTCCCCTTCTCCCAACGCCAAATAAAGCGTAACCCTTTACAGCAGAACTCCTCCACACTGCACACCAGTAGACGCAGTGCCTACCTCCGCAAAGTCTCCAATCAACGCGACGAGACTCGCTTCGAGCGACGAGGTGAAGATATGATGCGTCTCGACTACATTCAGCGACAAAAAGCTTGGGAAGCTGAGCGCGCGAGAGAAGCGGCATTTGTCCCTTTTGACTTCGTGGAAGAAGAGGACGATGAACAAGAGGTGACGACATACGACCTTCCTGAATCCAGTCACATGGATCTCCAGCAGAGTTCCATGCCGGAAGCTGAAGTCGAGGAGTTTCTGAGAGATGAAGGGAAAGAGCTGGAGGCGTTGCTGGAGTATTCGCCTTCGGCGGGCGATGACATGATGTATGAGGATGAGCAGGACTTTGACGAGTCGAGTCTATGGTCGGATGATGCAGATTACGATGCGTTGTTCTCGGAAGTTCTGAGCCAGCAGGAACAGCAGCAGCAGCAGGGAGGGAACGCTGCGGAGTCTTCGCAGGCCATGCTGGATATGGGTAGTCATGGCGAGGACGAGATGGATATGTCGTGAGTTGAGCTGGCAAGTCACGAACAGTGTTTACCTTTGATATTAGCGAGGCGTTGGTGGTGGGAAATGTTCATCAGACGGAAGGAAATGTTCATCAGACGGAAGGAAATGTTCATCAGACGGAACCATGCAGTGACCGTTGGCGCGGCAGAGAAAGTCAAGCACAGATTGCTTGAGCACAGCCAGTGGGTATCACGAATGTACAGACGAATACTATTGTGTCGGACAACCTTCGTCCAGTCCTCCCAGCGCTTCTTGTGCAGCGGACATATCGCCCACCAGGTCCGTAGGTGGAGAGCCGGCTGCTTGCATCTACATCACACAGGTCAGTACAAGATTTTCGTTCACTAGTAGCGTACCGGGATGAACTCACCTTCTGCATCCGCTCCACAATATACTCCCGATCATCCTCATTATCATCACTATACCCCTTCCGATCAAACCTCTCCACAATCTCCTTCACCAACGCCTGCTGCTCTTTATACCTCGCAAGATCCTCCTTCGATATTGTGTCCTTGTTCTTCTCCAAGTAGTCCGGATACTTGTCGTGCAGTTCCTTCATCGGGTCGTATAGAATTTCCTTGTTGGTCAAATGTGCCATCATGCTCATGAGCATGCTGTTGAAGCCTTCTTCTCCGCCTTCACCGCTTTCCGTGAGCTCGCGCATCATGGCTGCGAGGAGGTCGTCTTCGGACATGTTTTGTTTGGAGGACGTGGATTGTTTGGCGGTGCTGTCGGAGGCTTGCATGCGTTCCATGGTTTTGCGGATGCTGTCTTGGAAGTTGTCTTGCTTGCCTGCTGCTCCTCCAGCTTTTTTGCTACTTGAAGCTGCAGGAGTAGGTGCTGCTGGCGTAGCCTTTGACTGTTCGGGCGAGGACACTGCTGCTGCGGCTTTTCGAAGGTGTTCTCCTGCTTGTGCGTCTGTGCCTGCTGCTCCTGCTGCGATCAATTCCTGCATCATCTTCTCGAATTCGGCTTGCATTTCTGGATTGGAGTCGAGCTCGCCGATGAGCCCACTCATGCCGGCTTCGAGCTGGGCGGCGAAGTCTGCTTCTGAGCCTGCATCGTGGCTGATCACTGGTGGTCGTCCTGGTCCTGAGGAAGCTGGGGCCGGAGCTGCCGCTGCCGAAGCTGTTGTTGATGCGGGAGCAGGCTTGGGCGGATCGGAGACTTTTGTGTTCTGGAAACTGTCGAGGACATCGTCGAGGTCGTCCAGATCATCCTCCTCTGGATCTGGTGCGAGTGCAGCTGCTTGGGCAGGTTGTTTATCTGCCATGGTCGGTCGTGAGGTCTAGGTGGGGTCGTTCTTGCCGCGAGAGTGTGGTATTTCTGCTTTTGATGTCTTGTGAGGTAGCTCTCAACGATCTGCCCACTGGGATGTTATGACTTGGCTGTGTGTGTTGTAGGCAGATGGCTCGAGTCAATATCTAGACCTGCAACGAGTGTCATCCAGATCTTGGAATCGCAGCACATGCCTGCCTCGGTAGCAATGTTTACGCCCCACCTTCCCGATGCACCAATCGTGCTTTCCTTGGCAGTTCGTTCTTGCCGCGTCGTTGCACAAGTGAGTGAAGTTGTGTTGCGGCTGCCACAAATATCACTTCACTTGCCGCTGTTGAGAGCGCAAGGCTGCCTCCGCATGGTCGCGTATCTATAAAAGGCTCGCCGCCGCCACGACAATCTCGCGAAATCCTTCTTCAAGCAACACACTTCGACACACCAAAACAGCTTCACGCCTCGACAACGGTCACTCACAGACGTCGCACATCATGTCGCTCACCATTGCGCGACTGCAGGAAGAGCGGTAGGTGCACATTGCGATATCGGACAGACTCGCTCGTACTGACAAAGCCTTCCGTACAGCAAGCAATGGCGCAAAGACCACCCATTCGGCTTCGTCGCCCGCCCAGCGAAGAGTGGAGGAACGCTTGACCTCAAGAAGTGGGACTGCGCTATCCCAGGCAAGGATAAGACCATATGGGAGGGAGGACTGTTCAAGCTCGAGATGCATTTCCCTGACGGTATGTGGTCAAATACCCCTCAGCAACTGTTGGCTTTCGCTGCGTGCCAGCCGTGCACAGCACAGCTTGCGCTGTCCTGCAGGTAGGTGGAACAAGGAGACTGACATGAAGCAGAGTACCCGACAAAGCCTCCGAAGTGCAAATTCATCCCGCCGCTCTTTCATCCTAACGTCTATCCCTCGGGCACCGTCTGCCTGTCCATCTTGAATGAGGAGGAAGGCTGGAAGCCAGCGATCACCATCAAAGAGATTCTGCTTGGGATTCAGATGTTGCTCGACGAAGTCAACCCGGACTCGCCCGCGCAAGCCGATGCATACAATCTTTTTAAGAAGGATCGTACTGCATACGAGAAGAGAATCCGCCAGGTCGTCAAGGACAACCCGGCGCCGTAGGACTTCGTCTTGGGCTTTCAAGTCGACTTCGCGGAAGTGGCCTTCTTCATCTTCATGGCCATTGTTCTCACGCTGTTGGCATTCTACATCTACGCCTTCGTCAAGCTATACCACTGCGCCCAATGCACCGGGGACGTGTGTATATGCATGAAGCGTCCGAATGCCCTTGTGACTCAACGTTCGTCGAGAAGGTGCACGCCCAGGAACTCGATATGTGAGTGCCGGCAGCTTTGGCAAGTCAAGCGATGTCCAACTGACGTGCCCACCAGGGAGACTTGTGGCAGAGTGTTGCTTGACCGGCCATGGTGCTGTATTGGGCACTGCTTTTAGCAGTGGAAGCATCCTCCAAGGGTTAGCGTCGGAGTTTCATGGTTCGATCAAGACTATGAGATTATGCTTTCACGATACACCACGACACGCAGAGTGGGCGTCATCGCCCACTGACGAGCGAGAAATCAGAACATATTCACCGTCATGCTACATGACTTTTCCCCGCGGCCACATGCATTGAACGAGCCTTTCAACACCACTCCATTGACGTTGATCTACTGAAATCGAGCAGGGAAGTACGTGGAACTTGACTCTCGTCGTCAGCTATGCTCTGGCTGGTGCCTACAAAGGCCAGCACAGCACCCGCTTGGCCCACGAAGACGCGCTCTTGCCCACGACATGCCACGTCTCGCGCTCAACTCCGCCACTACCGGATATCGAAATGCATAGACTCAATCAAGTAGTGGTCAATCGACCTTGTCGGGGTCAGGTTTGCCACATCAGGTCTAAAAAGTCCGGCTGGGCAACATACACGCCAAGAACCCGACTGTTCGTCGCGATGATCTGACTCCAGTTCGGAGCATTCATGACGACTGATTGACAGCGAAGATGGCAAAAGTGTTCTGCTGTTTGACGCTTCGCTGCGAGCAAAGAGGCACGTGGCTTTTTGACAGCGCAAGCTCTGGCGTTGAGCTTTACGTGTCATCCCTAATGTAATACATGAAGTGAAAAGTGAACCCAACACGCTAAACATCATCATCTCATGACCTCATAAGTCAAAAAAAAAGGACGGCTTCCTGATCATGATTCCGGAATCATCCCACAGCCAATCTCCGAACTACTCCTGCTGCTCTCTGGAGTAGTATTCCCACTGCCTCCACAATCACCACAGGTAAGCTTCAATCCGCTTCCGCTTCCATGACAGCTTCGACAAGCGGATTGTGCCGTGATACGGCCGACGCCGTGGCATGTGGAGCCTGTGTAAACGTACCATGTTAGTCTGTGCATACGTAAGAAGGGCGGAGGACGTGAGGGGAAGATGTACAGTTCGTATTCCCGCAACCATTCTTCTCCGCTTCACAGTCCTCGCAGGACTGTGTCATGTTTGTCTTTCCGGTTGCTTTGCAGAAACGGCATGGTTTGGCGACTTCGCCGTCTCCGGAGCAGCGTTGGCAAGAGAGATTGGTGGTTGAGATTGGAGAAGGGAGACTGCCGGGCATTGTGGGTGGGGGAGATTGGACAAGAGACTCAGGTAAGATGTCAGATGGCTTGAGGGAGTTTCGTCGGGTGTTTTCTTTGGTTTGGAAGCTGTCTGTTCGGTCTATTTGGGGACGAGCGTTGAGAGATTCCTCGTAGATTTGGTCGTTGAGGACGTCTTGGGTGGTGAGGCTGCTTTCGTGGAGAGACATGGTGAAATTTGGCTTTCGTTCAGTGCTTCCGTAGTCTTGAGACTGCGTAAGTTCGTGCGGGCAGTGAATCGATTCTTATGCTACTCGGACTTCAGGTAGCTTGCCTTGTGTCACGGAGACCGGAAGGCTGTGCAGTGTAGGCCGGGTACGTGGGATTGCTTGGCAGCTGATATAGAGGAGCATCAAAGTACGCGAAGGTCGGAGATGTGGTTCGACCTTTAACAGCTCGCCCAGAACGCCTAGCCATGATGGAGTGGCTTCGCTGGACAAGCCCACCGACAAGCTGATCGCCGTCAAGGGTGAGAAGCATAAGAAGCGACCATCTGGACCCTTCTCGCTGCTTGAGTGATTTCTGACCAATGAGGACACGCCCTGAACGATATCTCAAAAGCAATTCAGCATCTTATCTTCGCGAAGACGCTAGGCTGCTAGGCACAATTGTTCCAGAGCGGTTTCATATGTCAGGTACAGCTTACGAGTCGCGCTTGAGTAGATTTGCTGGCATGATCCGATCGCGGCCGCCGAGGTTGGCCGGAACCCATTTGAGATCGAGGATAGACGTTCAGTGCCCAAAGTCAGACTGTTGATTGCCGCTGCAGGTACGAGATAGATAGGCAGATAAGCGGCATTTGAGCCATTTGCTGCGTGAAGTGACTTATTCTGTTGTAGTGCTCTTGTCGCGAGCAAATGCTGGGGGGATGGCCGTTGCGGCATTGCGCATGCAGCAGAGCCGCATCGTTGTACCACGTCAGCCGAACAGCACACAGTCGTGATGTATGAAGCCAAGGCGGACGACATAATGCCAACATGGAGTGTCTGACCACAACCGTCGTCGGACCAGATCTCGAGCGAAAGCACGATCGGACTGTGTGATCAACCGTGAGCATGATGGCATGAGATTGTCGTTCACCGGCGAGAGTGCCAGACGGCTTACTAGTCCGCTGGATTGCAAAACCAGTCTGCAAAAGATATCTGATCAGCTTTGCGTCAGTCAGTATCAGGCCCCTTGGCGTCATTGCTAGAGCTGGATCGGTGACATTGCGATGCTGTATGTTGTCAGAGATGAGTCGGGCATGCAAGCTGTAGACGTCAGATCTGTCAAGACATCGCCAGGGGCACACTCGTGAGCGTCGCGTGGATGTTCGGCTCGTCCATGGCGACTCAGGTACCTGCTCGATGACAGCAGAGGAGGCTGAAAAGTGAACCAGAGAGTCAGGACGAAGGATCGAAGGAACGATGTGGTTGTCCGTCCACGGTCCACCTCGGCCAGTTCGGCGGGAACATCCCGATGACCCGTCGTCATTCTCAGTTTCTACCGATGGGCAGCGCACGTTTTGTTTTGGCAGAAGCATTGTGCACTGTCAACGATCAGCCATTGCCGGGCCATAGGCGTGCCACTGTGACTTCCATGGAGCGATGAGGTCTATAGCATCGCCGCTGCGATCAGCGGTTCGCACTTTCAGCCGACAGCCCACGACTTGGACGTGTCGGCAATGTCTACACTCCCCATCTCGACCACTGCAAGATGTCACCCCTAGTATACGGCAACAGGTTGTGCGCGTGCGATCATCCCGGCTCTCTACGAGTCCATCATTGTTCTCGCAAGCGGGCAAGCGAGCATGGCGCGAACGACTTCAGGAGCGCATCCAGGATCCCAGGGAGAGGCGCAGAGTCGCAATTGCCGTAACATTGATCTTCCTGACCGGCTCAGCAGCGCTGGCGTTCAGCGAGCAGGCGCGGCATGTATACATTGGAGCAGAACGATGTGGCAGAGTGGGAATATGTCTGGCACTATGCATCCGGGATTATCGCAACATTCTCAAACGCGAGGACTGGAACGATGATCAATTCCAGAAGGATATATCCGCATGTCACAAGAGATGTGCGCTACGAACGTTGAGAGCTATGGAGAAGAACGGCTCCATTTTTATCAAACTCGGACAGCATTTGACATCTTTGAACTATTTGCTGCCGCATGAATGGTGCGACACGTTCATTCCGCTCCAGGACAAATGTCCAGTTTCCAGCTTCAGTAGCGTCGAAGAAATGGTGTACCAAGACACTGGCAAGAGACTCGAGGACTACTTCTCGGAATTCGCTGCAGAGCCTATAGGCGCGGCTTCGCTGGCCCAGGTTCATATTGCAAGGTTGAAGGAGAACGGAGAGAAGGTGGCAGTCAAGGTGCAGCATCCAGCACTGGACGAATGGGCAGCTTTGGACATGTGGTTGACCACGAACACTTTCCGAACGCTGAGGTACTGGTTTCCTGAGTACGATCTCACATGGCTAAGCGATGAGATGGAGGTGTCGCTTCCACAAGAGCTAGACTTCCGACAAGAGGGAAAGAATGCGAAGAGGATGAAGGAGTACTTTTCGAAGATCAAGAACACGCCACTTATCGTACCGGAAGTGAGATGGGCGGAGCGGAGAGTGCTGGTCATGGAATACATCACAGGACATCGACCAGACGATCTCGAATATCTGGATGCTAATGGAATCAGTCGTGATGAAGTGTCGGCTGCTCTAGCTCGAATCTTCAACGAGATGATCTTTGGCAAAGATGCGCCTCTGCACTGCGACCCTCACGGCGGCAACATGGCCATTCGCCTCAACCCGAACAAACGCAAACCACGAAACTTCGATGTAATTCTGTACGATCACGGGCTGTACCGAGACATCCCAGACCACCTCAGAAAAGCCTATGCGCACATGTGGCTCGCCGTGCTAGACATCGACATTCCTCGAATGCGCAAATACGCTTACGAGATCGCCGGCATTGGCGAGGAAGACTTCCCCATCTTCGCCTCCGCCGTCACAGGTCGCGACTTCGGCGTCGTCGAGCGCGGCGTCGCTGTCGAACACCGCAACGACGAAGAAAAGCGCAGCCTCTCCGAGCAAATGGGCCAAGATCTCGTCGAGAAAATCGTCGGCCTCCTCGGCAAAGTCCCCCGGGTCATCCTGCTCATCCTCAAAACGAACGACTTGACCCGCTCTCTTGACGAGAATCTGCACACCACGCAAGGGCCTATGAGGTCTTTCATGATCCTCGCGAGGTATGCGGCGCACTGCGTCTGGGAAGAGCAGCGGGAGCGCATACGAGGGAGTATTCTGTGGCCGTCGAATTTTGTCAGACTGAGTGGTGCGACGATCGAGTATATGAAGGTCGCGCTGAAATTGAGGTTGTATGAGTATTATCTCTCAGCGAGGAGGAGACTTGGTTTCCAGAATCCTGCGAGTCCGGTCGGGATGCAGAGATAGGTTGGAGAGGCTGGGCCGGAGACTGATAGAGTGAGTGTTGCCAGATAGAGCTAGCTAGCTATATGGATGAACTGTACATGGCGGCACTGAGGATTGAAGGTCCTGATCTGTTAGAAGTGTCACGCGCGTGTCAAGATTCCTGACCGAATGACGGGTCGCTCTAGCCATCATGAGTGCGTAGGTCTTTCCGTCGAGACATCCGAAGGGTGTCGAGCAGATGGTGTCTGATCAATCCAGTAGCAGAAGCTTTGTGCCTGCAACAGTGTCAAGACAGTACTGTCAGATCATCAAACCGGCACGGCACCCTTCTGGTAGCATGGATGATGGAGCTGATATCAAAATCTCCATGCATGCTCGCCGATCACTGCAACAAGTCAAACTTGTGCAGAATGGCACCTTTCAGTAATAGAAACACGTCAGACGACAGGCTTTCCGGTCATCGCCACAGTAAATCCTGTGCATTCTTCGTTCGACGTTTGTACTTTTGAGAATCATAGGTGTATATATGATGAGTTGCAGTTCCAACGCATGGTTGATATAACAACACGAGTGGACTGTGTCGCATCTGTCTCCGTCTTCGGTCGGGTTGAATGTCGCGTCGAGTGTTGTGTTGTCGTGATTATTGTTGTGGGAAGTCGCTCCGCAGAGACCCTGATTTCGCACTTACTACCTGCCGAGTGTGCTTGCCGACCGAATAAGGATAAAGAAGGAAGGTGGAAGGAGTCACGGAGGAGGAGCTTCGGGGAAGGAGTAGATCGCATTGCTTGACATATCATATATGCCAGTCTCGTCAGCAAAGACAAGAGTGTATCAACAACAACGAAACGTAAAGAAGTGAGAGAAGCAAGATTCAGAGCGCAGCTTGTTTCATTCTAGATCAGCCATAGATCTAAAGAGCTAGCGACCTTATGCTACAAAATTTATTTCATAACTTCGTTTTCCTTCACAAGGGTATCATCTACCTGCCGAAAACACCACGAGGTCCGCTGGCGGCGCCGTTAGCGCCAGGGAAAGGAGCGTCATATTCACCTTGCCTGAATATTGTTAGCAATAATCGATGAATAGCGAGAAACTTCAGCTTACCCTTTACCCTGTGGGACGTTAGGGCAGTTTCCGAGGCCAGCAAGAGCTGGAATGAGTCGTGACTGGATAGCATCGGTAGCCTGCTTGAGGAGGACGCCGTTGAAGACGTTGGACAGAGCAGATGGGGTATCAGCCTGGATCATCTGAGAGATGAAACATCCGAGCTGGTTTGGATCTTGGAAGTCCTCGACGCTGTTGATGAAACCGCCGGTAATATCGCTGAGGTCCACACCCTTGAAGCTGTTGACAGTACCAGTGTTGCCGCCAACTTGGCAGTTTCCTGGGTAGGTAGCGCATTGCTGGGCAGTCGAGGTGGTGATGTCGGACAAGGTCCATGGGTCTTGCTCTGAGCGCTTGTACCAGTTCTCTGGAATGCGCTCAGCACCGAAGGTGTACTGGAGGTTGCCAGCACCGTCACGAGTGTAGCCGAAGAAGTCCATGAACACCTCCTTGGTGAGGAAACCTCTTGGCTCCGCAGCAGAGTGATTTGCGATCAGCTGGAATGCGAACATGTGTGCACCGAAGGTGAAGGCAACACCAGCATATGGTGGGGAGTCTGTGCATGCAAGATTAGCTCGTAGTTCTTCAAGCTGGAGATCGAGATTTGCTTACAGTAGTTGGGGTTGTTGGCAATGCTGTACTTCTTGCGGTTGGAGGAGTGCTTAGCAAGCACACGAGGAGTGATCATGCCATCGGCCATCTCGTCGGCGACGTCAAAGAGCTCCTGAAGGAACACAGGGTATGAAATGCAGTTGGAGGCCATGCTTGGTGCGAGCCAGTCACCACGAGTGATGGAAGCATCTCCCTCAGATCGCAAGTGACCGTATGCACAGATACCAGTGGCGTTACCGAGCAGATTGCCAACGGCTCCGAGTGAATTCGTCTTTGGCGAAGATGGCCCGATCGACCACTTTCCGCTGATTGGGTCACCGTTGAAGAACATGGTAGCAGTCTGCAGGAAAAGCGTGGCAGTCTTGTCGAGAGAGAAGGCCTCCCACAGACCAGTGTTAATGGTCTCTGCAGTAGCAATACCATCTCTTGGGATGTAGCCGTGGTTGGCGGCAGCGTTCAAACCTGTAGACAAGATTAGCTAGTGTCGTAGAAAATGTCTCACTCCAGATCGTACCTGCACAAGGTCCACGAATGTCGTTTGGACCTGGCATGCGGAACTCGTGGTCACCCGAGACGGACACCAACTGTTGCGCAGCATTGAACTGGTTGAAAGTTGCGTGGTTTGGAGTGCCTGGCCATTCTGGGAAAGGAATGACCTCCTCAGGGATGCCGACTCCTTGTCGCTTTTGCTTCGCGACCATCTCTGCGATTTGAGGGAAGGCCACTGCTCCGTTCAGGAGCAGGGCTGTGGTGAGAAGTGTGCCAACCATGATGTCGATGAGAAGGAGTTGTGGATGAGGGATGAGAGGTGATCACTATAGAGACGGACCTGCGTACTTGTACTTCTTGCTGACCGCTTGGCTTGTCTGCTTCGTGAAGATCGACATTTGCGGGGTTGGCATGGCGTTCAGAATTCCCTCTTAAGCGTCACGCTGGCTTTGCAATTCTATGGAGTAGCATCCGGGGCTGACTCGGGCTTTTCCCTGATTGGCAGGGTCATAGTAGGCCAAGCCAAAAATGCACGAAGGCGTATTAAAGTCGTAGATTTATGCTTCTTTGCTAGAGTTATTGGGAGTGGCAAGCCAGCGGAATGGATACGAGGGTCAGCGTTTCCAAGACGCCTGTCCCGTTTAGGTAGCTGGGTCGTCCGCAAGACTAGCAGATCGACATCAGTCTGACCTAATTGGGCTAAGTCGGTCAGCCGGCAAATCATTGTGCGTTCGCCCACTGCACAATGAGATGCTTTTCAAGAAGAAGGCGCCAGAACGTACCGACGATCATGACGCGGTTCAGCATATGCTGGTCTTGAAGACATTTCGAGATGCTAGCATGGCAGAGGTAATTATAAGGCTTGACACGGTGAGGCCCTCATCACACATAGCAGTCCAATACCTGTTGCAACGTCCGTGAAGGGATCATTAATAATCCTCCGCAATTGGTTTGGAGTCTGTCTCCACGGACCTGGGGTTAGGAAGTCCCTGGGCGCGGTAGTCGTTGTCCCCGAATTTGAGGCGTAACGCCGAGTGTCAAGCCTCAGCCATATTTTGAGTCCACCTACGACAACGGCGCGAAGTACCACCACAGCCACGAGTACCTGCATAAATTTTCGACGCCAACAAAGATTCCAGCGCGCAGGGTCTTCTCAGAGGTAGTTCGCATAGTCCGCGGCTGTTTGATGATCACAAATCTTCTTGTGACAGTCGTCAGTCGGCAAATGCTCTTTTCGTCCATAGCTGTTACACTAGTCGGCAGAAATGGAAGTTCCTTTGAGCCTTATGGGAGGGTTGTACCTTGACGTTTGGTTCATAGTCGCCACTTGGATTCAAATATTGTGGCGAATTGCGCTTGGTATGCAGGTGTTATTGAAGTAGTGGTCTAGACACCAATCTCGGTCACTCGTGAGAGGTGGCGAACACCTGCGCCGGCAAGGCCTGCTGGAGACTCTTCGAGTGTCACTTCCGACCGCAAGTGCGTTGTTGCTGGCCTCGGTATGGAAGGTATCCTCGTCTGCTAGGTTCTATGGCAGTCATACCGTCTCTAGAACCTTCTTCTTGACGACCGGCAGATGCTCTTTTCTTACTCTGGCTCCAACAGCTGCCTGTCAAGCAGGTCGCTCCGATTTGTGCGAAGATCCAACGTGTTCAAGTGGCATCTAGGGCGCATGATATCGCTTGAGTGGCTCTCAAGGGTGTATCACAGAACCAGAGTGTACGTCCACGGAGTCGATGCGTTTCTCGCGAGGCTGTGGAACACTCACAGCCCTCCCACCATGACTTTGCAACAAATTCGGCAAGTGGTAGAGGCGCTCATGCCATCAAACAGTTGTCGTCCATTTGAATCATGTGTTTTTCACTTGTAACTCTCCAGTCAGTCAGTCATCATCAGATGTCGCTGTCTTCTCAGCTCTCCCCTATACCAACGGCAGGCAAGCCAACCATCTTGCGCCGTGCTGGAATTCAGCGCCGCTAATTGAAACAACCGCAAACGTCGAGATCAGGACGGTGAAGACCCAGTCATGCTGGTGCTCACACCCAGATTCGCCATGAAGTGAGGGCAGGTCTTTGCCAGAAGGCCAGAAATGTGGCGAGTCGAATTGGGTTCTTGCTGCGCATTGATTCAAGCTGATGGCAGGATATCAAGGATGACTCTCGGTGACGGACATGATGAAGTTGAGCGCTGTGCTTGCTGAATACTCCTTGACTTCATGTAAAGCATTGGAGAGGCACAGTAGTGGTATACGAATCTCAGCAAAGTCAGCTCGGAATCGGCATCAAGACACTCCAGAATAGGATTAAGTTAGTTAGCCAGGCCACGTCTCCCTTCCTGAAGCGCGTTGCGCGACTGCACTGTCACAGAACTCCTTCCACATGTCATCCAAGACTTCTCAAAGCTCATCATCTTGTTCTACCAACATTAATTGTGTCCCACGAGGGCTTTCACGACGACACGCATGTTGCTGACCACTTCGCGCCGTGCCAAGGGAGCAAGCGTGATCTTTGTAGCCTTATTCACATACGTTCTTTGGGCGCGGCTTGACCTCGCCTTGTCTCACGATGTGCTAGCACACCCGTCACTCGACTACAGTCCACGAGCGACATACTCTCAAAAGATTACCACGAATCTAATTATCGCATCGACCTCCAAAGAAGATACATCATGGGCCTCAAATCTACAGATCCCGAATCTGAAAGTGCTCCGCTATGTGAGCGACTCTGCCACTGCCAAATACCATCCCGCCACACTCAACAAAGGCCGTGAAGCTCTCATATACTTCACGTATCTCGTGGACTTCTACGATGACCTGCCCGACGTGAGCATCTTCATCCATGCAGAGGAGACACCTTGGCACATGGAAGGCACATTAATGGGCAACACTTCTTTTGCACTTTCCAGACTGGATCTGAAGCAAGTCATCGAGAGACAATATTTCAACTTACGAGTTACTTGGAGAGCTTCCTGTCCGGCTTGGATCAACACGACCAAGACGAATCACGACAGGAGGAAGAGTGAGGAGCCGTGTACGTACAAAACCCTCCAGCAGACACCCGACGACACATCTGAAATACTACTGACTCTTGCTCGACATTAGACATGCGAGAAGCGTGGGAAGCCAACTTCAGCCAAGAAGAACCCGTCCCAGAGATCCTCGCAGGCCCATGCTGCAGCCAATTCGCAGTCTCTCGCGAAGCAATTCGTAGTCGACCGAGAGCGCAGTACCAACGAAGTATGGAATGGCTGCAGAACACTCCATGGTCTGATTACATCGCGGGCCGGGTGTGGGAACACATGTGGCCGTACCTCTTCAAGAAGGAAGCGAAGGACTGCGCACCTGAGATACCCACTTTGTGCAAGCTGTATGGAATATGCTTCCGAAGCAAGAGAGAGATGGATGCGTTTCTTGAGCTTTGGGAGGAGAGGGAGAGGCTGAAGGAAGATTTGCAGCCGCACCGTGTGTTGTGGAGACCTCAGAGGGCGGCTGATGCAAGGCGGGAAATTGCAGTGAATGCACTCGCGATTCAGCGCACTATGCAGACGGTGTTGGAGCGGGAGGAGCTTGCCACACCTCGTGAGCCGCACGGATCTTGAAAGCGACCGACATCACGAGAGACGCTGGTCATCAGTCTGACAGAGCCCCTTTGTGGATTGATGTGCGCTGCGTCAGAAGATGTCGAAGATCAGCATAAATCCGAACCACGATATAGAACATTCCACTACCATGCAACCTTCTGACGCTACTTCACCTTCTCATCCTCCCTCAACGGGTCAATATCAACCTTCGGCCCCCTCGGCGTCACAATCTTCTCCAAATCCTCATTCTCCCCCTGCAACATCCTGCCCCTCGCCCTCGCATACCCAAACCTATACGCCTCAAAATTACTCGTCGTCCTGAAAGCCCCCTTGGTCAATTCCCCATCATCCCAATACAACCTCCTCAACCACAGATACAAATTCGGATAATCATGCCTGATGGATTTCAGATTCGTCTGGAAAATGGTATGATACGCAGCGTCGAAGCGAATCAGGGTTGTGTAGAGACGAATATCTGCTTCGGTGATGTGCGGGCCGAAGAGGAATGGTTGATGCTGGGGGGAGGAGAGGTGGGTTTCGAGACGATCGAGAGAGGAGAAGAGGGGGTAGATGTTGGCGTCGTAGGCGGCTTGGGAGGTGGCGAAGCCGCATTTGTAGACGCCGTTGTTGATTGTGTTGTAGACTGGGTCATGGAGTTAGCTAAACATCGAAAGAGGAGCAGATTCCTGGATTAGAGGTGTTTGGACTTCTGGAAGCGTACCCCATTCATTCATGTCGTCGATGTCTTTTCGCAGTGCTTGAGGATAGAAGCCGCCGCCTGGTTTGTTCTCTTCGCGAAGCTTTTCTGGTAGAAGGTCGTCGAATTCGAAATAGAACATGCGGATGATCTCGCTCGATTCGTTGTTGACTATTGTTTGAGTCTTTTTGTCGAAGAGACAGGGTACGGTGTACCGCCCTGTGTATTCTGGATCGACTTTGAGGTAAATTTCTTTCATGCCGGGGAGGTTGTTGATGGGGTCTTGAGGGTCGGAGCCGTTTTGACCTGTGCAGAGAGAGTGCTAGGTTTAGCAGGATATTCTGTTTGTGCAGACATATGCGTAGGACATGATAAGCTTACCAGTAAACCGCCACCCTTCTTTCGTTAGATCGAAATCCGTGGCGTACATCTCAATGTGCTCTTCGAGTCCTTTGAGTGCTCGCACGATGGATGTTCGGTGCGCCCAGGGACAGCCGTAGTTCATGTACAATACATAACGGCCGCTTTCTGCTGGGTATTGAGCATCGGCATCTTTGGAGATCCAGTTTCGGAAAGCGCTGTCTTTGCGGCGGAAATGCCCATCTTTGTCGGAGTGAGCGTGAGTTACTGTGGCGGTCTTCTCTGACATTTCGTTTGGCTTGTAGTGCTGCTGTGATGTAGTGTAAATGTTGTTAGCAATGAGGTGTACGGTGCATGTTATACATATGCTTTAGATCTTCGGAGGGGTTCATGCGGTTTGTCAGGAATTTGGTAAGGCGGGCGGAATTGTTCCTGCTGCTGACAGCCAGGAGCTTTGTGTTGCTTTGCAGATTGTGCTGTGGCCTCAAGATTGCGCATGCGATTCTGCTCGTGCTGCTTAATTGGATTAGAAAGTATGCGGTCCTAGTAGCTGGCACATGGCGGTATCGCAACGCTTCGGGCTGCCTATGATCTGTCAAATTGCCTGCCCGAGAGACATTCAGCGATATCCTACATGCGCCACCGTCTCGTTTGCGCGTTGGACCATCGCGCTTCGCGTCTTGGTAAGTAGAAGTGGCGAGAATGTAGACGCGTGATGAAGTGTGAATCATGGACCCCGACTGGGTGCCATCTTGTTCAGTGCTAGTATCTATACTGCACCGCTAGCTTTTGAGCAACGTAAAGTCGTTGTGCTCGTTCTAATATGTGAAACAGCAGGTCAAGGAGGGTTTCCAAGACTGCTAACAGAATTGCGGCTTGAACAAAAGTGCTCTACTGTTGTTCACGCTGGCCAACTCTCTGCCTGTCTTTTTGCTGTGGCTTGCTGTCATCTTTGGGCTTGCCCTCACCCATGGTAAGAGCAGCAGTAGAGAGGCGGTGGGAGAGGTCCATTTGAGTGCGGATCGTGTTGGCGAGGTAGGATACGAGAAGTACATCCTGAATGTGGTTGTTGCTGGGAAAATTGTTAGTCTTGTCAAGATTTCACATCTCAGGTTCAGCACATACAAGTCCTTCTCGATATCTTCGGCATCCACTTTGGGAGCGAGCGAGAGAGTGTTCATGAGGAATTGGCCGAGTGCGGAAGATGGCTTCGCCTCCTCGTCCAGCACATCGGAGACATAGTTTGATACACGCTCCAACATCTCCAACACTTGCTCGATTGCACGCTCCAGAGTCTCAATATCAGTCTGCAGCAGTTGCGACCGGTCTTCCCGATCGCGAGCTCCTGCGATCAACTCCAGACCACTCCTGTCTGCGTCGCCGTACTTGATCTCGTGGGGTACTGGGATGAAAAGACACGAGTCTGCTGCACGCTCGGCTGTGACACCAATTGGAGCGCTAATGTATGTGTCTGCTCGTGGGTCCTGTCCGGCAATGGTGTTGACTGTGAGGTGGACTGCTGGGTGTGGCCAAGTGCCCTCTCCTTGCTGCGAGTAGAAGTTCTGGATGAGGGCGGAGAAAGTGTTGAGCTCGCTGCTGGTGGCGTACCAGCCGATGAGCACTTCTTTCGGGCTGGCCTTCAGGTGCAGTTCGAGCATGCGCTTCTGGTAGTCCATATCTACCTCGACCTGCTCTGCGGTTTCTGTGTGTGGGACCGCATAGCAATTTCTAATCTCGACCTCGGTGCCATCTTCGCTCCTCACGCCCAGCAGCGTTCCAATTACGCGCTCCTGGTCTGCTGGTCGCCTCGATGCGTGGTCGAGAATCGAGAAAATGGCCTGGGGTTGGACTGTCACTGTCACCGGCGCGGTGGTGGGCGCTGCGGTGGTGCCGACGGGCGCGAGAGGACGCGCGAGATGGAGAAAGTTGGCCATGATTGCAGCAGCGGCGGCGTCGCTGTGTCGGCGGTGATGAGCGGGATGGGCGGGGGGAAGATTGTTGGCAGGCACGCGCTTCCAAAGTTCGCCGTCGTCGCCGCGACTTCCTGCTGTTAGTGGGCTGCCTTGGCACGCATTTTCCTCGACCAGGGTTCAATCGATAGCTATCCGCCCAGCCGTCAAAAAGTTACTTGGGGTCTCTGCGTCGTCGTCGACAGCCATCGTGCTCTGTTCATTCCAAGGTCCAGACATGGAGCTGTGATGCGCGACTCACATGTAGCGTGACTTTGAGAATCTGGAGTAGGAAGGTGCAACTATGGCTCCGTTCCGCGGCAGAGGAGGGAGTCGCGGAGGCGCAAGAGGCAGAGGCAGGTACAGAGGAGGACGAGCTGGAGGTCGTGGTGGCAGAGGTGCAGCGCAGAATGCTGGTAAATTGGCACGAAGCGGTATCAAGACCAAGAATGGCTATCGAAAGTTCGATAGTCAGCGCGTACAAGATGTGGACTCGGAGGACGATCAACCGCAGACGGTTGCTGAACCAGAATCAGACGTGGAAGACGTCGACGATGATGATGAGGAGGTTGAGATCAAGCCGACTGTCAAGGCATACAATAGCTTGTTGCAATCTCTTCATAAGCCAGACGTGGTTGAGAACGGTGGCGAGCGAAGCGCAAAGAGGCGGAAGATTGAAGTGGTCGCGGACGAGGATGAACACAGCGACTCTGAAGAAGACTCGGAAGAAGACGGTATGCCGCAGGACATGTCAGGCGACGAAGCAGCAGAAGACTCCGAAGACGAGGAGGAGATGCTGGCTGAGGACGAAGACGACAACATCGAGAGCAGTGACCCATACGAAGTGCACTTTGCCAGCCCGGACGACAATGAGCTCAAGCAGAAGCTCGAAGCCATACAGAGCAACAATTTGAGAGCTGAGAAGCGAGCTATTGGCAAGAAATTGCAATGCACATTTCATCATCCTAGAGATTCTGAGTCTGGCGCGGTTCGCAAAGCAGTGACTAGTGTTACCGACCTACCTCTCAAGGAGCGATTGTCCAGACATGCAGGCAAGCATCTTTCGATTGAGAGTGACCTCGAGCAGATAGTGGCTACCCAGATGTTCAACTATACAGACGTGCTTCTAGGGAACAGGACACCTCGAAACGCTGGTTCTCTGCGCAGCATGGCAGCATACCATGCTGTCAACCACGTCCTCAAAGGGCGCGATCGCATCATCAAGAATAACGAGCGTCTCGCACGTGCCGAAGATGCTGAAGTGCTGGAATTCCGCGATCAGGGCTTCGTACGTCCCAAGGTGTTGATCATGACGGGAACGCGCCAGATGGCTGCGAATTACGCAAATGCAATCGTCGACGCTTTTCAACCTGATCAGCAAGAGAACCGAAAACGATTTGACGACTCCTTCGCCGGACCTCTGGATGATCGAGAACATATCCCTGAAGACTTCCGTGAGCTGTTTGGGGGAAACGACAGCGACGACTTCATGACAGGCCTGAAGTTCACTCGCAAAACGCTCAAGTTTTACTCTGCTTTCTATGGCAGCGACATCATTCTGGCCTCGCCCCTAGGCATTCGCAAGATCATCGAGAACGAAGACAAAAGAAAGAGAGACCATGATTTTCTCACATCCATCGAGGTTGTCATAGTAGACCAGGCCGATGCTATGCAGATGCAGAACTGGGAGAATGTTGAAATCGTCTTTAATCATCTCAATCTCGAGCTCAATGAATCGCATGGCTGCGACTTTTCCCGAGTACGGAACTGGTACCTCGATGGAAACGCCAAGTACCTCCGGCAGGCCATTGTCATGTCTGCGTACATCACACCCGAGATGAACAGACTGTACAACACGCACATGCAGAACATTGCTGGTAAAGTCAAGATTGCTCCGACATACTCAGGTGCCATCACCACAACCACTGGTCTAGGCATCAAACAGACATTTTCACGTTTTGACTCGCCATCACCGCCCGGGGATCCTGACGCGAGGTTCAAATACTTCACGACAGCGATCTTGCCTAGGTTGTTGAAGATGCCAAAGCCTGCAGATGGAGCACCTGGCATTCTGGTTTTCGTGCCTACATACTTTGATTTCCTTCGGTTGCGGAACTACTTCGCAACATCGACACAAACTGAAAACATATCCTTCGGCACGATCCATGACTACAGTGAGAAATCCGAACAGAGACGAGCTCAAGCACACTTCCGCAACGGACGACATTCCATCCTACTGTACACACAGCGAGCGCACCACTTCTACCGCATCAGGATGAAAGGCGTGAAACGTGTTGTGATGTATGGCCTTCCCGACAATCCCATTTTCTACCAAGAAGTCGTCGAAGGCTACCTCAGCGCTACAATCAACGAAGGTGGCATCGATCCCGTCGAGACCAGCGTACGCAATATCTTTAGCAAATGGGACGGCCTCCGCCTGGAACGTATCGTCGGCACAGAAAGAGTCAAGACCATGCTCACAGGCCAGGGTGATACGTTCGATTTCGTATAGCCCACCAAGCTATATCTCGCCTAAAGTAATCATCAAAGCTTCCACTCCTCTCCCAACATTCTACTTTTCTCTTTCCTCAACGACCCTCAAATTTCACCTCCATCTGCTCCCTCGGCCTGACCCTACACTCGGGACAAAACCACACTCCCTCGGGTTCCTCCCAAATCTGCATCCCGGCGCAGCTTTTATGCCACGCTTGGCCGGGTGTTTGACACCATTCGTTGCTACAAGCGATGATCCCTGTGTGCGGGATGATGCCTGTTTTGGGATCCGGAGAACCGCCGGCGAGCATGCGGCCGCAGCAGATGTAAAATTCTCCTTGGGGAAGCTTGGGGCTGGGTGGGAGGGTTTCGCTGATGGGAGGGGTGGGTTGGTTGGGGAGGGTTGGGTGAGGGTTGCGAGATCCGAAGGGGAGAGGAGGTGTTGCAGTTCGGGGAGGGTGCGGTATTTGAAGATGAAGGCTAGGGTGCTGTTGGGGATTGGATCGATGGTCTGCTCAAGAGGTCCAGGGATGGTGGTAGCTTGCTGCTCGCCTCTCTCCAAATCGCGGCTTCGACTTCGGCACGGAACGACCTGCACCACAATCTCGCGAAGCTCTTCCTCCTCATTCTCCTCCTTCCCATCCTTGTCACCATCACCACTAACCTCCGTTCCTTCCTCCCCATTAGTATCTGCAAACCTCAACCCCTTCCCAATACTAACTTCCAGCCTAGCCTCTCCTCGCCACAAATCCGGACTTTCAGCGACTACTTTCCTTCCAATCAGAACTCGAATTCTGACGACATCACAGCTATCTGGCAAAGCTGCGGGATATGCAGTTTGAGATTCGATGACGACTCGAAAGGGTTGTCCGGGATGGGAGAGGATTAGGTGGGTTGTGGTGTTTGGTTCTTGGTTGAGGAGGGAGGGGTCGGGGAGGGAGGGGCTTAGTTGAGCGTGGGGTTTGGTGGTTTGGAGGTGGACGGAGATGTCTTTGAGGGTGGGCATGGAGGATTTGCTGCTGAAACGAAGTGGAGGTTTGAGCGGGATGTGACAGAGAGGATGAAGAATATGATATGGGTAGCTTGGTCCAGCAGCAAACTGTGCTGGACTTGCCATTGTGCTTGTATCATGACTGGAAATACCTGGAACGTTGCGGGCAATCAGGTAGTCACTTCGATCAAGAGCCTTTTTGCTCAAGAGACACAGATGTTGTCTGTGGCATTCGTGGTATAGCTGGATCGACAAGCGCCCAGTCGAGGACCACATGTTCGTTCCAGACCCTCGTACTGTCCTACCGTCCGACTCAATGCGAAAGCATTAGCATAGCAATAGTACTCAGCCTTGTCTTGCTTACAGTCATCGATGTGCATATGTATCAATCGTAACCTGGTAAGATGTAAAAGCAAGTCTTCTTTGGCACATTCAGATCTCGAGCTCTTCTTAGCAAATACGTACGATCTCATAATATACACTCATTGGTGTTAAGAGATGTCTCACACTTGCTAGTTCTTCATGGAAGCTATCGTTGACTTGATGGATGCTAGGCTTGGCATTCTCAAAGTCCGTTGGGACGATCATTTAGCATATGGAATGGATCTTCTGCACAACAACGACACTTCATGGATCATTTGTCGTCCTGTTGGACTTGTATTGAGGTATATATAGCAAGGCAGAAGTCGTAGAAGTCGTCCGTACAATATCTGAAGCGTGAGCTCCCCAAATTCGGCTTTGCTCGGGCCTGGGGCTGATCTGACCCGCACGAAGCGGGCAACGGCCCCTGTAGCAGTCTATAGTAATGATATATCATCTAGAATCTTCCTTCCGCATCAAAAAGCGGCTTTCGTGGTGTAGGTTAGTACTCACTTCCCTTACCATATCAACATGCGAGCTATTGCTAACGTCCCCACAGTTGGTTATCACATCTGTCTAACACGCTCCGCGTTGTACACAGAAGGTCTTGGGATCGAATCCCAACGAAAGTAATGTCCTGAACATCATTCAGGATGTTGACAAGGTTGTTCAATCGATCCTGCTCCTTTTTTTGCCATTTTGGTCGAATTCTGGCTGACGAACGTTTAGCCACGTCATGACAGCCACTACTACACTTTTCAGACGAGCAGCAATCGATCCAGCATGCTTCATCTGCTGTAAATTGAAACAGTTGTGCAGAGTGTGCATCCAACACGATTTTTTGTGGTGCCAAGCATTTTGAATTTTGGGAAGTGAAGTCTGCCACACGTGACCCTCGGACGCTCTCGCCGCTTCTTTCCTTTCCACACTCAGAGCATCTTCCGTCGATATCATGATCCTGACGATTGATTCAGCTGCATGTACAAGTCTACGTCTCGCGCACATCGGGAGATGCATAGTGCTCGGCCGAAGTAGCCAGACTTCCATCAAGGCAAGGCGCGCACAGAGAGGCGCGGACCTTAGCACAAGGACACACTTCATGGTAGACGAGTTGAACGTAACGACCACTTGACAGCATCACCGATGTGTCGGGCTTGTCTATCCACAGGATTGCGCAGGTAAGGGATGCGAGGACTGAGCTGATCCCAACAAGCCTGATTCATCGAGCATACATACAAACAGCAGACTCTACAATGATCGCAGGATCAAAGTACATCGTGCACCAAAAATTTCACCCAGTCGATTCCGAGCCGCGAATTCGACGCAAGCAGCATACGATCGACGTAATCCGTTTATGCTCGACCGGCCAATGCAGCCAAACGCTCGAGTATGCCACTCCTTAGGATGATGATCTCAAACCATTCCTTCTGCAGCAAGACCGGCCTGTGTATCTTGAGCAAGAAGCTTTTCGCTTACAGTGACTACTTGCTAGCTCACAACGTTCCAGATGCTTCACTCATTTATTCACGTACAATGAACTTGCAATGGCATCACTATCAGCACCACCTCCGCCATCATCAGTGTCACCGCGCGGGTCCAGAATGGAGGACGACTACCCCCTTCCTACTATTGCTGCGACCTATTAGTTGTACAATGAGAACAAGCTCGAGGAATTCATTGGGGCTGCTTACGACATCCTCGAAGATGACCGTGCCCTGCATCGCTACCATTTTGTATATCTCCACACCTTCCTTGCGAACGTAGTCGACGACCACGAAGCCACTATGAGTCACCTGCACAAAGCGCAACGCGGTTACGACCTCGCATGCGCCTATGGTGAGCCGGGCGACGAAGACACTGTTCAACAGATGCCTGCTCTGCTCGCGCAGATGAAGTCCACCATCTACGCCGCACTCGAAGCAGAAGACGCGGCGACCGCGAAACCAGCAGTGGATACAGCTCCGTCTACGCCGCCGCATTTTATAGCAATGTTCGATGGTCCAGCCGATCCCTTGCCCGGACAAGAAGATGAAAGTGCGCAGAAGACCACGCCTCTGCAGATTCGGGTAAGAAGACCTTCCCTCACTTTCCTACCTTATGTAAGTGAAGCTGACAGCGGCCGTAGCCGAAACTCAGTGGCAAACTAGTATGCGACTGCGACGCGACCGCGAGGGCTTGAAGCTTGCAGCTAGCGAATTGGACTTGCGCAAGCTTTTTGATGAGGGACAAGTCGACAACGAGGAGGTCGACAAGGGACAAGGCGATAAGGAGAAGGTCGACAAAGGCAAGGATAGCATCCACTACGAAGAAGATGGTCGAAGCATGCCAATAGAGTGATTGCCCACCAACACTACTGGTGCTCGTGTCACTAACAGCGGTTCTACAACTGTACAATACAAGTACTGCACCGTCAATGGTGGCGTGGCTCGCGTTCGCCCGTGGGCTACGTGAGTAGACTGTCTCTGGCGCGAGCGCTTGCGTGCAATCAGCGAAAGAAGCTCTTCTTGGATTGTTGACGGCATTATGGGGTGCAACTGTGGCATGAGAATTGCCAGCCGCTGGCTCTGCTCTTCGGGCAATCGCTCATGCTTCGGGTTTCTGCTTACTTGGATTCGCTGTCGATAGTGAATTAATGAATACTTGAACGAATGATCAATCATAATAATGCTCTGCTTCTCTTGTCTAGTATATGCTACAAACACGCGGCCACGGTGCATCATGCTGCGAACCGGGCGGCGGGTCCCGAAACTTGAGTTGAGTGTGTTCCAAGCGTCACCTTCTGGACTGATAGTATGGCGCACGATGTCCTTTCTCATAGTCCTGTTGATCAAGGAACGTCTCGCGCTCTGTATGCGCTCATGGAAGCCTAGTGGAATTGGATGTGAGGCTTGGCATTCTCGAAATTGGTTGCGATCATCATTGGATCGATCTTCAGCACATTGGCAAGCGCCGATGAGTTTCTGATGGCTAGCAGGTCCGGAATCTGCTTGCCATGGATATTTCACTGAAATAGCTGGCAGCATAGTGTCAATGCACCGAACCAGATGCTGAGTCTTGCCAGATTGTCCGAACGTCAAAGCATTATACAACCCATCCTCAAATCGCCCCAAACCAATTATTCTTTTTTACCCCATCACACTAGCTCATCGACCTTCTTTCCTAATATTCCATAACTCGAGTAGGCTCGCGAGACATTTCAGTTCGCTGGAGCTGGTGCAGCCTCGTCCTTCTCATGATCGTTTCAAGCGTGTGCAAGTCATCGATTCTCGGTTCTCTGAGCAGATTGGTGTGAACTGTGTCGCCCAGGACTGCCTCGATGTGAGGCCTGCAGACTTTCGGCCTTCCGAAATATCCCCTGGGCTGTACTTATTCTCACAGCGCTCAATCTGCCGGGAGCTCCGGGCTTATCTGCCTTACCAGTCTCAGTATACGTGCTTCCGAGAGCATGCTGGCAAGACCCCTGATACAGAGCCTCGATGGTCTCCTTGAGACCCTTGGCCAGGCTGGTAGGCAAGATGTGCTCGTGGCAATCTCGTTGCAGCAAATCTGGGCATTTCGTCGGAATTCCAGTGAGAACCTCAACAGCAGCGGTATGCTTCTCATTGTCATGTAGCTGACAAGTCAGAGCGAAGGTTGTTCGGCGATGCGTCCCTCGAGCGCCAATGTTCAGAGCTGCAACATTGTAGCGAGCTCTTAGCGAAGAGCTCGAAAAAACACAAATCCGGCTCCTTTGGTGTGAGACAAACGCCAGACATATGAGGATCCCATCACTTCCCGGCAACCCAAGCTTGCAGGACCAGCTTCGAAGATGTTTTGACGTGATCAACGAGGGCTCCAAAAGAGACCCGCTCTGGTCGCCGTGGACTTTATTCAGTCCACCCTCGCTCGTCCATGATCTTCAACCTCTCAGCAAGGGCCTCTTTCACAGCGTCCCTCATCATCACCCGCTGATACCAATCATAAGTCCTGGGCCACGCTTGTCTCCACTCCACTTCAAAGTCGTCGTTGAAGCTCTCCATCAGAGTGCTAGCTACCACTTCCTTCGAGGCGACATACATCAGGTCTGCATAGGTGACCCGATCGCCAACGAGGTAGAGGTTTCCTGTGGCGTTGAGATGATTCTCGATTGTGGCCAGAGTGCCTCGTATCACATTCCCATAGTATTCGTGCACAGATATAAACGCTTCGCTTCCGAGCAATGATTCATGGCCGCCAAACTGGTGCCAGGCCCACTGCTTTTGCTGATACTTCTCAGGGAATGATGTGTAGCGAAGTTTGCTTCCTTGGTCGTACGTATCTTCGAGGTACTCCACGATAGCGCCGGACTATGCACTGTCAGTCAGCCGGTCTGGTCGTAAGCCAATTCTCGTGACAGTCTCTTTTCAGACTGCGCAATTCTCACACAGATGTCCTCTCTGAGGCTTAACCAGCGCAGACTTCCTGCGAGCACTTACCTCACACAGGACCAGCCCAGTATTTGGGTCCTGGATAGCAGGAGCTCCCTTGTTGGGATCAGGCGGTGTGTGCAGATCGGCCTTGAGGGCTTCTACGTCGATGATGCTAAGCTGGTACGGTAGGTGTAATTCCTTCATGATAAGAACAATCTTGCATAGATGCGGACCAGTGATATCTCCATAGACATTGATCGGCAGCAGACCTGGCGAGCTGTATACTGAAGAGATCGCTGAAGGCACGGGCGACGATGGGCGGATGGACCGCATCGGAGGAGGCGGTTGATACACCGACAGCAGTTTACAAGCGACCGAGAATGCGAAGCTTGTCACATGAAAGGACGACTTTCGTCGCCTGCCTGAAGTCCTAGTCGATGGCCTTGTGGATGTGCCAGATGTCGTGATTGTGAAGGTCTTGTCCAAGGACAAATCGCTTTGCATGTTTTCTGGCTGTCATAAGGAAGGTTCTGCTGAGCGCATGTGAAGTGTGAAGAGGGGCATGGTATGGTCAGCATAGAGTCTGTATAGCGGTCACTTCGATATTGCCGATGGTCCCGATACCGTCGGCGAATATTTAGATAGTGCGCTTGTCATCGCGAAGATGTGTAGCACGAGCACCGGCACTTTGGCATCCCTGTAAGCCCAGCTCCGCTGCGCACTTCGGTCTGGCGGTATACCATAGAAGGCATGAGACTAATGCGAGATAGATTAACCCCGGACCGGAAAGTGGTGTCTCCGCGACCACGTGAGAATCAAATCAGCAAAGTACGATGAGGCATCAACTCTTGGGTGTCAAGACATCTCTTGCGGCCTCTAACATGCGGGCAGCGGAAGGCTTCTCGTGTTCACGAGGGAGTGTCAGGATGCGATAACCGCGTGGACGCCATGAGCATTGCGAAGGAACCCTAGACTGGAGATGGCGGTGACTACAAGATGACACAATGCGCCGTTGGAAAAGGCCAGAGTGCTGGAGCATGATGGTGTGGTCAAGCTCTGCACAGGCCACTTCAATCTTGGCATCACAACAACGCGTAGTTAGTTGTTGGCCTTCGTCTTCACAGACAGAACAACAAAGAAAGTTTTCCGCATCAGATCATTCATCAACAGACGAGGCCGAGTCTAGCTGCAACGGCATGAGCAGGATAGGAACGAACGATGCTGACACAAGTGGACGGATCGCCGACTCCATGAGTCTCGGACTGTGCTTTTATGGCCTTTACTGACACTTATACACTCATGCTTCATCTCTCTACAGGAATCAGTGACTCATAACCGAGCCTCACCGCCTGCAAAGGACAAATCGAAGCTCTCCGCCGGTTCCACTGGACGTCCGACTGTCACGCTGGCCCTTCTCGCCTCAAGATCCATAACGATATTGAAAAGCGTCTGACTAGTATTCTCGCCTTTCGCACTTCGACATATCGCACCAGGCCAATTGGACGTATCCTTGAAGATGCCATACAGATCATCCGCAGTCGGCTGTCCGCGCACTTCTTTGGCAAGTTCTTCAATCCTGGCCACTCGGAAATTGCTGTCCGCCAACCAGTTTGTATCTTCCTCCTGGTGCTGTATCAAAAAGTGGTTACTGTGGAAGATTTGCTGCTCCTGGTTCATAAGCACTTTCTGCAAGCCACTCGCAGACCACTCCAGACCAATACCACCACTTGCATCAGCGACAAGCATATGGCAAGCTGAAGCTATGCCGACACTCTCCAGCTTCTGCACGGCATCATCGCGAGACGTGCTCTCAAGAACCATTCTCAGACCAAGATGGCAAGGCAATCTCATCGGATCCATGCCCTTGGCCTTGATCGCGTTCAAACAGACTCCAACGCCGGCAGAATTCAGCCCAATCTTTCCAATCAACCCAGCCTCGGTCATCATCTTGATGGTTGGCTTCCCAGCCTGCTCAATACTCAGCTGCACCAAATTCTCTTGCTGACGCGGATTCCAGTCCCAGTTTTGCGCGAGCCAGCTGTTCCCACTCGTTCGCCAGCTGAGAGCCGTGCAGCCATCTGAGAACAAGCCGAATGTGATCTCTGTTCGGACATTGATCGCTATGATGTCCTCGAGATCTAGGCCAGCACCTTCGGCAATGCCTTGCATCTCTTCGTGGTAAGCGGGCCATTTATCTCGAATTGTAGGTTCGAATAGTGAAGCGAGCTTGCGAACTTCAGCCCAGGAGAGCTTTGCCGAATCTTGGAACTGCCATGTGTAGAAGGCAATGCTTCTTGAGATGTGTTCTTTTGCCTTCTGGCCGTGGGTGAAGCCAATCTAGGCAATCGTCAGCCAGGGACACATACAAATGCTCCCAGTCGACCTGCCTCTCTGGGCGAGCCACTACATTCAATCTGCAGCATCTTGAAGACTGATGAGACGTTCGAACGTCTGAATTAGTTCACACCTGAGAACGGCTCTCACTCAATCACACTATGCAGTGGACGATCTGACGAGGTCGTTGGCCGAAGTGGTATTGACTAACTGCCATCGGCCAACAGCTCGGCCAACGACTTACCGAGAAGTGGGGCAAGCCTAGGCAGAACGACATATACTTACAAAATTGCGTGAACTTCTCTCCGTTTGTATAACTACTTCGAGAACTCGGTACAACAAGAACACATGCTCAACTCCCGAGTAGGTGTAAAAGAAGTGGCACCCTCACAACGCAAGATGTATCTTCCGTGGTTGGCTCAAATTTCATAGCTACTCTGAGAACTGACGATGCGTCCGTCACTTCCGAGCCAAGATCTTCTAGCACAAATACCTAGTTACAAGGCACCGTAAACTCACAAACCGCAGTCTGCACACTCACAGTCCCGGAATCCACATCACTGTGCAAACTCCCCGCATTCCCGCCCGTGTTGCTCGGGTACCCATCAGTACTCCACTGGCAATAGACATATCCTACACTCGCACTGTTCCAGCTCTCACTGATATAGATATCCGACGAGCCGCAGGAGCTGCCGGGAACCATGACGTCGATTCGCTTGAAAGCGCCCGTGTCTTGGTGAGTGTACCAGCGCGATTTACCATCGGGGCCGTAGCAGTTGAGGCTGGAGCCGGTGACGTCTACGGGGGCTTGGCCGGGGCCGCCGCCGCCGGTGGAACGGGAGTGTTCGGAGCGGATGGTGCAGGTGTTTTGGCGAGCCTGGGGAGGGGAAGGTGTTAGTTTTGTGGTTGGAGCGAATACTGATGGTATGTATTACCTGAAGAGTGCCATGAGCGGCTGGTGCGGCTTCGATGCATGCAGCGAAGAGGCTGGCTGCTAGAGTGACAATCTTCATGTTGGACCTGTAGAGGGCTGTTAGTCGTCCGTTTTGGATGTTGACCTCAAGGATGACTTGCAGCATGGTGTTTGAATCGTTTGGCTTCTTGTTAATCAGGTATTGGGAAGTTGCGAAGTCGATGTGATGAACAGATACCCTTCGAGCAATGCCCATAAGTTATATTCTTCGACTCCATTGTACGTCGGACTGTGACCCGCGTCATGAGTACTTCTTGAAACTACGCGTTGTAACCTCGCTTCCGCCAGAGCGTAGGACTGTGTCAAGATCTACAGATTAGTGAACGTCGAATGGCTAGTATATCGATGATAGTCCTTCACATTGCCCAAGTGCTTTCCCATTGTGACACTAATGTCACGTTTCCAGTGAATCAGGTGCCGATCAACATCCTGGCCTCATCGAAGGCATGGCTCGGGACATGTGATGTTCATGACCATCGTCATGTTGTGCCAAAGAAGTTGTAAGCAGAAGGCAGGAAATGGTATTGTGTTGCACTTGATGACTGCATTAGCGTAGAGGCTAGAAAGCGTGACCGCAGATGTTGGATATCCAAATTGCACTAGCTTAGTAGCAGGCGAGCTGCTCTCCACGCGATCGAAACATGCTCCAGCGGACAGCTCTGCAGATCACTCCGATACCAGGTCTGGGAGACCGTTCTGCGGCCACTTGGGTTGTTTAAGAAGTTGATATTGAGACGCTTGGCTGAACAGCAGACACTCGATGCGAACGAGCTTGTCAGACTCTGTGAGGGTAATGTCCTCGAAGTGAAGAGTAACATAATAGCACACTTCCAGTAGTGCTGGACCAGAGGTTCAGAAGGTGCCTTTGCTGAGTCATCTCACAAGGCTGGCCGATGATCAGCGTACACGGCTAGGAGCCACTTGATCCTTCGAGCAACCCTATACGGCGCCACCTCGAGGCGTCGCCCGAGGGATCTTTAGTCTCAGATTGCAAGCACGAAGGCATTAGCATGTGCCAAGTGTTGATCATCAAGATCCTTGTGCTGAGCGGCAGTCATCAATCTCCCCTCAATTCAGTGCTGGGACAGTCTTCGATTGCAAGGCCAATACGTGTGATGTGACCCTCGCTTTGCCAATTTGCGTATAGCATGGTGATATGAAGTGTGTTGTTGAAGGACGCGATGCACGACCACAGCACGAGATTGAACTTGTTCTTGAGCAGACAGATCTCTGATCTTGGTAATACTCCTGCCAACATTGGTATGCCGGCGGGGTAGATCATATTGGACCGAAGCTGAGTATTCGGCCAAGTTGAGCCTAAAACTCGTCACGTAGGGAATCATCGCCTTCAGTGCGTCGACATATTCTGTGCCGTCCATTCTGAGTACGACCAGCACCGCATATTGTTCCAGCAGTGGAAAAATTTGTGTCCGCTTAGAACTACTAGGACTAGCAGCTACGTTGTATGGCCTAAATCTTGAACAGAGCTGGAGCCTTGCGTCTCACAGAGGCATCTAGAGCAGCCTTGTTGTGTTCGGCCAAGGCAAGAATCTTCCCAGTGGCTTTATCCTTCATTATGCATTGTATAGCAGCTACACTCTATTAGTCATCATCGTAGACGAGGAAAGGGTTTGCTGACTCAGTCTCTTCCCAACACTTCGAACCATGTTCTCACTCACGATCGTGATACCTTGTGGGATCGGCCGCAAGTACGTAATACTGAGAGATCTCGAAAGACCACCAAAGTCCCAAAAGCCTTCTTCGGACAGAGGAGCTGCAGCCATGGTAGTCGTGTTGTCGACCAGAGTGGCTATGAAGCCTCCATGGCCGTTGCCCATGCTGCTACACATCTCTGGCAGAACTTCGATCTCGAAGACGACGAATGCTTCGGCTCCAGTATTTACAGCGTTAGTCTTCCGAGCAGATATGACCTTGGTATGTCGCATCAGCAGCACGTCCCAGCCAGCGTAATGAGGATCCAGACGATAGCCATCGATGTATGCTTGAATCCTTTCCACCGGGTCTTTTATCGAGACGTTGAAGACGCCTTGCTCGCTGGGCTTTCCCGTGTCAGCCATGGTCTTGAGTCTCTGCCCTATGCAAATGCCAATTCGTCAACAAGATCATGACGACTTCCGCCTCGATAGATTGGTGCACCATGGTAAAGGCCAAGAGTGAAGTGATGACCCGAGGTCACTCAGAAGGCCTTTCCCGATTGGCACATCGGAGCCGGATCTCGTCCATGCAATTGTCTTCAACACGACAATCAATGTGACCAGACCTACGAGTAGATGGTATTGCATGCATTGCTTGCATGCTCGAGAGGAGCAGTATGCCTCTGGTGCACCCACGTGCTCTGATGGATCTGACCTGATGGCACGAGAGGAGACAGATTTCCATGGGCTTATTCATGGCGACATTGAAGAGGAGTCTGGCAGAACTGCACGATTATTGCGTGGTCGTTGGGAGTCAAGGAAGAGATTTATAGGCGCTGTAGGACGTGAAGCAGAGCCCGATCTGCTGCTGGCGATGGAGAAAGAGCTTGAGGCACAATATGTTCAACCAGTCGGCGAACGCGCTTGAAAGAGGTGCAAACATGCCAGAGCGGAATATGCTGTCGAGTGCGAGACGCTGGCTACGTCTCGTGCCTTTCAGTCCAGGAGAAGTGGGGACACATCAAGCTGCAGCATTCAGTGCGGCAGGCAATACAGCTCACAAAAGGCCTGGACTGATGAGGAAGTGGCATCAGCCATGCTCGATGACATCTGGACTGCGCAGGCCCAATGCGTTGCGACTGTGATCTCCAAACGCTGAGTCTGCAGGTAAGTCTTGCCGGTTCGTCATGTCAATCCCATATACCATCTTCCCTTGTAGGTCCGGAGGACCCGGAGAAATGGAGGATCATGTCCGGGCCCTTCATATACTCGCGACATGCTGTCTGTGTGAGACTATGACACAGAATATAAGAACTTTGTGTTCTCGCGTCCCGGATGAGCATGTACCTCCACAACATTCCACGATGCTGACTACTCTCACCCTTGCTGCTGGCGTCCTCATCCACTCTGCAAACGCAGCTTACACAAACACCACGGCATCCTGGCCTGGCTGGTCCGGTCTCAAGCATTTGATTGTCTTTGGAGACAGCTACTCGCAGACTGGTTTTGAGCCAACTGGAGAGCAACCATCTCCTTCCAATCCACTTGGCAATCCGGCATATCCTGGGTAGGTGGGAACACACTATGCTATACTACAACCACTGACAGCAGAAGCTATACCTCATCGAATGGCCCAAACTGGGTGGACTTCCTGACGACTACATGGAATGCATCATATCTTGAGACAGTCAACCTCGCCTATGGCGGTGCAACAGTCGACGCTGATCTTGTCAAGCCTTATGCCGACACTGTGATCTCCCTGAAACAGCAAGTCAACGAGCAGTATCTGCCCTACTATGCCGGCGAGAACAGAAGTTTCGAATGGCAACCAAGTGATACGCTCTTTGCAGTCTGGATCGGTATCAATGACGTTGGTGGTACTTACTGGCAGGAGAACAGCACCGATGTCTTTACTGCCATCTTCGCTGAATACGCTGGGCTTGTGGTTAGTGTGATCCTTTTTGTAACCGGAAGTGCTCTGATTGACATGTCGCAGGACACGATATATGAAACTGGTGCTCGAAACTTCTTGTTCCTGAACGTGCCACCTGTCGACCGATCTCCATCTGTTCTCGAGGCTGGAGAATGGTCGCAGGTGAACGAAGCGGCAGGCATCGCAACCTGGAACGAGAAAGTTGCTGGTCTGGCAAGCAATTTGAGCAGCGTACACGCCGATGCTACTACTTTTGTGTTTGACTCCAACGCACTCTTCACGGAAGTTCTGGATGATCCGAGCTCGCACCCTGAGACAAGCGCATATCTAAACACGACTCGGTATTGTGTTGAGTATGAGAATGGTACACCAGAGGCGAGTGAACTGTAAATGTTGCTTGTTGAGCATCGCTGACCTCGACTGCAGTGGGACACGTTCTATGAAAGCTGCGAGTATGCTGTTGATGAGTACTTCTGGGTGAGTGAAGCTTCCACCCTGATCAAGCTGTTGCTAACTGCCGTAGCTCAACAACCTGCACCCAACGTTCCGCATTCACAATGCTACTGCCAAAGCAATAGCTCAGCAGCTAGCCCAAGAGTAGTTGACCCGCACGAATCTCGACTTCCTCCGTGCCTAATGCGGGTACAAAGCGCGCGATCGTTTCCAACATCATGACAAGGAACTTGCTTGTGCCGTGGCGCCTCCTCCAATCGTACTCACGAATCCTCTAGATAGCCATGCCTCATCAATACAGGCCAAGCTCATGCGCAGACTGCTCAGCACCTTCTCCACAAGCTCCCATGGCTGCGCCCGCAGTTGTAGACCGTGTCAAAGTGTCAAACATGAACTGAATTGCCATGTTCTTTGCTTTGCCGACTCCTTTGTCCCGACACCTTCGAGCAATGTCGGGACGAACGTTGCGATTATTGGGTCCGGAGACCACCAGCACCCATACTCACCCGCGAACAGGAAAGTTAGCAGGCCAGCAATGAGTGGGCCGAGTAGAATTGCGGAAGACCAGCTGCGCACTACAACTGACGACGGACTCTTGTTCGAAGGTAAGCTTAACTGTAATTTCAGAGCATCCTTAGCTATAACCTCTGCTTTTTTCTCCTCCGACTCATCTCCATCCCAATTCGCACCGTCCCACTCAACCAACGTGTGTCTCCCTGTACTAGCCACACACAGAATGCTCCGCATAGATCTGGACTGTCATTTACATATGGACGAATCTCATCCGGGACTGTCTCGTCAATCATCTCACTCAATACTGCTCCAGGGTGAACAGCGAAGCAGTTCAATCCCTGAGAAAAGTATTGCTCGTGAATGTGTTCGAGAAGTTTGAGTTGGGCGGCTTTGGAGACACCATATTGCGCACTTGCTACCGGACCTCGAACGATTAGGGATGCAAAGGATGAGACAGCGATATAAAGGTCCCTGGGCGGCCATCTGGACGGGAGGAAAGCAGGAGAGGGATGAGGTATTTGGCGCAGTAGCATGTGCCAGTGTAATTCACATTAGTAGCATTGAGGAATGTTGCAGGATCGATCTTGGTAATATCTGCAAAGATAGGTCCGGAGAATGCCAGAGTTTACGACCACGATGTCCAATTGGCCGAAGAGGTTGGTGATTTTGGTAGGGCCAAAGACAAGATGGAGAGTCCAACGAGGTAATGTCGCTAGGGACGATCTCGACATGTAGGTCGGGAATTTTATAGCTCTACATGTCGCTGCGGTCTCTTTCGAGGCCTGAGATACGCCGAGAGAGGAAAGAAGTGAGGCCAGTGCAGCCAGCAAGCGTATATAGGCTTTTTGCGAGACCAGCGCCGATGCCACGTGAGGCTCTTCTACAATGAGCGCTCACAAGCTAGAACAGATGCCCCTCGAAGATTACATCGGTGCTCCTGAAAGAAAGACGAGCAGTTGCTCGTTCCCTCGCTTAGAGCTTCGACCGGAGTAGGGCCAATACAAGAACGAGTGACGTATGGATCCTAAAATTTGGATCAAGACGGTGAGAAGATCGTGAAGGTCGAGGAATTTTGTGGATTCACTAGCGGCACTAACTAGAGCTGCTTGGTAAACTGAAGGAGGGGGAGGCTTTCTCGAATAATTCGGCTTTCTATGCTGTGAATTCGATCCCACTTCATGACTGCTGATTTTGGTGTCGCTCGTATGGTCTTTGACAAACCGCAACAAGCTGTACGTGAGGGTCCATGTTCCAGTCTGGACTGTTGCACCTGAGCGTAGTCTCGCCGTAGAACATCTTCAGGGTGTCACGTCGGATTCGCTTGCACCTATGCTATTGTCAGTTATGTGTGTTTACCGCGTCTGCAAGTCGAGCATACATGTTCAGAAGTGGCGGGCGATAGTGGCCTCTAGCTTTCACAACAATGATCTTCTGCTTAGATAGCACCAATGCGTAGATGCGATTCTTCAGCTCTCCTGGTAAGCGGAGCAGTGGCGATGTCTCCTCCGGCTGCGCAGCAGCGGTACCGTCGGCAGAGGTGCTGGCATTGTCCTCAGTCTCCTGTCCAGCGCTCATGGTTGTTCTAGGTGGTGTTAGTGCTGCGCTGGTGGAGATAGATAACATCGATCGAAGTTCGATGGGAGAAAAGCAGAGTTACCGCCACGAGAAGGGGATGAGCGAGGAGTGGCATTGCCTACATCTTCAAAAGGTATCGCCTAGCTCAATATCCGGGATTAGCGTGCAGCTACTGCCTGATGCCATGTCTCGTTCAACGTCGCGACGCAAGGGCAAAAGTTAGCAGCGCCTTGTCTCCCTTTGCAGGAAAACAAGAACGGGATAGGATGTTTTGTGTCCCTTGCTTCCTTTGCTTCCCTTGCATTAATAAATCCTTCACCTTCCAAGCGATTCGGCGATCCGAAGGTTCACGCTGGCGTTCAGCTGCTGCCTGAAACCAGATCGCCGGCAATCACGCCTTCACTTCCCATCCCTCTCCTCATCCTCCAACCACCTCCCATCAACCGCCGCCAACGCCGCCCTAAACCCCTCCACAATCCCCTTCACTTCCTCCCAGTTCCTCTCCTTCGACTGTCTCACAATCCCATGAATCCCCGCAATCACCAACCAATCCGTCCTCCTATCTCCTCGATCCCATCTTCCATCTGCCGTCTGCTTCGGATCCGGCAGAACACCCTCGTGAATCAATTGACACCATCGCAGCAGATTCAACCAGGAGGGTGTCATGGGTGAGGGGGTGACGTAGCAATTTACTCCGGCCTGGGGGTTAGTTAGTGTATACATCCCAAACCAATGATGGGGATGAGATGGTGATGATGGGACTAACTTGCCATCCCACTTCCTTCCCATTGCGAGCGGGATCAACTCCGAAGTCAATCCCATCTAAGTGCTTTACGAACTTCGTCAAGAGCATCGCGCTGAACCTGGGGATCGGAATCCGGAATTGGTTCTCGTGGTAGAAGATCCTGAGACATTCTCGTCGTGTTTGCTTGCATGTGGCTATGAGGCCGGAGCGCTCGTAGCCTGTTTCTGTGACGCGAATTTTGCTGTGGCGCACGAGGGCAAGGTGGTAAATTTTGTTCCGCAGCTCGCCGGGGAGGGCCAGGAGGGGGGATTGCGGTTGAGGAGTAGGCATCATGGTTGTGAGGGCGATGACCAGGTGGCTTTCATCGTATGGCGTTTCGTGTTGCTAGTATAGTCAGGAATGTTAGCTTGAAACAACGTCCGCTGTCCAGGAGAAGCAATTCAGTGGTGGGGAGTCCAACGGTGCGAGTGGTGTCGAGTTCATGGTACCGAGAAACATGCTTTCCAGGTAAGAA
This sequence comes from Septoria linicola, assembly GCA_024114885.1. Lineage (NCBI taxonomy): Eukaryota > Fungi > Ascomycota > Dothideomycetes > Mycosphaerellales > Mycosphaerellaceae > Septoria > Septoria linicola. The sequence continues at coordinate 158,967 of CP099428.1, read as the reverse complement.
AAGTGTTTGCCGACTTCAGGTCATCTCTGGCAAACTCTTTCTTGGCAGATGTGTTGATGCGGGAGAGGAAGGTATATTTCTGTGCCATGTTTCATTCGTGCTGCCGGTATCAGCATCTATGCATTCCGGTCGTGCCCTCATTTATCGTGTAATCTCTATTGGAAGTGTGTGGCTGCTGCTAGCAGCTTCTGTGCCGCCGACTTTGCGGCCACCCTCCTTCCTCTTCACTCTGCACCACAAGCCCACTTCCTTGTCAGTGATGAACTGCCATATCACGCCAGACCAGCTGTAGTGGCACGGCAAGTCTGAGTAGAACTCGTGCGCGATCTCGTTCAACTTCCAGAGCCTGGTCCACGGAATGGCAGGAAAGTCGTGGTGCTCGTTGTGCAGACCAACGTTGTAGGTGAGCAGGTTCAGAATGCCATAGTATGAATATGTCTCTGCTGGTGGAGGAGCAAGCTTTGCAGCCTCCGAGGATTTTGCCTCTTGCGACTTTTGGTGTTGCGAGAAGACGTAGTGTTCGGCGATGAAGTGGCCAGCACATGGGTGCAAGGATCCTGCAAGGAAGGAGCTCATGATAAAGTATGCGAGCGCCTTGCCGCCAAAGTTCTGGACAATGACGTAGTCAAATGCCAGCTGGACGACAACATTGAAGGCGTGGATCTTTGTCAACGGCAAGTTGTACACCATCATAGGTCGAAGGGCGTAAAACAAGATCTGGAAGGTCGCGAAGAACGCCTTGCCAGCAACCGAGTCCAAGAACCAAGCTTCCAACGCAGTAGGTAAGTCTGTGTCCAATCCATCAACTCCGAGCGACTTGTGGTGTGTCAGGTGGTAGGGCCTGAAAGATGCCGAGTAGGGAATGCCAATTGGGAGGTTTGCGACCACGGCGAACAGTCTGTTGGCCAATGGAGACTTGAAAGCCAAGTTGTGTGAGATCTCATGAATTGCCAGGAACAGGTTCTGGTTTGCCGTTGCTCCAACCACATATGCTGTGAGCATGAAAGACCATGATAGGACCGGGGTGTTCCTGAGAGCATATGCACAGCCGATCTGCAGACCAACCACTGCAAGAACGAGTGGAATTGTCCATGGCTCGGGCCCGCAAAGTTTGAGGACCTGCAGCCTGTCAGAACGGGCTGTGATGGTGTGAAGAGGACATGCTACATACCTCTGGATGTGCCTTGATGATTGCCTGCCTCCGCGTCCTGTGCGGCTCTTCTGTGTATGTCCAAAAGAAGTCCTCCTGTTCATCTTTGGTCGCCGTGGCAGAGACCTGCTCCTTCCCGGTTCGTTGGCGTGTGCTGTCGATCACCTGCGGCGTTGAAATGGTGGCGGTAGTGACTGAGGACGACATCTTGGTGGTGTAGATGTGTCGGTGTCTGGGCAAGAGTGAGAACACACATTGAGATTCGAGCTGTTCTGTTCTGGAAAGTCGAATGCCAGGCCAGGCCAGACCCTGAATCGACCGCCCCACAGTGGCGTGGCGCACGGACAGGGCTCCGCTGCACTTCACGTCGCTTGCTGTGCTTGCTTCACCTGCATCGTGCATACTTCACCTCGCACCTGTATTCTGCCACATCGTAGCCACGATGCTGGTCTGTCAACAGGCGTTGCCGAGTTCACGCGTCATCGCCACTATGCATCCAAAGGTCTGCAGACCCGGCGTAAAAACGGCCCGCACGCGCTGCGAGGCTCAGATGGCTTTTGTGAGTGCGCGATAGAAGACCAAAGATGCAGCTGCGTTTGACCTCGGTCGGGAGAGTCATTGGTCTCGATATCTCGAACCCTTCTGGTACGGAGCGCCTGCCCGCAAGTATGCACTTACGAATCGGGATTAAACGCAGCCTCGAAAGTGTATCAGCTCGATGTTTTACGATCTGAGCATATCGAAGGGCCAGTCCCAACGCCAGATTCAGATTTCGTTGGAGTCTGCATGCCACCTGCGAGGCATTCGAGGACTTCCACCTTTTGTCAAGCTGAGGGATCACTTGGCTTGGCATTGGTGCCGATTTACGAAAGCGACATGAGCTGTCTGCAAATGCAAGCAGAGGGCGCTTCGCTTCTATGAACCAGGAGCATAAGACTCTGCTACTGGTTGAGCTGCTGATATCTGATTCACAGAAGCGGAGGCATCCTGTCCTGTTTCTCAAGTAAAGCTATCCACAGCAATACCGATCTCCGTAGAGCCTCGATGGATTGAATTGTGCCAAACGAAGTGCGCCGCACAATACTCTGGCTGCTCTATTGTGATTCACAATGAGCAACATTGATGCCACCAGTAACAGAGAGCTCTACAATGTGGTGTCCTACAATCGATTCACACGCACACCAATTCATGGCGATGTTGGCTATTGTTCATGGTCTGGCGCAGCTCAACAATTGATCTATCAATGCTCCACATTTCGTATTTGAACTTCTTTCTGTTGCTCCCCTTTACCCTCCCATCCTCAATTACTCACATACTCGCATCCTCACTTTCGAACATCCTCACTACGCTCATCCTCACTTTTTCACGCCCTCACATCACAGCTATCAGCACCAGACACGATGACGACCCACACAGTCCTCCACGCCAGCTGCCGCCACCCTCTCCGCACCGATGTCTCTTTTTTGTAAGTACGTTCGCCAGATGCTGAACTTTCCCGCTTTCTCATCACCTCCTCCCGCGCGGTACCCCGTGGGCGGTCAGAAGGAACATGCAAGAGGAGGTTTCGAAATATTTGCCGGCAATCGGTACATCTTTCTGCTTGCTGCACATACACCACGGCATTTCGCATGCACAGAGAGGAAAATTCGAAGAAACGCTTGCTCGGAGATGCTGCTGCGGCCGGCTGCCTTTCTCTGCGTATCATGCATTTACCATGGCGCTCTGTGCGCAAGCAGACGAGAATCTGGAGCAGAGATCGTCCAGAGATGCTGCTCTACTTGACTGGCCTTCTCTGCACATTTGTCTTGCACTACGGCACTCCGTGCGCGGACCGCTGAGATTGTCAAGAGGAGGCCCGGCAGAGATGCTGCTTTGTTTGGCTATCCTTCTCTGCACATTTCTCATGCACTACGGCACTCTTTGCGCAGGCAGATGAGAAGCTGGAGCAGAGATTGGCAAGAGATGCTGCTCCGTCTGGGTGACCTTCTCTGCACATATCTCATGCACTACGGCACATTGTGCGTAGACGGCCGAGATTTCCAAGAGAAGGTCTGTCAGAGATGATGCTCTGTCTGGCTAACCTTCTCTGCGCATTTCTTGTACACTGCGGCACTTTGTGCGCAGGCAGACAAGATTTCCAAGAGAAGCTCAGTCGGAGATGACGCTCGTGGAGAACTGGCTTCTCTACTGGTCGCACATGCACCACGGCGCCTCACGCGCAGACAGACCGGATTTTCGAGGCTCCATCTGCCAGAGACATCACTGACTAACTATTTCCCAGACCATGGGATGGAGTCGCACTCGACTTCTACCATCCGCACTGTGAGCCTTGCCTCCTGCAGAAATGCAGTGAGGCAAAGGCTCACTGCAAGAGAGTCTGGGCGGATCGCCGCCGTGAAGGTGAGCGCCGCTCCGCCATGAGCGCATGGATAAGAGCCAAAGCCGCGCTCGCCAACTGGCGAGACGCCCGTGCCAACGAGGCGCCCTCCGCCGAGGAGCGACGCGACTCCGTTCTGCCGGAGAACAGCAGCAGCAGAAGGGTGTGCTTCGACGCCACCCAGACCCATCGCCCGGAGTCGGCCCAGCGCCACTACCACACTTTCCAGCGCCGCAAGGCAGTCTATGAGCCAGGAAGATGGGCAGACCAGACTGGCGAGGGCTTTCTGGACACATCGAGTGAGTTCCATCTGAACGATTTCGTTCCTACCTTCATGAACGGCGGCAATGGCAACGGCGACGGTCCGGCTGGTTGCCAGTATGGCAATTCGAGTGGCGGCATTGACATCCACGACGTTTCTACTATCGGTTTGGATAGCGAGGATGAGGAGGAAGACTCGGAGGAGGACGATGAAGATCTGGACGAGCTTACCGACGAGGAGCTGGCTGCTCGCAGGGAGTTCTTGACGGGTCGATTGTTGGCATTCAGACAGCAGTGAGACAATACGACCAAGAAGAAAAACGCATATTGGCGTGTTGCGAGCACTAGGAGGAATGCGGATGTACTGGAAGGAAAGGCAGAGATCTTTGGAAGCAGCGAGCAGGAATGGCTGAAGTAAGTTTTGGCTGCGATTTCCCTGGTCTTGACCGATCGCTGACTCTAATCCAGCACTCTCCCCCTCATGGGAAGCGAATCGACCAGGCCAATCCACGACACAGAAGCTGCTTCTTCCCTTCTCTTCTACACGCCAGCGACAGACGGCGACGTACTCTCAATTTTGCTCCTCTCAATTTTGCTCGCGGGCTGCTGCTACGCATGTAGCTCCTTTTTGATAGCCAACAAAGCACCAGGTGCTGGCTGTACAGCTCTGATCTCCATCCTGTCCTCGCTCACAATGCTTGAAGAGGGAAGCTCTTCCAATCGTCCCTCCAGTCGCCAGTGCCTTGATCAGACCAGATTGAGCGAAACATGGGCGCATGGAAAATGATTCCCGCCCTGGAAAGCATCATCGTTCTTCTTCCGCTCCAGCTGACCTTTTTCCGTCTCCTCAACTACAACCTCGCCACTGCGATCTTCTCTGGGATTGAAGCTACATTTCCATCGTCTTGCAAACTGGCGATAAGAGGAGTAGCTGCGGCCACTGTAGCCATCGATACCGCTCTCGGTGATGTCCTCCGATCTGACAATACTTGACAGCTCCACATGTTGAATTGGAGTTGTATACTTTGTTCCGGCGGGTACGATCTCAAGGAAGATCGCTGCCGCAAGCGGTCTATCCACGGCACAATTGACCAGAGTTTTTTTGATAGCTTCATGATGCATCTCCGTGCGGGCAGAGGCATCATCAACGTGTTGTGAGGTAAGATCAATCATCTCCATATGATCGACAGTGCAGTTAAGATTGAGGTGCATTGTTCGAGCTCTTGCGAACGATCTCAGCTCTCTATAGAGCTCGATCTCATCATGGCCGCCGCCGGAACGAGATATCTCGAGAGATACGTGTTCCAGTCCTGGACAATTGTTCCTTATACCACGAATCTGGTCTCTGGAACAACGATGCTCCAGGAGTGAGAGCCACTTTAGTGTGGTTCCATGTATGTGGTGGATCGTGCTGAGGGTCAGCTCGTGGACTTGTCCAGATAACTTGAGCTCCGTTAACGGGTGTAAGTCTTGGACCAGGGTCATGATCAGATTTTCGGGTCCCCCAAACGTTGTCCCTGGAGATCTCGAGAGAGGACAGAGAAGTCAATTGATGATGCTGAGCTAACCACATTATAGCATCAGCGCTGGAATTATACATGACCAGTGTCTGTAAGAGACTCAAATCTGTACATCGATGCCATGTTTGGAGTCCGCGAAGTGATCCCGGTAGCGAAAGACTGCTGAGGCGCCCCTTTGCATGCGAAGCTTCCTCGGGCAAAATCAAGCCGGGAAATTGATGTCGAGGGATTGCTCGCGCCAAACGTCTTCTTCGGAGCTGGCGTCGAACGCATTTGACCTCTCTCAGGTTACTATAACACAGATATTGCTAATGCGTCAAAGTTGTAGTCTGCTAAACCTCGGGATGTTATATAATCGCTAGATATGGTGATGGCGTACAGATTAGGCGAAGTGATCAAAGCCATTTCTTCAGGCTGAAGCTCAATCGGTCCCTTGAAGTTGGTATCTTGTGGGCATATCAAACTGCGCAGCCTGAAATGTTTGACGTGGAGGCGGCACGCCGATGAGTCTGACGCGTGGAGTGCTTCGAGCAACGTAGCTGGGAAATAGGACTCGCAATAAAAGACAAAGTCTCGCAGAAGCGGTAGTCTCCTCAGCAGCTGTGGCAATGGCGTCCACCACTGCTCATAGTCAAACGGCGCATCCTCTTTCTTCGGATACACATTTTCTCTCGTGACAAGAGCTTGCTCGGGAAGATATTGGTGCCATGCATGCCCCATATCTCCCTCCACTTCGATCTTCCGCACGTGTCTGAAGCCATCATTGGCAGATAGAGCAAAGGTCAGCCGTTCGGTAGCAGATGCAAGCGTTTCAGAGGCCCTCTCGAACGAGAGCTTGAGGTCGCGTAAGAGAAGAGATGTCGCCACCCGACGGCACTGTCTATTCACAAGAGCGACACTAGCAACACTGAGCCTGTATGATGCGTCCACGAAGTCACAAACGATCTCCAGGATCTCGAGCGGTAGTGTGTCTAAGGTGGGAGAAGTCATTGGAAAGTGCTGCGTGAGGAATTGGCTCCGTATCATCTTGGATGACCTGTTTCCAGAGCAAGCTGCGCCTTCCAAACTTGGTCTTGTGCAGAATTAGTATACAAGCAGAGGTCAAAGTGGATGCACAGTATACAGCAGCAGCTCCGTTGTGACTTCACTTCGCTCGCCAAGACTTATGCTTGCCTTGAAGCCGAGATATCTCCCCGCTACACGCGACCTTGAGCGCGTCGGTCGTGGTTCCCATGCGCTCGTCACCCCATCGCAAAGATGCAGCGCATGCGAAAGGCAGCGAAGTGGACGCAAGAGGATCGACGGTGGCGAAGAGCAGATGCGACCAATCCGCCGCCCGACTTCAGCAAATACAACGTCAAAGCCGAGATACCAGAATACGATGATGAAGCATACGAACAGCACTTGCGACACGATGACTGGACGAAAGCGGAGACAGACTACTTGGTGGAATTGTATCGGGATTGCAACGGAAAGTGGCCAGTAGTCTGGGATCACTACGAGTATGAAGACAAATCGCGCAGTATGGAGGAGTTGAAGGCTCGATTCTACAAGATCTCAGCACAATTACTGCAACTCAAGTCTCCCATCCAGTCCATGGGCGGGTCCGAGTTCGAGTTGTATAATATCTTGAATACTTTCGACCCGGCCAAGGAGGAGTCGCGGAAAAGTCTGGCCAAGGGCCATCTGTATCGTAAGGCGAATGAGGTGGACGAGGAGACTGTTCTGCTGGGCGAGTTGCAGCGCATTATGGTCAATCAAGCGTCATTGGATGGTCAGCGGGAAGAGCTGAGGAAGAGGCTCGACTATCCTCATGCTGGCACGAACGGGTATCAGTACTCAACTTCGCAGGCGCTCACGCAGCTTTGGCAGCAATTGCTGGCGCAAGACCGCATGAAGAAGAACCCGCGACTGAAGCCGACTGGTGTGTATAGATTGAAGCGTGATGACGAGGTTGCTGTACTGACACCTACCAGGAAATCCCAATTACGACGGTTTTGTGCCTCCAGGTGGAATGCAACCACCTTCGTCCGCACGCCCACGCGACAGCACAGCCGGACTATCAGATATCGGCGGCGGAGGTTCTACCCGCGATCGACGCGGCACCCGAGGCGACTCGATTAGCGGCAACGCACCTGCCACGCCAGCTCACACACTCCCCGTCTCCCTCTCACCCGCGGAGCAAACGCGCATGGGCGTGGTCATCTTCCCACCTGACCAGAAGGCCTCTGGCGGCATCAGCTTCGCCTCTGATCGGCTCACGAAACCTCGGGTCGCGAAGAGCACGATCCAAAGCGAGAAGATTGCTACGATATTGGCAAGTGCAGGTGTGCCAGAAGTGATACCTTTGCCTACGCCGAATGTGGTTGAGGCGTTCGAGGTCATCATGAGCAAGGTGCAGGCTTTGCTGGATTTGAGGAAGTTGGGTGAGAAGGATGAGCTGGAGTTGAAAGTGAGAAGATCAGAGACGGGTTGATGTGCCACCAAAGCATCTGGCGATGTGCAATGACTATGAGAATGTGAACTTTAGCGCGGCGTTGGCGGGAACCAGAGCTGGGCTTTTATTTTGGGCGGCCAAGACGAAGAGATCCAAGAGTACCGTACCTGAACTGTAGAGTGTCAACTTTCAGCCCATCTGTGTGCTCACGAGAATCAAGAATGTGGCCGCGTAGTTTCAAGATATGCTGCCCTCTTGCGCGATGTCCGGGTCCCCATCCCGGACGTGGCTTGCACCCCCTGTGCCTCATCTCGTACCTGTGGCAGCCTCTTTCCAGGTTCCACCGCATTGGCTTGAAATCAGGAGATCAGCTGCGCCGCGAGGCTGAGCTTCCGACAATCTCTTTTCTACTCAACCCACTCAGCTCACGCCCTGTGCACGATGTCACCTTCCTAACGACACGGGAAAGGACAGGTGACATACCAACTGCACTTCCCTCAACCTGACAATGAGAGGACCTGCTTCCTTACTTCGCAGCGTCAGGACTAGACTACGAAGTGCCGCCAAGTCGTCCACAAACGATTCCCGGCCTGGCCAGCAACAACACCCAGAAGAAATTGCTCGGGGGGGGGGGGGGGGGGGGGGGGGGAGCACTCAGAATACTCACAAGCGCCAATGAGATATGTCCATGGAGAATGCTCAGGACCAGATCCGGCTACTGAAGTTTGACCGCGAAGTGACAGGAACAGCTTTCGACAACAACCTCCGACCTACCTGCATATGTCGCCATATCATACACATGGGGCTCGACGGCTCAATTGTACCCTCTATCGCTGAATGGAGGCATCCTGAAAACTAGCTACAACAGCCTTGTGGCGCTAAAGCAGACTTATGCAGAAGTCGGCTGTCTTCACGTCTGGATCGACAGTATCTGTATTGATCAAAGCAATGATACGGAGAAATCGTACCAGGTCCAGCTCATGGCCGAGATATACCGCCGTGCTGTGCAAGTCATGGCATCGCTGGGATCAATGCCCAATGATGCCGAGCTTGTTGGTAGGCACCTCCGTGAGCTGGAGAAGGACCCTCAGTGGATCAGCTGGGCTTCACCGTCCGCGACTCTTGCTGAGATATATAAGACGTGGGCCATTGCAAAGGCCCAGCCCTCTGAGGAGCGCACAGACAGGATTGAACAATCATTGTCTTGGGCCAGACAGCGTGACGAGGCCTGGTTTGCAAAATTTGCGAGACGGCTGCATTGGTTGAGCGATGCGAGATACTAGACCCGAGTGTGGATCGTGCAAGAGATCGTCCTGGCTAGGGGTGTCAGGATCATGTTCACTGGCCATGCGATCCACTGGCGCAGCCTCTTTTACCTGTTCTTCCACTTCGCACATCGCCTCGAACGTCCTTTTATACACGTGCCTTTAGTGCTCAAATATGCCAGCCAATTCACGCCAGGACTGGAAGGAATCAAGAGCCATTTGTCCCGAGTGATGGGGAACCTCTCATCCCACGACTGCTTCGATCCTCGTGATCGGGTGTTCGGCTTGTTGAGCCTCATCGAGTGGCAGCCAAAGGAGTTGCCAATCGTGGCAAATTACAAGTCGTGCCTCTTGAGAGTTTGCTGGCGAGACGCCTTGTCACGAAAATTTGCGGGTCGCAATGGTCGTCGTATGCTACAGTGCAGGCACGTCCGCACAAGGTTAGCTCGGCCTTGTGGTATCCGGTCGGCTTCTGACGCGTTGCAGTTGAGCTAGGGGCGCGTAGGCGCACGTCATTGACCGCTGCTCTCGTATCACTTACGCGCCTATCCTTGGCTGGCTAGAGTAGAACTACAATAGCACTCTTACAAAGGCTTGGGAAAGCAAAAATAATACCCTGCGTACCTCCCAGTAGTGCAAACACTCAGCCCTGGCAACCACTCATCCTTCAACAACTCCTTTGCCAACGCCCTAGCCTCCGCTCACCAACAAAGCGTCTTCCTCATAAACGCCAGAAAACCGCACTTTTTCTTCTCTCTCCTTCAAGCACGCATTCCTCTTCTTCCAGTGAGGTCGTTGCAGCTACAGGGACTTTCAGACTCCCTGTAACATTTACACATACATCAGTACAGCATAAGACCTGCTTCCCATAGAACGAACGACCTACCATCTTCATTGAAGTATCTATGAGCGACGCTACTCTTTTCGAGCAAATCCGTCGGCGCAGAACCAACCCATCGATGAAAACCATCCTCGCCAAATGCGCGCAGCGCTCGACTCCTCACGACTCCGTGAATAAAACGCTCAGTGAAGAGATGTTTTTTTTTCTCCTTGCAGCAAGTCCTAAAACCTATCTAAAGTTCAACATCAGCATCAGCATCAGCATCAGCACCCTCATCCTCATCCACCTCTGCATCTGACAGAATCTAGACATACCATCAACCCGAAAGCCGCAAATGTCCACCTTCGTATCCCAAGGTATACCCAATATGATTTTTCGGGTGCTCGATAGAGGTCTGGGCATGATCTCGCCTTCGTGTGGTCCTAGACCGACTCTCGCGTCGGCGAAATTGCAGAGTGTAAGTCAGCCTGGATCGTCGGGCATTTCTATCTATCTCGACTGAAGTATATATGGTTCTTCTGCCATCTTTGGTTCTTTTGCGAGGGCTTGGGGCCAAGGCGTTTCCTCTTCCACAACCTGATCCAGTATTGAGGAAGTCGGGTATCGAAAGCATGATGCTGCTGCTCTCTTGTATGTCTGTGACAGAGCACTACGTCAGTTCTCTAAGGTCTGGCTCAAGGTATATATCTCCTACCAGTATGCACTACTTGAGCCTTTGAATGCAGGTAGTCAAGTCCGAGGGGTGGTGACCATAGACTAAAGGCTTGAGGATATCGCTTGGGATTTGGCCGCTTGCTATGGTACGTATATCACGCAGGGAGAGGCTGCAGGGTTGATGCACGATGCAAGTATGCGGTCTGGATTTGCCAGCGAGGGTGAAGGTGTCGGTCATTCTGCGGATTAGCTCATCGCCAGGGTGGTCACGGTCGATGGTTTCGAAGTGCTGAAGGACTTGAACTTCGTTGAGAGACTGACGGTGGCCTGTCATGTAGACCTTCACAGTGACATATTCTTGCGTTCTGCGCTGATCGTCAGTGGCAGCCAGATGGGAACGAGGGTTGTCTGTATACTCTAGATCGCGGCGAAGCCACGCTGTAGACGCTGAGCCATAGCCTAGTTTTACCAGGACTTTGTATCTCTCGTTGAGGAGTTCGTCAATCTGGATTGGGTAGAACAATTCTGGAGTGTACCACGAGAACGATTCTTCTTCAAGGAGGACGTCGGCAGGATAGTACTCGGGCTCGGCGGTGGGGCTATCGTGGGAAACAGTGGTATCAGTCATATCGCAGAAACCAAGGAGGACAGTGGGAGTGCGAACAATAACGAGAGAGCGCGCGTATAAGACGGTGAAGCAAGGCATCAGGCCAATGAGGCGATCATAGATTGCCCCACATCTCGCAATGGGTTATTTTGGTCGATGTGATATCGGAATTGACGTTGCGCTGGAATGTATGGAGGCATAGGAAAGTATCAGTTGATGTTCTTCGGTCTAGACAATGTGTCAGTGCATAGGTCAACTTGTGCAAAACACTGGCACCTTGGAAGAATGCAGCTCGTTCATCGCCATCTATGTTACATCGAATCGTGTGCGCCTGGGTATCGCATGATTGCGCACTTCCCCAATGCCGGTAGGAAGAAGGTCTAAAGTGTGGACGAGAACATCTATTTCTGGTCCTTGTAGGCGGCATCGTGCACACCGATGGCACGACCAGAAGGATCAGTCTGCTTGCTCCAGGTCGGCGTCCATCGCATGACTGTGCTAGCGCAGTATGGTGGGAAGTGCTCGTCAAACATGCAGCGGTACCAGTACGCCTCCTTGGTATCGGGAATGTCGTCGCCCCAGAAAGGCTTCTCTTTGCGGATGTTCTCCTCCTTCATCTGTTCATCGGTGACGAGCTTGGCGGCCTCGTCCTTGAGGCCGTCAATCCAGCCGTAGCCGACACCATCAGAGAACTGCTCCTTTTGTCTCCAGAGAATGTTCTTTGGCAAGTAAGGCTTGGCGCCGGGCTCGCCCTCTGTGTCAAAAGCTTTTCGCAGAATGTACTTCTCAATTCGCTCAGGCTTGTTGATCATCTTCTCGGCAGGATCGATGTCCATGGCGAGCTTGAGGAACTCCTTGTCAAGGAAAGGAACACGCGCTTCCACGCCCCATGCTGACGTGGACTTGTTGGCACGGAGGCAGTCCGCCAAGTGCAGGTTCTTGACACGGCGTACGGTCTCTTCGTGGAAGGCAGCTTTGTCAGGTGCGTTGTGGAAGTAGAGGTAGCCTCCGAAGATCTCGTCAGAGCCCTCACCAGACAGGACCATTTTCACACCCATGGCCTTGATCTTTCGGGAGAGCAGGAACATGGGTGTGCTCGCGCGGATGGTAGTGACATCGTAGGTCTCGAGGTGGTAGATGACGTCGAATAGAGCGTCAAGACCTTCCTGGATGGTGAAGGTCAAAGAGTGGTGCCTAGTGCCGAGATACTTGGCGACTTCTTGCGCAGCAATGGTGTCTGGTGATCCTGGCAGACCGATGGAGAAGGAGTTGAGCTGAGACAGCACGGGCACCGAGCTGAGGTGGTAGTCCTCGTCGATGCCGGCAAGTTCCTCCTCGTTGGACTCTGCGAGCGGCACTTGTCCTTTGGCCACGCCGTTCAATGTCGGGCTGTTGGTGCCTTGGGACAGCAGAGCCCTTTTCTGTGCGTACTCTTTCTGCAGACGCAGTGTTTCTCGCTGTGCAATCGAAGCGACCAGCGAGCTGTCTAGCCCACCGCTCAGCAGCACGCCATATGGCACCTCGGCCATCAGTCTCTTTCGCACGGATCGCTCGAATGTCTCGCGCAGCACCTTCAGGTCGAGCGGCGTGGAGGGAATGTTGGTGGGCTCAATCAGCCATTTGGGGTCGAAGTATCGGGTGAGCTTGTCGGTGCTGCTGTCGTAGACATGTCCTGGTGGGAAGGCTTCAATCTGATCGCACACGGGGTGCAGACATTTCAGTTCGCTGGCAAAGTAGACGGCGCCAGGTGTTTTGCTGTCGCGGCCCATGTAGAATGTGGTAATGCCAATGGGATCTCTCGCAGCGATCAGACGGTCCAGCTTCTTATCGTGCAGCACCCAGCTGAACATGCCGTCCAAGTGCCTCGGCGCATCAATGCCATGTTCCTGGTACAGCGGGATGATGACCTCGCAGTCCGAGTGGGTCTTGAAGGGATACGACTTGGCCAGACCCTTGTGACGCAGGATCTTGTGGTTGTAGATCTCGCCGTTGACGGCCAGCGCAATGCTCTGGTCTTCGTTGAGGAGGGGCTGCGAGCCCGTGTCGACACCCACAATTGACAGACGTTCGTGCACGAGGATGGTGTTGTTGGCCGTGTGGTTGCCACTCCAATCGGGGCCGCGGTGCTTCACCTGCTTGCCCATGCGAATGGCCGTCGGCCGGAATTTTTGGATGTCATCGTGGCTGTATGAGGACAAGAATTGTTAGCCGGTCTTGTGCTTGTGCTGAAGCAGCCATTGGGAGGCGGGGGGGGAACACGCACTGATGACAGGCAAAAATACCACACATTGTGACTCGAGCCTGCCGGAGGTGTTCGTGGTGGTGTGAGTGTGGTGGAAGAAGTAGAAAGTCTGCAATGGCTGCAGGTGTATCTATCTCGCCGCGCCAAATATGACTAACCTTTGTTCACAGTCATCCGATTGTCTCAAACGCCCGAATTTCACACTGCGATGCCGGCCGAGATCAGCAATCAAGAAAGCTAGTTCTAGCGAGCGGATCTACGCGTCGCCAATGTCATGCACGACCCCAACCTTGCATCCAACAAATTCTTCTTGCGTCCATGTGAAGTGCCACATGCTTTGGTCATGTTTGGTATACTTACACCTCCCGCGTCCTCGTTTTCGTGTGAGGTGGCTCGATCGTTCGGTCAGTCGTTTATGTTGGACATCCCAGACATTTCATGCTTAGTCACCCATTCAATGGCAAGTACAACTTTGACAAATCCACTGGTGGCTTCAGATCAGCGACACCTCAATGCAGACACTACTCGTTTGAAGCCGCACTTCATAACTACTTCGAGGTCTCTGTGGTAATGCAACAGCTATTCGGCTTTGAATGCTGCCTGGTCACGATGAACAGTGAGGTTCGTGCTGCAGGAAAGGATGCTTCGTCGGCCACAGTATTCGGACGAGGCACGCGAAAGATAAGCAAACTAACTAGCGACGGATCTACGCGAGCGTGGCTGCAATGCAATTCAACCCTGCATATGGAGACACGTCTTGGGTGCATGTGAGAACCGGGACATGCATTGTTGACGTCGAGTTTCATGTTCCATTTTCCTGGTTGCGTGGACATTCTTGTCAGTGTTGCTCATCTTCCAGGCTGCCAAATAAGAGCACACCTGTTTTCGAAGCATGACCAAACTGCATTCGTATTATTCTTAGACGCTAGCATTTCATCTTGGAAGCCAGGCTTGTCCCGCGAGCATCCCAACGGCACCACCACACCGTGATCTTCCCCCCAGCGCGCCACAATCTCCGCGTCGTGTGTGTGGTCTTCGTCTGGTGTTGCCCGAGACAATGAGATAGCGACAGGGATGCGCGCCAGATGACGACGAACAGCTCAATCGGTAATCAGCAGCAGTAGACTAGCACCACACGCGTCGACCTTCCCTTCCTCCTCCCTTCTCTCCTCCTCCTCCTCGCCATGCCCTCGACCGTCTCCAACATGCGTTCCGCTTTGAGAAGTGCCCTTCAAGCAGACGCACAGCGGCGAGGTGGACGTGCTAGGAGCAACTCCCTCTCGACGGTGCCGCCTGCAGAGGACTCGGAGGACTATTTACCAGAACTTGCTGCCATCGCCGCGACCATCCTCTACCGCTCACCACATCCTTCGAAAGATGGCCGACCCGTGTATATTCTCAACGCAGCAGCATTTCCAGATGCGTTCGAGGTCGACTATGACACGTTACTCTCCTACGTACTTGCTCGACTTCCTGGCGAAGACGAGCTGCTATCCGGAACCGAATATGAGATAGTCTTCTTTGCAGGTGGTCCGCCAGACAATGCCACTGCAGAGAAAAAGCAAGGTCCTGCCACTGGCTGGTATCTGCAAGCATACCACGTTCTGGGCAGAGCACTGCGGAAGAAACTGGCGATGCTGTATATCGTGCATCCTCGCACGTGGGTCAGAGTGCTGCTCAACATCTTTGGCACTATCGTTTCGCCCAAGTTTCGACGAAAGATAGTTCACGTCAACTCTCTGACTGCCTTGGCTCTTCACATTCCTATCGAGAAGCTATTGATACCGCCTTCAGCATACTTGCAGGACCGAAAGTACTCGCCCGACATCTTCTCGCCATATGTGACCGGCAGACGCGCGTTCGGCGTCAGACATCCACTGCCCAAGAACATCAACACGGGCAAGACGAGGCTGCCGAGAGTGCTCAGAGAGACAACCACTTTCCTGCTCGAACCTGTAAATGTCAAGACTGAAGGTGTCTTTCGCATCCCACCGCACTCCACCTTGACAGGCGTCCTCAAGGAAGCCTACGATCGTGGCCAGCAGTGGATTGTGTGGAAAGAGATGGGTGCTACATTCGTCCAGCCTGGACTGGACAAATCGCTAGTTGATGAGATAAGGTTGGAAGATGCATATGGTGTTCATTCTGCGGCATCCCTCATCAAGACATGGTACCGGGAGCTGCGTGAGCCCATCTTTCCAGAGTCGAGCTATGCTTTCTTACGAGAGAGATACAACAACTCAGACATGCAAGTCACGCCAGAAGATCTGGTAGACTTCATTCTGCCCAGCTCGTCTGTGTCTCCTCTGTCTCCCACAGCCAGAGAGATCTTGACGAGGCACCTCCTGCCTCTGCTCTCGATTGTCGCAGAACACGAGCCAGACAACAAGATGAGTGCTGAGAATCTGGCAATCTGTTTCTCCATGTGCTTGGTCTGCGGGTCGGATCAGATGGCTGATGCGAAGGCCTCAACGATCGTCAAGCGGATCTTGCAAGCTGCCATCGAGATGTGGCTACAGCTTCGAACGGGGCTGGAGCTCGATGAGAACAGCTTCTATGCTGACCTGCAAGCACCAAGCGACAGCAACCAGTATGAAGATCCTCTCGAGCAAGCGCGTCGACGATCTGCAGGGCCGAATGAGTACGATGAAAAGGGCCAGATTGGCCACAGAATATCCATGAACGAGTCAGATGGCTCGGACTCGTCGAATGAGAAACCTCCAGCGCTACCTCCTCGACGACGCTCTAGAGCAGCGTCCCTGAAAGCAGCCTTGGCGCCACATATCCCCAATGTGGAGCTGCCCAAGCTACCTAAGAAGAAGCCGACGCCAGTTTGCGATCCTTCCCCTGGCTCCCACACTGCTATGCCCGACACGATAGGACCAGCCGAGCCGCCGAGATACTCGAGCATCTTTGACAGAGAAGGCAGAAGTTTGCCACGTTCTGACTCTCCTGGTAGCTTCGTGCAAGTTCCCGCCGATGGCTTTGCACTAAATAGGAACAGTGATTCCAGCTTCGACCTCATGGACGAGATGAAGGCACAAAAGCCCGTGATACGACGCCCAGTTTCTGGCGAGGCATCAAGGAGCCGACCAGTGTCCGCAGAGATTACTGGACACCCATTTCCAGCGGCTATGACAGAAATACCCAAGCGCAAGCCTGTTAGTAGGCAGGCTTCGGTGAAGGGTGAGAGCAAGCCAGATCACCCGGAACTACAGAACACCTCCCAGTTTGCAAGCACAAGCATCAGCCCTAGCACTGCTCCTTCCATGCCCGTTATGCCCCCGGGGACGAATGCACTCCTGGCCGAAATGGCTGCCCGGCAAGCTGCTAACGATCTGACGCAGAACAACGTGGTCGATACTCGAGCTGCTTCGGCTAGTTCAAACCCGTCAGAAACAGCAGTCCACGCGTCACCTGCAGATCTGGCTGTGAAGACACCACAATCTTCAACTTCAACATCTGGAACTGATGGCTTCCGCAAACCATCCTGGCCAGCTTCGGCGAACAGGCAAGGACCAGACATCCAGTCTCTAGCTAAGCCAATCTTACCTGCTAGAAAGTCACACACGATTGTCCCCGTCATCACGGGTACGAATTTGGATGGACCGAGTAGTGGTCCTACTGCGCCCAACATGCCGAAGCCGCGTGCTCCCTCCGCCGGACTACTCAATAGGATGAATAGCTGGGAAAGCAGAGGGTCGACGACTTCGCCTCCACCATCGAGCAGTGCTACGCTAGAGCCAAGGAAGCTGAACTTGAAGAAAAGTAGTGTGGACGATTTGAGGAGGCTGTACGAAGAGCGGGCTACTACTGCGACTGCATTGGTGGACCTCGGGCGGAGGGCGTCGAGCAAGCATTGAGATTAGAAGAGAGGAAGTGTTGCATTGTTTCGAGTGGCGTTCAGCATGAGAGCGCTTTGGATCTGTGAAGCGAACGAGTGAAGGAAATTACAACGCAGCGCTGCGCTGTACCATGATACCCTGACTAGTATGTACGACTTATCGATTTCTACCTAATTGCTGTTTTGAGGCTTTCACCAGACGCTCTTTCAGCACACTGCGCGGCACTTTGACAGCTACGAACGATGTTCGACGAACTTCAACGTGCGGTGGACCCTAATTTAGCTACAGCGCACACCCAGGGCTAACCGGATGCCATTAGCCTCCACCCCCTGCATCGACATCCTGCTGCCATCTAGATTATCGATCTCTGCTCCGCCAGCTTCTTCCCCGTCATAATCCTCTTCTTGATAACCTCAAATCCCTCCTTCTCAGCTCCAGCGATATATTCCCTATACGAAGCCGCATCATTGATCCTCGGGAACTCCACATCCGGAACTTCCTTACCCAAGAACTCACATAACGGCTTCCACCCGTCCTTGAATTGAAAATCAAGCAACAATTCCGGCTTCACGCTCTCCCTGACAGTCTTGTAATGCCTCACATACGCCTGCTTAGCTTTACGATACAGATCCTTCCGCTTCACAGTCTGCGTCCATCCGTACGTGGAATTTCTGACTGGCAGTTCCGCCCTGCAGACCAGAAAAGGCCTCCAACTTCAAGATCATGCGCGATTTCAGCCGGAGACGCCCATACGTCTTAGCGCGGATTTCCAGCTCGGGTACCATTTGTCTACGTCCCTTTCTACCAAGATGACTTGGGCGTCGGGATATGCGGCGATGAGGCTCTCGGCGAAGAAGGACGCTATGTCTGTTACGGCGTCGTATTTGCCGAAGATGTGGTTCCAGTTGGCACGGGTGAAGGGTACGCCGGTGTATGTGGGTAGGGACGGGGAATGAGGCATCTGCTGCCCGGCCTAGGTCCTCGTACATGGGATCTGTGGCGCCGAGGCTGGTGCCGTGGTGGACGTTTGGGTGGCCTAGGATGCGCAGGGCTTCGGCTAAGGATGCTGTGCCTGTTCGTGCGAAACCGAGACAGAGGATTGGTGGTTTGGTGACGGGTCCATTCTTGATGGGAAGGGCTGCAGACGCAATAGTGTTGGTATCAATCATAGGCTGTTTGATGCCTTTTTCGTCTTCCGAAAGAGGATGTGGTAGTGCCTGTCCGTTGTTTACTTCATTGAAAGTGACTTCATGGTGTTTGAGCTGGCTCGACAGGTCGACGGGCTGTGATGGGGCTGATTCCACGGCCATCGTTGCATGAAGCTGAGACATGTTAGGAAACGAGATAACTTCCAGGCCACTCGCACATAAGTCAAATGCTGTCGCCTATCTCAGCTCTCCGACTCTTTCTATCTCAGCCCTTAGGCGCTTCGAAAGCCAAAGAGTGCTTGGCAGCCCAACGCGGCCGCGCTTCGCGGGCCGCTTCCTTCGCAGCTCCTACGACATCTCAGCAAATGAGAGCGCAGATTTAGGGCTAGCGAGGCCTGTTTGCGAGAATCGCCTTGTCCGGACGTCTGGTTGGTTCAATAATAGTTGCAGAAGACCGAGCAATAGCAAAAGATCTAATTGCAAGATCCATGGCTGCAGCAACGAATCACTCAAAGCCCTTTCGCACCCTGATACACCCCAGAGTAGCCCTCAACCACCTCCGACATCTCGTGGAAAACCATCTGCGCCAACCTCGCGTTCTCATGCAACGTGATGCCATGCGGATTGACGACTTGGAGCATCGCACCTACAGCCCCTTTGTACCCGCTGTACATCTGTTCTCGCACGAAAGCACATCACCAGAATCTCGTGCGTTGGGCACTGCGCGAGAATGGCAGAGACTTACCACTCCAGCACTGATCAGAGCGCCAGTGCGCCACAATGAGCTGCGAACAAACACTTGACCCATTATGTCCAGTGGGATGGATGTTCACTTCCTCGTTGAACTCGACCATGTAGCTTCCGGTTTTGAGATGGATGGACTTTGGGTTTCCGCTGAACTCGAGTGCTTCTGTCTTGGAGCCAGTGCGAAACTGATTGGAGAAGTCCACTGTGCCGAGTGAAGTCCAGTGGAAGATTTTGCGGAGACTGAGGTCGACGCCGCAGGGTTGGGATTTGGATTGCCGTGTCTTTTAGACTGGTGATGATGCCTCGCGCAATCGCAGTCTTGCCGGAAATAATCATGCTCGGTAGCTTTTGATTCGCATCGGAGTGGTGGGATGTTTTGGTCAGGGGAGTGGTGGCAGCACGACTTGTACGACTAGGCAGAGTGAGTATTTCTGAGTCATGTTGGATTAGGAGTGGCGGTTTGTGCCACTGTGGCAGTGCATGCTGGGGGCGGAGGAGTGGAGAAAAGGCAGTGAAGACGAAGTGAAGTGCTTGTACAGCTGGAAAGTCCCTCGTAAGGGCGCAGCATTGTACATTGCTCACGCGAGAGATGTGACAAGCGCTTCCCTGTCCATTCTCTGCCACGTCAAAATTGCTTAGGACTGCTCATCCTGGGATGGGTCGCCCTTCCAACCAGCTGCGAGCATGTCTTGATGTTTACCTCCGAGCTGAGCTAAGCCGGCATCTCTTCGATGTGGTTCACGCTTGTGAGGGCCACGCGAGCTGCCAGTATACCGGCGGAAATGCCGTCTTCTGTAGAGGTGATGTCGTGCTCCGAACAGTGCAAATCTGTGAAGTCGAAGGTCACGAAAGCGTGATATTCGAATTTCTGGCTGACTGGTAAGCAGATATGCTCGAAATGGACCGCAGCATGGAGTGGACGAGCGTCTTCTGCATCTCGTCTTCGTGCAGTCTTCGCAGCTCTTTGGTTTTAAATGTGCAACGACGTCGCATACAGGGCACAAGAGAGCATTTAGATGGTGTCCTGAACGAAGCATCGAAGCTCCATGACCTATACCTTGCATCTGTCCATTTTAAACTGTAACTCCACAATATTGTGGACGCCTGTTGTCTCGCAGGATTTGTGCTTCGTGCAGTGCTGGATGCGGCGTAGTCTCAACTCTCAGACCCTAGTTATGCCAAGATCGTCTGGCAGGGGAGACAAGAGCGTGCCTCCTCTTTTCTGTTCGGAGAGTCTTGCGTCCTCCACATACTCCAGACTTCGGCAGTACTCTTGCAGCGATGCTTGACGAAGAGACGGCTGCAAGCAATGCTCGAAGCGCCGCATCAAGTGCGACAAGACAGAACCGACCTGCCAGAAATGCACGACTAAAGGTCTTCAATGCAGCGGTATTGGTCTCCAGTACCGCTTCGTAGCTGATCAGAACTATGCGCGGTATGCAAAGCGACGAGCTGAGCGGCGGAGTATCTCGCAGCCACACAGTACCAGTGCTGTGACCGAAACTGGTGATGCGCTGTGTGCTCAAGCTGAATCGCGGGATTCACCAAAGCCGAGTCAGGAAGTGGTTGGGGGCTCTTCTTCCAGTCAAAGAAGCAGCACTGCAACTGGAGCGTCGGAAGAATGTCAGATGCAGGATGTCGTCGAAGTTCCGCGCTTTGACTTGTCATCCAGCCTACTTCTTGAGCCACTTCGACCTGGTATCTCGATGCTATTTGACCATTGTAGGTTCTATTCACAGCGCTCAAGTTCTCTGATTACTCGTACTGATATGGGCAGTCTCGAGCAGCATCGCACCTGCAATGGTGGCATTTGACAATCCTGCTAATGGATACCGACACCTAGTCCTGCCATGTGCGATGCAAGATGATCTGGTCCAACGAGCGGTCTGTGTCGTGTCCGCTTTCCGCCTCTCTGCGGCGCCTGGTCAATCATCTGAAATTGCAGAAATTGGTCGCTCGGCCATCATCGCAAGACTTCGCGCGAATCTTGAAGGTGGAGATGCGCAGGTCTTCAATTACTCGACCTTGATTACATGATTGGTGCTCCTTGTTGGCGAGACAGTTACTGGATCGACAGAGTTCGGCTACTTGTACAAAATGCTTACTGCAACCCTGCAGGATGGGCGTGCAATAGCTGAAGCTCCTAACGGGGCCCGTGCATTCTTGCTTCAGCAGAGCAGGATGTAAGACGGCAAGATTCGCTACGGTGTGCATCGCTGACTCTTCCCTCCATGTTCCAGCTGTTCACACCAGCTTTCATTGAATTCCAAGCCGGCATCAATCTTCTCGATGGCAATCTCGAAATTTACCTGGACTGGCTGTTGTCTCACCAAATCTCTCAGCCAGGCTTGTCAGACTTGGTTGTCACGTACAAGAGCGCGATCGAGCTGGCCCGAGACATCTATCTCATGGAGAGGACGCAAGGCAGCGAGCGAGAGCCTGTACAGGCTAAGATTTCATGTTTAGGAGAGCTGACTGCTAGCATTGGCGCGCAGACGCCAGGTATGCACTGCCTGGTGTGGCCATACTTCATTGCTGGCGCAAGTAGCATTTTACCAGAAGACCGACAGTATTTCGAGGCGAAGCTCGATCAAATACACCAACAGACGCGAATGAGGAATATCGTGGTCGCTATGGAGAGCCTGAGAGACATCTGGAGACAGCATCCCACAGGTGGCTGGGCCTTACATCTTGATCGCCTGAGACCTGTATTGGCAATTTGATACACTCCGTACGGATTCTGCTCCAGTGCCGCACGAATTCATACGATATTCATCAAACTCACTCGATCAAAGCGAAACGGGCTCACAGATGGGTCACAGGATATGGAGAGGACGCATAGCAAAAAAAATGCTCGCTTGTGCATCATGGCCCGATCTTGGAGTGCCATGGCCGTTTTCATCTCTGGCCACTATTTAGACGAGGTCCTCCAACGGCAGCTCATAAGAGACTCTTTACCTTTGGGCCTCGCTCTGCACGCAAGTCTGCGATCACCGAGAACGCTGCTCTTGTCCCTTCTTCGATCGCACCGTCGATGAAGCTTCTCCAGCCAACTGCCCAATCCGAGTTTGCGAAGTAAACGTGGCCTTGCTTTGCTCACCGTCGTCGAGTCGCTCTGTCACAAGGCCAGGAGGTGAGAAGAACCTGCAAGCAGAATCAGTATCCTGAGCACAGCGGGTGCAAAATCGATCGTATCGAGACCTACCAGGCGCCTTTCGCGAACTCATCATCCGCCCAATTGTGGAAGACCTGGATCACAGTCAATATCTCAAGAATCGATATGCAGTAGCACGACACGTACCACTCTTTCCAGGTCCATCTTTGTGAGGTCCTGAAGGGCTTGCTTGGTCTTTTCGATATCCTTCTGAGGCGCCAGGCGGCCATGATCAGCCCCGAAAGCCACAATATGGGTATTGCCTTTCGGAGTGGTGCCGTCGCCGATAGCATACATTAGTTGACCTTTGGGGTAGTTCACTCCCGTCCACGATCGAAGCTCCGGATTCCGACATTCAGCATGAACCTTTACACATTTATTGACATGGCCGGTTTCCGCTGCAGCCTTCTTTCCTGCTGCCATCGGTGAGTCGAAGACAATGTCATTCAAGATGTTAAGCGGCACCGCAGAGATGACTCTGGATCCGTGATAGACAGCTCCGCTCCTCGCCCGGACCTCCACCTGCTTGGCTGTTTGCTTAACAATCGAGACGGGCGTGCTGAATGCGTAGGATAGGTTTCCGGTCGCTGACGCCTCCTGGAAGAACTTGATCGCGAAGCTCGACTGTCCCCCATGGAATTTGTACTTGATAAGATACTCGATGCAACGCTCGTAGCAATGATTGCAGAGTGCCCACCAGTGCAGGAATTCGTAGAAGCTGGTCTTGTCAGGAGTGCTAGAGCTGCACAACACGACGAAGCTCAACACTGTAGTATACTCGTCGGGCGATAATTGGTGCTCGATCTGAGACATGCGGTCGGCAACGGACAATTTGTCGAACTTCTTCACTTCTGGGTTGCGGAACTCGTCATGCGGGTTTGGCATGATCTCTTTCCCGTTCTGGCCATCGACGTTTACGAACTTTTCCAAGGCTGATTGCATAAGTTTGTCCTGAGTCTAGGCAGCATCCTCATTATTGATCAGTATGAGCTACGCACTTCTTCTTCGTGGCTCATGTTTCGAGTGCCATCTTTAGATGTCAAGGTAAAATGATTGACGCCCGACGAGAAATCATACGACAATTCGAGCTCGCTGCGCATGTTGTAGCGACAGATCTCCCGCCAAACGTGTGGCTGGCCCCAAGATACCCAGGTACCGCCCATCTCGAACGGATAACCATCGATGTTTGAAGACCAGGATCGACCACCGATGCAATCGGGAGCTTCGAGCAGAAGCACCTTGAGACCTAACGTCGTTGATCGATCAGCATAACTTGGACATCAATACTATTGCATCCATCCGAGCTAGACTCACCACTCAGGGCAGCATCTCTTGCTGCTGTGAGGCCACAGTAGCCTGCACTCACGAAGATGACATCGTACTTCTCTTCTGCTTGGTCAATGTTGCTGGGAGGCTGTATTACTCCAATGCTCGGAACGCCTTGCACCAGTCCTGTCTTCTCTGTCCACTGGTAGCCATCGCGGGAAGTCATTTTGCGTCCTGCACAACGAAGCTCGATTACAACACAAGGACAATCTGCGAAAACAACAGAAAAAGCTTTTCAATCATTCATTGGAGACTGCCTTCTCACTTTCGTAGCTCGATTGGAAAAGCGTACTCGACGACAAGCTGGTTTAGCGTTTAGACTATGTGGGCGAAGGCATCCAATCAAGCATGGCTGCCAAGCGAGACATGGTCACGATCGCCGGGCCTTGAACCCCTCTGTACCCTCCGACCACAGTCTTATTCTGTGAAAGGTACGAAGTTGATGTTACTAGAGCTCACATTGCCGATAAGCTATCATGCCGACTCCTCATCTGCACCGCCTATATGATACACAAAAGGGTTGCTCGATAACTTGACCAACATAAAGCTCGACTGTTTCCGCTGGCCAGAAGTACCTTCCATCGAGGCCTTCATTGTATATTGCATGCCGGTGCTCCCATTCCATTACTCACATCGACACCGATTGACTGGGATCCCAAGGTTGGAGCCTCTCCACTATATAGTAGAAGCACGGACACAATGCCAACTGGTAAACACATGGGTAACACTTCCGTTGCTGTCTAGCCTGGCACATCAGCTGACCAATGAGTAGACCAAAAGCCCAGTAACGACGAGGCATGCACAGAGAAGCGATGGCCCGCGCTGGAAGCCACATACTCGGTACAAGATGGCCAGTGCGATGATCTCGGAGCTAGAGTGGGCACAGAGCGAAAGGACCTGGGTCCACTGACAATGGTCGCTGTGAGCTTCAACATCTGCAACAGTTGGGTCGCGATCGCGAGCAGCCTGGCTATCGCAGTCTCAGCCGGGGGGCCAGTCAACATCATCTACGGCACATTCTTCTCGCTCTGCATCTACGCTGCAGTCGCAACGTCTCTGGCAGAGCTCGCCTCGATCTATCCTTCTGCAGGCGGGCAGTACCATTTCGCATCGATATTGGCTCCGAGTTGGTGCTCTAGAGGCGTCTCGTACTCATGCGGCATTATTGCGATCTCGTCGTGGATCGCTCTGACAGCATCCGCGACACTGCTTGCTGCTCAGATGCTACTGGCGTTGCCAGAGTACTACATTGCAAATTATGAGCCACAGAACTGGCATTACTTTGTGGTGTTCCAGGCAATTAACTTGACTGTACTGCTGTACAACGTCTTTGCGATCAGGTTTACACCACGGGTGCACGACATCGGATGTGAGTTGCACTGACAATATTCCCAGCCTCCGCGCGATTGGCTAACATCTGATCATAGTCTACCTCACGCTATCGACCTTCGTCGCAGTCGTCATCACATGCCTGGCCATCTCGGAGAAGCAGAGCTCCGCATACGTCTGGCCCACCTTCGAGAATGCCACTGGTTGGCCATCTGCCGTTACCTTCTTGACAGGTCTTTCGACGCCATGCTTCATGTATGCTGGCATCGATGCCACACTACATCTCGCAGAGACATGCACCAAGCCCAAGACAGCAGTCCCTCGAGCATTGATGACAACTGTCGTCGTTGGCTTCATTACCGGCTTCGTCTTCTCTGTGGCAATGTGCTACGGCATCTCTGACCTCAGCGCTCTCGTCAACACGGTGCAAGTTGTCCCAATCTCTACAACATCTCTTGCGATTGAAGTCCATCTGCTTCTGCTCTTCTGTAGAATGCTCATCTACGCCCTCTGGCGCCAAGCAACCCGCAGCGACACCGCTGCAACTATCTTCCTCGTAGCGCTCCTCCTCATCGTCTTCTTCGTCGTCAACGCCATGCAACAAACCACGTCCCGCTTCGTCCACGCCTTTGTCCGCGACAACGGCCTCATCTTCTCCTCCAAACTAGCCACCATCCACGAAACTCTCGACGTCCCAGTCTGGGCCCTCGTCGCCGACGCAGGCTGTATCTTTGCAGCTGGATGCATATATCTCGGTTCGCCGACAGCTTTCACTTCACTGGTGAATTCGAGTATTGTCTTGCAAATGCTGTCTTTTGCTACTCCGTGTGTGCTGTTGATCATGAGAGGCAGATCTGAGGAAGTTCTGCCGAGGAAGGCGGGCATTTCGTGTCCCCCGGTGTGGTTGGCTGGACGGCGAATGTGGTTACTGTGCTGGGAGGAGTGTTTGAGTTGGTATTCTTCTGTTTCCCGGGGAGTCTACCCTGTTACGGGCACAACGATGAGTAAGTTGATATGGAACATTATTTGAGGATGAAGCTGACTTGTGGGATCGAGATTATGCATGTGGTGTCCTGGCTGTGATTGCTATCATTGGCGCTGCGAATTGGTTGTTCCATGCGAGGCAAGTATTATCATGGTCCGAGGATTATCTCTGAGTAATCCCACATGTAGCAGAGTACATTTGCGATCAAAAGTCACAATCTTCAGCACAACAGCCATCTATCTTCGGGACACGATAAGCCTCGCTGACATACCAACGCTCGAATACACTCAATGCCCCGTCCTCCCACCCTTCTTGACTATCATACCCATCCATCTAACCAAACCCCAAGCTACACCCACCCAGTCCATCCCTCCTCAAATCCAAATGATCAAATACATCAACTGCGCACCAACAGGTCTGCCCTCTCTCATTCTCCAGGAAATCGTCCACGACTCGACGAACATGCCCACTCGACCTTGGTCAGCTGCAGACTCAATAGAGCTCTGAGCTGACACTTCTCCTTCTCGATCTTCGTCGAGGGGGAGGTCCTCTGGCCGGTCGATAGCGAAGCGGCCTTGGAGTGCCCACTTCGTAGCTCGTTCGCGGTGGCGAGCGCGGGTTCTGAGTTTCTTGGTCTGCCTTGATGGGATTCTGTGAGGCGGTGTGGCCATGCTGGTGTTACTCGGCTCATTCGTCTCGATCTGCGATGGTACTGTCTGCAGACGGTCGGAGTTATGGCTGGCATGCCTAGGTCTAGAAGCTTTCTTTTCTCGCGCTGCTGTCTGCGAGGCATGTCGCTTGGGCTTTTGGAGATGTTTTGGCATCGAGGCTGTCGTTTTGCGGATTTGTGATCTTGAAATGGGAGTCTCGCTGCTATTGGTTTAACACAACTGGAGTGGAAGATATCTGGCGGGCTTTTGTCGATGTAGAGCAGAGGCAGCATCGAAGCGAGTGACTCGCTTCCAGGCACCGCCTTGCTGTTGACTGAGCCAGTGCTCGCAAGCATTACGAAGGACAATGACTTTTGCCCCCAACAGTGAATGTATTGCGAGTGAAGGAAGTGCTGGCTGTTGGGCGCCAGCTTTCCACGGGCTTCGCAGACAGCTGTGGTCGTTGGATCATCGCCATACTGACATATGCTGGAGATTTAGCCATCTAGAAATGGACCTGTGGGGAGGTGGTAGATTGTCTTTCGAGCTTTTGTCGTTCCAAAGCATATAGGAAGAATAGCGACTTCTCAGGTATACTTTCCAATGCTCATACACGACTCCTCAGCGATGTCCAAAGATCTCAAACTCCAATTTATCCTTCTTTCCGGCCAAACCAGGCGGATCATCCGCATCATCAATCATTTCAGTATCGTTGTTTTCATCTTCGTCTTCATCATCCATATCCTCTTCTCCGCTATCATCCTCAGCACTGTCATCCTCGCTACTATCTTGGACTGCTTCGTCCTCATCAGCATAATCATCACCAGCTCTGCCGCTTGCAAAGATGTCGACAGAGTCAGCAGCCGAGCTTGATCTTAACTTCGACCCTCTCCTTGGGATAGCAGAATCGCTCTGCACGCTACCAGGTCGATGAATGACGCCCGACCCCGACACCGCACCTCTGACATTCAAATGCTGCGGAAGATCCTCCTCGCCATCGGCAATATCCAATCCACGCAGGTAATATCTCATAGGCGATAGACTGCGACTCACAGCATCCATCATTTCGTAAGGTGAGAAGCGTGAAAGTTCCACGTTGGGCATATTCGGCATGTTGGGGAAGTTTTGTCGCATGTTCTGGAGATTCGGCATGTTCGGTAGCGTGGGCATTCGTGGCATGCGAGGGATATCTGGGAGATTCGAAAGTGTCGGTAAGTTGGGCATACTAGGTGCTGAGAAGCGGCCACTGAAGCTGGGTCGGCGGACTTCTTCATCTGTGACGAAGTAGCGACCTGGAGATTGAGCGCCGGCTGCCAGGTATGGAGAACTTGATGGGAGAGGCTGCTGTGATGGCGACTCGGGCACTTCGAGTGCACTAGGTGGAACTTCTGCTGCTTCGTCGGACATGCCGATGCCAGCATCACGAAGGACCTCATTTCCTGTAAAGTCGTGCCGTCGAATAGACTGTGTCTGCTGTCGGAGCAGTCTTTCTGCCTCAGTTTCGTGGTGCGCAGTAGGTGTAAACTGGTTCGTGTTGTAGCTATCGCATCTCTGGCACTTGAGACCTAGCCAGTGAAATGGAGTCCATGTTCTTGCTCCACAGTCGTTACATCCGATCCACACAGTTCTCGGCCTGCGTGGAGGTGAGGCGTACGTAGCATCATTGGTGTCCGCGACCTGCTCTGGCTGCTGTTCTGCTCCTTCACCTTGGGACAGAAGCCCCTCGAGGTCTTCATCTTCCGGCATGGGCTGTATTGCAATCTCCTCATCCAGCTTCCGCCATTGCAACTCCATATTGACAGCACTCTTGCTGCACACTGGACATCTGTACGTGACCGCCATCAAGTCCTTGTAGCAGTCCCCATGCATATAATGCCCACAAGGCAAGCTCACCACAGGCACTTTTGCCTCAAACATTCGCATTAGACACAGCGGACAATTTCCCTCCGTGGCTCTTTCTATGCAAGGGTGCGCCGCAGATGTGGAGATTGATATGCACACATTGCAGCGCTTGCAATGCACAAAGTCTTTACCAAGACCCTCGCCGACACGACATATCCCACAATCATCGCAATGGTATATCCTCTTGTTTGTGTCGTTGTCCCATAGCTTGCATTTCGAACAGTAGTACCACGCAGCATAATTCCCACAGTTGACGCACTCTTGAGATGCGGCCTGAGGCGTCTGACAGATCATGCATAGCATATTCTGCGTCTTCTGCCGGTTCAGGGCGTGTGGAAATGGCAAGTCCTTTGACTGGTCGTGACAATGCCGGCATGGGAACCATCTCTGGCAGTCGAAGCATTGCACTTTGACATTTCGCTTGTAGTGCATGCAGCCCATATCGAAATCATCATCATCGATTATGGCCTCATCGTCGTCCAGGTCCACATCTCGAGCTGCCTTGGGAAGCGGGCTGAAGACTGGCTCCAAATCACCAGGGCGTAGATTGTATGGATTCTGAGGATCAATAGGATGGGCAGCCGCGCCCAGTAATGGCGACTCCAGTCCATCGCTGTCATGACCTCGAGGTCCCGGACTATCCGGCGGCGTAAGATGTCCTAGATCTCTATGTTTGGCGTAGTCCTGCATCATGAGCAAGTGCATCCTCTTTGCCTTCTCCTCAGTCGAGACTGCGAGCTCCTTAATCTCTTGTAGCTTCTGCCGCAGCGACCGCATGCCATCGTCTTCGGGAAGAGCCCCGTCCATATTCGCTGTGTTTGCCACGTTGAAGTGCATGTGTGCTATTGCCGCTAGCCTTTCTTCCTCTGTCTGCTCCAAATCCACGGTAGACCTCTCCAGCGGACTCGCGTCCGGCGTGGCAAGACTGCTATTTACCGCAGACCGCAGAATCTCCTCGATATCGTGAGCAGGATTAATGCTCATGCGCTCGTTGAATGTGGTGGGCAAGACACCATGGGCAGGTCTGGCTGGCCTCTCTGCAGCATATTGACCTTCACGGGATCCGATCAGGATATCTCTCGTCTGCTGCTGACCATCTTCTGCTATTGTGGAATACTGCCGCCCATCATTTCCGACAATCTCTGCTTGCTGCCAGATCGTGTGATGTGTCGCGGAGCCTCGACGAATAGTGCCAAGGCTTTCACGTGAAGCCAAAGCTGCGTCATTCTGCCGGCGCCGATGCTCGGGACCAGAACCAGAACCAGGACGAGTGGCGTCGCATTCCAAGACATCCTGGTCTGGCACACGCCGCACAGAATCGCTCATGGATGAATGAATAAGTTACAAGTGAAGTTGACAACGATGTGTTGGCAGCAGCAGTGGTGGTGGTGGTGGTGGCAGTACTACAACAATCTGCTCGAGGCATCCTTGTGCAATATCAACCGAAGAACTTCCTCTAACTACTGGTTGTACGCAACTGCCTGCTGGTGAGCAAGAAAGTGCTTCAAAACCTGGTTAGCCACCCTTGTTTCTGCTGCACCACTGGCTTCGCCTCACAGCCCTCGCCTATGCTGCAGCAAAACCTCGTCATGATTGCATCGGAGAGCAGTAGTCACGAGGACGACATATTGCAACATTCTGAGATGCGCTGCGACTGGTCGTTCTCATCACAACAAACGCGCCCACGCGCTCTGCAGAGGACGGGAGAGCGTCAGCACAACGTTGTCAGCCGTCCTTACCTTCCCCATCAGGACATTGCCAGTCTGGCTCCAATTTGGCTTCCAGACCAAGCAACCCACAACGTACACGCGCCGTGGGTACAGCTCCACACGGGTGGGACACGTTGACGTTGTCAATCAATACAAGGCTCGTAGCGTGTCTCTCATTGGGATCAGAGTGGCTTTTGCAAGCTTCAATAGTCGTGATCAACACTTTAGATGTTACATGCTACTTTGGTACATCATTGTACAGAGCCATGTTGCTCCTTGATCGTCCGACCTGTTCGCGGTCAAACATGGCGTACTTGCGCCTGTGTCCCGTGTCAAGTCTCATGCTAATGTCACAGTCCCCATCAGATTCGTAATAACATGGAATATCGCAAAATGGGTATCTCATAACACATGCAGAGAGCTTTCATCCAACCATCCTCGCCCTTTTATCCTGTCCCGGTAGATCCAGGGTGCAATCACTCCTGGCATATTGTGAAAAGCTGTCAATGCGCACTGGTGCGTTTCTGCTGTTCTGTCGAGTCCATCGCAGGCATTGTCCTGATCGAGAAGGTCGCGCTTTTGAGGTTGTACCATTTGCTGAGATCGACGTACGAGGTCGCGGGCGTCTTCGGCCTCTCGATCTTCTCAGCCCTCTCTTCGCGAATCTCTGGCAGTGGTGCAGGCCTCTGTTCAACGACCCGCGGCTCCACCATGGTACTGCGGCGATGCAATCGGTTTGGTAAAGCATCATGCCCTTCTCGCATGCGCATCAACTGGATCTCGATCCAGGTCTGCAGTTCGGGAACCATCCTCAGCCTGTAAGGAGCCTGGAATCTTTGCATATGGCTGACGAGCTTCGCAATGCGCATGTACAGGTCAAAGTTGATCACTGATAATGCTCCTCCCGATTCTGTAACACCGCCAGGGATTTCTCGACGCTTCGGGTTACCAGCAACCACAAAGGTCAAATCGGTGAGGTAGATGCCCAGAAATGGAAGACAAGCTGTCGTCTGTGCCTCCAGCCTGCGCCGCAGAGCCGTGTAGTTTTTAGAAATGTCAATGACATGGTCAAGCTCGTCAAATTTGGCCTTGGTCTTCCTGCTGACCAACTCCCAAGTGCGTCGCAATCTCTGCACAACAGAGGATTTGATCATGCACATAATCGACATAATAGAGTCGTAGTTGTGAAGGTCCAGTAGCGCAATCGCGATTTTGGACCAGTGCTTGATTATGGTTGCGCGCTTCTTCGCATCGTCGGGTGCCAAAATTGTGTCTGCCACCAGATTGGCAAGGTCTGTGTTCAACAGACACATTTTGCGAATGTTCCTTGCTTTCTTCGTGTTTGGATTGCTCCAGTCCATGCTCAACAACTCCTCAGGTCGGATCTCGCAGTAGGTCGTCATCATCATAATGGTGATCTGTCGTGCGAGCTCGACCGGATCAATGTCGAGGATGCCGCATGCAGCGCCACCGCCAGTTGCAACGCGCAATGCGTTCAGCTGTCGAGCAGTGACGTTGGATGCGGGAATGTCCTTGTCGTCCTGAGTTACAAAGGACATGCTGGATTTGCCCACACCGGACACCAAAGGTCCATTCATCATGCCGGTGGCGTATCCCTCTGTGATCCTGCGTGTGAGTTCTACCAAGCGATCGCCAGCTTGAGGCAATACCTGCTTGAGCTTGTGAAGGGCAAAGAACCGGATCTCTCCCAGGGCGTCCTTATCGGCCTCGGCGTTCCAGTACGTCTCCAGCCAGCCTTTGAAGAAGTTGTAGAGCCGCAGCCTGGCAGGCGTGCCGGTCGTCCTGCCATCGCCAACATAGTCGAAACGATGGATCAGTGCTTGAGCAAGTTCGCGTGGTTCGGCAAACTTCCTAAAGGTCAAGAAGAAGGCTGTCACGAATTGAGGATCTGGTGTCAGATCGTGCGTGGTGAGCTGTTCCACCAAGGCAGGCAGGCTGCCGCCAGTGATCTGCCCTTCTTTGTTTCGCGTTAATTCGAGCACGTAAGTCTTTTGCAACAGCTGCGCCTCAACATCCATGCTGTCTTCCGTGACGAGAGATCTCATGCTGGAGATGCTGGCGAAACTACCCATCATGGCGGCGTTGGTCATGATCAAGTCCTTGCCTTGCTCAGGCGTTGTCGCTCGGGTAGAGGGTTGGGAGACTGCCGTTGTTCCAGAATCGCGAAGGCTGCTGAAGTAAGTCTCGGTCGAGCCTGCTATTGACATACCAATGCTGTCCTTGCGACATAGTGTCTGAGATTCGCACCGAAGAGACGAGTGACCTTTTGGAACGTCGGCACTTTGCATGCTTGAGGCGTGGGATTCATGAGTCGCAGAGCGTGGTCGATGAGCAGGAGGAAGCAATGGCAGCGCCTTCTGCATCGTCACACCTGGAGGCATTGGAAATGCTGTAGTGTCGAGAGTGTCTGTGGGAGAAGGCAGAGGCACAGCCAGCGCATCAACCATGTCCACATCATTTCTGGGTACCGGAGGTGGCGGAGGCAGCATCTTCATGTCCGCAGAGTGTCGTATGATAGAGCGTGGTCGCATTTCATGCGCACCCTTGCTGGGTACAATATCAATGCGCGCAGGTATGTCGACTGCCATCTTGGTGGGCGATCCTGCGGATGACTTCAATTCGAAGTCGCCAATCTGCTCAATGAGCTGCCGCGTCTTGACAACACAGTCTCCAGTATTACGTATCAAGCTTGTACCGACGGTAATGAGGTGCTGATGCTGGTCGTGAAGCATAACAACATCCTCGTCGGGAGAATCCGAGAATCTGAATACTGCCTTGGTGGACTTTGCTAGTTCTTCGAGTCGCGCTTCAAAATCCTGCTTGACCTGCTGCACTGGCATCGATCGCTGCGGGTCATGAGCATACACCTCATCCACAATCTCGAGCATGTCGCGACATGCTGTGACTAATCGCTCAGTGGTAGCAACGAGTTCTGCCGAAGGTCGGGAGTGAAGGTGCAGACCAATGAAGGCGGCAATGTGGCTAATGCATATATCATGCACTTTGGCCAGCTGCTCGGATGCGAGGATGCCATATTCTGGCCGGGCCTTCTCTTTGGTCACCAATGACAAGCGGTGCGCAGCCATACCGTCAGGTGGAGTGAAGACCATCGATCGTCTGAGCACCCTGCTATCGCGCGCATCTGGCTGCTGATCTGCGCCCGCAGTAGCATCCTGCTCTGGTTCTGGCTCTGGTAAGTGGATCGCCGAGTCTATGGCATGCGACGTCTCCTTGTCAGGCAAAGTCTGGGTATCGATAGCCAGTGGTCCAGACTGAGAAGCTGCTGAAACATGCTGACGGCTCTGGCGTCTAACGTCGATGTTACCCGAACTTGCTTCTTGTGTCCATACATCGGTAAATCCAACGGCACGGGTGACCACTTTAAACGCCTTTGAGATAAGGTCGTCAAGTAAGACATGAATGACCTCGGCCGCAAATGCTTCACCAATCGTTTCCTGCAGTCGCTTGGCGATGCCAACTAGGGACGACAGATCTGCAAGAAGGCCTTTGCGCATCCTGCGAACACCAGCATGCTGTCTCACAGTTGGCGCATCTCGGTGTAAGCAATCCGCTCGTTCCAGTAGGTATCGAACACCTGCGATCAGCCCTCGTATGTAGTCTTGGCGCACAAAGGTCGACAAGCTCGCGTCCTCACTCGCACCCAACAAATCCCAGAATTGCGTCATGGCATTGAGGAGATTCCTCAAATAAGGGTGGTCGTAGGCTTCGCAGTAATTGGTCGGTAGCCAGCCACGAGCGCCCGTGTTGAGAATGGTCCCATCAGCCCATCCGTTCGCGTGTATAACATGAACGAGGATCAGGTCCCCCGGCTTTATTCGCACTGTCGACAATGACGCATCTTCAGCAGGCAGTGGATTAGTCGCTGGGTCGAAAGCGTGAAGAGCGCGGAGGTAGTTGTGGAAGAGCGCCTGATTGACGAACGACATGTCAGAGTCTGGAGGCGGACTAGTCGGTGTGGAGGGCGGCGTGATATGCGACACAAAGCCTGCGGTAGTTGTGATTGAGACGTTGTGAGGTCGAGACGGCCGCTTGGTGTGCGATCCAGCTGCATAGACTGATCTCACTGCAGGCGCAACTCGCTGACGAGCCCCAGCATGATGATCGATAGGCATCCGATCGGCATTGTGCGGTCGCCTGAAGGCCGTGTCGCTTTCCTTCTCCAGCTCCATGACTGCGCAGCCTCAAGAGGAATTCGCAACAACCAGTTCCTCGCCCACTATAGCGCGAATTGTAACTCCATAAAGGACACGGCAGTCGTCGGTGATCGGGATGGCTTCGATGTATCAGCAAAAGGTGTTTGCGCAAAGGTCGCGCTGGCTGTGCATGGCCAGACTGTCAGTGTTTGTGCTTTGCATGCTGTTGCTGGCGAGGAATGCATGGCTCGGCAAGTACCAGACAGCCAGCACGTCCCTGGCTGCTTGCTGTCAGACTGAACGAAATGTGGTTACTGACCTCGTAAGGACCCTTTGAAGACAAGGATCACCTGTACGCAATGGTTCTCGAAGTAGGTTGCAAGTAAGACTTCCCAGCGTCAATCGGCTGCTGCGTGCTCAATGCTGGTTTCAAGGGTTCCTTTCGTGTTTCACCTCCCCGCGTAATCAAAAGGTGCTCGTTCGCCTCGTACTGTGATGGCAAGGCAATCCAGGTTGTTGCGCGTGGTCGACTTTCTTCGTGGCAATGAATGGACCTTTGAGGCGGAATTGGAGGATGTCCCTTCGGGAAGCAGATGTCGTAGTATGTCGGCTCAAGCAAGGGCGTACCTCTCCAGGCAGGAGCGTGAAAAAAAGTTGCAATTCAGGTAAGGCCAGTCCACATGCGACACTCTTGAGTCGTGCTTCCTTACTTTCAGTCTTGCCAGCAGAATCGTGGTGGAGGCAGAGAGCGGGTATGGCAGGCACACATAGTCCAGTGACAGCAGAATCAACAAGTCGGAGACAGATGTGACTAGAGGGATACTGCACAGCAAGCTCATGCACCGTCGCGAGACGTCGGCGCGATGGCGTGGGAAGTTGAGTTTAGGTTGTCTTCCCCGGCTGCATTGATCGTCGACCTCCTTTGCGACCTATGAGCCTTAGCCTCTATCGCGATTGCACCAACGCTACGGTTAGGCAAAGAGGCCAGCTCAACGCCGTGCCTTAGCGTATGGGCTACTGGTCTCTTGGGAATCCACACACAGACCTCGGGCGTGTGGTGCCTGTGCTGTGCATGCGATCGATTCACAGCGCGTAGCACCGGCAGGACGAGAATTATCTCCCATAATTGTGTGTCGACAGCACACCCACTGGCAGCGTGCCTGGATTCGTACAGGAAGCGCTCAGGTCTGCCGCTTCACACTTACCTGCGACGGCAGAACCACTGGCTGCGATCAACGTCTGATACTCGGAAATAACATACACAGAAAAGACGGCCTCTGTCGCCGACTCGAGCTGCCAAAGGAGAGGAAGTGGGAGATCGAAACGCTCAGCCCACCGAGGGATCCAAGCCAGCGCTGGTCCGCATGCGGGCGATGCTCCACCTGCTCGGCAGTCAAGGTTCACAGGACTGCAGACCACCGTCTTCCCTGCATGTTCTGCACGTGAGGCACCTCGTTTGGCAGCATCTGTTTCTGCACCCTGTTGTGCCCACTCGCAGCTTGTCGAAAGGAGCGCATTCATGCACAGGAGCATCAGACATCAAAAGGTCCAGAGCAACTTCGTAAGGGGCGAACGGCAGAGGCCAACGGCTGTAGGAAGCTACCGTCCACTCAGGTCCGAAGTGTGCACGGAGCGGCAGATTGCACGCGCGATCGACACTGGATCGGGCTATTTCAGGCTTAGCCCACAAGCCCCGGCTTGCACAGTTCTGATGTTGAGGGCCTCGCGTCAACAATGTGCACGGTGATGACATGTCTGTATCGAATTTGTGTTTTCTAATGCGACGACTGGAGAAGGCATGAAAGTGCAGTCGTCTGTCAAGGATGAAAACGTCAACAAGGCGCACGGCTTTGCATATGCAAAGCTTCTGCCATGGCGCGGTACTGTACCTGCATGCAATCGCGTGCGGCGAACATGTCACGAGTCAGTCGCGAAAATTCCAGATCTGATCTCAGTTCCAGGAGTTGCTATTTGCCAGCTTACGTTGCAATTCGCCAAAATGTTCAACACGATTCGAGCTGAGGCGCATCACACCTGCAGCATGTCGCGTCAGATGGCTGCACACGACAGCTGTCACGCCGTTGTGCAGAGACTGAAATAGAGCTGAGCTCGATTCAGCCTCCACGGAACAGTATGCCTCTACAAGCTCTTGCTTCGTGGTCCCCTTCAGACTTCAATTTCGAATACATATGCTTGATGTATGACTTCCAGTGCCATCTCGGGTGGACTTGCGAAGAGCGAAGATTTCGCAGGGCACAACTGAAACCTCCCACTGTCAGGCCAGAGCATAAAACAACCTGAGCTTGACTTGAGCCTCAAATCTTATCTTGTGCATCATGGTCATGACCCTGCTCGTGCAGGTCATCTGTGCCCTGCTTAACACGTTCTGCTAGAATTACGCTTGCTGAAAGATGCGAACACCTTTCATCAAATATAGCTCCTCCAAGTCCTGACATCAAGAATGCGAGCGGCTTCCCAGACCAGGCACTGTAGGACAATCAGCATAGCCAAATCGCTGCAACATCATACTCGGTCAAATTGCTCCCATTGCAAGGACATCGGCATACTGAATTGGCCTCCAATTTCTGTTGATATTCTTGCCTCGTCAGATCTAAAGCAGGACATCGTGACGTCTGGCATGGACCATTGATGGGTCTAGAACACCACCAAAGCAATCTTGCGAGCATAGGTCAATTCTGCGACCAGGGAAACACGCTGCATCCGTCTGTGTTTAGTCGCATTCCCGTCGACAAGCGATACTTTTGTCCTACTTCTTGGAACGGTCACAATCAATACAGGTCTTGCACAGGTTTCGGACCTGCACGACAGCATCTCCTCATTCGTGAGTATGTGCTCTCAATCGTCGACGTTGGTAGACGATATCGTCTAAGAGTTACCTTCCCTGGCCAGCGGCGTTGCGCGAAGTAAAATTGTGACCATTCAGCATCTTCTCCGATGACTTGCGAAGGACTTCTGCCGCAAGCAATGTCGGCAGCCGGCAGTTTGAAGCGGTGCTGGCTTCCCTCAGCGACAAGGCTGGCCGGTTGAACACAAGCTCTTTGTAACAATACCGCTGAGGCAAGAAGCATTCCAATCTCCACTTTGTAGAAGCCGTCTACCTCATTTTGATGAAAACAACGTGGTGATCCGCGATCCGAATGCAGCCCCCCTTCACGAGCGCATCGGTGGAGACCTAGTTCTGGCCTAAAGCAATGGAGATGCGACGGCGTGGTCTCTAGCCAACTCTGCCGAGGAGAATTCTTTAACTTTGAGCGATGCTCGGGGAGACTTCACAAGGTTTCGCTCGCATTAGCAACACGGCTTCAACATACGCTTTGCCTTGTTGAGTATACGCATGCACCTCACGTTGCTCGTTGTAAGAATATTGTGAGAAGCCATCGTACAGACTCATCGGCTGCAAGCAATGCATCCCAAAATCCGCTTGAGACATGTGTTCAGCACACTCGCTTCGGCAGGTTGGACTTGCTCAGCACACAATCGATACTCCATGAGCAACGACAGTACCAATCAGGAAACCCACAATCACAAGCGGGCAGCCGAGATGCTCGATTCTAGCCAGCATCGTTCAAGCGCCTGATTTCATCCAGACAAGAAAGCCATTGCAAAGCTCCGATGCAGCTACCACTTCATCACATTCTCCACTGGTACACATGCAGTCAGCCCGGGCGCAAGACGACGATGCAGATGTTATACTGCAGGCCGTCCACTAACGCGCTTTATGATCACTGACTTTCTCTTCAATATTACATTTGCCCAGGATCGATGCATCCGGTTGAAAGGCCATACACGGGATAATTAAGCCAATGTCCGTCGCAAGGCAACACTCGTGCAGACAGACAGCAAGCATACGCGCTGTCTCAGTCACTGACTCTTCACAACCCCATAAGTTGATGTGATAAGTTGATTGTTATTGTGAAGAAGTAACTAGCTACGGAAACCTCGAGTTGCGAATGCGTGTCGACATTCTTGGCACGCTAAAGTGCCTGAGGCATCCATACTGATCAAGTCACCCCCATGTCGACTGTGATGATAAACTCGTGTTGTGATTGGTTGACAGCGTAACTGTCGCGTCCGCGTATCGCTCCTTCCGTGAATCGCTCAAAACCGGTGTCAAACCTATAGGCCAATTAGAGGCGTTACAATGCCTCGTAACCCCTAAATTCGCTTAAGTGCTATCTATTAGTCCGAGCTGTTAAGTAAAGCGTTCGTGCTTATTACGGTTAAGCGCCTTCGTTAATCTATCTACCTTCTAATCCTCTATTATAATCTATTAGATAGTAATAGTATTGTCTACTACCTTCTCTCGAATATAGTAAAATATTAAAAGTAGAGAGCGTTTATAGATACTATATAATGTCAAGGAGGGTATAGCGTAGTAAAGAAGAATAGGGGATTAATCTTAAACTAACTTATATATATAGTATAGTAGTAATATACTAGGAACTAAATACAAAGTTGATTAAGTTAGTTATCTAAGAAGAGAAGAGAGAGAAGCAAGATATACCTCTTACTAAGCCTTAGGTAGATGCCTTAGGTATCTAGAACTATGCTTAGAAGTCTATATCTAGACTAACTATCTAGGATACATTCTTAACACTCCTACTTATACTATATAGTTAGATCTTTTAACAGATTATCTATAGTACTTAAATGCTAGTCCTAATCTTAATTAGTTATTAAGTACTTACTTTTTAGACTAATAACTAGATAGTACTAACTATTAATCTAACAAACTTTCTATACTACTATCTCCTATAAAAAGGTAAAAGAAATACCTTCTATAAGATCTTCCTCCTCTCTTATATAGGAGTAGATTGTTTAGGACATAGACTATCTAGTAAGTTACCCCTATCCTTTCTTATAGCTAATTCTAATAGCTCCCTAGATTCCTTATAGCCTAGTCCCTTACTTAGTTATATTCTATATAGCTTCTTAGTTCCCTAATAGTCTTTAGAGTATACTATTCTTAGCTGTAGGGATCTTATATTAAGCTAGAGAGTAGAGTAACTATATACTAGTAGAGAAGATAATAGCTACTATAGAGGAGGTCTTTAATATTAACTAGTACTTAGCCTTAGGAAGTATCTAGTTTAGCTAGGTACTATATAGTAATATTATAGTTAGTAACAGGTCTAATATTAGTAAAGGCATTTAGGACTTTATAAAGTCTAACTAAGGAGGAGTCAAGTAACTAAAATCTTTCTTTTAGACTCCTCTTAGTTTAGCTCTAAGGCTTAGAGTTATCTTTTGTATATCTCTTATATAAGGTAGAGCTACCTTACAAACTCCTGAAACTATAGTCTATTCTTTAGCTTAGTAAGACTATCTACTACTATCTCTTTTATATTTATATATTCTATAGAGATAAGTCTATTCTACTAGAGCTTTCTTATAGTATTATATAAGATATTAATATATTTAGACTTATTATAAACATATAAGTCCTTGACTAGAGTAAGGGTAGCTTAGTTATTACCTTTTAGCTAAATTAGCCTAATTCTAGTAATAGTTTCCTAGTTACTAAGGATCCTTAGTTAGTAAGAACATTCTCCTACTAACTCTAGGTATCCAAGCTCTCTTAAAAGAGTACTAAGGAACTATAACTGTTTTATATATACTTCTATAGCTATATATTTAGCTTCTATTATAGATATAGCTATAGATTTCTACTTCTTACTTATCTAGGAGATTAGTATACTATAAAGGAAGAAGATATATCTAAGGATTAAGACTCTATTAGTCTTATCTATTATATAGTTAGAGTCTATATATCTAGTAAGGTAGCCTTAACTATTCCTTAAGTATCTTAGACTAAGGTCTAGGTTTAATCTTAGGTATCTAGTTAGCTTCTTTAGAGCCTTTATATGTCCTACTATTAGATTACTAATATAGGAGCTTAATCTTCTAAGAGTAAATGAAATATCTAGTCTTATAATAGTTACAAGCTATATCTATGTTCTAATAATAGATTAGTACTCCTATTTGTTATACCTTTTATTATTTAGTCTAGTAGGCTTTAGACTTTCATAGCTGTCTATTAGTAAAAGAGTTAGTAATATAGTCTCTTAACCTATTCCTATCTTAGCTAGGTTCTCTTAGATATAGTGCTTCTAGTTAAGTTTTAGCTAGCCTTACTATCTGTTTCTTATTAGTCTCATTCTAAGAATCTTGTCTAGTTCTCTAAGATCTTTGATCTTGAAGACCTTACTAAGTTAGTCTTTAAACTAGAGGACATCTTCTAGTCTCTCTATAGTAATAAGTATGTTATTAATATAGATTAGGATTATTAGGTCTTTCCTTTTCTTATAGATTAGAAGATATAAGTCTACTTCTAATTGTCTGAATCCTATTCCTTTTAGCTTTAATATATATAGCTGATTCTAGTCTCTTATAGCTTACTTTAGCCTATAGAGACTCCTTAGAACTTATAAGACTATACTAGTTAGTAGGTTAATACCTAGTAGTAGGATTATATAGATATCCTTATATAGGGTACTCTCTATAAATATATTGTTTATATCTACTTAGTATAGAACTAGGTCCTTCTTATAGACTATAGCTATGAATCCTCTTAGAGTATCCTACCTAACTATAGAGGCAAAAGTTTCTATATAGTCTACTCTATACTTTTAGGAGAACTCTTTTATAACTAGTCTTGCCTTGAACTTTTTAATAGCTCTACTAAGCTTTCTCTTAATATTAAAGACCTATCTTAAGGTAACTAGGTTAGCCTCTTTTAGTAGGACTACTATAGTCTAGGTGTTATTACTTGTAAGTATATCTAGCTCCTTCTAAATAGCTTCTTACTAGAGATAACCTTACTTAGGATCACTTACTACTTCCTTATAGTTCCTTAGGATTAGAACCTCCTATTTATATATTCCTACTTCTTTAGTAGCTAAGAATATAATCTCTTTAACTTCTTTTAAGAATTCTAGGTCTTATAGGATACCTAGGTTAATAGAGCTTATAGCTAAGAAGAAAGCCTAATACTCTAGAAGTATTTCCTTATCTAGCTAACTATTCTAATCTAGCTCAAGCCTAATTAGCTTTAGCTTCTAGTTAAATCTATTAAGTTCTTAGGATACTTTCCTCTTTCTAAGAGTTTGCCTTAGAGCTATCTACTCCTAATCTACCTCTATAGTTTCTTAGGTAGAATTCTTAGATTCTTTCTTAACTTTCCCTTAGTCTAGGAATTTTCTATACTCTCCTATATCTTCTAGTAGAGGTAGAAGTTATATAAAGAGTTTCTTTCCTTCCTAAACCTATACTAATAGCTAAGAGGGAGGAGGCTTCTACTAGCCTAGACTAGGAGCACCTAGGGTACTCCTACTAGCTTATAGAGTAGGCTAGCTAATAGTTCTTAGCCTTCTAATAGGTCTTCTTTCTAGAGCTAAACTAGAGAGATTCTTAATCTTAATATTCAAGTCTAATTCTCTACCTAGCTTATCTTTAAAGAAGATTATATTAGTATACTACTTAATAGCCTTTATATCTAGCTCCTAGAACTTCTATACCTTTACTATATTATTATAGTATCTAACAAACATAGTATCCTTTCCTCTATTTATTAGTTTATTACTCCTTGCCTACTAAGGCTATACTCTTATATCTATATATACTATAGCTCTATATCCCTATACCTTAAGGTAGGAGACTATTAGTTTGATCCTATTAAAAGCTTTATTAGGTAAGAGCTTAAATCCCTTAATATTAGGTCTATTTAGAAGCTTGTTCCTTATATATACTTATACTTCAAGGGCTTCTAGCTAAAACTTAATAGGCATCTTACTTTCTTTAAGTATTGCTCTAATAGAGGCCTCTAATGTTTAGATAGACCTCTTAACTACTCTATTCTAGAGTGAATTATAGGCCTTAGTTAGCTTAAGAGTAATTCTAAAGTCCTTCTCCTACTATTTAATTAAAGTAGTAATCTCTCTAGCATTGTTAGCCCTTATAGACTTAAGGAGTACTACTAACTACCTTTCTGCCTTAATCCTCTAGTTCTAAAGAGTAGTTAGTATATCTAATCTAGCCTTAAGTAGAAATGCCTATTTCTTTCTTAAGAAGTTATTAATAATCTTAAGCTACTATATAAAACCTTTTACTAATAATAGTAATAGTCTATAGATATCTACTAATATAAGGGCTAGTCTTTCAGGTCTTCTCTTAATAGACTTACCTAGGTGTTTCTTTATCTTACCTATTATATAGATCCTATACTTATACTCTTCCTAGTTAGGGATTAGAATTCTTTCCTTTAGGTTAGTAACTTTATAAAGGTTTAAGAGTAACCCTCTTCCAAAGTATATAAATCTTCTATACTATAGCTCCTACTATTTCAGATCCTTCTCTAATAGGGTAGTATAGGCATTATTAACCTCTATAGGATTATATAGTAAGTAATATAACTTTTCCTATAGAAGAGGTAATATCTTACTAATAAATAGAACACCTCTAACTAGCTTAGTCTTTATAACTATTTAGCTATCTAGGGAGGTAAGAGTGAAATCAGGCTTCTAGACTCTAAATTACTTACTAAACTAATCCTATAATATAAGATTTACTCTAAGATTAGGAATAAATAGTACCCTATTAAGTAGAACTTCTCCTCCTAAGATTCCCTTTATCTATACTAGTCTAGAGTAGGTTATATAGAGGTATCCTCCTCCTACCTTAATCTACACTTTCTTCCTTAGTAGTTTTACTAATCTAAAGAAGGACAGTTAGTTAGTTATATAGGATAAGGTATAGGAATCTAAGAGCTATTCTTAGGGTAATAACTTACCTTTAGCCTTAATTATAGAATAGGCTAACTTATCTTAGTTATTATCTTCTAATAGGGAATTATTATTACTTCTAGAACTAGAGTAAGTTCTAGAATCAGAACTAGAACTAGACTCCTAGGCTGAAAATCCTTTCTTTAGAAGCTTTCTAGACTTTTCTATCCTTTAAAGCTACTTACCTATTTTCTAGACAACCTTCTTTAGCTTATTATATAATAATAACTTATAGACAGCTTTCTTAATATATCTAGTATTCCTTAGTAAAGAGGATCTTCTAACCCTTCCTCTAAGGAATAATCTCTAAGGGTCCTTCTAGTTCTTAGTACTATTTCTCTACTAGGACAGTTTCTTAGTAGTAGGGAGGTTAGGACAATCCTTTAACTAGTACTTCCCTTTCTTATAGAGCTAGTATATTAGTAGGAACTTTCCTTAGTAGAGCTGCCTAGAATAGAATATAGCTAGACCTATATCTATCTTATCTAGATTATCTCTTACCTCTTAGGACTTAAGTAGAAGGAGAACAGTGTCTATATCTAAGGATAGTTAGGTTATAATAGTATCCTTAGCTACTTAGTATAATATAGGTAGGGACTATAGGAGATATTTTAGCCTTTTCTCTTAGCTCTAGTAGTAGGCTTCCTAAGGATCAATCTTAGTAATCCTCTTACCTAGGCCTCTAAGGTGTCTCTATACTTCCCTAATTATCTTATTAGGTAATATCCTAAATATAATAAACTACTTAATTAGACCTATAGTATAGGACTTCAGGACTCTATTATACTTGTTCTAGAGAATCACCTATATCTTAGCTACTAGTATAGTAATATACTATGTCTCTAGCTCTATCTTATTATCTTTACTAATACTATATCTAATACTGAACCTATATACTATATTGTCTTTTAAGAAGTATTGATTCTAAGTAACATATATCTAAAGACTAGTGTCCTACTAAACTATATATAGGTTCCCTCTAATAATTAGTTAGCTAATTACCTAGAACTAGTCCTTTCCTTCTAGCTTATCTATCTATAGCTTAAACTATCTCTTCTAGTTA
The DNA here is from genome assembly GCA_024114885.1 of Septoria linicola. Lineage (NCBI taxonomy): Eukaryota > Fungi > Ascomycota > Dothideomycetes > Mycosphaerellales > Mycosphaerellaceae > Septoria > Septoria linicola. The sequence goes on along the minus strand of CP099428.1, from coordinate 114,779 downwards.
GTTCTGTCTAGGATTAGAATCCTTTAGCTCTTCTTGTCCTCTTAGTCTATTATAGAAATAGGTAAATAGAATAAATAATTAGTAGAATACTTTAGACTAGCTAAGGATTCTAGAGAAGGGTAATTTCTTATAGTAGGGAGACTAGCTCTAAGGGACAGGGATTCCTTATATTTAGGAAATTACTAAGACTTAGATCTTTCTCTCTTAGTAGAGTTTCTATTACTAGGTAGTAGGAAGGCTAAGTAGCCTCTTCTAACTCTAGTAATGCTAGGTACAATAGTAGAGAACTAGGCAGGTATTAATAAAGTAGAAATATACTACTGTCTTATAGAGATCTTTACTAACTTATATACTACTAGGTGCAAACTAGCTTCGTTAGTAATATAGTTAGGGAAACTTCTAGGCCCTAAATGTTTTCTATAAACTATAAGGGATACAAGTAACCTATACTAATATAGGTTACTCCTATTTAGTATATAAACCCGGGCTTATAACCTATTAAAAGTAGAGGGCGTTTGTAGATACTATATAATATTAAGGAGGGTATAGCGTAGTAAAGAAGAATAGGGGATTAATCTTAAACTAACTTATATATATAGTATAGTAGTAATATACTAGGAACTAAATATAAAGTTGATTGAGTTAGTTATCTAAGAAGAGAAGAGAGAGAAGCAAGATATACCTCTTACTAAGCCTTAGGTAGATGCCTTAGGCATCTAGAACTATACTTAGAAGTCTATATCTAGACTAACTATCTAGGATACATTCTTAATATAAAACTTAATATCTATATATTTAGTACGTACTTCCGCTACGCCGCTATTATAGAGCGCAATATTAATTACTAGCTTATTATCCTCGTAGATAGTAATTAGAAACACCTCCTTAAACCTAAGCTCTCTTATTATATTACCGAGTACGACGGCTTCCTTCGTAGCGAGTACTATTTAAACGTACTTAGCTTCTATACTAGAGTATATAATAATAGCTTATCTTATATCTCGTCCTTGTTTTAGGCGAGTAGTTTAGTACGTATTCCGTTAATATAACAGAGTAGTCTCGCGCCCTAGAGTACTAATTTAATTAAATCTTCCTATTAGATCTAATTCTATAGTACTTGATATAGTGCCTCGAAGGGTCTTCGAGTCGCCTTCTAAAGGTCTTTAAGTCGCCTACTAGAGGTCTTTTAAATCGCCTACTAGAGATCTTTTAAATCGCCTACTAGAGGTCTTTTAAGTCGCCTACTAGAGGTCTTTAAGTCGCCTACTAGAGGTCTTTAAGTCGCCTACTAGAGGTCTTTAAGTCGCCTACTAGAGGTCTTTAAGTCGCCTACTAGAGGTCTTTAAGTCGCCTACTAGAGGTCTTTAAGTCGCCTACTAGAGGTCTTTTAAATCGCCTACTAGAGGTCTTTTTAAATCGCCTACTAGAGGTCTTTTAAATCGCCTACTAGAGGTCTTATGTTGCCTACTAGAGGTCTTTTTGTTATACTAGATAGCGCTACTCTTGCGAGCGGTAGTACGAGGGCTTATAACTAGTTAATATAATAAGTTGATTATTAAAAGTAGAGGGCGTTTGTAGATACTATACAATGTTAAGGAGGGTATAGCGTAGTAAAGAAGAATAGGGGATTAATCTTGAACTGACTTATATATATAGTATAGTAGTAATATGCTAGGAACTAAATATAAAGTTAATTAAGTTAGTTATCTAAGAAGAGAAGAGAGAGAAGTAAGATATACCTCTTACTAAGCCTTAGGTAGATGCCTTAGGTATCTAGAACTATACTTAGAAGTCTATATCTAGACTGACTATCTAGGATATATTCTTAACACTCCTACTTATGCTATATAGTTAGATCTTTTAATAGATTATCTATAGTACTTAAATACTAGTTCTAATCTTAATTAGTTATTAAGTACTTACTTTTTAGACTAATAACTAGATAGCACTAACTGTTAATCTAATAAACTTTCTATACTACTATCTTCTATAAAAAGGTAAAAGAAATACCTTCTATAAGATCTTCCTCCTCTCTTATATAGGAGTAGATTGTTTAGGACATAGACTATCTAGTAAGTTACCTCTATCCTTTCTTATAGCTAATTCTAATAGCTCCCTAGATTCCTTATAGCCTAGTCCCTTACTTAGTTATATTCTATATAGCTTCTTAGTTCCCTAATAGTCTTTAGAGTATACTATTCTTAGCTATAGGGATCTTATATTAAGCTAGGGAGTAGAGTAACTATATACTAGTAGAGGAGATAATAGCTACTATAGAGGAGGTCTTTAATATTAACTAGTACTTAGCCTTAGAGGATATCTAGTTTAGCTAGGTGCTATATAGTAATATTATAGTTAGTAACAGGTCTAATATTAGTAAGGGCATTTAGGACTTTATAAAGTCTAACTAAGGAGGAGTCAAGTAACTAAAATCTTTCTTTTAGACTCCTCTTAGTTTAGCTCTAAGGCTTGGAGTTATCTTTTATATATCTCTTATATAAGGTAGAGCTGCCTTATAAACTCCTGAAACTATAGTCTATTCTTTAGCTTAGTAAGACTATCTACTACTATCTCTTTTGTGTTTATATATTCTATAGAGATAAGTCTGTTCTACTAGAGCTTTCTTATAGCATTATATAAGATATTAATATATTTAGACTTGTTATAAACATATGAGTCCTTAACTAGAGTAAGGGTAGCTTAGTTATTACCTTTTAGCTAAATTAGCCTAATTCTAGTAACAGTTTCCTAGTTACTAAGGATCCTTAGTTAGTAAGAACATTCTCCTACTAACTCTAGGTATCTAAGCTCTCTTAAAAGAGCACTAAGGAACTATAACTATTTTATATATACTCCTATAGCTATATATTTAGCTTCTATTATAGATATAGCTATAGATTTCTACTTCTTACTTATCTAGGAGATTAGTATACTATAAAGGAAGAAGATATATCTAAGGATTAAGACTCTGTTAGTCTTGTCTATTATATAGTTAGAGTCTATATATCTAGTAAGGTAGCCTTAACTATTCCTTAAGTATCTTAGACTAAGGTCTAGGTTTAATCTTAGGTATCTAGTTAGCTTCTTTAGAGCCTTTATATATCCTACTATTAGATTACTAATATAGAAGCTTAATCTTCTAAGGGCAAATAAAATGTCTAGTCTTATAATAGTTACAAGCTATATCTATGTTCTAATAATAGATTAGTACTCCTATTTGTTATACCTTTTATTATTTAGTCTAGTAGGCTTCAGACTTTTATAGCTGTCTATTAGTAAAAGAGTTAGTAATATAGTCTCTTAACCTATTCCTATCTTAGCTAGGTTCTCTTAGATATAGTACTTCTAGTCAAGTTTTAGCTAGCCTTGCTATCTATTTCTTATTAGTCTTATTCCAAGAATCTTATCTAGTTCTCTAAGATCTTTGATCTTAAAGACCTTACTAAGTTAGTCTTTAAACTAGAGGACATCTTCTAGTCTCTCTATAGTAATAGGTATATTATTAATATAGATTAGGATTATTAGGTCTTTCCTTTTCTTATAGATTAGAAGATATAGGTCTACTTCTAATTATCTAAATCCTATTCCTTTTAGCTTTAACATATATAGCTAATTCTAGTCTCTTATAGCTTACTTTAGCCTATAGAGACTCCTTAGAACTTATAAGACTATACTAGTTAGTAGGTTAATACCTAGTAGTAAAATCATATAGATATCCTTATATAGAGTGCTCTCTATAAATATATTGTTTATATCTACTTAGTATAGAACTAGGTCCTTCTTATAGACTATAGCTATAAATCCTCTTAGAGTATCCTACTTAACTATAGGGGTAAAAGTTTCTATATAGTCTACTCTATACTTTTAGGAGAACTCTCTTATAACTAGTCTTGCCTTGAACTTTTTAATAGCTCTACTAAGCTTTCTCTTAATATTAAAGACCTATCTTGAGGTGACCAGGTTAGCCCCTTTTAGTAAGACTACTATAGTCTAGGTGTTATTGCTTGTAAGTATATCTAGCTCCTTCTAAATAGCTTCTTACTAGAGATAACCCTACTTAGGATTACTTACTACTTCCTTATAGTTCCTTAGGATTAGAACCTCCTATTTATATATTCCTACTTCTTTAGTAGCTAAGAATATAATCTCTTTAACTTCCTCTAAGAATTCTAGGTCCTATAGGATGCCTAGGTTAATAGAGCTTATAGCTAAGAAGAAAGCCTAATACTCTAGGAGTATTTCCTTGTCTAGCTAACTATTCTAATCTAGCTCAAGCCTAATTAGCTTCAGCTTCTAGTTAAATCTATTAAGTTCTTAGGATGCTTTCCTCTTTCTAAGAGTTTACCTTAGAGCTATCTACTCCTAATCTACCTCTATAGTTTCTTAAGTAGAATTCTTAGATTCTTTCTTAACTTTCCCTTAGTCTAGGAATTTTCTATACTCTCCTATATCTTCTAGTAGAGATAGAAGTTATATAAAGAGTTTCTTTCCTTCCTAAACCTATACTAATAGCTAAGGAGGAGGAGGCTTCTACTAGCCTAGACTAGGAGCACCTAGAGTACTCCTACTAGCTTATAGAGTAGGCTAGCTAATAGTTCTTAGCCTTCTAATAGGTCTTCTTTCTAGAGCTGAACTAGGGAGATTCTTAATCTTAATATTCAAGTCTAATTCTCTACCTAGCTTATCTTTAAAGAAGATTATATTAGTATACTACTTAATAGCCTTCATATCTAGCTCCTAGAACTTCTATACCTTTACTATATTATTATAGTATCTAATAAACATAGTATCCTTTTCTCTGTTTATTAGTTTATTACTCCTTACCTACTAAGGCTGTACTCTTATATCTATATATACTATAGCTCTATATCCCTATACCTTAAGGTAGGAGACTATTAGTTTGATCCTATTAAAAGCTTTATTAGGTAAGAGCTTAAATCCCTTAATATTAGGTCTATTTAGAAGCTTATTCCTTATATATACTTATGCTTTAAGGGCTTCTAGCTAAAACTTAATAGGTATCTTGCTTTCTTCAAGTATTGCTCTAATAGAGGCCTCTAATGTTTAGATAGACCTCTTAACTACTCTATTCTAGAGTGAATTATAGGCCTTAGTTAGCTTAAGGGTAATTCTAAAGTCCTTCTCCTACTGTTTAATTAAAGTAGTAATCTCTCTAGCATTATTAGCCCTTATAGACTTAAGGAGTGCTACTAACTGCCTTTCTACCTTAATCCTCTAGTTCTAAAGAGTAGTTAGTATATCTAATCTAGCCTTGAGTAGAAATGCCTATTTCTTTCTTAAGAAGTTGTTAATAATCTCAAGCTACTATATAAAACCTTTTACTAATAATAGTAATAGTCTATAGATATCTACTAATATAAGGGCTAGTCTTTTAGGTCTTCTCTTAATAGACTTACCTAGGTGTTTCTTTATCTTACCTATTATATAGATCCTATACTTATACTCTTCCTAGTTAGGGATTAGAATTCTTTCCTTTAGGTTAGTAACTTTATAAAGGTTTAAGAGTAACCCTCTTCTAAAGTGTACAAATCTTCTATACTATAGCTCCTACTGTTTTAGATCCTTCTCTAATAGGGTAGTATAGGTATTATTAACCTCTATAGGATTATATAGTAAGTAATATAACTTTTCCTATAGGAGAGGTAATATCTTACTAACAAATAGAACACCTCTAACTAGCTTGGTCTTTATAACTGTTTAGCTATCTAGGGAGGTAAGAGTGAAATCAGGCTTCTAGACTCTAAATTACTTACTAAACTAATCCTATAATATAAGATTTACTCTAAGATTAGGAACAAATAGTACCCTATTAAGTAGAACTTCTCCTTCTAAGATTCCCTTTATCTATACTAGTCTAGAGTAGGTTATATAGAGGTATCCTCCTCCTACCTTAATCTATACTTTCTTCCTTAGTAGCTTTACTAATCTAAAGAAGAATAGTTAGTTAGTTATATAGGATAAGGTATAGGAATCTAAGAGCTATTCTTAGGGTAATAACTTGCCTTTAGCCTTAATTATAGAATAGGCTAACTTATCTTAGTTATTATCTTCTAATAGGGAATTATTATTACTTCTAGAACTAGAGTAAGTTCTAGAATCAGAACTAGAACTAGACTCCTAGGCTGAAAATCCTTTCTTTAGAAGCTTTCTAGACTTTTCTATCCTTTAAAGCTACTTACCTATTTTCTAGATAACCTTCTTTAGCTTATTATATAATAATGACTTATAGACAGCTTTCTTAATATATCTAGTATTCCTTAGTAAAGAGGATCTTCTAACTTTCCCTCTAAGGAATAATCTCTAAGGGTCCTTCTAGTTCTTAGTACTATTTCTCTACTAGGATAGTTTCTTAGTAGTAGGGAGGTTAGGACAATCCTTTAACTAGTGCTTCTCTTTCTTATAGAGCTAGTATATTAGTAGGGACTTTCCTTAGTAGGGCTGCCTAGAATAGAATATAGCTAGACCTATATCTATCTTATCTAGATTATCTCTTACCTCTTAGGACTTAAGTAGAAGGAGAATAGTGTCTATATCTAAGGATAGTTAGGTTATAATAGTATCCTTAGCTACTTAGTATAATATAGGTAGGGACTATAGGAGATATTTTAGCCTTTTCTCTTAGCTCTAGTAGTAGGCTTCCTAAGGATCAATCTTAGTAATCCTCTTACCTAGGCCTCTAAGGTGTCTCTATACTTCCCTAATTGTCTTATTAGGTAATATCCTAAATATAACAAACTACTTAATTAGACCTATAGTATAGGACTTTAGGACTCTATTATACTTGTTCTAGAGAATTACCTACATCTTAGCTACTAGTATAGTAACATACTATGTCTCTAGCTCTATCTTATTATCTTTACTAATACTATATCTAATACTAAACCTATATACTATATTGTCTTTTAAGAAGTGTTGATTCTAAGTAATATATATCTAAAGACTAGTGTCCTACTAAACTATATATAGGTTCCCTCTAATAATTAGTTAGCTGATTACCTAGAACTAGTCCTTTCCTTCTAGCTTATCTGTCTATAGCTTGAACTATCTCTTCTAGTTAGTTCTGTCTAGGATTAGAATCCTTTAGCTCTTCTTATCCTCTTAGTCTATTATAGAAATAGGTAAATAGAATAAATAATTAGTAGAATGCTTTAGACTAGCTAAGGATTCTAGAGAAGGGTAATTTCTTATAGTAGGGAGACTAGCTCTAAGGGATAGGGATTCCTCGTATTTAGGAAATTACTAAGACTTAGATCTTTCTCTCTTAGTAGAGTTTCTATTACTAGGTAGTAGGAAGGCCAAGTAGCCTCTTCTAACTCTAGTGATACTAGGTATAATAGTAGAGAACTAGGCAGGTATTAATAAAGTAGAAACACACTACTGTCTTATAGAGATCTTTACTAACTTATATACTACTAGGTACAAACTAGCTTTATTAGTAATATAGTTAGGGAAACTTCTAGGCCCTAAATGTTTTCTATAAACTATAAGGGATACAAGTAACCTATACTAACATAGGTTGCTCCTATTTAGTATATAAACCCGGGCTTATAACCTATTAAAAGTAGAGGGCGTTTATAGATACTATATAATATTAAGGAGGGTATAGCGTAGTAAAGAAGAATAGGGGATCAATCTTAAACTGACTTATATATATAGTGTAGTAGCAATATGCTAGGAACCAAATACAAAGTTGATTGAGTTAGTTATCTAAGAAGAGAAGAGAGAGAAGCAAGATGTACCTCTTGCCAAGCCTCAGGTGGATGCCTTAGGCATCCAGAACCATGCTCAGAAGTCCATATCCAGACTGACCATCTGGGATGCATTCTCAACATTGATTGTTATTGTAAAGAAGTAACTAGCTACGGAAACCTCGAGTTGCGAATGCGTGTCGACATTCTTGGCACGCTAAAGTGCCTGAGGCATCCATACTGATCAAGTCCATACCCCAGTATCTTGGTTTCAGCTCAGCTGGCTGCATGGCGCAATCGCGGTTGATCTACAGTTGCAAGGTACTTTCCCGATGCGCACGACAGGGAATGATGATTGTGACGATTTTGCGGAAAATCAATGATAATCTCAACGGCAAGCAGAGCAATTGCGACGTGCACATCAGCAGTACTGCAAGAGACACAGGACTGCCGAAGCAAATTAATCGCAACGCGCCGTCCTTTGGCACCCAACAGATATGTAAATGGACCCTGCTGCCAGTCGGACGCAGCAACAATAATGTCTCGCTCGCCTCGCCGACGTCTCCATGTCAATGAGCCAATAGTGCGGCGCATCACTCAGACTACTGGCAATAGCCTGAAGTGCGACGGGACTTTCGGCGTGAAGTTCGGGCGACAGGGATGCTTGATTGACTGCATGTATCATTTGACGCAAGCAAGCGAGTGGGTCAGCAACGACATACTATGGAAGAACGTGATAGTCGGAGAGCCCGACGAAGAGTACGCTTCAGAGCGTCGGGCTGTAAGAGCGGGATGGACAATTACGTGCCGGGAGTTGAGTGATTGTTCTACAGGTGCGACTTCATGGCTTGAACGGCCAAAGACAGATCTCAGATCCAGAGCTTGTCGAGGTCGCCAGTCTCCACTGCGAGTGAGAATCTTCGATACAAAGATAAAGTGACCTTTTGTCTGCCGCCTCGCCGTTCAAGTGGCTCGGCATCGCATGGCTTTCATTAGGACTCAAGAAAGACTGTCGATAGGTATATATTTCGACGGACCATAGCACATCACGTTCAGGTCATGGACGTGTTGACTGATTCCAAAGTTCACCAATGTCGTTGCCGCGCACCGATGTGCCCCTCTCTTCTCTTCCATCGCGCGCCAAGCCTACAATGAATCTTAGGGTTGACTAAATTAACACATGGGACGACGACAACATGCTCATTTACAAACCTTTCCATGCATGGAACTGTTGGAGTGAGATCAACGTAATACAATGGCTTTGTGTGACAACTTTCAAGATACCTTTGCAAGTATCGCAGAGCAAATACTCGCGATTCGTTGAATGAACCATTCCTTCAAAATTGTGGATTGAGCGGAGAGTGACATGCCACTCAACTTACGACGAGTAGATCACCATGCTTTAGCTTACCTGCGACGCCGATGAGCGGGACTCGTCAAAGATACCGCAAGGACTCCAGTGATTGACTCACAAGGGCCATTCACGAGTACAGGTGATTCCACAAGATTGAGCTGAAACAGAGATCTGCTTCGCAGTAACGATATCCATCTCATGCCTGTAGCAAACACGTACAGATTCGGGCCTCGCGATCTCTATACATCCCGCCTGCTGTGCTGTACGCTTAGTGAAAAATGGACAGTAGGACGCTGTCAGCGATGAACATGTGGGTGGTATCGATCATATTGGGACCGCGCTGTGGAGGCTGTGAGCTGAGGAGAGCGAGGATCGTAAACTTTTGACATCACTCTCAAGTTCGTGGCTCTACGTATACAACCATCAGCGACTGCTGTCGAGTCTTTAGCGATCATAGCTGCTGTAGAGACCGCGTCTGTCACATATAGCTCTCTATTACACGAACGTTGCCTTACATCTACCCAGTCCCACTCACGGCCAACTTCATCAAATGATCCATGAAAGTCTGCAAGCTGACATCATCTGTGAAGATAGTCTGAGCAGTTTGACTGACACCGCCGTAGCTAGAAGAGGTATGCGTCGTTGAAGGGTTGAGCTTGGCCAGGAGGAAACGGGCTTGTGATCCACCCGCATCGCAGACGATGAATCGTGGGAGTGGGAATCGATCTTGAATGAGTTCCTGTGAGAAGCGTTAGCAGGCGTTGAAGAAGAATGTAGAGTGTTCAAACATACCTTTGCATCCTGCTTGGGCGCATCAAGCAATTCGCTAAAGTTCTCGTAGCCTTCCATGTCCTGGTATCCAGCTTTTCGCCATTCGGCCATCGTCTCGCCGTGGAAGATGAGAATGTGGAAAAATGTGTCGAGGAGGAGGATGGTTGCCGGCTGGATCGAGCTAGAATCGAGCAGCACAGGTACCGCGCCATCTTGATCGAATGTGTAGGAGTCCAAGGTGGGTTGGATCATGATCAACGAGTTCGACACGTCCTCGTGATTCAGGACATGCCTGTAGAAGGCAGTCTCATCGGGAGAATTGTTGAAGACCTGCAAGAACTGTGATCGACGGAGATGGAACATGAATTGTGGGTAGAGGGTAAAGTTCTTCTCCAGGCGGAACGAAGATGGGTCGTCTTTTCGGTATTCTGCGAATCGCGAACAGAGCCTGATAAGCATGCGATCGACCCATCGGAGCACATCTGGCCCGTCGTCCACTTCGGCCTTGAAGACGGCGATTCTGCTCATCAGGACTGCGGCAGCCTCCTGGTCGAAGGACTGTGCAATGGCTGGGTCACCACTTGGGCCACTCATGTTGCGCCCGACTGTCGTCACGCGCAGATGATATTGTCCTCCACTGTGCTGGTAGTAGGTCAGGAACTGGATGAGGCCCTTTTGTGGGCCTTGCTGCATTGGTGCAGCTGGACCACCTTGGCTGGCGATCTCGAAGTAGACACCGTACGAAGCCGAAGGATCGATGCCACACATCTTCCAGCTGCAGGTGTTGCCAATACCACATTCCGTCTCGCCGACCGAGCTCGACTTCTTGTTGAGCGACACAGCGTGGCCGATGAGGCCCGTAACTTTTAGCTCCTTCGTGGTCAGCACTTCCAGGGATGCGTTGAAGCCCATTGTCAAGTTGCCCTGCGCATCTGCATCAAAAATCTTGGTGAAGGACTGCTTGTACATGGAGGAAGTGAATGAGTCTGTCAAGATCATATGCCCTCCAGTGCTGTTGGGTAGGCCTTTCATTTCGAGCAGACCAACCTGATCCAGACAGCCCGCGAAGATGTCTACGACATGTCCGTTGTGTGCCACACGCTTTGCCAAGGTATCGTAGAATTTCAGGGCCTTCTTGTAGTACTTGATGTTGTCGCGGTCGATGTCGTGGTGGGATCTGATCTGCTCCTTGAGCTCAGGTCCGACGACCATACCTGGTCCTTCGGTGGCCGCACCTCCAGTGAACAGCATGATGCGCGCGCCGGAATTCTGGAAGCTAGTCTCGAGCAGACCTGCCGCTACCGAGAGCGCGACACCAGTGCACCGAATGGCGCGCTTGTCGTTGGCGACTGGCCAAGGGTCCTTCTGCAAGCTCTCGAGCGCGTTTGTAAGCTGGAACTCGCACTGCTGGACAGGGAGCAAGAATCGAGCCTGGGCCCCTCCGACAGGCGCCGCAGGAGCAGGTCTGCCTGGCTGTGGCTGCATCCCTGGTCTGGCTCCAGCTGCCATGCTCAATCCCAGCATTTCCTGAACCTGCTTCCCGCTGTAGTCCTTGCTGCCGCGAAAGACATAGCTCTTGGCGCATTCCGTGTAGCCCAGCTCGTGCACCTGCGCCATGGTGCCATACGTGATCAGACCGACCAGCGCATGTGGCGGCAGGAACGAGAGGGTGTTGATAATGCTGTCCCTCAATGCTTTCAGCGAGTCCTCCTCTTGGCACGTGTCGACGACAAAGACAAAGATCGGCGGCGTTGGGGCGGGTCTCGCCAGTCGGTACTCGATGGTGGTGCTGCCAGGGTGGAGCTCGGGTGGGATCTGGTTCTCGCTGATGTCCTTGTAGTGAGGTGGGAGGTTGTTGCGCTGCAGACAGAAGGGGCAGATCCATATCCGTGCTCGCATATCAACTTGGCAGAATGGATTGAGGACGGCTCGACATGGGGGTTTGCATGTGACGGGCTCGTACTGCAGCAGCGGAGTGCCGTCCTCTTTCTCCTTCAGCGGGGTGTATAATGCTCCAATCGGGACCACCAGCCTGCTGGCTTCCATTCGCGACGAGGGAAACGTGTTCCAGGACAGTCGAATTCCGTCGCGGTCCTCGATCTCGGACCATTGGTCCTTCAGCGCTTCGTAGTCCATGTTGTCGTTGTTGTGCTTCCGCCGTGTTTATTGTGCGCTCATCCAACACTCGCTATCTATATCTCGCGCTGGAAACCGAGATGACTATGATGCAGGCGGACAGCTTGGGGAGATTGGCTAGCTGCCTGGTAGTAATCGCCTGAAGAGGAGTGGGTGAAGTGCAAAGGTGGCCTTCCCTTCACATGATGAGGCCAACTTCCCTGGTTGACCGATCGTAGCTGCCACATCTCAGCCTTGGCAAGCGAGCGGCATCGTCCGCCCGCTTGCCGCTTCTATATTTTCGTCTTCGCGTCTGCCTCACTCCTCCTTTCCTCCAACCATGCCAGCATACAAACACATTACTTATCGGCAGTCAGCTCCACTTCACGTTCGCTTGACTGTTTTCGCGCTGCGCATAGATTGATTGCATTGTCCATTACTGGGCGCCGGATCTTGACTTCAAAGCGTTATGCTAAAGCTGAGAGATTCGGAATCAGTGCGGGCCACAATCCTTTCATTTGCTGTATGAGCAGAATGGAGGAGGAGTCGTAGATGAAGATGGAGTTCAAACAGGTAGGATGTGATGACCGCCTTCTCTCATTCCCTTCAACCGCAGGGCACAATTCCGTCGCATGCCGCCGAGGAGACGGCCGAGTCAATGCCTAGGAGCACATGGAATCACATGTCTATCTCCACCGCATAGAACACACAGTGAGACATCTACTGCCTGTCCTTTCTATCATTTCGAGCATCGCACTGCCACTCCGTCCCCACATCCACGCAGCAACCAGCAGATATGAGACTACTGATCCTGCAGACTGCCCATCACGAGACCAACACACGTCAAGTACGTACTCGACGTGGCATACGGTTACGCTCCTTCTTGGACACACTAGCCCACCCTGACATACCAAGATCGAAATTCTTCACGGCGACGACTCTGGACTTGCGCGGATCTCTTTCGGGTACCGGAACAGGATCAGCATTACCATCGTAGCCCACATCCGACCTCCTGAACCTGGCGCTGATAGCACACCCTCGGCCAGTCAATTCGCCGTCAGTTCCATCCGATGGAACACATTCCTGCGAATCTGAACTGCTTTCGGGCTTCGACCTGCACTTGGAACCCGTCCATGACACTTCTGCGAGAGAGTGTTGAGATGTCGAATCTGGTTCTGTGGATCCCTCCGTCGATGACTTCTTATTGTCAGACCCTAGCGTGCTTTCGTCGAGGTCCACAGAAGCAGCTCGCCCACTGCGGCTGGAAGTGTCGTCCTCCTCTGTACCATCTGTTGAGGAATCACCCCAAGGACTGAGGACCCTTCCAGAGAACCATGCGTCTTGCTCTGGCTTGCTGTCCCGAGCAGAAGCAGCAGTCTTCTGACGTGCTGCGCGAAGCTTCTGGCCAGCAACGTATTGCTGCCGGGCTGTTCGCCGAGCAGGATAGTTCTTGCGCGCCGGCGGCATGGCTTACGAACATGTAGAACGACGAAGAGAATAATGCGCTGTGATCTTACAGCAACACGCCGTGGGAGCAGAAAGCTCGACAATGCGAGGGAATACACTTTGCGAGTCTTTAATGTTCTCGAACCACACCGCCGTAGCTGGTCAAACGTGCCGGCGGGAGCGAATACTCTTCTCGTGTGAGCGAGTGCGATAGTGTAGTGATAGCATAGAGCTAGCACGGAGATGCTGATCACGAAGTCTGTCAATGCTCACATGCAGTCCCGACCATGGCTACTAAGAGTAACCCACCAACGCCGCACAAGACTCCGCGTCAACACACTTCACTGCGGCAACATGCAGCCCTCCAAGTGTACTGCCTACAGCTACATATACACGAGCTTGCGCACGATGCGAACTCACGATCAACCAGAATCTCGACAAGCGGACAACATAATCTTGTTTCTATCGAGTAGACCATACAGTCAAGTTTTCCCGGGAATCAACTTCTCTCACCAGGTTGAAAGCTCAGTCCCTCGGCGCGGATGCCAGCAACTTTTGGAGGCAGTCAGCTGGCGCGAGGGGGAGGAGGAGGAGGAAGGAGTGGAAGTGTAGCGCTTGAGGAGGAGCAGTTGAGGAGTGATATGAGGAGTTATGAAGGGTCTGCTGCGGATCGAGGATTGGGAAGAGGTCGTGAGACGTATGAGGCGGAGGGGCTGGATTGGGTTGAGTTGAGAGGGGAGATGAGATGCTGTGAGGAGAGGCGAGGTGCTACGTAGCTTTGTGGGATGAGTTGTGAGAGGAGATGTGGGAGAAGACGACTGAATATTTATTTGCATACTGATGGTGGTTTTGAGGCTGGACGCGGTCGCCTGTCGTCATGGTCGTGGAATTGTGATACTTGCTTAAGTCTTGTCGAGAAGCAGATTCATGTCATGAGATTGTTATGATGGGGAATCGAAGGCTGCTCAGGGTCTAGGTCGCGGTCAGCTCGCACGAGACTTTGACTGCTGGTGTCATTTGACTTGTGATGTTCGCGTGATGGATCCCTGTGTGGCCTGCTTGTGCATGATGTGTCTGTCTTCTTTGGTTGATATCGTGGCGAATCCGAGTAGTCTACGCTCACTGACGAGGAGCGTGGATTTGGTACCGCGATCTGATCAAGCGTTGACTGTACTGATTGGCAAAGCTCTCCAGTTCCGAGGTCAGAATTTGTTTTGCATAGTATGCCGTTTGTGAGCGCACACTCTCGAGCGTAGTATTGATGTGCTCTTGGGTCGTTCGCGGAATGTTGGTGGTATCGGTTGATTGGTTGGCGCCATGCATGCGGGGACCTCCGTCCGCCATTCCGCTCAATCGCGCTTCTGTTGTGCCTCTCCGTTGTCTCCATCTCCATGTCCATCCCGCTCAACATCGTCTGTTCGCATGTCCTCAGTCATGCTTCGTCAGAGCTGATCATGGCATCTCGCGCCAAGATACGAAAGCTAGCCGCCGCTTCAAGTTGATCGTCGCAGATACTTCCGCCGCTCTCATCGGCACACCTGTAGCCGCCGAAGCCATTGAAAGACTTCATCCTTGCTGCAGCATGAAGATGTCTGACCGCCAGTCAATGTCACTTAGACGCCGAGCTTTCCTTTGAAGCGGCATACTTATCTGTCTCAGGCTAGTTCACACTGCATGTTTGCTGACTTAGTGTTTGTGCGTTAGACACCTTTCTGCACGCGAAGTGGCACAGCATAGCATATATCTCAACCAGAAGTAGTCAATATGGCGGCGTTTCATAGGCACGTAGAGCCCTCACTTCTGGCCCGTCATGTCGATGTCCTCCTCAGCCTACCCTCTTACTCGGAAGTCGTCGACAGCTAATGCCCGAGAGCGCGCTGGATGCTCGTCTTGGATCTGGGAAATCCTTAGTTTTCTGGTCAGCTTCCTCTGCATAGGCGCAACCATCATCATTCTGGCAAAGTTCAACGACAAACCACTACCAAACCTCGGCTGGCTGACACTCAACGGTATCGTGTCTACACTCGCTGACATTTCTAAGGCGGCCTTAATTTTACCCATCTCGGAAGCGATAAGTCAGCTCAAGTGGCACTGGTTTTGGAATGCTGATCGCTCACAACCGAGATCAGACTTCCAGATCTACGATAGTGCGTCGCGAGGACCATGGGGAAGCCTTTGCTTGTTGGCACGCCCGCGACTGCTCCACCTTTCCTCGCTCGGCGCGCTGTTGACTGTAGTCGCGCTAGCTATCGAGCCGTTCTTACAGCTGGTTCCCTCTTATGCAGCCAAAATGGTGCCTCATCCTGGAAGTCTCGCGACTGTTCCAAGTGTAGACTACTTCCACCAGGTCGAGCACGATCCATCAAATTTTGAGATGGTGACTGCCGGACAGGGTTTGAAGGGAGCAGTCCACAATGGCATGTTTGGCTCTTCGAGCTCTCAGGTTGTGAGTCCGACCTGCTCAACTAGTAATTGTACCTGGGCACCCTACACATCACTCGCTGTATGCAGTGCTTGTACCAACCTCACAGCTACTTTAGTCTATGATCCGCCAGGCAATGGCAGGAACTGGCTGGCCAGCATGGGACCTCCCGAACTGGGTCAGCGCAGGGAATGAATCTTCACTTACGCAGCGGACCGGTACTGGCAATCCTGATAATCACCAAACGAAGGATTACGGTAATTGGTCGATCAACTATCCACACATGCAGAACATGTCCATTGTCACTGCGCAAAGCTTCTTTTGGGCCCCGCAGACCAGCAATATCAGCGAATCAACTCCTCATGCAGCCAAGTGCATACTCTACTTTTGCGTCCACACCTACAACGCCACGGTGATCGATGGTCAATTTGAGGAAATCCTTGCTGCGACCTGGCCTGATCCCAAGAAATCCCTTCCAGACTCTCTCACAAACCAGTGGTCAGTCCAACTACTAAAACAGTACAGTGGTAATCTTCCGGAAGGCACTGATCCAAACATGGACGGCCTGCTCTCAAACGTTTCGAGCGCCAACATCACGTTCACAGTACCTGGAGAAGGAGCCATCGATCATGTACTCGACTGGCTGACTCTGATCGGTTTGCGATCCTGGATTGGACAGGAGTGGTACATGGACATGAACGAGCAGGACACCACTCGTGATATGTTGCAAGTCGCGTACAATTCTTACACTGGAGACTCGGGGTCTACGAAGCAACCTAGTGGCCGGGATGAAGCAGTGGCTGCGGTCAGCAAGATGCCTGGGCCTGAGCGTATGTGGGCAGATGCCGCCAATAGCATGACTACATATCTGCGGAGTCAGGACGCCGGTCAAAGGTCTGCCCAAGGTGTTGCTTTCTCAGCGACGACATATGTTTCTGTGCGATGGGAGTGGGCCATACTTCCGATCCTTTTGCTCATCTTGACCCTGGCATTCCTGGTGCTAACAGTTGCTATTAGCGTCGAAAAGGAGATCCCTCTGTGAAAGAGCAATAGCTTGCCCGCTTTGCTCTACAACATGGATAGTGATGTTTCTGACTCGATTGCCGGATTTAGGCGGCCTGCTGAGAGGATGGAGACAGAGGCGAAAGCGTTTGAAATGGCGATGAAGGTGGAGAACAGTGCGCTCAGGTTGCGGACAAGGGTGAAAGAGGACAGAAGTTTGTATGGTGAATGATCAGTAAGCCTTGGACCTCACTACATGTGTTCCTAGTAATAAGTCTGATCGGATGAGGCACGGCCTGGAGCTGCCGCGCAGCTTGCGCATCCTGCTGCATTTCGGTCAGTCATCTGGTTCCGAGACTAAGTTCTTGTGTGCTCAAGAAAATTGCCGGTCGTTCGAACAACAGCTTGCACTCCACACGATCGAGCGAGATCATGCACCATAAGAGTATTCGACATCGATAGAGCGCACACTCATGAGCTGGAGGTGCGGCTGAAGTTGCAAGTGTAGCACATATGAAGAAGGTGCGGTCTTGGCGACTGACTTCACCTTATGTACACAGCATATAAGGATGCTGTCCACACGAATACAACGAGAACCATATCGTTGATAGCAGATCAGACCATTCCATAAGTTTCCATCGCCCCCACTGCGGTGACAAATTGCTTCAGGAAAGAGACTTTGAGCAGCCTACGTTCACGACAGAGCTAAGGCATCGTCACTCAAGAGCACCGCTGAACATGCACTCAATGCGCGCCTCGTCGTCCCTTTCAAAAGCATCTCGAGTGGTTGATAAAACGGGTGACCAGTGTCAAAACAGCTAAAGCACCGAAGCATCGATCGGAGCACCCCGCATGCGAAATTCCGCACAAAGTTCTGGACATGTTTCCAGCACAAGGGCATGAAGAAAGCAGCATCCACACGCATGAGTCCAACCTGAGCGCTTGCGAAGCATTAATTTCGAGTATCCCCAGACGAATATATATCACCGTACTACTCGTACTGTCGTTTGACAGGTCGAACAGTGGCTGTTCAGCCACCAACCTTGTCCAGCTCTCGATGTCGAGCGACTATAATCAACATCAGTTTTCGGGGAGCACAAGCCGTCGCTTTAGCTCACTTGGGAGAGCGTAAGTGCAATCACAGCCGCTCCTGCCGCGATGTCAACTAACATCTTCCCAGGCCAGACTGAAGTTCACTACAGTCGTCTGCCATCTGTGCGGTATCTGGAGGTACTGTGTTCGATCCACAGAAGCGACATTCTTTTTGCTCTCTGTATGTGCTATAACATCGTAGGGAGTTGTAGTTTTGATTTGGTGACATTCGGGGCAAGTCTGGAGGAGCTGGAGCAATTTTGGCCCAAAGCGTGCGTTGCCAAGATTTTGCGGCGACAGCGAGGTCGTTCCCTGAATGCTCTACTTGCTTGCGCAAGGCTAGATGTTATTCTTTTGTTGTCCGGTGCTTTCATGATATATAGAGCTAGCGTGCACACATTTTCCGGTCAAGTGGTCGGGTTCATCGTTGCCATTGCAAGTGTTCATTTATACGGTCTTAGAGCATCTTAGCACACACATCCTTTACCGAACTAGTAGTAGACATCGTATGCAAGACAGAACATCCACGCCGAGGTGCGCGTAGACGACTCAGCAGGTAGGAAGAGGACTAATATCATGAATCCAGACCGTGGGGCTGTGATGAGCAGTAGTCTTACTGGTGAGGGTATCGCTGAACAGGATGCCTGTGATGGCAGGCAACGAGCAGAGCATAACTTACGGTCGTTCATATTGACTATGGACATTTGGTTCGCCCCGAGCATGTCATGCGAGCACTTCCCAACAATCCCATGGCTATGCTCGGTTCCAGCATAACTGCGATGGCTCAACTCGATACACGACTACAGTCTTGTCGTCTGGGCTGGAGCTCGTATTGTGCCGATGCAAAGAATCCCAGTCATTGGTGCTTGTCACGGCGCTGATGGCTAGCGCTCTTCCTTCACTCTCTGAGGAGCAGACTATACCACTTGAGACTAACGATAGCTGCACAGCTCGTATGCACACACAAGCTGACGACTGCACGTGGATACACAGAGCTTCTCCGCCATGCATCGCTTGCGTTGTGGACGCAGGTCCTTATTACCCCAAGACACTCTCAGCGCTGGGCATGCTTGATTCTGCCATTGTTAGTACTCTCGGCATTGTCTCGTTTCCCTTACCTCCTCGAAACAGAAAATACATTGTACTGCTTGGCAATTTATGTAATGGCGCATGTCCAACAGCGGCATGCCTGCGACCAACGGATACGGTATCCGAGCTCGAAACTTGATGTGCTTGGCTGGCTGCTGTCCTTGTTTATTGAGTCGTGCATCGTTCACTGCAGGGCTGAATCAGCCACTCGGCTGCCGCGCGGAGCTCGTGGAGACTGAAGTCGACAACAAAGCGACCCGTGGTTCTGGTAACGCTGCTTACCTCAGGTTTTGTTGAGACGGGTTTGCTGACGTGCTTCCACCGGCAATGCTGATCCGGTTTGCTGCCCGTCGATATCATAACGATCCAAGCTGATTGCGTTGACGACAGTTACGTGATAGCTTTGATGAAGAATAATGGTAGGAGGGAATCCTTGAGCTCTGTGATCGAGCTTCGCCTAAACTAGCCACGCGAGCTGGCCGGATCTGGGAACCAATACTTCCTGCTATAAAGTACCATCATGAGGCTGCATTAGCTCAAAAGAGCTTGAACGAGTCGTCGTGGTGGTACATGTACGCTGCTCATGAGTCTTGTTATCCGAATGTACCTTGCGTTGACCAGGTGGAGTCGAAGTCTTGCATCACCTCATCCTGACACTGTCAGCCCGGCCGCGGATTTGCATGGCATTGACATGAGTCGCAATAGCGGTCATCAATGACCTTATTGAACTGCACTCCTCCTCGTGTGCACGACGTACCGTGCAGTGGACAGTAGCACCACTAGTTGCTGCAGCCGAGAAACATCCTGGTCGCTATCTCTCTATTTTTGGAGTCCTGATCGTGTTCTGTGGAGTTCTCGCCACCACACAGCTTCCACGAGTTCGGATTCATCTGCAACAATTTTTCCTGTTGACATGTCATCGCACAGGATCTTTCACCGCGCTGCCGTATACCCACAAAAATCTTCGATCGCGTTCCGGCATGCCACTCTCACCATGCCTGCTCTGTGCCAGACCTGCGACGCCAGCTTACACGCCTGAATTTCCCACAGGAGCGTTCGAGTCTTAAAACAGCAAACGCTCGGGTAAGACGCAGGATGGCGAGCGTGTTCGTCGCTTGCGTGAAGGAGTTCAGACACGCGTCGGACAATTCGTCCTCTTGCCTCTTAGGTCCTCGACCTGAAACTCGGCAGACGGCGTGTCCGCTGGCGAAAAATGGTCGAAGGCTCTTCACAGCGAGCTATAGTGACAAGCTTTTCCAGGCTGTCAAAGTTCAGATCTAAAAGTCTCTTTCGGGAAAGGCTCTGCAGGTGGCCAATTAAACACCGCACCACAGCCAACCACGGCTGCCGAGCTGTCAGACCTGACTGGATTCTCTAACGGACAAGACTGGGATTGCTCGCCACAGGACACACCTGTGCGCCCTTTCATGATGCAGATTTATCGAATATGCGCAGCAAGGACTCAGCTTGGTCTGACAGCATGCATATTGTCGTCACCTAAAGCTGATGGTTCGCTGGGAGGAGACATGCCACCTGCGGGACGACTGGACTAGCGATGAGCTTGACTACTCATCCCCCTATTTCAGAAATCGGGCTCCCGAACACGAATTGTCCAGCGCGCTGACGCAGGGCTCTTCCATCTTTACCGATACGCTGCACAAGAGGCCCGTGAGTCCAGCCAAGCGAGACCTCGTGTGATGGTCGACCAATGCTCCGTCTTGATCCCGCTACGCAACGGTAGCGAGCGCCTCCCGCTACTGTTCCTCGAGGGAATCTCCTGTCATATACCCTTCTGTCCCTCTTGCCTCCACCCTTCCTCTTGTCAGGCGTGCGTTGGTGTGAGCACATTTACACTCGTTTCTCACAACAACCATTGGACATTTCTTTACACCCTTGCATTGCATTTCATCATGAAGTTCTTCTCTTTTATTTCTACTTTGGCACTTGCCACCACTTCTCTCGCACACCCGGTTGAACACAGTGCCGAGCACGGCGACATCCACGCTCGACAGAATGGTAACCCAGACACCCGTCTTGAGGGTAACAAAGGCGGCAATGTGCGACCTCGATTGGAGATTAGGCAGTTGAGAAACACACAACCCGAACAATGGAACATCTTCATGGTAGCCATGAATAGATGGATGACTTCAAGCAACAACAATGCCCGTTTCGGCAACATCGTCGGCGCCGACAACAGCTACTACGGCATCTCTTCTATTCACGGCGTCCCACGCCAGAACTACGCCAACGTTGGACAGTGTTCTTCATGCGGCGGGTCTGATGGATACTGCACCCACGACTCTGTGCTCTTTCCTGCTTGGCATCGCGCGTACGTTGCTCTCTTCGAGCAAGAATTCCTGAAGGTCGCGAGGTCGGTCGCTGCCTCGTACAACAATCAACGGTACACCGACGCCGGCAACGCGCTGCGTTTCCCCTACTTCGACTGGGCTGCGCGTCCACCAAACAATGGGCCCGCTCTCCCAACTCTGATCACAGA
Organism: Septoria linicola; assembly: GCA_024114885.1. NCBI lineage: Eukaryota > Fungi > Ascomycota > Dothideomycetes > Mycosphaerellales > Mycosphaerellaceae > Septoria > Septoria linicola. The sequence continues at coordinate 93,282 of CP099428.1, read as the reverse complement.
CAGCCAGGTCACTGTTCAAGGTCCCAACGGACAGCAGAGCTTTAGAAATCCACTCTACGGATACGAGTTCATTGGTGGACAGCAAAGTGGACTGGTATATGGCACTTTGAACGGCTACCAAAAGACCCTCCGATACCCTAATAGCAACAGCCCCTCTGCTTCAAACAACTCCCCAGCTGCGGCTGCTGCGTTCGCTGGTGCCCGTCAAAGCTTGCAAGACCAAGTATATCAGTTGTTCACTACCTGCAAGAACTACCTCTACTTCAGCAACGACGACTCGCGCGACAGCTCTGCGCGCTGTGCCAACAGCCTGGAGCAAATTCACAACACAGTGCACAATAACGCCGGTGGTCTTGGTGGAAATGGTGTCTCTGGTGGCCACATGACCTACTTGTCCACTGCATCTTTCGACCCTATCTTCTGGCTTCACCACGCCAATGTCGACCGCATTTTTGCCATGTGGCAGGCCATCAATCCTTCTGCGTATGGCGCAACTCAGCCAGCACCGCACAACACCTGGACTATTTCGACTGGTAGCAACCAAGGTCCAACCTCTGGTCTTAGGCCTTTCAGACGACCTGACGCCGATAACTTCTGGAACACCAACCAGGTCCGCGACTGGACACAATTTGGCTACACTTACCCAGAGTTCTCCAACAGCGATGGTAGCGCTAATGCTATCTCGGGTTACGTCAACAGGCTTTACGGACCCAACCCATCTCAGACTGCTGGATCTTCCAAGCGTGAGGCTGAGGCCGAGCCACAGCTTCTGGAGGCACTTGGCGATATCTTGTCAAGTAACCCATTGAAGGCCTCCAACGGCTCTCTCTACCAGTACGTTGCCAACATTAAGACACCACGTTACGCGCTTGGAGGCTCTTACACCGTGTACCTCTTCAACGGCAAGCCAGCTAGTGAGGACCCAAGCACCTGGGCTGCTGCCGACAACCTCTACGGTCCAATGGGTCTGCTTTCCCAGGACGGTATGGAGGGCAGCGGCATGAACATGTCCATCTTGACATCTGGCTCTATTCCTCTCACCACCAAATTGACCGCTCTGTTCGACAACAGCCTTCTTGGCAGTCTTGCTGAGCTCGTTGTTGCTCCTTTCCTTGCCCAAAACCTCGAATGGCGCATTGCTAAGGACGGACAAAGCATCGATCCAGCTACCATTCCGGGCTTCACCGTAACGGTCGTCACATCGAGCGCTCAGCCAGCTGCTGATGCCAACTCTTTCCCTATCTACTCCGATTTCATTGAGCTCTTGGGTGTTACTAGAGGACAGGCCGGTGGTGCCAATTCGACGCAGTTCACATCGTCGTAAGCATAATCAGGCTAATCTAATTGTTGATGTTTGTACATATTGTACGTCGCTTGGGGGGAGAGCTGCACAAGATCAAGGCGTTCGATTCTCAGGCGAACGATGAATGATGACAGCATATTGAGAGCTATCTAGCTACAGTAATAGCTACAGTAATCAGATTCTTCGTCAAAGCCACTCTTAATTATATTCTCTTTCGCATCAACATGTCCTCACCCAAGCTGCGCAATCCCGCGAGTCCCTTCTGCGCATTCTTACACAGCTGCTCGCATGATTGCCGCACTGTCAATCATGATCAGAAAGAGCTGTTGCACAACGAAAGCTCGTCTTCACAACTGTCAGCTGAGGATCTAAGACCGGGACACGCCGTTGCCGATCATTACAAGCAATCGCCCAGAAACGGTTTCTCCGCTTTGCGCTCAATCATTGCGCACGCTTGATCCCAAAAGGTGTGGTGGAAATGAGAAAGGGGCAGACGTGGTTCGGCAAAAGGCTTAGCACCGTCGCCTTGTAGCTACCCAAACGGGCATGGCAGCAATATTGCGAAAGCATGAGATCGCTTGAGCGGGTCGACCTCCGTGGAACGGTACTTGCAACGTGCGGGAGATGTCGACTCGCACTGCTGACGACACCTGTGGGAAGTGAAACAGAACAAAAGACAGAAGTGCATACTGTACATCGTATGCACGAGTCGTGGCGTTCGTGCCTGAATGCAGGAGAACTGATGTTGAGCTTGTTGAGAACGATACCTCCTCGAGCCCGAGAGCAGTAGAGGGTTCAGGAAACGCAAAATACGACACGGGTATCTCGCGGCGAAGCTGTAACAGTAGGTGCACTTTCTTTGCCGTGTGCCGGAGTATAATGGCTCAAAGCCGTACATGATAGAAGGATCATGCATTATTTCGATAGCGCATCTCGGGCTTGCTATCCTGCGTTGCAAAAGTGCCTCATTGGTGAATATGCAGCCTTCGCATTCGGGAGGCTAGACTTCGGCCAATGCGTGTCGTCCAGTTGCCACATAGGTGGTTCGCATATCACCTTGCACACATCGGTCGTCGGGTCGAGCCAGGCAATCGCGATGCGATCGAAAGCTGTCTTCTCCACTCACTGTCTGTTCAGAGGATTGAAGTTGATAGCATCATAGACTACCTCGCTATGTCGTCTTCACGCAGTTGCCTGAATACAGAATCTTGCACTATAGGGTATGATTAGCTGTCCATGTGGATGTACATGCAATTCTGTTGATACTCATGGCTATCAGTATTGACGACAACGAATCTACAAGCAGCGGGCTGATAGGCACTTGCGTGAACAGCGCCCATATAGCTGCCAAGACACTTCCCAAACTGACGAGAAGAAAGCTCACGTTACGGAGAGGAGCGGTCTTGAGTGATCGATGAGCTGGAATCCTAGGCAAGATCCCAATGTCTTGTGATTCAATGCGCATCTTCATGCTATAGGAAGTGCCCCAACAGCTCGTACGAAGGGCAAATCGACTGTAGACTGTCACAGAGCCTAGATCCGGGGCTGATGCCTCGCGATGGCTTTCTGGTCTCTGCGAGAGAGATGCAGCAGCTTCTCTTGATGCTATCTAAGCGCGACAAAGGCGAATTTACGAGTGGAAAGGTGAAGTCCAGATCCGAGTTGCGTGATGGCAGGGATGGAGAAATGAGAGCCTCCGCACGGAGCAAGGCGGGGTTTGCCGTCTGACAAGACAGATGCGGTCCAATTTTCTCCTTGCACTGACGCCTGATCTAGCACAGAGACACTCAACAGGATGGACACTTTTACTGGACAGTCGCATGCCCTTATGAGCAGATATCGACATACCAAATGCGATGCCACTAGTTGCAAGATGACTGCACAGCGGAGCGGAGGCAGCCTGGTGTTCTCAAACAAATCGTCGCGCAGCACCAACAGAGACGAGAGTTCCTACACAGGCCTTGCTCAGGACATGCTATCGGGCAAGCCCCGACGCGACTGCTGTAGCTCAAGATGGAGCGATGATGAACCATCGTTGTCGACCCACCGACGCGCTTCGGCCGAGTTATGATTGCTCGACATTGCTGTAAGCGCCGTGCTATGCAGCAACCAGGCTTGGCGCCCTCTACAATTTGACTAGATGCAGGCCTGCGACCTCTTTGGCGCTCAAGAGTACTGCGGCACAGCTTCAATAGCTGGCCAGATCCGAAGGCTCCAATGCCAGAGTCCTTACGGAGTCAACATGCTGTCAAGGAGCTTTACGACCTACAGCGAGATCTTACAGGCGCAGAGGTTTCCCAAAACATGAGAAAGTATACCAATCTCGGTATCGATTTCGAGTCACCTGCTGCGAATGGCACGATTCATACCGTGGACTGGTTGACGCTCGACGGAATAAGATCATGGCTGAACAGCATGTGGTCTGTTTCCAAGAACACATACTCTGCCGACGACATCTACGACCTGACATTCAACATGTATACGACTGGACGTAGAGATGCTTCAAATCCCGGGAATCTCACGCTTCAACAAGTTCAGGAACGCATGGCCACAATGCCTGGCCCGGAACAGCTATGGTCAGACGTTGCTCAAAGTCTGACTACATACATCCGTACTGCCAGCAGTGATGTAGCGGAGGGTGTAGCCTTGTCTGCTGAGACATTCGTATCCGCTCGCTGGGCTTGGGCTATACTTCCCATGAGTCTGCTCGGACTTAGTCTGTTCTTCGTGATCGCAACAGTGGTAGTCAGTATGAAGAGGAATGTGCCACTCTGGAAGAGCAACAGTCTACCGCCACTCTGGAAGAGCAACAGTCTACCGCCACTCTGGAAGAGCAACAGTCTACCGCCACTCTACCACGGCTTGACTCACGCCACGTCTGAAGCTGTCATCGGCTGCAGCAAGTCCACTGATATCATGGAGAAGCGTGGCCGGCTGTATGATATGAGCATGCTCAGCGGCGAGGGATTCTTTCAGATGTCCGCGAGGTCTGGAAACACTAGGGGAACTTCTCGCTGGAACGAAGCGTAAAGATGCACACAGTGCTGCATATTTGGAGCCATAACGTACTGTTTGTGGCACTAATCAGATGCTTTTGGTGATGTGCACTCTTGTTGAAAGAGCAGCCGTGCATCTTTCTTTTTTTCAAAGCGGTCACTTCTTCCGAAGCACAACAATCTTTGCTGTTACACCGGCACCTTTGCGGTAATCCATGCTGTTTGTGCTGACAACCTCTACAAGACCTTCCTTTTCCAGTCGTTCCACTTCAGCTTCAAATCCATGGCTGGTCCAGATGTCATCCAGAACAGTACCTGCGATGATACCGCCCTGCTTGACTACTCTGATGAACTCTTGAAAGGACGGTTTTGGCCCAACATGACCGTGGGTCCAAGTTCCGATACAAAATATGATGTCGTACTCGTTGTCACCTTTCTGGACTGGCTTCGACAAGTCGGCTGTTTGGAGATCACGATAGACGCCTGTCCGCCTCGCAACCTTCAGCATGCCAGGCGAAATGTCAAGACCATCGATTGTCCTAGCTCCGACCTTGCTGAGCGCGACTCCCGACAGTCCTGGTCATGTCAATATGGGGGCCGGAAGGGGGATTTCACGAGAGAACACACACCTGTACCACAGCCTGCGTCCAACGCCACACCGTCGATGTTACCACCAGCCTGCACCACTGCCTGTGCTGCTAGTGCTGGAGCAACATAATTCTGAGCCTCTCCAGTGACGTCGCCATCGAAGCTCTCAGCCCAATCGTCGTACAATTTCGTCAAATCATCGTTGTTCTTGCAGTTATACACGCGGGTCAGGAAATCGTTCCCGCCGGTGTTTGTGGTAACGACGTGGGCCATGCTGGTTATGTTTTGGCTTCTTGCGTGGTCAGACTTTCCTAGAATGGTCAAGCAATGCGTGATTGTAGGTGAATGAACCAGAGTTCAATACCCCTCACCTCTCGGCCGATCTCGGTAGAGGGGTGGGTCAGGACATCCTTCGTACTGCAGCAGTACATCATCTATGCACATGCAACTATGTCGTTATTATGTAGTTCCACTCTTATACTACCGGTTGAGGCTGAGGAAACCTGAGAGCTTGCATGGGTGCCTCATATACTGCCCTACAGCTGCTGCATCCCACTATCGCTACCCAGTGGACAGCTCGATCTTGACCAGACCAAGGCCTCTGGTAAGACTATAGATGCAATGACCGGCATGGTCACGGCTTGACTACATGATTCGGCAGCCACACTGAACCTGTATCGCGCGCTGCCGATGCTTCACGACATGACTCCCGGCTAGATCTGTTGACCATGGCCGCCAAGCCAGCATATGTTCCGCCTGCTGGCATTAAGACTTCGCTGGAAGACTTCATGATCTATGTGCAGAAGACGCATAGCATCGAGCTCGAAAGCTACTATGATCTGCGCGCCTTCTCTATCAACCGTATGAACGACTTCTGGATGTCGTTCTGGGACTTTGCTGGCATCAAAGCTTCCCAGCGTCCGACCAGAACTGTAGATGAGAGTCTGCGAATCGATCAATTCCCGAAGTTCTTCGAAGATGCAAAGCTGAACTTCGCCGAGAACATCCTCTGCGGCAAAGACGATGACCTCGCTATCATCAGCATGGACGAGAAGACTGTCGACAAGCCCGAGAGATATACCTGGAGAGATATGCGGTATATGACTGCAAAGTATGCCGCAGCGTTGGAAGCTATCGCGATAGGGCAGGGCGACTATATGGTTTCGACTGGAAGCAATTGTGCAAGATCACTCGGAATACTGTTAGCTGCGGCGTCTGTGGGAGCTGTCATTGCCAACTTTGCGACAGATATTGGGGAGAAGGCATTGAGTGATCGTTTGGATCAGCTTCGACCGAAGCTCATCATCGCTGAAACGGAGTACTCGTACAACGGGAAGTCTCACACTATTGAAGACAAGATCTCGCGATGCTATGCGCAGACGCAAAACCGTCAGGCATGCCGACTCGTCCTTGTTGGGCCTTCATCAAAGATCAGCTGCCAACATGACACATTCGACAACTTTCAAGCCCCTGGCAACGACGGACAACTGAGATTCTCTCAACTCCCTTTCAACACTCCTCTCCTCGTCATGTTCTCATCCAGCACGACCGGCGCACCAACAGGCATAGTTCACAGCCACGGCGGCCTAGTCCTCAACGGCCACAAAGAATTCCTGCTCAACAATGGCTTTGGTCCTCAGAATCTACACATCCACTTCAGCAATATCGGCTGGACACTCTGGAACATATCTCTCGGAGCTCTGTTCACTGCAACACCAATGATACTGTATGATGGCTCACCTTTCAAGTTTCAACCCAACACCAGAGATCCTCCTTCTTAAGCTTCTGTCATACGGCATAACAGGATTTGGAGCTGGACCAAGATACTACGCCGAACTACAGAAACACAATATCAAACCACGAAGCTTTCCCGGCGCAGAGAAGATCCACTCGATATACTCCACCGGCGCAGTTCTGACTTCCTCTCTTTCGACCTGGCTCGCACAACCCTCCGTCTTGGGCCCTCAAGTCTGCCAGATCCAGTTCTCCGGCGGCACAGAACTCTGCGGCTCCTTCTTCCACGGGACGAGATCCTTACCTTCCTACCCAGGAGAATGCGCCGCCAAAGAACTCGGCATGGACATGGATATTTTCACACCCGAAGGTCTACCTGCTCAGCCGCCGCGAGAGAGCCTTCACACGCCACTGACACAGCTCTCTCTCTCGTCCTCCGAATCGTGTTCATGAAAAAACGCACCAGTCTCTGACCAGATCTACATTCACATCGCGAAAAGAATGCGACGTTGACGGGCATTCCACAAGCACCTCGTCCACGTCCACGAAGCAGTTGCAAAGATTGCACTTTAGCGCGGAGACCTGTTTGCTCTTCTGGTTGAGGCAATCGCTCAGCCATTGCGCCGGCATCGCCTCCCCGTCCTCGTCGACACTGTGGTCACCCTTGAACGCAAAAGCACACTGGGAAAGGACGATCAGTCGACGCAGCTTGGAGCTCTCCGGAGTGTTGTCATATAGGTAGTGGAGGGCCGCCGCAGAAACATGACAAGGGTCAACTATACAGTTGTACTGTAGAGACTCGAATATCTCCTGTCGAAACTGGCTGGCGCCGAGATAATCACCCAGCGCATAGCATTCGAAGAGGAACTTCCATGACCACGTCAGTGTGTCTCTTAGATCCGGGAAGTCGAGTCCGGTCGTAGGCCAAGTAAGTCCGATCTTCAGAGTATAGATGTACTCGAGAAATACTGCAAACGCTGCTGGTTGATAATCTTGTAGAGCGAAGACCTTGCTATCGGTCTCTTGAAAGACGCTCTTGGAAGCGCTCTTGAGTGTGGTCGAGGACGCGCATACTTGCTCGCGAGGAACAGTAAATGCTTTGACATACTTGGACTGATCCCCGACGACAATTTTGACAAGCACAGTGTCGAAGACTGCGTTCATGTCCACCACAGGGAGGGTATTGTGGATGTGTCCGGAGAGAGCAGCCTCGTCCACCGCGATCTCATTTGTGGCGACTGTGGTGTCTGCCATCTTGCTCTGTGCTGATGCTGTAGTTCTCCAAAGCCTTGGTTGCAGTATTCTGCTTGATAGTTTGATGGAGAATGGAAGAAGGAATATACTGGTAGCGGAAGTAATCTATATATGAAAATGAGCAGCGTGTCGTCGAGTGAAGCGATACAACACATGCATCTTCGCGATCGTTGCTTGCCACAGTGAAGTGCCCGACACTGCTGTGCTGTGGAAAAGAGCAAGGTGAAGGGCTTGTACAAGAACTTTTCACAAGCCAGTGAATTGCTTGCACAGACCTTGTGTCTCGTATGCCTACCCAGGTGTCTCTGATCGCCACGGCACGATTTCAAGCATCCTGCAGCCTGTCTCGCCTGTCATGTAAAGGGTGAAACAGGCAGCAGATGGCTTCGTGCAGTCAGGAAGAGCGTGTCCTAGGCTTTGTCTCACAACAAAGGCATTGTGGGATCTATCGCCAGCGATTTCGGGCGTGATTTCTTCGTCTCCATCAGTGGGGCTGTGACCAAGCCGCTGAGATGTGCAGCAGGAGATGATCGCGCATCACATGAAGTAGAAGCATGGCTCTTCAAGCGAAGTCAGGATCAGTCTCGCAGCCAGAGAAGAGCGTAAGCAGGTCTTCAGCGAAAATCGAGCGCGAATCATTGCTCCTTGGTTAGTCCATGCAAGTCGAATGCCTTCGTCCAGCTGAGAAGGTCAAGAAGGTTCATTGCCCACGCCGAAGCTGTGCTATCATCAATTAACGCTAAATGCAAGCACAAGCAGACAACTGTGTACAATGCTTCACTCTTTAATCAGACATCATGCTCAATAGTTCCCGCTCGGCAATCGGTACCCATACCCTTGCAGCTTTCTACAACTGGGCATCTCCATCTTCTTTGCTCGATCCAGCTTCACCTGGTCTGTAAAGAAGAAGCCCATGGCCTCGTTCGCTAACCGGTTTCGTTGTGACTGTTCCCATTCGCATTCCGCAGACAAGTGTCCAATGTATTTCCGCTCGGCCTGTTTGTCCAAGTCTTTCCACTTCTTCACTGTGAAGTCTTTCACTTCTGTAGGGTTCACCCAGTAGGGTACTTTCAAGCTGCCACTAGTATGTTGTTGTGTGTGCGGAGGTACGGCGGCATCGAAGCGCATTTGTGGTCCACTCGGCGTGCCGGATCCCGAGAATATGCTTGATAGGAGAGGGAGAACGAAGAGTAGCAGCAGCGGTAATAGTCCTTGGAGTGCTTGAAAGACACTCGTTGGTTGCTGTGGCCCCGCCGTCCCATCGTGATTGTGCGGTCTCCGCCTGGGTCGGTTCCCGCCAAACTGATGCACGCGTATCCCTGGTCCTCCGCCACCGACATTGAACATGAATCCTGGCCCGCCAAAACCACCGCCAAAAGGTCCACCACCGCCGAATGCCCCGCCCCCGCCAAAGAATTGTCGAAACAGTTCTTCGGGCGAGATTTCTTCCTCGAACATCGGCCCTCCTCTCCGTTGCTGCGCAAACCCGCTGAATGGACTGGCACCACTACTGCTTCCGCCTCCACCACCCGCGCCCATTCTCGACTCGGGATCTCCACCAAATCGATCATATTTGCTCTTCTTATCCGAATCACTCAGAATCTGAAATGCTCTACTGACCATCTTGAAGGCCTCGTCGGCTCCCGGATAGCCATTCTTGTCGGGATGTGTGAGAAGAGACAGTTTGCGATAAGCCTTTTTGATTTCCGCATCAGTGGCAGTAGAGCGCGAGGACTCGAGGCCGAGAATGTCGTAGAAGTCGGTGGGGCCACATCGCTTGACGCGGATCACGGCCGCTTTTTGTTCGACAGTATATGCGCGCGAGGAAGAGCCATCGTTGTGTGTGTGGTGGTCGCTCTTCTTCTCCGACATGATGACCACTTTGTCCTCTCGAATGGAGCTCAGGTCATTCCTCAATTCCGGTGTTTTCTACCGAGATTCTGTGGCCAGCTGGATAGTACACAGCAGAAAGTGTCGGCGTATAGACTTTCTTAGACTTCCTTTGTTGACAGATCAGCATCAATCTTGAGGCAGTCGCAAGGTGATGCCGCCGGAACGGAATAACTATTGTTCCATGTGAATCAGACTAGCTTGACGGAAATGGAATGACATCAACATCAACTTTCTATCCCAGACATAGACCGCATTGAAACATATTGCATGTGACAGTGTGGAATCGGGTATAGCAGACAGCGTCTGAGAGTAGACAAAAAGGAAAATACAGTACAAAGAACATCAACCAAGATGCCCATGCCGGGCGAGCTCCCCAAGGATGCCGAACAGGCGAAACAAGGCCTCTTCAGCTATGCCAAAGCATGGGGTGGTATGTCTGGTCTTCCCTCACAACATCCCACACTTCGACTAACTGGAAATGATAGAAAACCCACTCCCACCCATGCTCCTCGCAACCCTCATCACAGCCCAACACCTCCGCCCCTTCCAAACCATCCCCATGCTCTTCCCTCCCATCCTCGTCTTCTCCTCCTACCTCAACGTACAAGGCTTCAAGAAGGACAGTGCTGGTTTGATGAGCGCGTGGAGTATGGCGTATTTTGTCCTTGCGAGAAGGAGGCAGGTCAAGCTAGGGCAGAAGTTTACTGCGAGAGGCGCGACGAGAGGTGTGACGATGGGGTTGTGTGCGGTGAATGCGGTCGCTGGAGGGTGGGCGTATTGGAAGGGGAATCGGGATGAGATTAAGCCGTTGGTTGGGGGGAAGTAGTCCAATCTGACTTGGTAGAAATGGGACTGGTGGGCGATGAGCGAAAAGAAGCATCATGGGGCAGCGAGACGAGACGAGACGAGATTGATATCGACGGAGAGAGCATCGCTTTTGCCGCAACAAGAAGCTGGAGTGCTTCGCGACCCTACAGATACAGCACATGTACAGTATGTATGATATGTACAGAGACCAGCGACACTGATACCAGTTCGATTCGACTTTGGCGCAGACGGGTTACACAGTCGGAGCCGAGGGTTGAGTTACTGCTCAAAGAAAGCAGATAGCTCTGAATGTCGCATATCATATACTACACTGGAGTGGAGCTTCGCCAGACACGCCCTACCAATCTTGCCTTCATACCTAACACTTTTTCGCAGGAGTGCTACACCCTGGCCCACAACTCCCGACTCTTCCCCAACCTCGCACACCCCAACAACAACCCTCCACCCACCAACATCGCCCCAGCAAACCCCGCCAAGCTTCCATCCCCCCTCTCCACCAATTCTCCTGCCACCGGTGTGCCAAACAACCCTGTCAAGCTCACGCTCCCCATCGCCACCCCAATCGCCTTCCCTCTCTCTTTCTCACTCGTCAAGCCCGTAGCACAAGCCAATTGTAAACTCAAAATCGCTCCACTCGTAAATCCATACGCGATCGTCCAGATCACCAATCCGGGTATCGATGTTGCAGTAGTCCAGCAGAACACTACTAAACCGGAAGATACCGATGCAAGGACGAGGATATTGAAGTGACCGTATCGGTCTGCGATGAAGCCTGGCAGGATGCGGCCAAAGAGGGATGCGCCGTTGAGGATGGAGATGAGGTAGAAGGCGAAGCCTTCGCTGAAGCCGAGAGAGGTGGCGTATACGGAGATGTAGAAGATGGGCGCGAAGAAGCCGAGGTAGGCGATGGCCAGGCCGAGACAGAGGAGGATGAAGGGTGGTTGTTTGAGAGTGGAGGGGATGGTCTTTTTGGGAGTGGTCTCTTCGGCGTTCTTCTTCTCTGGTTCCGAGGCGTTCTCCACGGTATCAACTGTGGTACTGGTGGGAACTGCCGGCTTACGGACGAAGATGAGGACCATGACGAGGAGAGGTATCATCACAAAGCCAATGATTCGCATCGTCCAGCCGAAGGAAACGTCATCCTTGTTGAGCATTTGATCGAGAGCGATGGGCCAAAGGATGCCTCCCAGACTTGATCCGCCGATAGAGATGCCTTGTGCCAGGGCTCTGTTCCGCTTGAAGTACAGTGGTACGATGGTCGATGTGGCGATCGCAATGAACGACATTCCAACACCAAGCAGAACTGCCTGCGCGAGGAAGAACTGGTAGTATCTTCTGCACAAAGAGACCATGAATATTGCGATGATTTCAAGAATGGAGCCGATCAGAATGGGCAGGCTTGGTCCATACTTGTCTGCCAACAGACCTGCTGCTGGAGCGCATGCGAAGAGGACAAATGTTGCAACGGAGCCGATCCATGAGATCTGGAAGTTCGAGTAGGTGGGGAGGTAGTGTGCTGTGTAGTACTGTGACCAAGTCAGTGCTGTTTGAATTTCCAAGGCATTGTGCACGACTGAAGCGATGTAATCGCAGATTGCCTCGAGAGCTCACAAGCGTATGGACGCTTACCTGTTGGAAGACACCATATGCATTCATGAAGCCTACTGTGCAAAAGTATGCCAAGGCACTGCCTGCTAGCGCTAGCACAGATCGTACGCTGCACTCTTCGTCAATATCCGCGCGCAGCATGGAACTGTAATTACACTGACCTAACTTCAGAGATTTGTTCCTCATGTTGTGTAGCGCTGCTGTCTTTGCTTGCCAGAGTCTTGTTCAGGTCCTCGGAAGCGTGCGTTGTTGACATATTGTTACTTTCTGTGGCCATTGCCTACCTTGCCTGGCTCTGCACAAGTCCACAATGTGTCCTGCGCAGTGAAAGAGCGAGCACCGCTTACGTTTTTATCTCCCATCCTGCCTCCATCACCATTCCATGGAGTCTCCGAAGACGTGTCTCCACATCTGGCTGAAGGATTCGCGCTCGGCCAACCAGAAGCGACCAGGCGTGGTATGGCTGGGAGCAGTCGTGTATGGCGCGATTAACATGTCTCAATCAGGTAGAATGCGAGCGAGCTCATAGGCAGATCTTCCTGCATTACATGGGCTGCATATCGAGATCCGAGAATAAGGCGTCCCACTCCTGAGGATTGAGTGTCGGACCGCTATTCAAGAAATCTTGCCACATGCCATCGAACTCGAATCCTGCCGATGGTATGCTAAGATCAGTGCTCATTGGATCCATAGAGACGTTCATAAGGTCATGTGTTGGAAGTCTTGCTGCCTGTGTGCCATCAGTTGAAGCTGCCGCATCGAAACTTGGCAGATGGATTTTGTGCTTTCGAAGGATGTTCAACAAAGACTCGTGGAAGCGGCGGCCCATTGGGGGAAGAGTCTCGAGCATCTTCCATTACTCGTAGACCTTCACGAACTTCTGATAGTGTTGCACCGGCGCCAACGTCTCTGTTGATGCAGAGGTCCATGACCAGCACTATCGTGGCGCAGAATATGTGCTGTCTGGGTGTCAGCTTGAGTGGTGTTACTCTGTCGAGCACAACTTACCTGAAGTAGACCACCAAGCTTCAGGTGATTCGCACCAAAGGACTGCGTATCGCGCATGGCGTGTCGCCTTGCCTCAAAGACAGCTCTTGCAGCTTGCAAGCCCATCGCCCGAGATTGGGCAAACCGAGGGTTTGTCTTGACTCGCACAAGGAATGGCATATGTAGCTTGCAACGTCTGGTATTGAGCATGAGATGAATCATGATCCGTTGAGTGTCCAGAGATGATGCATGATCGTCCCCGTAATCAACCTTGAGCTGCTCCATGGGGACGTCGAGCCGCATGAAGAGTGGCAATTCTCGCAATTGCTGATCAAACTTGGAATCAAGAGCAGCGATGACGTTGGGGTCGACATCTTCCGGATCACTGTACTGAATGGATTGCCAGAGATCATCGGCTATGTCGCGACATATGGTAGCAAGCTTGATGCGCTGCAAGTAGTAGGACATCATGGTAGGCTCAGATAATGGTCGAGTAAAGTCTGGTCCTTCTGTGCTGAGGTCCTTTCGATTCAAGTTGCGTGGCAGGTTGACAGTCATGTTTCGTGGGCTCACATTGTAGCTGCCTTCTTGGGACCCGCCCATGAAGGAGAGGATCCAGTCAGTACACGTCAAGTGCCACCATACCTTTCGTCGAACCTCTCGATCGATGACTTCTGCCTGGTTCTTGGGTGCCGGCCGTCGAGGAGAGTCCGTTTTGTGTAGCCCAAGAGAATGGGCTAATGCGATCGCCGAGGCGTGCATGAGCTTCACCCTCCCTGTGAAGCCTTCCATGTGATAGAACAAGAAAGTCAACATGACCATGCTCTGCACTGCTTCCAGAGTAGGATCTGCCGTGGCCATGTGAATCTCTTCCATGGCATAGAGGCTCTGCTTCGCCCAGATAGACGATACTTTGTGAGCAGGCTCATGCTTGTCGAACAAAGCATCGCCACACGATGAGCCGACAGTCCAGTAGAAGGCCACGCAGGCGCAGATGCCGAGGATTAGACACAGTGCTCCTGGGTCGACCTCTTGACCATTCGCAATGCCGGTGTAGACACGATCCATTGCATCTTGTGTGCTTTCGATGTGCAGAATATGTTGCATCGAATCCAGATGACTGGCATAGGCATCGAGGAACGATACAGCGACATCGCAGGTGGGCATGTGGATGGTACGCAGTTCGGATGGCTGTTCGGTTGCCAATGACTGCTCAAGTGTCTGCAATCTGATAGCAACTCGATCCGCGAAGTGCGGCAGGATAGCATCCGAGCGCGCACCGACAGATTCGAGCCAGTGAGAATCTTCATCCGCCTCTGTTGCTTCCGTTTTGGCGCGCGATGCGATTTTCGCTGAAGCTGCATGAGGCTGCGCGGCTGGTGAAGAGTAGCCGGAGCGATGAGTCTTGAAGCCTGCTTGCTCTAGGTGATCCAGCCTCGCCTGGATAGCCCGATTCTCTGCACGTAATTCATCGTAGTAGTGTTGGTTTACACTTGTTGGTGGTCTTTCACCACGATACTCGCAAGCGAGCCCTCTACTCTTGCAATTTGAGCATGGCGAGAGCCGATCACACCTGGCAGGAATCAACGCTGTCAGCCAGTGTCTCCGACGTGTAACCAATCCACATCAAACTGTACTTCAACTTTTTGGTGCGACAGAGCTGGCAGGATACAGGATCTTGCCGCGGCCTATCTTGCGTTCTTAATGGCGGCATGGTGTGTACATGCTCCTCAAAGAGGTCCTCTCTGTTGAGGACTTTAGCCTATGATTGGCATAGTGCAGTATCGCAAATGCGTGCATGTCAATCTTGGCAGAGGAAGACCTGCCTCGCTGGAGAAATGGGATCGCGAGGGAAGGATGATTGTGATACCGTACCATGACTTTTGCATCCGTTGTAGCCGCCCAGTCCTCGATCAGGCCCGCACATATCCACGCATCCTTTCGAGCCTGAGACAGATAGCTCTGGATGTCATTGAGACACCAAGGCTTTAGGGAGCCTTCATAAGCTATCAGTGGCTCTAAAGCCATCGAGCGACATGTAACTGCTGACGTAACGACTCACGAAGTATCAAGTGGAGAGCGGTGCCTTGAAATCGATGGACTGTCAAATTGTCAATTGTCAGATTGCTGCATTGAGAACGAACATGTATCTAGGTGTAAGCACGCCCACTCTTCTGTGCGAACTTTTCACGCAGCAAATGCATCGACACCACACCGACAATAGCCAGTCCGCTGAACATGACCAAAATTTGGTAGCCATAGTCGTATTTTGGCGCATCGTAAGTTGGGAAAGCCACTAAGGGAAGCCACGCATTGAACGTGTAAGACGCAACATTGCCACAAGCGACAAGCATTTGTCGTAGTATGGGATCGGAGGCGGCAAGGTGATTGCCCCAGGACTGGTCATGTTAGCTGTAGTCTCCAGTCTGGAGATCAGGCTGGAACCACTTACGATGACGATTGGCTGCGCTGCCATTCCAGCGTAACTCAAATAGTACGCAAACAGCAGGCTGCCCTTGGAAAGAGAGTGGCCTGAACACCAAGCGGCCAGCATAGCGTTACTCGTGATAACCAATGCCTGCACGATTACGACCAATGTCGCATTGAGCCCCGTCTGATCAGCAAGGATGCCGAAGAATAGGGCTGCAACAACACTCAAAGCGTCTCCGCCAGTTGGCAAGACGTTTGTGTGCACCACACTCCAGCCGTCCCATTTCAGGTACAAATTGAAGTATTTGACGCCACTGATAGCTTGGCCGACCATGAGGTATGGGAGGATGAAGAGCCAGAGCCTCCAATTAGTGAATAATCCCCAGACAGCCTTGAAAGTAAGCTTAGGTGTGGGCGGACGTCCCAGCTTCTGGACTCGCTCGAGGGTGTACTCCTTGTCTGCTGCCGTCCAGTAGAAAGCGCGCGTGTTGTGTGGTAGATCTGGAATGGCGAAGAGTCCCCAGATGCCTACGGGAATGCCGATGCTATTGCAGATTGTCAGCTGTAGATACCTTGACTTGCACATTGATTAAACTGACATTCCATCGATGACGAACATCCATTGCCATCCTGGACAGCTAAATTAGCGCATGCATGGTGCTCAATGAGAGGATCCCACCTTTCAGTCCAAGATGACCATTCATGCCAGTGTACAGCGCAGCCTGAAGGTATCCAGAGAACATGTTACCAATCGCTGACGATTGCTCGAAAAGAGCCGCTCGCTTAGCCTGTTACAGATCCTTAGCCTCAAATACCTTGACTTGTGCGCTGGTCGAGTCTCACGAGCTGGTTGACACCATACCATCCTCCAAGTAGCGCAGCAAATCCTGGGAAGCAGCAGGCTTCTGCGAACCCTACAAAGAAACGTAGGGCGTACAGAGTCTCCACATTCTTTGCAAACCCCATGGCGACGACTAATATGCTCCAGAAGATCTCGCAGGAAGGAAGCCAGATACTGGGTCGAATGTGTTCAAGCTGAATCATTTGACTGGGTATCGTTCCGAGTAGAATCCCGATGTTGAACCATGTGTTGAGCCAGTTCCTCTCATTGCCATAGAGCTCCAGGTCCTCTCGCATGCCGGAGACAAATGCATTCGAAATGTTTGTTTGATCAAGCTGCTTGATGAAATAGGCCAAGCACATGTACGACAGCAGGAATGTATCGAGTTTGCGGACGTATCGTCGCTCCTTGGGCGAGCCGTCAAACGAGTCCCATAACACTCCGACGATACGACGCCAGCGAGATGTCTTCAGTGGGGTTGTGGTCTGCTGTTCTGCTTCGGTATCGGTTGTGGAATTCTCGCTCGAGAGCTGTGCCGATCGTTCTTCAGAGGCTGTATCGATGTCGATAGCCACCTGAGGCTTCTTCTCATCGTACCCCATGACTGCGCTGTTTGTGCGACTGGTCAATGCAAGAGCCACTCCTACTTAAGTAGGAAGGGTGTAGCTACTGATGTGACGTTCGAGATAGGCGAGAGGTCCCATATGCTGTGGGCCTCTGCGTGGGTATGGTTCACGCAACGTGGGTTCTATGCTTGGCCTTCACTTTGATTGGGTGAAAATTTTCCGCTGTCGCCGCCAGTAACCGTTAACTTGGCGCATACGCCTTGATGGCCACTTGACTGCCGGCTCCACGTCTGTTCAATGTCGGCCATATAGATTTCGTATGCATATGGCATGTCTGCCGTAACTGACTTTGATGGTAGTGCTTGTTGAGCTTGCGGAAACTGTCTGAAAAGTGCTCAAATGCCCGAGCCTAGATCCGAGCCTAGATGTGACAGAGGCGAACGTCGTAGTTGCATTCCTCACGCAGTCGTCCGTAGCAGCTCGGCTCCAGGACTGGTGCCAGTAGTGCCAACAGTGATGAAAGTGCCATGCCGCTGTTTCTTGCCTTGACGCCATGATCTACTGCAGATTCAGCATACAGCCTGGGCTCTATTTTCAGCTTGTGAGAATTGCTGGCGCGTTGAGAAGGAAGCAAGGCTAAGGTAAGTCAGTTCCCAACATCTAGCACAAGAAAGTGGTTGAGAATGGTGAGACACATCCAGGGCTGCGCGTTGCTGAGATTGGACATAAGAGTGACTAGAATGGCCTGTGATTAGGGACTAGAAACATGCCGTTTCTTCCTGGGTGTAGCAAGGCTACCGTGTTCGAGTGTTCCGAAGACCTCAGATTTGGCCTACGACCACAGCACATGCCACGCGCAGCGGAAGTCAGCGCAGTGGAAGCCAACCACAGTGGCAAAACGGGATGCTCATCGGAGACGCTCGTGGCTCCGGAACACGACGTGGCAGCCACGGCATCGGCTTCATACTGTTCGCCAGGACGACCAAATCTTTAGGTGCCAGTACGCCGCTGAACGAGATGCGCGCATGGCGTCGGCACTGAGTGCACACTCCCGGTCGCGTGGTCAGTCGCCTGGCAGCAAGTTGACGCAATTTACCTGGACGATAGTTCAGCTAGCTGAGCTGGGAACGGCATCAGACTTGTATCTCTCCGTGGAGACATGCTGCTCGTTGCTTCGTCGGTGACACGATGCCTCATTGATTCGGCATATCGTGGTGTGGGAGACACTTTCCTGCATGTAGTGCGCGCAAGGCTGGCCATTGCAGGTGTTGATAGTTGCAAGTTACGACCATTGCAGCTGAGCGCTGTGAGCGACGACCTGTCGGTGAAACGTTGTTGTAGAGGCGATGTTTGTAGGGCCGAATGAGAAATCTAGTCTCGGATTCTCAATTCTAATCACGTGATCGTCTTCGCCGCGGCAGCTCCTTCGCTTTTCGATCACCTGCTTTCTGCGTACATCTTCAACTAAGAGCATCAATCTTATCGTGATATTCTAAGCGTCCTGCCAGAGTATGGAGTCGCTCATAGCTGCTGAATAATGAGCTCCAAAGTCCAGCGGACAATACCACTTCTCGGCCGAGAAGTCAGCTAAAGGATCGCAATCCTTGAAGCCTGGCACCAGCATGACAGGACGCAGTGGAAACTGTTCTGCTATTCGGATTTAACGAACACGCAAACGTTCGCTTTGGAAGCATGTCTGAATTGGCATATGGTTGCACGATGACTGACCCCGTGGGTAGAAGCCAATTGCTGTTCAGAACGTATTGGTATAAGTTAGCTACAGCATGACTGCTATCACGACACTAGGGTCGCAGTACCACACTCGCAACACTATCCTCGTACCACTAAATTTGCAGCACTTCAAGCAGCATGTCGGCCTTCGCAATCACAGGGACCTCTCGAGGCATCGGCCTCGAACTGGTCAAGCAGCTTGTAGCACTTCCCGAAGCCCAAGTTTCCAAGGTCTTTGCTATCACTCGAGGCAGCAGTGCCCAGCTAGAGTCTATCATCAACAGTTCCAACGGCAGAGTCATCAATATTGTGATTGACGATCTGACCAACGAGGAAAGCGTACAGAAGGGTATCGCAGAAGTGAAGAAGCACTCTCAATCTCTTGATGTCCTGGTCAATAATGCTGGGATCATGTCGATCACTCCGAAGGGCACCCGCTCTGTCCCAGCCGCAGATCTGAGAAAGGTGCTCGATGTCAATCTCGTGGGCGTACAAGTCATCACCTCGGCCTTCCTTCCACTACTGGAGCAAGGCACAGACAAGAAAGTCATCAACATGTATGTCCACCTTGGATATGGATGAAGTTATCCCGCTAAGCAGACTATCTAGCTCTACATCGATGAGCTCGATCGCATATGCCAAACGCTACGCGAAACATGCTCCGACGCACTCGTACAAAATCTCGAAGGCGGCCATGAACATGTTGACAGCACTGTACGCTGAAGACCACGAGGACTTTACCTTCGTGGCAGTCTCTCCTGGAGTAAGGCTGTCATCAATTGTGTACTGAGGTGTATGCTGATCACGTCACAGTGGCTGGCCACGGATCTGGGCAGCGAACACGCAGACCTGCCTGTCGAGACTGGCGTTGCAAGCGTCAAAGACATCATCCTCAGGGTCGACAAGACCCATAGCGGCAAATTTTTGAATATTCATGTGCCTGGGTGGGAGAATGCAAAGGCGCCCAACGTGTATGATGGCAAAGAGGTGCCGTGGTAGTGATCCGCCAAGGAAACACTTGCGGCTGAACTGCATGCTCAGGGAACAGGTTTGTACAGGATGCTCGCTCAAGGATAATCGAGGTCAGACCAGATTTGCTGCAAGCATGGTAAGGAGCACCAAAATTGTACTTCGACTTCACATCTGAATCGCGAGCACCATTTCTCAAAGATGCGTTTCTTCCAAGGCGTATCTGCCATCATTCTTACGTGCATTGCACAGGCTACTGCGGATTTAGACGACATAGCTGTTGGCCACCACATTATTTGGTCTTATCCTGGTCCTAGCATTCCTCAGGCGCTCTTCGACGCTACCAAAGCAGGCAAAGTCGGCGGCGTCATATTCTATAGCGAGAACATTGACAAGGCGGAAGACTTGCCAGGCCAGATTAGCTCCCTCCAAGACGCCTATCGCGAATCTGCTGGCTACGATGGCTATCCTTTGCTGCTTGTGACGGATCAGGAAGGCGGTCAGGTCAACCGATTGCCCGGAGGACCAGCACAGTCTGCCAAAGCCATCGGTGCATCTCGAGACGTTGTTGGTGCTGCGCGCGAAGCTGGTGCCAATGTTGCAGATGTCTTTGCGCAGTATGGCATCAATGCCGATTTAGCACCCGTCCTCGATGTTCACCGCCAGGAGGGAGACTTTACGGATCGAGAACAGCGTTCTTTCAGCTCAGACCCATCGAAGGTCGCCGAAGCTTCTGGCCAGTGGATCGAAGCTTTACAGCAGAGAGGTTTCCCGGCTACGGCGAAGCACTTTCCAGGTCTTGGAGCGGCCGCGGCGGAAGAAAATACTGACGTACGGCATGTCACAATCAATGTATCTGCCGATGAGCTGAGGCATGTCGACATGCTGCCATACTCGACTGCCATCCAGAGTGGCGTGAAGATGATTATGATGTCCTGGGCGATCTATCCCGCACTGGATGACGGTCACCCTGCCGGACTGAGCAGGAAGATCGTGCAGGAAGAGCTGAGACAGAGATTGAGCTTTCAAGGCGTCACAATGACAGATGCGCTGGAAGCTGGTAGCCTCAAGCCTTTTGGCGATACTGGCCAGCTGGCTGTGCGGGCGTGCCAGGCGGGCATGGATATTGTTCTGGCTTCTGTTCGACAGGTGGGCCAGGGCGAAGAAGCTCATGCAGCTATTGTCTTGGCTCTGAGGGAGGGGACGATCGATCGAAGAGAATTTGAAGCTGCTACCAGGAGGATCATCGAGCTGAGGAGAGGCTTGTGAACGAGCCTTCGTACTCCCAGTGGAAGTGGGAACTCGACTTTTGAGTCTCACTCCACCCCAGCTTGAGTGGATCGTTCCCGAAAATACGCTTTCCTGGCCTTATAGATATGAGTCCTCACACTCTGCTCAGATGCCTTGCACGCTGAACTGGGGAATCGATGGCGGGTAGGCCTGGAAGAGCATGGGTACTTGGAAATGGCATGTTGTTCATTGGCACAGGCGCCACAAAGGTCATTGAAGTATTCTTGGTGCAGCCCAACAGCGAAAGTCTTGGTAGCCTTGGTGGATGGTGTCGTCGCTGGTCCGATTTCGTAAAAGAATCATAGCACATCAGCGTTGCTTCTATGCCTTCGATCCCTCTGCTCTACAGCTGCTTTGCAAACCTGCATCTTTCTCTCCGTGACATGGCGTCCTGGCGCGGGCTTCAGATTTGTCAACGTCATCGATCTATGCTCGAACGATCGTGCCTACCGTAAGCAGTGCCTCGCAGAGCCAAGTTGGCGTGCCAAAGTTCTGTTCAACCTATTGCGATGAGACTGGGATGTCACATGGGCCGTATCGGTCACGGTGTCACTCATTGGTATCGTCCGTACGTACGTCTCGCTAATCAACATGGCTCGGTGTTCAAATCAGCTGCGCCACAGCTACAGTCTCCGACGCTCTCTCATTTCGGGCCTTGGTCGCTGCTGTTCGCGGCGCTGTCCTTCACTTCTGCCCTGATCATTCGATCGAGATGTGTGTTGTGTCTGCTCGAGTTGAGGCACAGGATTCTTGGGCACCTTTGCGCTGGCTTCCCTAGCCTCCCTGACTTCTTTCATGCTCAATCCGAGGGTATCTGCGTACTCCCCGAATGCAAGTACAACTTGCTCCAAGCTAGACTTGAGCACGTCCAAGAGCTCGTCGACCTCGGCGACATGTCTGTCTCTTGCTTCCATGAAGTCCACGTCTGTCCAGTGTGGCTTCAACTCACCGACATACTTCTCGACAGCGAAGATGGCCGAGGTCAGGGTACGCATGATGACCGAAATGTCTTGTTGCACCTGACCATAGTCGTCCTCTTTCAGAGAACAGACCGAAAGCTGAGTCAAGGACTTGACAGCATGGAGCACGTCTATTTTGTGACTTGTGGGGACGCCAAAGATGGTGGCTTTGACTTGCCTGGCAAATGTCTGGCGAAATGGCTGACCGAAGTGCGATTTCAGTAGCTGGACAAGCTTGCCATTGGCCTGTTGTTCAATCGCTTGAGGTCGGAAACGGTTCTGATACTCCTGCGGAACCTGTTCTTTACTCCATTCGATGGCTTTTTGTGCGCGTGGAATGATCGGATTCTGTGCGCCGGGGTGCTGCCCTACAGACCGGGCCAAGTTGCCAACTGTGCTGTAGAAGTCTGGCCTCTGTCCCGCTTGGAGTGCGCCATCAGAGATGACTTGGCGGTCTGCAATCTTCCTCATGGTACCGTCGTCTTGTGGAGGTGGTATCACAGGCGGTGGTGCGTTGTGTATTCTCGCCTCGTCTTGCTTTTTGCAATAGTCAACTGGCTCACTGGCGACAGCGATGCGCTTCTTGACGCCTTCCACCTCGTTCAAGCAGATGCTGCAGATTTGAGACCACGTACTGCCGGTGTGCCTGTCAACCTCGGTGTAGACGGTCTTCCTCCGCTTCTCGAACTGTGTCGTGATGAGAAACAGTTCCCACAAAGCAAAGCTCTTGTTGGCCTCCTTCTTGCTCTTCAGACCAGTGAGTAGACTGCCATTCGGATCCTTGCTCTGATGCAACACGACACCTCTTGCGTCCTTGATCTCGCTGGTCAAAGGCTCGCCCTTTCTCAAAGGTGCCTGAGATGTGAAGATGTCGAACGTTGCGTTGCAGACCTCCCACAATGCAACAAGCATGAATGAAGATTGGAAGGCATGCCAGAGGAGCCTTCCAGGATGCTGCAGTCCCGTCGGCTCCTCGCCCCATGGCAGATCTCGGTAGAAGATGCTCGCGAGTGAATAAGTCAGCTTCCAGGCGGGCAGTCGCAGCAAGCCAAAGTAGAGGATGAGTGGACCAATGAGGACAGCGGCGGCCGTGAGATTGCAGGATCTCGCCAGGATTGTTTTCGTCCTGGCCATCAGCCCCTGCACAGACTTCGGCACCCACTTTGCGTACCCGCCCAGATAATTTTGTAGCTCTGCAAGCTCTTCCTCATCGCCACCGACCTTTCCTCCAATGCGCAGCTGATCATAGTCGCGCCACAAATGTAATGTAGCCTGCGCGACAGCCAGAACCGCGTACAGACAGCGTAGTGCAATTGGGTTCTCGTTCAATCGCAATTTCTCGTTGTATGCCCCAACATCCACCATGACCATTTCAGGAGTGCTGGCACTCGACCAAATGTAGATCTCACCAAAGATGAAAGCGCTCGCCCAGTACCAGAGAATCGTGTTGACCGTGCCAACCAGGCCTTTTGCACTCCCGATCCTGCCATGCACCGTCTGAGCAGGACTCGAGCTGGTCCGTGGTCCGACGTGCATGTTGGCTAATCGCACAATGAAGACCATCAGACAGGGAATGAAGAGAAGCAGGGCTCGAATGCCCGCAGGACCAAAAGGAAACCATGACCAGAGAAAGTGTCTCGAACTCGACAGCCAGAATGAATCGGCGAGACAGATGAGAAGTGTTAGACCAGCAGCAGAGCAGAATCGTCGATGCAATGCGGGTGTGAGAAAGTCTTTGTACAGTTTCACACGCTCCTGCTTAACGGGTTGTGCAGGTTGAGCAGCGAACATGTTGGCGGAGCTGCCTCTGGTGGTGGTGGTGGTGGTGGTGGTAGTGGTGGTGGTGAGTGTTTGTGTCGCCATGGTCGGGTCGGAAAGAAAGTCGTGGTACGTGCTCAATGCATCGCGGAAGTCGGAAGAAGGAGCGACTCGATCGGGTCGTGGTATAGGAACAGCTGAAATGTCGATGCAAGTGAAGTTGAATGTTTTCTCTGGTTGCTGTGCAGAGAGCAAGAGCGACAGACGAAAGAGCCACGCGAGCACGTGCCTGCCTCGGTACTGCCTCCAAGCGCGCACAAGCGTCGCCGATCGGCAGGAACGTCATGCGACGCCGCGTCTCTCGACCAGGCACCTATCTGATCCATCTGCATCTGCATCTGCATTTCGATCCTCTACACCTTAGAAACAGAACGAGGACAGCCACCAACATGTCCTTCAACGACTCGTCAAATCTGGAATCACAGCCAACGACATGGCGGCGCAATGACGACCCGCAATACGCAGACGACCCGGAGTTCCAGTCGTACACCACGCAGCTCTCCGATAAGCTGTTCTCCTTGACTTCCAACATCTCCCGACTCAGCAATCAAATCGCGCTTCTTGGCACGCGGCGGGAGACGGATCGCGTGCGAGAACGAGTGCAGGATCTGCTGTCTGAAACGCAGGATGGCTTCAAAGAGGTCGGCGAGGGACTGAAGAAGGTCCAGAGCTGGCATGACCTGGGGCCCAGCCAGAAGTACACGAGTGGAAAGCTGGCAACCGAGTTCCGCGCGTCATTGGACGAGTTCCAGGCTCTGCAGAGAAACGCGTTGGAGAAGCAGCGAGCATCGCAATCGGCAGCCAAGGCCGCCTTGGATTCAGAAGGTGTCACTTCACCAGGTGGGACACAGGTCGGCGGGCAGCAACAACTTCAGCAACAGGAACAACTGCGACTGGCAGATCAGAGCGAGGTCGACTTCCAGGAAAGTCTCATCATCGAGCGGGAGTCGGAGATCAGGAACATTGAGAGCAGTGTCTCAGAACTGAACGAGCTGTTCCGCGATGTTGCTACGATGGTGCATGAGCAGGGCGGGCAGTTGGATATCATCTCAGAGAACGTGACACAGACGAGGGACGATACCAGGAATGCCGATCAGCAGCTGAGGACAGCGAGCAGGCATCAGAAGAGTGCCAGAGGGAAAGCGTGCTGTTTATTAATCATCTTGGCCATTGTGCTGGCGATTGTACTGTTGGCTGTATTGGCATAATGTGTAGCGAGTGGATTTGTGTAGAGATGCGGCGAATGACATTTCAGAAGAATTTCCCGCATGCCACAATTTCCTGGCGCGTGTACACTCAATAAGACATGCTTCCCACGATTGGAAGCATAACTGTGCTGCCAACGACCATTTCCAACATCGATCACTGCAGCTTGCCAGCGGAGACGCCATGGGTCAAGTCATCGACGAGTCGTGCGAGGCAAGCAACGCGCATGACCTGGCTGCCGCCCAAGCTGTCTTCAGTACCTACGAGACTCTGGAACCACTGTTGCTGCAATGCACCAACGCAACTCTTCTGCGCCTCTAACGTACGAGCAAGAGCTTCGATAACGCCATCAAACGCTCGATCTACGTCCAAGAGAAGCTCTTCTTCAAGCCTCTTGCACTCACCCACAAAGCGGACAGCTTGCCATCTTTCGCACCCCTCTGGATTTCAGCAAAGGTGGACCTGATGAGAGCTGGCATCGGATGCTTCTTTGTCAAGGCCTGCCACCCCCCGAGTGTGTGTAGTGTGGGGTACCTCTCTGCTGATATGAGAGGTACGTACGCTGGTGTCCGGATGGGCCGAATATGGGAGATGTTCCAGCGACATGTGGAACACCAAATGTCTTCGAGGGCTTTTGATGAGGAGAGAAGAGCCGAGAAGGAGGAGTGGGACAACCTGGCTCCTGATGAGCGACAGCGACGCATCGTGGACTTGGAGCAAGATGAGAAAGACCGACGTAGTCGAAAGGAGCCTTGCAGGACACGCAACATGCACACTCGTCAACTTTTGGGCTTGCCACCAGTCAGCATGAAGGTGATACTCGATGATCTCTGGGCCTCACAAGACTACCGACTGGGTCTCTTGCCAAAGTCAGACTCGGGCACGGGCAGACAGCTAGTACCGCAGGCGCAAAATGAAGCTCGCTTATAGCTTACGTGAGTATCGACCTTCGTGAGAATGAAGCATTCGGCACGCGCTATCTCTGTTCGTTTGCTTTCACACGCACGAATGGAGTAGATCCCGTTACCCTGCCATCATGAAGCTTTGGCGGAGCGGTCATCTGGATATTTCTTTTCCCGTCACAACCGAGAAATGGTCGCTGCGAAAAGTGCGCGTATTGAGCTAGTGCCTGGAAACCCACTTGAAATGTGCATGTGGCGCTCCCTTTAAAAGCCTCACTATGAAGCAAAAGTCATTCCTACTCTATTTTTTCTTTTGGAATCGACTGTAGTCAAATGTCAACTTACCACTGCGTACAGCATCACACCAACCACACGACATATTAACCACACAACGTTCACAGGTCGCAGTAGCGAATTGTCGTGCACCCTGCTTGAGGCACCACTCGAGGTGCGTGACTGTCGCCAGGACTGATCGAGATATACTGACAGGAGGCAGCGACTCAGGCTGCCCCGGCATGAAGATCCACAGCGCTTCCAAAGCGCCTTTGACAGTGCAAGAGGCCATCGTTTCGGCGTATCGAGATACAATCAAACCAAGGTACATCTCATTTCGCGCCAGTGTAAATATTGAACTGACTATGGTAGCACCGACTCGAAATACGAAACCACAACCTCCGAGCGCAGCCCAGAAGAAGCGACGATGTCTAGCTGTGACAAAGAAGCCGCTTCTGATATTTCGCGCGATGCCGCCATCAACCTCGACACCACATCCGACATCGAGTTTGTTCTGCAGGTCTTCGAAACATACGAGCTTCTCGAGAAGATTCTGCTTCGGACCGACAACGTAACAGTACTTCGTGGGCAGGGAGTAAACAAGACTTGGAGGGATGTCATTCAGCGGTCGGAGAATCTGCAGCAGAAGCTGTTCTTCAAGCCGGTGCCGGTCAAGAAGGGCTGGTCGTGGAGGGACATCGTCTGGAATCCGCTTTTCCTGAACAAGGAGGTTGATCAAGGGGTCGGACTTGATTCGCAGTCGCTAAAGGTCACCGGAAAATGCATTCACTTCATTGTGGGATCCAACTCAGCTTTTTACCTAGACAAGCCAGCCATACTTCGTCGCTACCCAGATACAGAGAGCTGGCATCGCATGCTGTACTGCCAAGGTCTGCCTCCAGGCTATGAGATTATGGCAGTGGCCATAGAGTCTTCCTGGATTCCAGCTGGGGTGCGAGCAGATATGGGTATCGCTGAAGTTCGTGAACAGATCAAAGTTGCCTTTGAGCGCTACAAGGCGGAGAGGGCGGAGAGAGACTCGGAAGATATGAGCGACTCTGATTGACTCTGGGCACGCTAGTGCTGGAAGTAGTGGACATGATTATCCAAGCGTTAGGAGGACTCTTCTCAATACCAACGACTACAAATTGGGGTCCGTGGAGGTTCGAGCGGTGTTGCTGCAGATATAGCATAGCCTCAGGATACTTGCAATGGACAAACAGCGAGCATGGACATAGGAATAGAGCCATGCCCTTCATCCTTCATGTGGTTGGCCACGGAGATCGACAGCTTGCGTCGCGTGTCTGATCATCTCCCATGCCGTAAGACGTGTCACCGCTGAACCCTTCAGTTACCTGATACCTACGATGCTGGGGATCAGCAGATACTTCCCCTGATAACTCCTACAAATGGACCAAAGTATCTGCATCGGGACTAGCACACAGTCATGCGGCTTCCCGAGCACTGTCACAGCTAAAATGGTATCGCCAAATGATACGCTGGGGCAGTGACTTCTGAGAAGCCGTAGAAGGTGTTTACTAGCGTAAATGCAAGAGCTATAGAGAAATCTGCCTGCAGCAGTCACTGCCCCAATGGTTGCCAAGCCACGACTGTCGCTTCAAGCTGTGTTTACTGCCGCGACTCGCTTCTCCTCCTTGCGTCTTCTTCACCTCATCACAACCTTTCTCGGCCACCGTGGCAACATCACTACCACACCTCTCCGTATTATTACTACCGACCATGCTAATCAATTTGATGGCAGTACCTCTAGGCAAGCAGCGCGCAAGCTGAGAGCGTAAACGAACGCCATTCCAAGAGTACGACTCTCCAACTCGATCAGCCTCCACCAAACAGCACACTCAACATATCTTCCCACCACTCCACGCTTCTCGACCTTGTTGACTGCATTGACTGCATCAACTGCAGCCCAATTCGACATCTCCAACGATCCAATCCTCGATGCGCGACGTTTGCTCAACGGTCGTTTGATCTACATGCTAACACTCTTGTCCTGCAGGAAAAAGAAAATTTTACAAGCACGAATCGTCGGAGGTAGTTCGGGTCTCGTTCGTGGTTTGTGTGCGCCTTGAATGGCTTCGAGAGATTTGCCCACTGTTAATCTTTCTGCTTTTGGAGTCTGTGTGTTGGAGTTCTGCTCTGCCACTGCTGTTTGTTTTTGACTATGTCGTCAAGGGCGGAAGGGTTCCGGGGGGCGGCGCTCTGCGGCTACGGCCTTGGGGCGATTCTCTTGAAATGACAGTCTTTCTTCCACTTCTTCTTCCCGCAGACCACTGCAAGTCATGATTTTCGTGTCCACAGTCAAGTCTACCCGGAGAACATACTGCACTTTCAGTACTGCTAACACTGCAAACAACGATCTCCTTCAAACGACCACAACCGCGCCACGGAAGTCACAAGTAGTGTCCTCAAAGCTGCCTCGGTAACTCAGAAGCACCAAATTTCAGGGAATCGTGAGGATGGTCCACTTGTGTTCCACGTAATCTCGACATGCTACGTATGATTCCCGTGCCATGCGATTCACCATGCCGCCAACGTCAGGAGTAGTGTGCCGTGAAGGTCCATGAGATCCCAGAAATGACAACCAGGATGACGTCCTACACACTAGGATTTACGAACTACTCGTCTTTCCAGCAACACATACTCGCTCCAGAAACCCCTCATTGACCATGGGATTATGTAGCTCCCCAATGGTACTCATACACGCCGCAGCCGGATCCCCCGAGCCCATGAGACTTCCCTGCCAGTACTCATTCCCGGGGAATGCATTGCCATCCCAAGCGTAGCTCAGCACAAGCAGTCTGTTTGCATCATCGCCTTGCAGTTTCTCTGCTGGATTGCGAGTAGTGAATCGTACCTCAACGTCTTTGGCTTGTGCAGCTTTCTCCACCTGGTTACGTATGGATGTGCCGATGTTATTACTTCTGTCAATGTATGCAAACTCGATTGTGCTGATTTTGTGATCTGCTGGCAGTCGGGAGATGGAATCCGCAAAGGCTTGGATGTAGGTTTGAGCTTGTGCTTCATGGTACTGCCAGACTCCGAGGCCGAGGCCGACGACGTAGACGTATGCGTTGCGGTGTTGTGCATCTGCGTGAGTTCTCGCGCTGGCTTCGAGGAGGAGGATGTCTGCGGTGATGCTAATGCGGGATTTGTAGACGTTCCAGTCAAAGCCGTCTTTCATATCTGATTGAGGAGTACGATCTGTAGCGAAGAAGTCGAGAAAGTGCTGTTGCAGTTCAGGGTGCATATGTGAGTTTTTGACAGGAGGGAGCATGAAGATGGAGTCCATCCGATCGTCTCGTTCGAATCGTGCGCCGACGAGACCGATGATGATGCCTCGTCCTTCGAACGTGCCGCTTTTGCCTGGTCGACCACAGTTGTTTCTGGCGCCGTTGTTGATGAAGTGTGATGGGCCGGATACGCCGAGGAGGCTGGAGAGCATGATTTCGTCGTAGCTGAGGTAGTTGTCCAGAGTCAGATCTTGGTTCTTGTCCTGGTCGGAGGTCCCATTGCGATCCCATTGTTCTGCTGGATCGCGGATCGTCCGCCCGTTTCGGAGAACGGTATAGTCTGAGCTGCCCATGAATACGAGAGGGCGCTTGGCGATGAGTCGTCCGACTTGGTCTTGCCAAGGGAGATTTTGGTAGAGAGACTTTTCGTGTTGGGAGCCGTGCTGGAGCTTGTGGCGGAGGAAGTTCTGAACCAGATTTGGGAAGCGTGGATGGATCACGATGCGTGTGTTGAGAGCATCCGCGCTGATGATTTCTGTGGGGAAGAACTTGACCGAGTTTGTCGTGATTGGTGGTTCGATGGCCATGTTGGAGAAGCTGAGCAAGTTGAAGCCAGCGCTTCTGGAGGCTGAACTTGCTGAGGCCATCTTGGAGGAGGTGAAGTGGTGCTGGGTTCGATGAGGGTTGAAACTGAAGCTGGTCTGCTGATATACAAGTTCTCATTCGATGAGTCACAGCTTGCGAAGGATGCGATTGAGAGCTTGACTGTTGCCTGAATACTGGAGCTCGGTTGGTGATGAGTATGAATCGATTCCAGTCCAGCCTGGAGCTGAGATGCGCGTATGCAGACATGCCTGCAGCGATCCTACTGCTCAGAAATGAGTGTTCCAAGTGATCTTGCAGCTCTTAGCCGCCCACTTCAGAAGATGAATTCAACTCCTGCGGACTCGTGCCGACGCCGGTGCGAGAGAAGAACGAAACACCCCGAAAGGCGAATGAAGGATGAGATGTGACATTACCATCTACAATCTAGATCTAGACACTCTCCGTGACTCTCTAGGTGTAGCAAAACCGGCTCGCAGCGGGGGTATCCTTCTTCGCACTCATGTATCGTCAAGTTCAGATCGCTTTTCCATCCCATGGGTGCTGTCTCCCGCAATGCCACTGTCAATGCCGAAATGTCCCCTTTTTTCCAAAAAACGCCATTCCCGCTCGCTCAAACGCAGTCGTGAACAGCAAACTAATCAACTGAGTCCGGTGTTGTGGCCGTCCTCCAACAGCTTCTCTCCCCGTCTCCTTGCCGCTTCAATGTTGAATCTCCTCACATGGCCGTGAGATGCCTCTTCTTCCGCTCTTCCGCAAACACCTCCCTGCTGATGGCCAGCACTCTCTCGAATCCTTCTCTCCCTTTCACTGCATTCTCCTTGAATCTCTCCACGCTGATGTCCTCGATGGCGCTCTTGATTTTCTGCCACCCACCACACAGCGCCGTGATCCTCGCCTCCTGCTCGAAGACAGTCCTCCCTTGCTGCACTGGATCTGGCCGATACACGACTTTCTCATTGACAGTCAACAGATCACTCCAGGTCAGATTCTGACTGCACATGGTGACCTTCTTCGCTGACGGGTCCACATAGCTGACTTCATACACCTGACTCGTTTCACTGCTGCCGAAGAAGGTTTGCAGCCATTTGGGCGCCGACTGTCGACATGTGATGAGGCGTTCGGTGCGGAGAATGCCGGTGGATGCGTCGAGGGAGCGCGAGAGGGTGTCGACGGCGATGACATGGGTCGATTTGTCGTTCCACGGGCAGTATTTCCGCCAGTTGCAGGTACTGACTTCGTCCCAGGAGTAGTCGTACGAGTGGTTCGTGCTGAAGATTTTCATCGTGGAGGAGAAGGTGAAGAGGCCGGTGCCGGTGGCCTGAACTGGAGTTGGATGTGGCCGATCGGAGCTGGATGATTGTTCGTGTTTCGTGGGTGGTGATGAGGATTTGGGGTGATGTGATGCAAAAGTCCAAAAGAATTGTCTCGAACATGATCTTGAGTCTCGCCGAATCATTTTCGCGAGTGCCGGCACGATGCCTCCGCTTCTCCGGTGTCCGGCTCTCGGATCTGACCTTTTCGTGCATATGATTGGGGGTGAAGGGTCGAGCTTGGCGTCAGCCAGCATTACGATGCAGCAGGGACGTTGGACATCAATCCGCAAGTGTCACCAAATTATGCACTCCTAGAAGACGCTCAAGATGCAGTACTGTCCGTGTGGTACAGTAGTACATCGTCAGGATTCAGAAACAGGCATTTCTGGATTTGTGTAAGTGATGCTTCTCTTTCTACATATATTGCGAAGCACAATGTCAAACAGCCTATCGAGAGAGACCTAGCCGCAAATGCCATCTCTACTCGAGGGCTTCTCGAAGTCGGCGCAACCATCAGGCCGGAGGCTCCACTGCAGACAACGCGAATGTGCCGAACGGTGCCATGACACGTTCCGTAGTAGTCGAGAGGTCATCGTTTCTGCTGTGGTAGCGTATCGTTCGAGCTTCACCCGCCACAGAAAGAGACAACGAGCAATCGGCATTCATCACCACGTCCAGTGATGGATCGGCCACAGCATCCACGCTCGCAATCACAATGTCTTTATTCGTAGATGTCTCATCGGATCGCAATTGAAGTTGCGGATTTGCCACTACCAGTACTGTAGAGCCTACTAGCCTGAATACTATGCCTGAACTGTCTAGGACGAAGACGTTGCTGAGGGCATCATTAGTAGAAGCCACGATTCGGTCCGTTCGTCCAGCGTAATAAGTGGCTAGCATGACGAACGGTCGGCTAAGCAAAGGCTTTCGCTATCTTTGTGTACAAATAGACGGGAGAGGATTTCTATTCACTTACGTAGGTACGGCTTGTATTGTGGTCGATGTAGTCGTTAATGCAGTAGTCGATACGGTAGTTGATGTAGTAGTCGAAGGAGTAGTCGAAGCGGTCGTAGAGAGAGTAGTTGAAGCAGACGTGGTCAACGCGGTAGAAGAAGACGAAGTCGAAGACAACGTCGTGCTCTTGCTTATCGTACACTTGGTCGTGCTCAAGCTTTTTATAGTCGTATGTCTTTTGTTTGGCCTATAGATCGCTCCGCTAACTCCCGACTTCTTTATAGACCTATTAACTCTACTCTTTAGATAGTAGTACCTACTATCGTTATAGTAGTTTATCTAGAGAGTATATTAGTATATAGAATAATCTTTATTCTTCTACTTCTCTCTATCGTCGACTTACTATAGCGTATCTAGCTACTATACTCTAAAGCTTTTACTTAAGATATAATAATCTTAGAGATCGTCTAACTAAAATACTTTCTAATCGAGTATTCTACTCTACTTTCTCTATTCTACCTTTTCTTAATTACTTTTAATATCTTCGACTATATTCTTACTCTATATCTTACTTTATACTATATACTCGTACTTTATACTACGTATCTTTACTCTATACTATACGCTCTTAGTATAGAGTTTTATACTTCTATTTTATACTATATATTAAAAGTAGAGAGCGTTTATAGATACTATATAATATTAAGGAGAGTATAGCGTAGTAAAGAAGAATAGGAGATTGATCTTAAACTAACTTATATATATAGTATAGTAGTAATATACTAGAGACTAAATATAAAGTTAATTAAGTTAGTTATCTAAGAAGAGAAGAAAGAGAAGTAAGATATACCTCTTACTAAGTCTTAGGTAGATACCTTAGATATCTAGAACTATACTTAAATATCTATATCTAGACTAACTATCTAGAATATATTCTTAATACTCCTACTTATACTATATAGTTAGATCTTTCTATAGATTATCTATAATACTTAAGTACTAGCTCTAATCTTAATTAGTTATTAAGTACTTACTTTCTAGACTAATAACTAGATAGTACTAACTATCTATTAGTAAGGTAAAGGCCTACCTATATACCGTACTTAGTAGTTTTAGTATAAAAGCAAGATAGTAGCTCGTTTCTAAGATCGAAATATTTACTCTACTTAATTAATTTAATATCCTATAGTCCTAGTATAAAGCTCTTAGTCCTAGAGCTACTAGTTTAAGCTCGTTACTACTAGTTAATATACGTATTATAAGACTATTACTCTCTAAATAAGTCTTATTCTATAATAGCTACTCTTATACCTATCTAGGAGGTTAGTATTAGAGTAGTTATTATCTATTAATAGAGCCGAAGGTAGAGCTATCTCTTCTCTTTTATACCGAGACTAGAAGCGTAGAGAGTAGAAGGTAGCCTTAAAGCGAGAACTAATATACTATAAATATTAATAAGAGGCCTAAAGGAGCCTATATAAGAAGCGACTTAAAGAGCTATAATAACGTAGAAGCCTCTAGAATATAGATATCGCTCTAACCTAGAAAAGTTATAAACCTCTAGTACTCCTTAGTATAGATCTATTTAGTAATTATTATATAGATAGTAAGACGACTTACTATATTAGAGATTTACTTAGAGTCTCTATACCTATAATAGTCTTAGATTAGACTCTAGTTTAGTATAAAAATACTCTTATTTAGATAGCGTAGAGGCTATAGGATAGGCTAGACCTATCTAAGTAATCTCGTATCCTCTAGTATATAGAACGCTTAGAATAAGCTCTAGTATAGCGTTAGACGCTAATCGTTTAGCTAAGAGTACTAATTACGTCTAAGGCCCTAGACCTAGTATATAGTATAGGCTAATATAATATTATACTACTATAGTTATATAGTAGATTACCTAAATAAGTAAGATAGACGCGCCTTACTATAAATAGTCGAACTATATAATACGATATACCTTCGCTTATTAGGTATAATTAATACAGCTCTAGTATTATAAGAAAAGTTTAATAATTTACTTTCTAATAGCTAATAAATTTAGACTCTTATTTTTTTTAGTTATCTATAAGAGCTAGATAAGGTTAAAGGTTAGACTCGCCTTAGGCTCGTAGGCTTAGCGTATAGTATAATTATAGTATACGTATATATCTAAAAGAAAGTAAGAATTAGTCTTATAATATCCTAATAGTCTTATTAAAAGAGCGCTCTATATATTACTATATACCTCTTTTATAATTCTAATTCTTCTTCTTCTAAGAGTAGTAATCTATAGAGGCCTATAGCTCCTCGACGTAACGTAGGCACGGCGCCGCTAGAGCTTATAATAGGCGAAGTAGATAATTAAGATAATCTTATAGATACTAATAAGGTTTAGGAGTAGAAGTCTACTAGTATAACTAAAGATAGTATATACGTAGAGCGTATATAGCTTAAAGCTAAGAACTAGAAACTACGTCGTCGTTTAGAGGTACGCGCTCTACGACGAGAGAATAATCGGCTTCTTATAGAGTTAGAATCTCTATTCTTAGATACTCTTAGTACTCTCGATATTAGCGATTCTAAAGACGACGCTACTACTAGTATTATAGGTAGTATACTTTACGATAGCGCGTCGTATACGCGATATAAAGGTCCTAAAGTTAGAGAACCTTATACTTTCTAGAGCGAGATAGTCTAAGAGGCGAGAGAGTTTATTTATAGCCTTAAAGTAATCTTTCTTAATAGTCTATAAGAGTTTATTATAGAGGATTCGAAGGTCCTATATAGTATTATATAGCTCGTAGACGAGGCGTAAGAGACCTAGTATAACGAACACTCTAAGGTAATACCTCTAGACTATACTTAGACTAAGTTTAAGCGCTTTATCTATAACGTTATTAGAGATTAGGCGAATCGTACGATCCTTATAATAGTCAAGTATAAGAAGGCCTAATAGGGTAAGAGCTAAGGAGTATACTAGTTCGCTATAGAGCTAGGCTACTTAGAGTCTTAACTAGACGACTATAGTAAAGCATAGCTAGTACGCTAGCTTCTCGTAAAGTTAAAGCTAGCGCTTTAATAAGAGATTATTAAGAATTATACTATACCTAGTAAGCGCGCTAATTTAGTTACGTTAGTAAAGCGTCTAGAGTAAGCTAATAGAGTAATTCCTATATAGTATAACTAGAGCGGAAGCTAGAGTAATAGAGACTACGAGCGCGATATATACTCGAAGTATAAGCGTATAGAGAGCGATAATTCTATATATAGACGCGACGATAGTCTAGGAGAGAATAATACGCGTCGCTCTAGCGATAAAGGTTCTACTCGCTCTATTATAGGCTATAAGTATTTAGAATACTATAGCTATAAGTAGAAAAGGTATATTAGTACTAATTCTATCTATCTTAACTTATAAAAGAGGTATATAGTAATATATAGAGCGCCCTCCTAATAAGACTATTAGGATATCGTAAGACTAATTCTTGCCTTCTTTTAGATATATACGTATACTATAATTATACTATACGCTAAGCCTATAAGCCTAAGGTAGGTCTTAGCCTTCGACCTTACCTAGCTCTTATAACTATCTTCTCTCTCTAAGAGAGCTACTCTTAGCGACAACTCTTACTTTATAGGTTATATTCTAGGCTTCCTATTTAGTCTTTATAATATACTTTATATATTCTACGCCTATTACGTCTCTAACGTATTATATCTATAAACCTTTAGTATATTACGTAAATACGTGCTATAAAGTAAAGAGTTACTATACGTATTACGTTTATATAGTAATATATTCCTTACTATAGCGACTATAATTCGTAGCTCGAGCGTATTCTTTAAAAACTCTTCTAATTCTCTCTTAGACTTTCTTTCTATATATAATATTTTCTATATTCTTAGTAAAGCTAGTATCTCTATACGATAACTATACTACCTATATAAGTATAATACTACCGAAGCGTACTAGAGTCGTAGTTACGAACTACCTACTCTATACTATCGACGATATTAGAGGCTATAGAGATATCGATATCTACCTCTACTATATTAAGTATACCTATAATAGTATAGCTCTTCGAATACTTCTTAACTACGTTTTACCTACTAACGAACTATATATAGACGACGAGCCTACGTACGACGAAGTAATAAAGCTCGGCTAGAAGGTTAAGTATTAGCGCTATAAGCGCTAATACTACTCTTATAAGCGTATTACTAATAGAAACCTTAAGTAGTAGGCGCGCTACGTACTATACTATCGCGAGTAGCTAGAGACTCTTCTAGAGAGCGTATATAAAGAGTAGGTAAAGCGCTATCTAAAGAGCCTCTATACCTCTATTAAGATCTCTAAGAGGGTTTTTACTAGTAATAAGAGTAAAGCCGTTAGTAGCTAGGATACGCTACGTAAGGCGAGCGCGCTCGCTCTACTAGCGACTAGTACGATATTCGTTACTAGTCTAGTAGAGACCTAGCGCTAGTCTAACTTTATAGTAGCTATATTTAAGCTATAGTATAAGGTATACCTACTTTTCCTATACGATCCTTATACGATACTAATATTCTTTATAGACTAACTATATAGTAGGCGCCTCTAGCGACGCTCTAGATACTACTATAGAGGTAGCCTATCTCGAGAGTAGTAACTAGAAGGAGAGTAAGCTCTTCGAGGATATAGTATCTAATAAGAAGATAGATAAGGATAAGGATAAGGGCGTAGAGAGTATTACTAGTAGTAGAAACGCTAGCGACGACGCGCTCTCTATAGACGACGAATAAGCGCTTCGCTTACTACCTATCTACGCCTCTTATACTCTACTCGCGCTTATATAGGCTATAGTTAGATTCTTACTCTTTACCTACGAGTACTATACGACCTACTTAGTAGGTATATATAAATAATATAGTTTACGCTTCGTTATATCCTAAATACCTTAATAATTTTCTTATTTTCTTAAATTTAAAGTTTATCTCTATATATAGGTTTAGCGCTTAGTACTTAGTATTACTATATTAGTACCTCGGCGTATTAGCGCCTTAGCGCTTCTATCTTACTACGCGCCTACTTACGCGCTACGCTTTAAATACGTCTAGTACTATATAGCTACTAATATATTCTTTAGGTTCCTACTAGTTATACTCTTTAGGCTAGCTCTACTAGTAGATTAAGTACTAGCGTACGCTCTTTTTTACTCGAGTTCTAAGGATCTTCTTAACTTCCTATTTACTCTAGTAGTCTATAAGTAGTATACTCTCTACCTATATCTCGCTACTCTTCTAAGATTCTAGAAGCGATATATAAAATACGTTATAGATAAGAGCGTCTAGTAGTAGAGCTAAGTAGTACGCCTACTTCCTTACTACGTTAATTACCTTAAAAGGCCTAGTAAACTTATCTACTAACTTCTTTGAAAGAACCTTTAATTATAGGTTCTTTATCGATAGTAAGACTATATCGCTAACCTTATATTCCTTAGCCTAATACCTATTATTAAAGTACCTAGCCTACGCCTTACTTACTTCTCGCTAGCGTTTACTTAGCGTCTTATAGTTCTTCTTTAATCTTTCTATAGCTTCCTTAGTAGCTAGTATCTCTCTTTTAGAAAGCGCGTCCTAAGCTTCTTACCTACTCGTTACTAGCTCTAGATTAAAACTATATAGCGCTATAAATAGTAATACCTTTAGTATCGTATACGTACTATTATTATATACGAACTCGGCTTATACTAATAGGTCTACCTAGTTATCTTATTACTCTACGTAGTAGATACGTAGGTAAGTCTTAAGCGTCTAATTCGCTCTTTTAGTTTACTTATCTATTTATAGATAGAACGTTATACTTAGCTTACGCTTTATATACGCCTCGTAGTAGAAGTTAGACTAGAACTAACTCGTAAATATAGACCCTCTATCGCTAATAATACCTATAGGCATACTATAATATCTAATTACTTCTAATATTCAGACTCTTATAAGGTTACTACTAGTATATCTCTTTATAGTTAGGATAAAGATAACTATCTTTATATATCGGTCGATAATAACTAGAATCGTATTATATATATATACTCCTCGCTTACTTAGTAGAAGGTCTATAATAAAATCCTAAGTTAATTCTTAAAATAGACGATCTAGTATAGGTAGCGTAGTTAGCTCGCTATATAGTCGATAGCGACGCGCCTTTACTTTCTAGTAACTCCTATAGGACTCTACGTATTATATAATATCTTTAGTTATCTCTAGCTACTAGTACTTTCTTCGTACTAGCGAGATAGTCTTATCCTTACTAAAATAGCCTATAAGAGTATTATCGTAGTATATACGAATTACCTACGTCTATAAGGCGTAGTCCTTAGGTATATATAGTAAATTGTCTACCTAGAGGTTTCTCTCTCTTATAGTATATTACTTAAATCGGCCGCTATTACTTATCGCTTACGAGTATACTACGCTTATACTTAGCTTAGCCTATACTAGCGCGCGAGTATATATAAGGATTAAGTCTAAGATATTTACGTACGGCTCTTTACTCTTAGTAATTATACCTACTACTCGTATAGGTATTAAAAACTACTACTATAGATTAGAGTTAGTACTTCTCTCTATTATAGAATATTATTCTTTATAAGTCGTATAGATACGAGCTACGAGTAGTCTACCTACGTCTCTTATACTCCGATTATCCTATAGCTATAACTTAGTCTATAGAGTAGGTAGTAGGTTAGTTACCTCTACTACCTCTTTAGCGTAATCGCTATACCTCGATAGCGCGTTAGCTAGGTTTCGCTTACCTACCTAGTACGTTATAACGAAGTCGAATAGAGCTAGGAATATAGCTTAATAGACCTACCTACTAGTTAACTTCTTTATATCTATAAACCTATAAAGGTTAGTATAGTCGACTAGTACGTCGATCGTATATAGAGCGCCTTTAAGATACGGCCTCTACGCTTTAAAAGCCTTAACTACTATAAGAAGCTCCTTATCGTATACCTTATAATTATACTCTATAGTAATTATCTTTCTAGATATAAATATAATAGAGTACTATTTAGACCTAAAGAGTTAGCTAAGAATTATAGTAATTACGTAATTAGAGACGTCGCTCTCGACTCGTAACCTAAGTATAAAGTTAAAGTACCTTAGTAGTAATACTATAGAAAAACGCTTTTTTAACTTAGTAAACGCCTACTCCTCTCGTATAGTCTACTTAAGTAGGCCTAGCTTCTTACCTACTATAGCGCTCTTAGATAACGCTATAAGTAGAGATACTACTCTAGAGTATTTAAAAATAAAACGCTAGTAGAAGTTAGTAAACCTAAGAAAGGATTAAACCTCTACGAGCGTTATAGGCGTTAGCTACGCTACGATTACGTCTATCCTATATAGATCTATTATAACCTCTCTAGTAGTTACTACGAAGCCTAGGAAATCGACTTTTTTCTACTAGAATTTATACTTCGCTCTTTAAGTATAGAGTCTAAACTTCTAGAGACGCGTAAGTATATCGTATACGTCGCGTACGTAGTCTACGTAGCTCTTACTATAGATAAGAATATTATTAAGATATACTATATAGTACGTATCGACTAATCCTACTAGAGTACGATTAATATACGCCTAGAACGTAGCTAGAGTATTAGTTAGGCTAAATAGTATTACCTTATACTAGAAGTAGCTATAGCGCGTATAGAACATAGTCTTCTAGTAGTCGCTAGGCTTAATATAAATCCGATAGTATATATCTATAAGGTCTAGAGTCGTAAACTATATAGCTCCTATAAGCCTATCTAGTATCTCGCTAATTAAGAAGAGTAGGTACCTATTCTTAATAGTAATTTCGTTTAGCTCTTAGTAGTTAATATATAGCCTTAGTTTACCGTCTTTCTTTAGTATAAATAGGATAGGCGTACTTATCTAGCTAACGCTACGCTCGATCTAATCGTACTTAAGGCCTATAGTAAGATACTTCTTTAATTCCTCTAGCTTCTTACCTAACTAGTAATATAGCGGCCTAAAGGATAGAATAGTATCTAGACGTAGCTTAATCGTATACTCTACGCTATCTACTAGCTTACTCCTTATCTCTTCTATTAGGTTTAGAATATTAGAGAACTATTAGAACTTAGAGAGAAGAGGGTTAACCTCTCTACCTTCGCCTATCTTACTTATTACTACTATATATATAGTTAATATATACTTCAAGTTCTTAAAAAACTTATAAGCTTCTCTAACCTTAACGTTTTTAAAAGTATTACTATAGGTCTACTTATCTAAGCTACTATCGACTCGTATATAATAAGTACGTCTCTATAACCGACCTAAGATTATATTAGAGGTTAGTATATTATAGATATAAAAGATTATACCTACTATACGCTCTACTCCTACGGAGTCTATAAGCTATACGCGTATATAATATACGCTATAATAATACTCTAATTCTTTAGTAAATAAGATAGCTAGGAGTAAGGTAGTATTAGTTCGAGCTATAATACTATATTATAAGATAAAGGATCTCGATACTACGTTAATATTAGTAATATTATTAAGGAGGAATTAAGCTAGCTTAAGCCTATCTTATACCTCGACTACGCCTTCTAGGTAAGTCGTATTTATAACTTATATAAAGAGGTTATAAAAGGGATATATAGTAATATATAGAGCGCCCTCCTAATAAGACTATTAGGATATCGTAAGACTAATTCTTACTTCCTTTCGGATATATACGCGTACTATAATTATACTATACGCTAAGCCTACGAGCCTAAGGTAGGTCTTAGCCTTCGACCTTACCTAGCTCTTATAACTATCTCCTCTCTCTAAGAGAGCTACTCTTAGCGACAACTCTTACTTTATAGGTTATATTCTAGGCTTCCTATTTAGTCTTTATAATATACTTTATATATTCTACGCCTATCGCGCCTCTAGCGCGTTATACCTATAAACCTTTAGCGTATTATATAAATCTACGCTACGAAGTAAAGAGTTACTATACGTATTACGTTTACGTAGTAATATATTCCTTACTATAGCGACTACGATTCGTAGCTCGAGCGTATTCTTAAAAACTCTTCTAACTCTCTCTTAGACTTTCTTTCTATATATATAATATTTTCTATATCCTTAGTAAAGCTAGTATCTCTATATAATTACTATACTACTAACGTAAGTATAATACTACTAAAACGTATTAGAGTCGTAGTCCTAAACTACTCTCTCTATACCGTCGACGATATTAGAGGCTATAGCGATATCGATATCTACCTCTACTATATTAAGTATATCTACGATAGTATAGCTCCTCGAATACTTCTTAACTACGCTTTACCTACTAACGAACTACGTATAGACGACGAGCCTACGTATAATAGAGTAATAAAGCCTAGCTAGAAGGTTAAGTACTAGCGCTATAAGCGTTAGTACTACGCTTATAAGCGTATTACTAATAGAAACCTTAAGTAGTAGACGCGCTATATACTATACTACCGCGAGTAGCTAGAGACCCTTCCTAAGAGCGTATATAAAGAGTAGGTAAAGCGCTACCTAAAGAGCCTCTATACTTCTATTAAGACTACTAAGAGGGTCTTTACTAGTAATAAGAGTAAAGCCGTTAGTAGCTAGGATACGCTACGTAAGGCGAGCGCGCTCGCCTTATAGGCGACTAGTACGATATCTATCGCGAGTCTAGTAGAGATCTAGCGCTAGTCTAACTTTATAGTAGCTATATTTAAGCTATAGTACGAGGTATACCTACTTTTCCTATACGATCTCTCTACGATACTAATACTCTTTATAGACTAACTATATAGTAGGCGTTTCTAGTAACGCCCTAGACGCTATTATAGAGATAGCTTACTCTAAGAGTAGTAACTAGGAGGAGAGTAACCTCTTAGAGGACGCTATATCTAATAAGAAAGTAGAGAAAGATAAGGATAAGGATCTAGAGAGCGTCGATAGTAATAGAAACGCTAGCGACGACGCGCTCTCTATAGATAATAAATAAGCGTTTCGCTCGCTACCTATCTACGCCTCTTATACTCTACTCGCGCCTATATAGGCTATAGTTAGATACTTACTTCTTACTTATAGGTACTATACGACCTACTTAGTAGGTATATATAAATAATATAGTTTATACTTTAATATATTCTAAATACCTTAGTAATTTTCTTACTCTCTTAAATTTAAAGTTTACTCCTAAATATAGATTTAGTACTTAGTACTTAGTATCGCTATATTAGTACCTTAGCGTATTAGCGCCTTAGCGCTTCTATCTTACTACGTGTCTACTTACGCGCTACGCTTCGAATACGTCTAGTACTATATAGCTACTAATATATTCTTTAGGTTCCTACTAGTTATACTCTTTAGGCTAGCTCTACTAGTAGATTAAGTACTAGCGTACGCTCTTTCTTACTCGAGTTCTAAGAATCTTCTTAACTTCCTATTTACTCTAGTAGTCTACGAGTAGTATACTCTCTATCTACGTCTCGCTACTCTTCTAAGGTTCTAGAAGCGATATATAAAATACGTTATAGATAAGAGCGTCTAGTAGTAGAGCTAAGTAGTACGCCTACTTCCTTACTATGTTAATTACCTTAAAAGGCCTAGTAAACTTATCTACTAACTTCTTCGAAAGAATCTTTAATTATAGGTTTTTTATCGATAGTAAGACTATATCGCCGATCTTATATTCCTTAGCCTAATACCTATTATTGTTAAGAATATATTCTAGATAGTTAGTCTAGATATAGACTTCTAAGTATAGTTCTAGATACCTAAGGCACCTATCTAAGGCTTAGTAAGAGGTATATCTTACTTCTCCTTCTTCTCTTCTTAGATAACTAACTTAATTAACTTTATATTTAGTTCCTAGCATATTACTACTATACTATATATATAAGTTAGTTTAAGATTAATCCCCTATTCTTCTTTACTACGCTATACCCTCCTTAATATTATATAGTATATAATACGCTCTCTACTTTTAATAGGTTATAAGCCTAGGTTTATATACTAAATAGGAGTAACCTATGTTAGTATAGGTTACTTATATCCCTTATAGTTTATAGAAAACATTTAGGGCCTAGAAGTTTCTCTAACTATATTACTAACGAAGCTAGTTTATACCTAGTAGTATATAAGTTAGTAAAGATCTCTATAAGATAGTAGTATATTCCTACTTTATTAATACCTACCTAGTTCTCTACTATTACACCTAGTATTACTAGAGTTAGAAGAGGCTACTTAGCCTTCCTACTACCTAGTAATAGAAACTCTACTAAGAGAGAAAGATCTAAGTCTTAGTAATTTCCTAAATACGAGAAATCCCTGTCCCTTAGAGCTAGTCTCCCTATTATAAGAAATTACTCTTCTCTAGAATCCTTAGCTAGTCTAAAGTATTCTACTAATTATTTATTCTATTTACCTATTTCTATAATAGACTAAGAGGACAAGAAGAGCTAAAGGATTCTAATCCTAGACAGAACTAACTAGAAGAGATAGTTCAAGCTATAGATAGATAAGCTAGAAGAGAAGGACTAGTTCTAGGTAATTAGCTAACTAATTATTAGAGAGAACCTATATATAGTTTAGTAGGATACTAGTCTCTAGATATATGTTACTTAGAATTAATACTTCTTAAAAGACAATATAGTATATAGGTTTAGTATTAGATATAGTATTAGTAAAGATAATAAGATAGAGCTAAAGATATAGTATATTACTATACTAGTAGCTAAGATATAGGTAATTCTCTAGAACAAGTATAATAGAGTCCTAAAGTCCTATACTATAGGTCTAATTAAGTAGTTTGTTATATTTAGAATATTACCTAATAAGACAATTAGAGAAGTATAGAGACACCTTAGAGGCCTAGGTAAGAGGATTACTAAGATTGATCCTTAGGAAGCTTACTACTAGAGCTAAGAGAAAAGGCTAAAACATCTCCTATAGTCCCTACCTATATTATACTAAGTAGCTAAGGATACTATTATAACCTAACTATCCTTAGATATAGATACTATTCTTCTTCTACTTAAGTCCTAAGAGATAAGAGATAATCTAGATAAGATAGATATAGGTCTAGCTATATTCTATTCTAGGCAGCTCTACTAAGGAAAGTCCCTACTAATATACTAGCTCTATAAGAAAGGGAAGTACTAGTTAAAGGATTGTCCTAACCTCTCTACTACTAAGAAACTGTCCTAGTAGAGAAATAGTACTAAGAACTAGAAGGACCCTTAGAGATTATTCCTTAGAGAGAAGGTTAGAAGATCTCCTTTACTAAGGAATACTAGATATATTAAGAAAGCTATCTATAAGTTATTATTATATAATAAGCTAAAGAAGGTTATCTAGAAAATAGGCAAGTAGCTTTAGAGGATAGAAAAGTCTAGAAAGCTTCTAAAGAAAGGATTTTTAGCCTAGGAGTCTAGTTCTAGTTCTAATTCTAGAACTTACTCTAGTTCTAGAAGTAATAATAATTCCCTATTAGAAGATAATAACTAAGATAAATTAGCCTATTCTATAATTAAGGCTAAAAGCAAGTTATTACCCTAAGAATAGCTCTTAGATTCCTATACCTTATCTTATATAACTAACTAACTATTCTTCTTTAGATTAGTA
This sequence comes from Septoria linicola, assembly GCA_024114885.1. Classification (NCBI taxonomy): domain Eukaryota; kingdom Fungi; phylum Ascomycota; class Dothideomycetes; order Mycosphaerellales; family Mycosphaerellaceae; genus Septoria; species Septoria linicola. The sequence goes on along the minus strand of CP099428.1, from coordinate 48,361 downwards.
AAGCTACTAAGGAAGAAAGTATAGATTAAGGTAGGAGGAGGATACCTCTATATAACCTACTCTAGACTAGTATAGATAAAGGGAATCTTAGAAGGAGAAGTTCTACTTAATAAAGTACTATTTGTTCCTAATCTTAGAGTAAATCTTATATTATAGGATTAGTTTAGTAAGTAATTTAGAGTCTAGAAGCCTGATTTTACTCTTACCTCTCTAGATAGCTAAATAGTTATAAAGACTAAGCTAGTTAGAGATATTCTATTTATTAGTAAGATATTACCTCTTCTATAGGAAAAGTTATATTACTTACTATATAATCCTATAGAGGTTAATAATACCTATACTACCCTATTAGAGAAGGATCTAAAATAGTAGGAGCTATAGTATAGAAGATTTATATACTTTAGAAGAGGGTTACTCTTAAACCTTTATAAAGTTACTAACCTAAAGGAAAGAATTCTAATCCCTAACTAGGAAGAGTATAAGTATAGGATCTATATAATAGGTAAGATAAAGAAACACCTAGGTAAGTCTATTAAGAGAAGACCTAAAAGACTAGCCCTTATATTAGTAGATATCTATAGACTATTACTATTATTAGTAAAAGGTTTTATATAGTAGCTTAAGATTATTAATAACTTCTTAAGAAAGAAATAGGCATTTCTACTTAAGGCTAGATTAGATATACTAACTACTCTTTAGAACTAGAGGATTAAGGTAGAAAGGTAGTTAGTAGTACTCCTTAAGTCTATAAGAGCTAATAATACTAGAGAGATTACTACTTTAATTAAATAGTAAGAGAAGGACTTTAGAATTACCCTTAAGCTAACTAAGGCCTATAATTTACTCTAGAATAGAGTAGTTAAGAGGTCTATCTAAATATTAGAGGCCTCTATTAGAGTAATACTTAAAGAAAGTAAGATACCTATTAAGTTTTAGCTAGAAGCTCTTAAAGTATAGATATATATAAGGAACAAGCTTCTAAATAGACCTAATATTAAGAGATTTAAGCTCTTACCTAATAAAGCTTTTAATAGGATTAAACTAATAGTCTCCTACCTTAAAATATAGGGATATAGAGCTATAGTATATATAGATATAAGAGTATAGCCTTAGTAGGTAAGGAGTAATAAACTAATAAATAGAGGAAAGGATACTATGTTTATTAGATACTATAATAATATAGTAAAGGTATAGAAGTTCTAGGAGCTAGATATAAAGGCTATTAAGTAGTATACTAATATAATCTTCTTTAAAGATAAGCTAGGTAGAGAATTAGACTTAAATATTAAGATTAAGAATCTCTCTAGTTTAGCTCTAGAAAGAAGACCTATTAGAAGGCTAAGAACTATTAGCTAGCCTACTCTATAAGCTAGTAGGAGTACCCTAGGTGCTCCTAGTCTAGGCTAGTAGAAGCCTCCTTCCTCTTAGCTATTAGTATAGGTTTAGGAAGGAAAGAAACTCTTTATATAACTTCTACCTCTACTAGAAGATATAGGAGAGTATAGAAAATTCCTAGACTAAGAGAAAGTTAAAAAAGAATCTAAGAATTCTACCTAAGAAACTATAGAGGTAGATTAAGAGTAGATAGCCTTAAGGTAAACTCTTAGAAAAAGGAAAGTATCCTAAGAACTTAATAGATTTAACTAGAAGCTAAAGCTAATTAGGCTTAAGCTAGATTAGAATAGTTAGCTAGATAAGGAAATGCTTCTAGAGTATTAGGCTTTCTTCTTAGCTATAAGCTCTATTAACCTAGGTATCCTATAGGACCTAGAATTCTTAGAGGAAGTTAAAGAGATTATATTCTTAGCTACTAAAGAAGTAGGAATATATAAATAGAAGGTTCTAATCCTAAGGAACTATAAGGAAGTAGTAAGTAATCCTAAGTAGGGTTATCTCTAGTAAGAAGCTATTTAGAAGGAGCTAGATATACTTATAAGTAATAATACCTAGACTATAGTAGTCCTACTAAAAGAGGCTAACCTAGTTACCTTAAGATAGGTCTTTAATATTAAGAGAAAGCTTAGTAGAGCTATTAAAAAGTTTAAGGTAAGACTAGTTATAAGAGGGTTCTCCTAAAAGTATAGAGTAGACTATATAGAAACTTTTGCCCCTATAGTTAGATAGGATACTCTAAGAGGATTTATAGCTATAGTCTATAAGAAGGGCCTAGTTCTATACTAAGTAGATTATTAAAAGTGGAGAGCGTGTTATATACTATATAATGTTAAGGAGGGTATAGCGTAGTAAAGAAGAATAGGGGATTAATCTTGAACTAACTTATACACATAGTATAGTAGCAATATGCTAGGAACCAAATACAAAGTTAATTGAGTTAGTTATCTAAGAAGAGAAGAAAGAGAAGCAAGATATACCTCTTGCTAAGCCTTAGGTAGATGCCTTAGGCATCTAGAACTATGCTTAGAAGTCTATATCTAGACTAACTATCTAGGATATATTCTTAACACTCCTACTTATGCTATATAGTCAGATCTTTTAACAGATCATCTATAGTACTCAAATACTAGTCCTAATCTTAATTAGTTATCAAGTACTTACTTTTTAGACTAATAACTAGACAGTACTAACTATTAATCTAACAAACTTTCTATACTACTATCTCCTATAAAAAGGCAAAAGAAATACCTTCTATAAGATCTTCCTCCTCTCTTATATAGGAGTGGATTGTTTAGGACATAGACTATCTAGTAAGTTACCCCTATCCTTTCTTATAGCTAATTCTAATAGCTCCCTAGATTCCTTATAGCCTAGTCCCCTACTTAGTTATATTCCACATAGCTTCTTAGTTCCCTAATAGTCTTTAGAGTGTACTATTCTTAGCTGTAGGGATCTTATATTAAGCTAGGGAGTAGAGTAACTATATACTAGTAGAGGAGATAATAGCTGCTATAGAGGAGGTCTTTAATATTAACTAGTACTTAGCCTTAGGAGGTGTCTAGTTCAGCTAGGTACTATATAGTAATATTGTAGTTAGTAATAGGTCTGATATTAGTAAGGGTATTTAGGACTTTATAAAGTCTAACTAAGGAGGAGTCAAGTAACTAAAATCTTTCTTTTAGACTCCTCTTAGTTCAACTCTAAGGCTTGGAGTTATCTTTTATACATCTCTTATATAAGGCAGAGCTGCCTTACAAACTCCTGAAACTGTAGTCTATTCTTTAGCTTAGTAAGACTATCTACTACTATCTCTTTTATGTTCACATATTCTATAGAGATAAGTCTGTTCTACTAGAGCTTTCTTATAGCATTATATAAGATATTAATATGTTTAGACTTATTATAAACATGTAAGTCCTTAACTAGAGTAAGGGCAGCTTAGTTATTACCTTTTAGCTAAATTAGCCTGATTCTAGTAATAGTTTCCTAGTTACTAAGGATCCTTAGTTAGTAAGAATATTCTCCTACTAACTCTAGGCATCCAAGCTCTCTTAAAAGAGTACTAAGGAACTATAACTATTTTGTATATATACCTATAGCTATGTATTTAGCTTCTATTATAGATATAGCTACAGATTTCTACTTCTTACTTATCTAGGAGATTAGTATACTATAAAGGAAGAAGATATATCCAAGGATTAAGACTCTATTAGTCTTGTCTATTATATAGTTAGAGTCTATATATCTAGTAAGAAAGCCTTGACTATTCCTTGAGTATCTTAGACTAAGGTCTAGGTTTGATCTCAGGTATCTAGTTAGCTTCTTTAGAGCCTTTATATGTCCTACTATTAGATTACTAATATAGGAGCTTAATCTTCTAAGGGTAAATGAAATATCTAGTCTTGTAATAGTTATAAGCTATATCTATGTTCTAATAATAGATTAGTACTCCTATTTATTACACCTTTTATTATTTAGTCTAGTAGGCTTTAGACTTTCATAGCTGTCTATTAGTAAAAGAGTTAGTAATATAGTCTTTTAACCTATTCCTATCTTAGCTAGGTTCTCTTAGATATAGTACTTCTAGTTAAGTTTCAGCTAGCCTTACTATCTGTTTCTTATTAGTCTTATTTCAAGAATCTTGTCTAGTTCTCTAAGATCTTTGATCTTAAAGACCTTACTAAGTTGGTCTTTAAACTAGAGGACATCTTCTAGTCTCTCTATAGTAATAGGTATATTATTAATATAGATTAGGATTATTAGGTCTTTCCTTTTCTTATAGATTAGAAGACATAGGTCCACTTCTAATTATCTGAATCCTATTCCTTTTAGCTTTAATATATATAGCTAATTCTAGTCTCTTATAGCTTGCTTTAGCCTATAGAGACTCCTTAGAACTTATAAGACTATACTAGTTAGTAGGTTAATACCTAGTAGTAGGATTATATAGATGTCCTTATATAGGGTACTCTCTATAAATGCATTATTTACATCTACTTAGTATAGAACTAGGTCCTTCTTATAGATTATAGCCATGAATCCTCTTAGAGTATCCTACCTAACTATAGGAGCAAAAGTCTCTATATAGTCCACTCTATACTTTTAGGAGAACCCTCTTATAACTAGTCTTGCTTTAAACTTTTTAATAGCTCTACTAAGCTTTCTCTTAACATTAAAGACCTATCTTAAGGTAACTAGGTTAGCCTATTTTAGTAGGACTACTATAGTCTAGGTATTATTGCTTACAAGTGTATCTAGCTCCTTCTAAATAGCTTTTTACTAGAGATAACCCTACTTAGGATTACTTACTACTTCCTTATAGTTCCTTAGGATTAGAACCTCCTATTTGTATATTCCTGCTTCTTTAGTAGCTAAGAATGCAATCTCTTCAACTTCCTCTAAGAATTCTAGGTCCTATAGGATACCTAGGTTAATAGAGCTTATAGCTAAGAAGAAAGCCTAATACTCTAGGAGCATTTCCTTATCTAGCTAACTATTCTAATCTAGCTCAAGCCTAATTAGCTTCAGCTTCTAGTCAAATCTATTAAGTTCTTAGGATACTTTCCTCTTTCTAAGAGTTTGCCTTAGGGCTATCTACTCCTAATCTACCTCTATAGTTTCTTAGGTAGAATTCTTAGATTCTTTCTTAACTTTCCTTTAGTCTAGGAATTTTCTATACTCTCCTATATCTTCTAGTAGAGGTAGAAGTTATATAAAGAGTTTCTTTCCTTCCTAAACCTATACTAATAGCTAAGAGGGAGGAGGCTTCTACTAGCCTAGACTAGGAGTACCTAGGGTACTCCTACTAGCTTATAGAGTAGGCTAGCTAATAGTTCTTGGCCTTCTAATAGGTCTTCTTTCTAGAGCTAAACTAGGGAGATTCTTAATCTTAATATTCAAGTCTAATTCTCTACCTAGCTTATCTTCAAAGAAGATTGTATTAGTATACTACTTAACAGCCTTCATATCTAGCTCCTAGAACTTCTATACCTTTACTATATTATTATAGTATCTAATAAACATAGTATCCTTTCCTCTATTTATTAGTTTATTACTCCTTACCTACTAAGGCTATACTCTTATATCTATATACACTATAGCTCTATATCTCTATACCTTAAGGTAGGAGACTATTAGTTTGATCCTATTAAAAGCTTTATTAGGTAAGAGCTTGAATCCCTTAATATTAGGTCTATTTAGAAGCTTGTTCCTTATATACACCTATGCTTTAAGGGCTTCTAGCTAAAACTTAATAGGTATCTTGCTTTCTTCAAGTATTGCTCTAATAGAGGCCTCTAATGTTTAGATAGACCTTTTAACTACTCTATTCTAGAGTAAATTATAGGCCTTAGTTAGCTTAAGGGTAATTCTAAAGTCCTTCTCCTACTATTTGATTAAAGTAGTAATCTCTCTAGTATTATTAGCTCTTATAGACTTAAGGAGTGCTACTAACTACCTTTCTACCTTGATCCTCTAGTTCTAAAGAGTAGTTAGTGTATCTGATCTAGCCTTAAGTAGAAATACCTATTTCTTTCTTAAGAAGTTATTAATAATCTTAAGCTACTATATAAAACCTTTTACTAATAATAGTAATAGTCCACAGATATCTACTAATATAAGGGCTAATCTTTTAGGTCTTCTCTTAATAGACTTACCTAGGTGTTTCTTTATCTTACCTATTATATAGATCCTATACTTATACTCTTCCTAGTTAGGAATTAGAATTCTTTCCTTTAGGTTAGTAACTTTATAAAGGTTTGAGAGTAACCCTCTTCCAAAGTATACAAATCTTCTATACTATAGCTCCTACTGTTTTAGATCCTTCTCTAATAGGGCAGTATAGGCATTATTAACCTCTATAGGATTATATAGTAAGTAATATAACTTTTCCTATAGGAGAGGTAATATCTTACTAATAAATAGAACACCTCTAACTAGCTTAGTCTTTATAACTATTTAGCTATCTAGGGAGGTAAGAGTGAAATTAGGCTTCTAGACTCTAAATTGCTTACTAAACTGATCCTATAATATAAGATTTACTCTAAGATTAGGAACAAATAGTACCCTATTAAGTAGAACTTCTCCTCCTAAGATTCCCTTTATCTATACTAGTCTAGAGTAGGTTATATAGAGGTATCCTCCTCCTACCTTAATCTATACTTTCTTCCTTAGTAGCTTTACTAATCTAAAGAAGGACAGTTAGTTAGTTATATAGGATAAGGTATAGGAATCTAAGAGCTATTCTTAGAGTAATAACTTGCCTTTAGCCTTAATTATAGAATAGGCTAACTTATCTTAGTTATTATCTTCTAATAGGGAATTATTATTACTTCTAGAACTAGAGTAAGTTCTAGAATCAGAACTAGAACTAGACTCCTAGGCTAAAAATCCTTTCTTTAGAAGCTTTCTAGACTTTTCTATCCTTTAAAGCTACTTACCTATTTTCTAGATAACCTTCTTTAGCTTATTATATAATAATGACTTATAGACAGCTTTCTTAATATATCTAGTATTCCTTAGTAAAGGGGATCTTCTAACCCTCCCTCTAAGGAATAATTCTTGAGGGTCCTTCTAGTTCTTAGTACTGTTTCTCTACTAGGATAGTTTCTTAGTAGTAGGGAGGTTAGGACAATCCTTTAACTAGTGCTTCCCTTTCTTATAGAGCTAGTATATTAGTAGGGACTTTCCTTAGTAGGGCTGCCTAGAATAGAATATAGCTAGACCTATATCTATCTTATCTAGATTGTCTCTTGCCTCTTAGGACTTAAGTAGAAGGAGAACAGTGTCTATATCTAAGGATAGTTAGGTTATAATAGTATTCTTAGCTACTTAGTATAATATAGGTAGGGACTATAGGAGATATTTCAGCCTTTTCTCTTAGCTCTAGTAGTAGGCTTCCTAAGGATTAATCTTAGTAATCCTCTTACCTAGGCCTTTAAGGTATCTCTATACTTCCCTAATTATCTTATTAGGTAATATCCTAAATATAACAAACTACTTAATTAGACCTATAGTATAGGACTTCAGGACTCTATTATACTTATTCTAGAGAATCACCTACATCTTAGCTACTAGTATAGTAACATACTATATCTCTAGCTCCATCTTATTATCTTTACTAATACTGTATCTAATACTAAACCTATATACTATATTGTCTTTTAAGAAGTGTTAATTCTAAGTAACATGTATCTAAAGACTAGTATCCTACTAAACTATATATAGGTTCCCTTTAATAATTAGTTAGCTAATTACCTAGAACTGGTCCTTTCCTTCTAGCTTGTCTATCTATAGCTTGAACTATCTCTTCTAGTTAGTTCTGTCTAGGATTGGAATCCTTTAGCTCTTCTTATCCTCTTAGTCTATTATAGAAATAGGTAAATAGAATAAATAATTAGTAGAATGCTTCAGACTAGCTAAGGATTCTAGAGAAGGGTAATTTCTTGTAGTAGAGAGACTAGCTCTAAGGGATAGGGATTCCTCGTATTTAGGAAATTACTAAGACTTAGATCTTTCTCTCTTAGTAGAGTTTCTATTACTAGGTAGTAGGAAGGCTAAGTAGCCTCTTCTAACTCTAGTAATACTAGGTGCAATAGTAGAGAACTAGGTAGGTATTAATAAAGTAGAAACATACTACTGTCTTATAGAGATCTTTACTAACTTATATACTACTAGGTACAAACTAGCTTCGTTAGTAATATAGTTAGGGAAACTTCTAGGCCCTAAATGTTTTCTATAAACTATAAGGGATACAAGTAACCTGTACTAACATAGGTTACTCCTATTTAGTATATAAACCCGGGCTCATAACCTATTAAAAGTAGAGAGCGTATTATATACTATATAATGTTAAGGAGGGTATAGCGTAGTAAAGAAGAATAGGGGATTAATCTTAAACTAACTTATATATATAGTATAGCAGTAATATGCTAGGAACTAAATACAAAGTTGATTAAGTTAGTTATCTAAGAAGAGAAGAAAGAGAAGCAAGATATACCTCTTGCTAAGCCTTAGGTGGATGCCTTAGGTATCTAGAACTATGCTTAGAAGTCTATATCTAGACTAACTATCTAGGATATATTCTTAATATAGATATAAATAATATATTTATAGAGAGTACTCTATATAAGGACATCTATATAATCCTACTACTAGGTATTAACCTACTAACTAGTATAGTCTTATAAGTTCTAAGGAGTCTCTATAGGCTAAAGTAAGCTATAAGAGACTAGAATTAGCTATATATATTAAAGCTAAAAGGAATAGGATTTAGATAATTAGAAGTAGACCTATGTCTTCTAATCTATAAGAAAAGGAAAGACCTAATAATCCTAATCTATATTAATAATATACTTATTACTATAGAGAGACTAGAAGATGTCCTCTAGTTTAAAGACTAACTTAGTAAGGTCTTTAAGATTAAAGATCTTAGAGAACTAGACAAGATTCTTAGAATAAGACTAATAAGAAATAGATAGTAAGGCTAGCTAAAACTTAACTAGAAGCACTATATCTAAGAGAACCTAGCTAAGATAGGAATAGGTTAAGAGACTATATTACTAACTCTTTTACTAATAGACAGCTATAAAAGTCTAAAGCCTACTAGGCTAAATAATAAAAGGTATAATAAATAGGAGTACTAATCTATTATTAGAATATAGATATAGCTTGTAACTATTATAAGACTAGACATTTCATTTGCTCTTAGAAGATTAAGCTCCTATATTAGTAATCTAATAGTAGAATATATAAAGGCTCTAAAGAAGCTAACTAGATACCTAAGATCAAACCTAGACCTTAGTCTAAGATACTTAAGGAATAGTTAAGGCTTTCTTACTAGATATATAGACTCTAACTATATAATAGACAAGACTAACAGAGTCTTAATCCTTAGATATATCTTCTTCCTTTATAGTATACTAATCTCCTAGATAAGTAAGAAGTAGAAATCTATAGCTATATCTATAATAGAAGCTAAATATATAGCTATAGGAGTATATATAAAACAGTTATAGTTCCTTAGTACTCTTTTAAGAGAGCTTAGATACCTAGAGTTAGTAGGAGAATGTTCTTACTAACTAAGGATCCTTAGTAACTAGGAAACTATTACTAGAATCAGGCTAATTTAGCTAAAAGGTAATAACTAAGCTACTCTTACTCTAGTTAAGGACTTATATATTTATAATAAGTCTAAATATATTAATATCTTATATAATACTATAAGAAAGCTCTAGTAGAATAGACTTATCTCTATAGAATATATAAATATAAAAGAGATAGTAGTAGATAGTCTTACTAAGCTAAAGAATAGACTATAGTTTTAGGAGTTTATAAGGTAGCTCTACCTTATATAAGAGATATATAAAAGATAACTCTAAGCCTTAGAGTTAAACTAAGAGGAGTCTAAAAGAAAGATTTTAGTTACTTGACTCTTTCTTAGTTAGACTTTATAAAGTCCTAAATACTCTTACTAATATTAGACCTATTACTAACTATAATATTACTATATAGTACCTAGCTAAACTAGATACCCCCTAAGGCTAAGTACTAGTTAATATTAAAGATCTCCTCTATAGTAGCTATTATCTCCTCTACTAGTATATAGTTACTCTACTCCCTAGCTTAATATAAGATCTCTATAGCTAAGAATAGTATACTCTAAAGACTATTAAGGAACTAAGAAGCTATATAGAATATAACTAAGTAGGGGACTAGGCTATAAGGAATCTAGGGAGCTATTAGAATTAGCTATAAGAAAGGATAAGGGTAACTTACTAGATAGTCTATATCCTAGATAATCTACTCCTATATAAGAGAGAAGGAAGATCTTATAGAAGGTATTTCTTTTACCTTTTTATAGAAGATAGTAGTATAGAAAGTTTATTAGATTAATAGTTAGTACTATCTAGTTATTAGTCTAAAAAGCAAGTACTTAATAACTAATTAAGATTAGGACTAGTATTTAAGTACTATAGATAATCTATTAAAAGATCTAACTATATAGCATGAGTAGGAGTATTAAGAATATATTCTAGATAGTTAGTCTAGATATAGACTTCTAAGTATAGTTCTAGATACCTAAGGCACCTACCTAAGGCTTAGTAAGAGGTATATCTTACTTCTCCTTCTTCTCTTCTTAGATAACTAACTTAATTAACTTTGTATTTAGTTCCTAGCATATTACTACTATACTATATATATAAGTTAGTTCAAGATTAATCCTCTATTCTTCTTTACTACGCTATACCCTCCTTAACATTATATAGTATATAATACGCCTTCTACTTTTAATAATTATTAAAGTATCTAGCCTATATCTTACTTACTTCTCGCTAGCGTTTACTTAGCGTCTTATAGTTCTTCTTTAATCTTTCTATAGCTTCCTTAGTAGCTAGTATCTCTTTTTTAGGAAGCGCGCTCTAAGCTTCTCGCCTACTCGTTACTAGCTCTAGATTAAAACTATATAGTACTATAAATAGTAATACCTTTAGTATCGTATACGTACTATTATTATATACGAACTCGGCTTATACTAATAGGTCTACCTAGTTATCTTATTACTCTATATAGTAGATACGTAGATAAGTCTTAAGTATCTAATTCGCTCTTTTAGTTTACTCGTCTATCTATAGATAGAACGCTATACTTAGCTTACGCTTTATATACGCCTCGTAGTAGAAGTTAGACTAAAACTAACTTATAAATATAGATCCTCTATCGCTAATAATACCTATAGGTATACTATAATACCTAATTACTTCTAATATTAAGACTCTTATAAGGTTACTACTAGTATACCTCTTTATAGTTAGGACAAAGATAACTATCTTTATATATCGGTCGATAATAACTAGAATCGTATTATATACGTATACTCCTCGCTTACTTAGTAGAAGGTCTATAATAAAATCCTAAGTTAATTCTTAGAATAGACGATCCGGTATAGGTAGCGTAGTTAGCTCGCTATATAGTCGATAGCGACGCGCCTTTACCTTCTAGTAACTCTTATAGGATTCTACGTATTATACGATATCCTTAGTTATCTCTAGCTACTAGTACTTTCTTCGTACTAGCGAGATAGTCTTATTCTTACTAAAATAGCCTATAAGGGTATTATCGTAATATATACGAATTATCTACGTCTATAAGGCGTAGTTCTTAGGTACGTATAGTAAATCGTCTACCTAGAGGTTTCTCTCTCTTATAGTATATTACTCGAACTAGCTACTATTACTTATCGCTTACGAGTATACTACGCTTATACTTAGCTTAGCCTATACTAGCGCGCGAGTATATCTAAGGGTTAAGTCTAAGATATTTATATATAGCTCTTCGCTCTTAGTAATTATACCTACTACTCGTATAGGCGTTAAAAACTACTACTACGAGTTAGAGTTAGTACTTCTTTTTATCGAAGAATACTATTCTTTATAAGTCGTATAGATACGAGCTACGAGTAGTCTACCTACGTCTCTCGTACTCTAATCGTCCTATAGCTATAACTTAGTCTATAGAGTAGGTAGAAGGTTAGTTACCTCTACTACCTCCTTAGCGTAATCGCTACGCCTTAATAGCGCGTCGGCTAGGTTTTGCTTACCTACCTAGTACGTTATAACGAAGTCGAATAGAGCTAGGAAAGTAGCCTAATAGGCTTACCTACTAGTTAACTTCTTTACGCCTATAAACTTATAAAGGTTAGTATAGTCGACTAGTACGTCGATCGTATATAGAGCGCCTTCGAGATATAGCCTCTACGCTTTAAAAGCCTTAACTACTATAAGAAGTTCCTTATCGTATATCTTATAATTATACTCTATAGTAATTATCTTCCTAGATATAAATATAATAGAGTACTATTTAGACCTAAAGAGTTAGCTAAGGATTATAGTAATTACGTAATTAGAGGCGTCGCTCTCGACCTATAACCTAAGCGTAGGGTTAAAGTACCTTAGTAGTAGTACTATAGAAAAACGCTTTTTTAACTTAGTAAACGCCTACTCCTCTCGTATAGTCTACTTAAGTAGGCTAGGCTTCTTACCTACTATAGCGCTCTTAGATAACGCTATAAGTAGAGATACTACTCTAGAGTATTTAAAAATAAAACGCTAGTAGAAGTTAGTAAACCTAAGAAAGGATTAAACCTCTACGAGCGTTATAGGCGTTAGCTACGCTACGATTACGTCTATCCTATATAGATCTATTATAACCTCTCTAGTAGTTACTACGAAGCCTAGGAAATCGACTTCTTTCTACTAGAATTTATACTTCGCTCTTTAAGTATAGAGTCTAAACTTCTAGAGACGCGTAAGTATATCGTATACGTCGCGTACGTAGTCTACGTAGCTCTTACTATAGATAAGAATATTATTAAGGTATACTACGTAGTACGTATCGACTAAACCTACTAGAGTATAGTTAATATACGCCTAGAACGTAGCTAGAGCGTTAGTTAGGCTAAATAGTATTACCTTATACTAGAAGTAGCTATAGCGCGTATAGAACGTAGTCTTCTAGTAGTCGCTAGGCTTGACACGAATCCGATAGTATATCTCTATAAGGTCTAGAGTCGTAAACTATATAGCTCCTATAAGCCTATCTAGCGTCTTACTAATTAGAGAAAGTAGGTACCTATTCTTAATAGTAATTTCGTTTAACCCTTAGTAGTCGACGTATAGCCTTAGTTTACTATCTTTCTTTAGTATAAATAGGATAGGCGTACCTACCTCGCTAACGCTACGCTCGATCTAATCGTACTTAAGGCCTATAGTAAGGTATTTCTTTAATTCCTCTAGCTCCTTACTCGACTAGTAGTATAGTAGCCTAAATAGTAGAATAGTACCTAGGCGTAGCTTAATCGTATACTCTACGCTATCTACTAGCTTACTCCTTATCTCTTCTATTAGGTTTAAGACGTTAGAGAACTATTAGAACTTAAGAGAAAGAGAGTTAACCTCTCTACCTATCTTACTTATTACTATTATATATATAGTTAGTATATACTTCAAGTTCTTAAAAAACTTATAGGCTTCTCTAACCTTAACGTTTTTAAAAGTATTACTATAGGTCTATTTATCCGAGCTACTATCGACTCGTATACGATAAGTACGCCTCTATAGCCGACCTAAGATTATATTAGAGGTTAGTATATCGTAGGTATAAAAGATTACGCCTACTATACGCTCTACTCCTATAGAGTCTATAAGCTATACGCGTATATAGTATACGCTATAATAATACCCTAATTCTCTAGTAAATAAAATAGCTAGGAGTAAGATAGTATTAGTTTAAACTATAATACTATATTATAAGATAAAGGATCTTAATACTACGTTAATATTAGTAGTATTAAGAATATATCCTAGATAGTTAGTCTAGGTATAGACATTTAAGTATAGTTCTAGATACCTAAGGTATCTACCTAAGGCTTAGTAAGAGATATATCTTACTTCTCTTTCTTCTCTTCTTAGATAACTAACTTAATTAACTTTATATTTAGTTCCTAGCATATTACTACTATACTATATATATAAGTTAGTTTAAGATTAATCCTCTATTCTTCTTTACTATACTATACTCTTCTTAATATTATATAGTATATAATACGCTCTCTACTTTTAATAGGTTATAAGCCTAGGTTTATATACTAAATAGGAGTAACCTATATTAGTATAGGTTACTTATATCCCTTATAGTTTATAGAAAACATTTAGGGCCTAGAAGTTTCTCTAACTATATTACTAACGAAGCTAGTTTATACCTAGTAGTATATAAGTTAGTAAAGATCTCTATAAGATAGTAGTATGTTTCTACTTTATTAATACCTATCTAGTTCTCTACTATTATATCTAGTATTACTAGAGTTAGAAGAGGCTACTTAGCCTTCCTACTACTTAGTAATAGAAACTCTACTAAGAGAGAAAGATCTAAGTCTTAGTAATTTCCTAAATACGAGGAATCCTTATCCTTTAGAGCTAGTCTCTCTACTATAAGAAATTACTCTTCTCTAGAATCCTTAGCTAGTCTAAAGTATTCTACTAATTATTTATTCTATTTACCTATTTCTATAATAGACTAAGAGGATAAGAAGAGCTAAAGGATTCTAATCCTAGATAGAACTAACTAGAAGAAATAGTTTAAGCTATAGATAGACAAGCTAGAAGAGAAGAACTAGTTCTAGGTAATTAGCTAACTAATTATTAGAGAGAACCTATATATAGTTTAGTAGGATACTAGTCTTTAGATATATATTACTTAGAATTAATACTTCTTAAAAAACAATATAGTATATAGGTTTAGTATTAGATATAGTATTAGTAAAGATAATAAGATAGAGCTAGAGATATAGTATATTACTATACTAGTAGCTAAGATATAGGTAATTCTCTAGAACAAGTATAATAGAGTCCTAAAGTCCTATACTATAGGTCTAATTAAGTAGTTTATTATATTTAGGATATTACCTAATAAGATAATTAGAGAAGTATAGAGATACCTTAGAGGCCTAGGTAAGAGGATTACTAAGATTAATCCTTAGGAAGCTTACTACTAGAGCTAAGAGAAAAGGCTAAAACATCTCCTATAGTCCCTATCTATATTATACTAAGTAGCTAAAGATACTATTATAACCTAACTATCTTTAGATATAGATACTATTCTCCTTCTACTTAAGTCTTAAGAGGTAAGAGATAATCTAGATAAAATAGATATAGGTCTAGCTATATTCTATTCTAGATAGCTCTACTAAGGAAAGTCTCTACTAATATACTAGCTCTATAAGAAAAGGAAGTACTAGTTAAAAGATTGTTCTAACCTCTCTATTACTAAGAAACTATCCTAGTAAAGAAATAGTACTAAGAACTAGAAGGACTCTTAGAGATTATTTTTTAGAGAGAGAGTTAGAAGATCCTCTTTACTAAGGAATACTAGATATATTAAGAAAGCTATCTATAAGTTATTATTATATAATAAGCTAAAGAAGGTTATCTAGAGAATAGGTAAGTAGCTTTAGAGAATAGAAAAGTCTAGAAAGCTTCTAAAGAAAGGATTCTTAGCCTAGGAGTCTAGTTCTAGTCCTAATTCTAGAACTTACTCTAGTTCTAGAAGTAATAATAATTCCCTATTAGAAGATAATAACTAAGATAAGTTAGCCTATTCTATAATTAAGGCTAAAGGCAAGTTATTATTCTAAGAATAGCTCTTAGATTCCTATATCTTATCTTATATAACTAACTAACTATTCTTCTTTAGATTAGTAAAGCTACTAAGGAAGAAAGTATAGATTAAGATAGGAGGAAGATACCTCTATATAACCTACTCTAGACTAGTATAGATAAAAGGAATCTTAGAAGAGAAAGTTCTACTTAATAGAGTACTATTTGTTCCTAATCTTAGAGTAAATCTTATATTATAGAATTAGTATTAAAAGTAGAGAGCGTATTATATACTATATAATATTAAGAAGGGTATAGCGTAGTAAAGAAGAATAGAGGATTAATCTTAAACTAACTTATATATATAGTATAGTAGTAATATACTAGGAACTAAATATAAAGTTAATTAAGTTAGTTATCTAAGAAAAGAAGAAAGAGAAGTAAGATATACCTCTTACTAAGCCTTAGGTAGATACCTTAGGTATCTAGAACTATACTTAGAAGTCTATATCTAGACTAACTATCTAGGATATATTCTTAATACTCCTACTTATACTATATAGTTAGATCTTTTAATAGATTATCTATAGTACTTAAATACTAGTCCTAATCTTAATTAGTTATTAAGTACTTACTTTTTAGACTAATAACTAGATAGTACTAACTATTAATCTAATAAACTTTCTATACTACTATCTCCTATAAAAAGGTAAAAGAAATACCTTCTATAAGATCTTCCTCCTCTCTTATATAGGAGTAGATTATTTAGGATATAGACTATCTAGTAAGTTACTCCTATCCTTTCTTATAGCTAATTCTAATAGCTCTCTAGATTCTTTATAGCCTAGTCTCCTACTTAGTTATATTCTATATAGCTTCTTAGTTCCCTAATAGCCTTTAGAGTATACTATTCTTAGCTATAGAGATCTTATATTAAGCTAGGAAGTAGAGTAACTATATACTAGTAGAGGAGATAATAGCTACTATAGAGGAGGTCTTTAATATTAACTAGTACTTAGCCTTAGAGAGTGTCTAGTTTAGCTAGGTACTATATAGTAATATTATAGTTAGTAATAGGTCTAATATTAGTAAGAGTATTTAGGACTTTATAAAGTCTAACTAAGAAGGAGTTAAGTAACTAAAATCTTTCTTTTAGACTCCTCTTAGTTTAACTCTAAGGCTTAGAGTTATCTTTTATATATCTCTTATATAAGGTAGAGCTACCTTATAAACTCCTAAAACTATAGTCTATTCTTTAGCTTAGTAAGACTATCTACTACTATCTCTTTTATATTTATATATTTAATAGAGATAAGTCTGTTCTACTAGAGCTTTCTTATAGTATTATATAAGATATTAATATATTTAGACTTATTATAAATATATAAGTCCTTAACTAGAGTAAGAGTAGCTTAGTTATTACCTTTTAGCTAAATTAGCCTAATTCTAGTAATAGTTTCCTAGTTACTAAGGATCCTTAGTTAGTAAGAACATTCTCCTACTAACTCTAGGTATCTAAGCTCTCTTAAAAGAGTACTAAGGAACTATAACTATTTTATATATACTTCTATAGCTATATATTTAGCTTCTATTATAGATATAGCTATAGATTTCTACTTCTTACTTATCTAGAAGATTAGTATACTATAAAGGAAGAAGATATATCTAAGGATTAAGACTCTATTAGTCTTGTCTATTATATAGTTAGAGTCTATATATCTAGTAAGATAGCCTTAACTATTCCTTAAGTATCTTAGACTAAGGTCTAGGTTTAATCTTAGGTATCTAGTTAGCTTCTTTAGAGCCTTTATATATTCTACTATTAGATTACTAATATAGGAGCTTAATCTTCTAAGGGCAAATAAAATATCTAGTCTTATAATAGTTATAAGCTATATCTATATTCTAATAATAGATTAGTACTCCTATTTATTATACCTTTTATTATTTAGTCTAGTAGGCTTTAGACTTTTATAGCTATCTATTAGTAAAAGAGTTAGTAATATAGTCTCTTAGCCTATTCCTATCTTAGCTAGGTTCTCTTAGATATAGTACTTCTAGTTAAGTTTTAGCTAGCCTTACTATCTATTTCTTATTAGTCTTATTCTAAGAATCTTGTCTAGTTCTCTAAGATCTTTAATCTTAAAGACCTTACTAAGTTAGTCTTTAAACTAGAGGATATCTTCTAGTCTCTCTATAGTAATAGGTATATTATTAATATAGATTAGGATTATTAAGTCTTTCCTTTTCTTATAGATTAGAAGATATAGGTCTACTTCTAATTATCTGAATCCTATTCCTTTTAGCTTTAATATATATAGCTAATTCTAGTCTCTTATAGCTTACTTTAGCCTATAGAGACTCCTTAGAACTTATAAGACTATACTAGTTAGTAGGTTAATACCTAGTAGTAAGATTATATAGATATTCTTATATAGGATACTCTCTATAAATATATTGTTTATATCTACTTAGTATAGAACTAGGTCCTTCTTATAGACTATAGCTATAAATCCTCTTAGAGTATCCTACCTAACTATAGAGATAAAAGTTTCTATATAGTCTACTTTATACTTTTAGGAGAACTCTCTTATAACTAGTCTTACCTTAAACTTTTTAATAGCTCTACTAAGCTTTCTCTTAATATTAAAGACCTATCTTAAGGTAACTAAGTTAGCTCCTTTTAGTAAGACTACTATAGTCTAGGTATTATTATTTATAAGTATATCTAGCTTTTTCTAAATAGCTTCTTACTAGAGATAACCCTACTTAGGATTACTTACTACTTCCTTATAGTTCTTTAGGATTAGAACCTCCTATTTATATATTCCTACTTCTTTAGTAGTAGAGAATATAATCTCTTTAACTTTCTCTAAGAATTCTAAGTCCTATAGGATATCTAGGTTAATAGAGCTTATAGCTAAGAAGAAAGCCTAATATTCTAGAAGCATTTCCTTATCTAGCTAACTATTCTAATCTAGCTTAAGCCTAATTAGCTTTAGCTTCTAGTTAAATCTATTAAGTTCTTAGGATACTTTCCTCTTTCTAAGAGTTTACCTTAGAGCTATCTACTCCTAATCTATCTCTATAGTTTCTTAGATAGAATTCTTAGATTCTTTCTTAACTTTCTCTTAGTCTAGGAATTTTCTATACTCTCCTATATCTTCTAGTAGAGGTAGAAGTTATATAAAGAGTTTCTTTCCTTCCTAAACCTATACTAATAGCTAAGGAGGAGGAAGCTTCTACTAGCCTAGACTAGGAGTACCTAGGGTACTTCTACTAGCTTATAGAGTAGGCTAGCTAATAGTTCTTAGCCTTCTAATAGGTCTTCTTTCTAGAGCTAAACTAGAGAGATTCTTAATCTTAATATTTAAGTCTAATTCTCTATCTAGCTTATCTTTAAAGAAGATTATATTAGTATACTACTTAATAGCCTTTATATCTAGCTCCTAGAACTTCTATACCTTTACTATATTATTATAGTATCTAATAAATATAGTATCCTTTCCTCTATTTATTAGTTTATTACTCCTTACCTACTAAGGCTATACTCTTATATCTATATATACTATAGCTCTATATCTCTATACTTTAAGATAGGAGACTATTAGTTTAATCCTATTAAAAGCTTTATTAGGTAAGAGCTTAAATCTCTTAATATTAGATCTATTTAGGAGCTTATTCCTTATATATACCTATACTTTAAGAGCTTCTAGCTAAAACTTAATAGGTATCTTACTTTCTTTAAGTATTACTCTAATAGAGGCCTCTAATATTTAGATAGACCTCTTAACTACTCTATTCTAGAGTAAATTATAGGCCTTAGTTAGCTTAAGAGTAATTCTAAAGTCCTTCTTCTACTATTTAATTAAAGTAGTAATCTCTCTAGTATTATTAGCCTTTATAGACTTAAGGAGTACTACTAACTACTTTTCTACCTTAATCCTCTAGTTCTAAAGGGTAGTTAGTATATCTAATCTAGCCTTAAGTAGAAATACCTATTTCTTTCTTAAGAAGTTATTAATAATCTTAAGCTACTATATAAAACCTTTTACTAATAATAGTAATAGTCTATAGATATCTACTAATATAAGAGCTAATCTTTTAGGTCTTCTCTTAATAGACTTACCTAGGTATTTCTTTATCTTACCTATTATATAGATCCTATACTTATACTCTTTCTAGTTAGGAATTAGAATTCTCTTCTTTAGGTTAGTAACTTTATAAAGGTTTAAGAGTAACTCTCTTCTAAAGTATATAAATCTTCTATACTATAGCTCCTACTATTTTAGATCCTTCTCTAATAGAGTAGTATAGGTATTATTAACCTCTATAGGATTATATAGTAAGTAATATACCTTTTCCTATAGAAGAGGTAATATCTTACTAATAAATAGAATACCTCTAACTAGCTTAGTCTTTATAACTATTTAGCTATCTAGAGAGGTAAGAGTGAAATTAGGCTTCTAGACTCTAAATTACTTACTAAACTAATCCTATAATATAAGATTTACTCTAAGATTAGAAACAAATAGTACTCTATTAAGTAGAACTTCTCCTTCTAAGATTCTCTTTATCTATACTAGTCTAGAGTAGGTTATATAGAGGTATCCTCCTCCTATCTTAATCTATACTTTCTTTCTTAGTAGCTTTACTAATCTAAAGAAGGATAGTTAGTTAGTTATATAGGATAAGATATAGGAATCTAAGAGCTATTCTTAGAGTAATAACTTGCCTTTAGCCTTAATTATAGAATAGGCTAACTTATCTTAGTTATTATCTTCTAATAGGGAATTATTATTACTTCTAGAACTAGAGTAAGTTCTAGAATTAGAACTAGAACTAGACTCCTAAGCTGAAAATCCTTTTTTTAGAAGCTTTCTAGACTTTTCTATCTTCTAAAGCTACTTACCTATTCTCTAGATAACCTTCTTTAGCTTATTATATAATAATAACTTATAGATAGCTTTCTTAATATATCTAGTATTCTTTAGTAAAAGAGATCTTCTAGCCCTCTCTCTAAGGAATAATCTCTAAGAGTCCTTCTAGTTCTTAGTACTATTTCTTTACTAGGATAGTTTCTTAGTAGTAGAGAGGTTAGAATAATCTTTTAACTAGTACTTCTCTTTCTTATAGAGCTAGTATATTAGTAGAGACTTTCCTTAATAGGGCTACTTAGAATAGAATATAGCTAAACCTATATCTATCTTATCTAGATTATCTCTTACTTCTTAGAACTTAAGTAGAAGGAGAATAGTATTTATATCTAAGGATAGTTAGGTTATAATAGTATCCTTAGCTACTTAGTATAATATAGGTAGAGACTATAGGAGATGTTTTAGCCTTTTCTCTTAGCTCTAGTAGTAAGCTTCCTAAGGATTAATCTTAGTAATTCTCTTACCTAGGCCTCTAAGATATCTCTATACTTCCCTAATTATCTTATTAAGTAATATTCTAAATATAATAAACTACTTAATTAGACCTATAGTATAGGACTTTAGGACTCTATTATACTTATTCTAGAGAATTACCTATATCTTAGCTACTAGTATAGTAATATACTATATCTCTAGCTCTATCTTATTATCTTTACTAATACTATATCTAATACTAAACCTATATACTATATTGTTTTTTAAGAAGTATTAATTCTAAGTAATATATATCTAGAGACTAGTATCCTACTAAACTATATATAGGTTCTCTCTAATAATTAGTTAGCTAATTACCTAGAACTAGTCCTTTCTTTCTAGCTTATCTATCTATAGCTTGAACTATCTCTTCTAGTTAGTTCTATCTAGGATTAGAATCCTTTAGCTCTTCTTATTCTCTTAGTCTATTATAGAAATAGGTAAATAGAATAAATAATTAGTAGAATACTTTAGACTAGCTAAGGATTCTAGAGAAGAGTAATTTCTTATAGTAGAGAGACTAGCTCTAAGGGATAGGGATTCCTCGTATTTAGGAAATTACTAAGACTTAGATCTTTCTCTCTTAGTAGAGTTTCTATTACTAGATAGTAGGAAGGCTAAGTAGCCTCTTCTAACTCTAGTAATACTAGGTATAATAGTAGAGAACTAGGTAGGTATTAATAAAGTAGAAACATACTACTATCTTATAGAGATCTTTACTAACTTATATACTACTAGGTATAAACTAGCTTCGTTAGTAATATAGTTAGGGAAACTTCTAGGCCCTAAATGTTTTCTATAAACTATAAGGGATATAAGTAACCTATACTAATATAGGTTACTTCTATTTAGTATATAAACCTAGGCTTATAACCTATTAAAAGTAGAGAGCGTATTATATACTATATAATATTAAGGAGGGTATAGTATAGTAAAGAAGAATAGAGGATTAATCTTGAACTAACTTATATATATAGTATAGTAGTAATATACTAGGAACTAAATATAAAGTTAATTAAGTTAGTTATCTAAGAAGAGAAGAAAGAGAAGTAAGATATACCTCTTACTAAGCCTTAGGTAGATACTTTAGATATCTAGAACTATACTTAGAAGTCTATATCTAGACTAACTATCTAGGATATATTCTTAATAATTAGTTTAGTAAGTAATTTAGAGTCTAGAAGCCTGATTTTACTCTTACCTCTCTAGATAGCTAAATAGTTATAAAGACTAAGCTAGTTAGAGGTATTCTATTTATTAGTAAGATATTACCTCTCTTATAGGAAAAGTTATATTACTTACTATATAATCCTATAGAGGTTAATAATACCTATACTACTCTATTAGAGAAGGATCTAAAATAGTAGGAGCTATAGTATAGAAGATTTATATACTTTAGAAGAGAGTTACTCTTAAACCTTTATAAAGTTACTAATCTAAAAAAAGAATTCTAATTCCTAACTAGGAAGAGTATAAGTATAGGATCTATATAATAAGTAAGATAAAGAAATACCTAGGTAAGTCTATTAAGAGAAGACCTAAAAGATTAGCTCTTATATTAGTAGATATTTATAGACTATTACTATTATTAGTAAAAGGTTTTATATAGTAGCTTAAGATTATTAATAATTTCTTAAAAAAGAAATAGGTATTTCTACTTAAAGCTAGATTAGATATACTAACTACTCTTTAGAACTAGAGGATTAAGGTAGAAAGGTAGTTAGTAGTACTCCTTAAGTCTATAAGAGCTAATAATACTAAAGAGATTACTACTTTAATTAAATAGTAGGAGAAGGACTTTAGAATTACTCTTAAACTAACTAAGGTCTATAATTCACTCTAGAATAGAGTAGTTAAGAGGTCTATCTAAATATTAGAGGCCTCTATTAGAGTAATACTTAAAGAAAGTAAGATATCTATTAAGTTTTAGCTAGAAGCTTTTAAAGTATAGATATATATAAGAAATAAGCTCCTAAATAGACTTAATATTAAAGGATTTAAGCTCTTACCTAATAAAGCTTTTAATAGGATTAAACTAATAGTCTCCTACCTTAAAGTATAGAGATATAGAGCTATAGTATATATAAATATAAGAGTATAGCCTTAGTAGATAAAAAGTAATAAACTAATAAATAGAGGAAAGGATACTATATTTATTAGTAATAGATAATAACTACTCTAATACTAACCCTCTAGGCAGGTATAAGAGTAGTCGCTATAGAATAAGACCTGTTCGGATAGTAATAGTCTTATAATACGTTAATTAATTAGTAGTAACGAGCTTAAAATAGTAGTCCTAAGACTAAGAGCCTATACTAGGACTATAGGATATTAAATTAATTAAGTAGAGTAAACATTTCTATCTTAGAAACGAGCTACTACCTTACTTTTATACTAAAACTACTAAGTACGGTATATAGGTAAGCCTTTACCTTACTAATCCTCTCTTCCTTAGTATCTAACTAGATACCTAACTACCTATAGACCTTACTTAGAATTACTTAAAACTAGATAGTTTTTCTATTAAAGTCTATTAAACTTTCAATTAGAGGCCTATTAAATAGTTACCTTTTCTAACGATAACTATTAAAAACATCTTCTTAGATCCGATTATTATTTACTAGACGTTACTCTTCTACTATATCCTTAGAGATCTCCTTAGGAACAGCCTCTCTCTTCTTCGATACTAATACTTCTAAGTTACTATCTACGCTTATAAAGCTAGCTTCGCTAAATACCTACTCTTTAATATCTATAGCCGTAGCGTAGGCAGTATCGAATTAAGCTTTAGCTATAGTCTACTATTTAGTTATATAGACCTTGAACTCCTTCTTACTTATACTAAAGAGCTTCTTTATTTCTATACTTACTACCTAATCTACCTATAGAACTCGGCCTACTAAGGCGTCGGAAATCGGGCCTAGGCCGGTTAATAGTACCTCTATAGCGAAAGGCTTTATCGCTCGTATAGGGTATATAGTACTAGAAGCTATAAAGGGTATCCGCTCGCGATAGAGATATACGTTATAGATCGTAGGAACGTTAACGTAATTACTATTAGGTAGCTTATCTAATATACGACTATTAGAGTAGGCTAGAAATATAATAGGAATCAAGCGATACTCTTCGTCTATACGAGTATACTACTAAGGGATATAGGGGTACGAGATAACTAGCGAGCCCGTATTAGTATAAGGATTCTTCTAACTAAGCTTAAGATTAGCTTTTATTTCGTTAGTAATTACTAGAGGTATAGTCTCGACGAAGCTCGTACTATAGCTTTACTTATTAGCGATAATACGCCTTACTAGCTACTTCGCCTCCTTAGAGTTAAAGAGCCTATTACTAATCGTGTCCGAGGTTAGTAAAAGTCGTCCTCTATTACTAGTATTATCTAGAGAGATCGTAAACTAAACCTAATTAAGGCTCCTCTCCTTAAGTAGTATATTCTCGTTTAAGGCGATATACTAGAAGCCGTTAGGGTAGTTAGAACCTACCTCGTCGTCGAAGATATAAAAGGTAGTAGATAGGTAGGCTACGTACTTAATAGTCGTATATAGAGTAGTAACTAGCTAGTATAGCTATAGTAGAGGATACTAGTAAAGAAGCTATTAGGATAGCGAGTACTATATACCGCGAGACTAACTATACTAACTAATAGCCGTATTATACTATCGATATACTATAAACTTATACTATATAGCTTCGAGTAAAGAGTCTAGGATCTAAAATAGGCCTCTAGTAGAAAGAGAATAAAAGAGGAAGCTATAGTCGGTCTAGGTACCCTTATTACTATCGTAGTCTAAGAGCTCCTAAGCCTTCTAATAGATATTAGAAGTAACCTTCAAGTCTACCTCGGTTATAGAGAACTAAAAGAGTCCGAGATAGCTTCCTCCTACCTCGTATATTAGAGCGTTAATATCGTCCTCTAGTTCCTAAGTATTAGTACTCTTCTTACTACGACGAGAGTATCCTACTAGCTTAAGGAAGAAAGTATTCGCTTCTAGCTTAAACTATATCTAGTTTTAAGTATTCTAGGCGATAAGGGCTTAGAGATCAGCTATACTACCTATCTAAATAATACGCTAGTAGAAGGTATACGTTACGTTAGCCGTCTTCGGTAGCTTCAAGCCTATAGTATTACCTATCTTAGTTATATATTCTTTATAAAGAGGCTAGCTAAGGTATAGAAGAATATTAATTAAAGCGTAGCTCTTAGCTACTTTCTTCTTCTCCTAGATATTATCGACTTCTTTAAGGGCTCTACTAACGATTATATAGTAGTAGACTTTAGAGGTAATACTATTCTTTATATAAGCCTAGTAACGTAGATTAGGCTCTAAGTCGCTCTCTAGCTTAATTCCGCTATTATCTTCTAGTACGATTAGCGATAGGCGTTATAGACCTAGTAGCGGCTCTATTATAGGTAAAACTTAGTCTTATATAGGATCGCTATTATCTAAAGTACTTAGTATAAGAGAAGTTTCGATCGAGTTAATAATAGTTTCTCTAGCGCGAATTCTAGTAAGCCTCTCGCTCTTACGAAAGACAGACGTAGGCTTCTTCGTAGAGCTTAGCGTTAACTTTTCTAACTAAGCTTTTAGCCTCTATATAGTACTAGGCGATATAGAATCTCTAAGACGAGGCTCCGGAGTCGTAAGTAGGCTACCTTCTTCTTCTTAACTAGAGTTTCGAGTAGGACTAGATAAGGATAGGCTCTTAGGCGTAGAGGAAGAGAGACGTTTATTAGGTCTTAGGTTTCTAGGAGGAGGTAATAGTCTATAGGACATTAACGGCTATTTCTCTACTACCGAGAATACGTAAGTTAGTTCTTCGAAGGCCTCTCCTTTAGTAAGCTTAACTATAAATCTATACTAATCAAGTCTATAGCTCGCCTCTAGGCGCGCTTCTCTTATCTTATAGCTAAATACGTCGACCTACGAGAGCTCTACCTTAAACTTGTTCTAGTAGCGTCTCCTATCTAAGTTTATATTAATAAAGCCTAAGCTCTACGAGCTAGGAGTCTTCTTACTTCTCTATAGCTAAAAATACTAGCTACGAGAGAATATATTCGCTATCTACTAATAGAAACGATCTTACTTTTACTACGCTAAGAAGACCTAGTCCTTAGGCTCGCTCTCTTCGAAGACGCCTTTATACTTATTTAACTATTAACGAAGGTTCCTAAGTATCTCTTTATTATATAAGACTTAGTTAAGGAAGAGGAAGTTTTACTCGTACCTAAACTCTATACGTAGCTATTACTAGATTAAGTTTCTCTTCTTTATTAAGTCTCGGCCTTCTTAGCGTATCTTCTTTATATTATCGCGCTTTACGCTCTACGCGTTAAGGTACTTTAGTAAAATCTTAGCTAAGAGGCGTTTAAAGAAGTTAAATATACTAATCTTTATTCTATCGTTTACTTCCTCGACTTACTTAAGTACTAGGTTAATACTCTCCTCTTATTCTTATAGCGTTTCTAGCGATAGGATAGCTTTAGTAGCGTTATTAAGGTTTGTTATACTAGTAAGAGGTCCGCTTAAGGCCTAGAAACTAACGAGAGAGCCTTCGCGATTAGTACGAGCGAGCGCTATACCTTATATAGAACTTAAAGAAGCTATTTTTCGTCTCTTCTTTAGAGAATCTTATCTAGGTAGTTCTTATATTAGACTTCGAATAGGCGAGATAGAAGGCGAAAGCGCCAGTCTTAACGAGCGTTTAGGCGTTAAAGAACGCTAGAAAGAGGAAGTCTTGTTCTTTATACGCGATAGAGAAAGAGAACGTCTTTAATTAGTCGTATTAGTAGCTTAGAGCGATATAAAGCGCGTGACTAGTAATAAGTAACTTAAATAGCGAGGAGGGTCGGGCGCGTAACTAGTTATAGAGTTTTCTATTATATTAGTTACTACCTACGTATATAAACAGCTATATAGCGTTACTAGGTAGTAACGAAAGATAAGAATCGAACTTAATAGAAGTAAGGCTCTATAGTAACTAATCGATAGTTAATAAGGAAGAAGAGATCGTTTAGAGCGTAAAAGTAGTCTAATTATATACCTTATCGTAGTAGCGTAACTACTATTAGGATTAGAGGTCTATACGCGAGGCTTAGTTATATAAGGTTTTAGTTATCGTTTAAAAAGATAACTAAAAGTTTACTTTACCTTAACGCTTCTATAGCCGTCGTATACTACTAACGCTACTACTAACTACTATAATATATATCTTACTATCGCTAATAAGGACTAAGACTTAGATATTGTCGTCGTTACCTCTACTAACTTAAAAGAGCCTTATTTTTTATATACCTAGTCGACTTACTAGATCGCGCTTTCTATATCGTAAGAGACCGCTAGCGCTATAATTAATAGCTAGAAAGGAGCTATTAGAGCCGTTGTTACTAAGGATTCAAGCTTCTCTACCTTTATATAGGCTAAAAACCTTAAACTTTAAGAATTCTCTATTAGAAACTAATATTTTTAGCGATCTCTTTAGTTAGGCGTAAATTAGTAGTAAAAAGGCTCTTAGGATAGAAAATTATTATCTTACTTCGCTAATTAGTAATAGAAAAGAGCTCTAGGAAGGTAGATCGTAGTACTAACCTTAGAAATTACTAGTAGAAAAGAGCTTTAGAGATATAGCTCTAGCTTAGATTTTTAAGACCTAGTAGTAGAAAGTAGCTCGAGATAGCTAACTTTTATAGCGATAGTAGGCTCGAGACTTAGAAAAAGGAGCGAGATAGTAGATTAACTAGTAGATATAGAATCTATACTTAAAAGTTAAGCTTAGAGGAGTAACTAGCTATATAGATACTTATCTTAGCTATAGAAAACAGCGTCGGAATAGTTAGGATTAGCTAGATTCTTACTAATCTAGTAAAAGAGAAGCTTAGGAAGCTTAGATTAAAGCTCGATAGTAGCTCTAGGAATAAAAGAAGTATTTAGGATAGCTAAGATTCAGCTAGATTTCTACTAGTCTAGTAAATTACAAGCTTAGAAAGCTCCGATTAGAGCTTAATAGTAGCTTTAGGATTAAAAGAAGCGCTTAGGAAGGTTAGATTAGAGCTTAGTAGTAGCTCTAGGAATAAAAGAAGCGCTTAGAATAGTACGATCTTAGAAAGATTAGCTCTTTTATAGTAGAGGCTAGGCTTTAGTAGCTAGATCTTAGCTTATACCTCTAATTAAGTATCGCCTATCGAATTTCTAAATCTTTAGCTCTACTAGGCTAGCTTTAGCCTTTAGCTTACTAAGTCTTCTACTTCTTCTTTAAGCTCTATTAGTAGCTAGCGTATATAACTCTTCCGTTCTTCTTAAGTTATTACTAATAGCTTACTAATAAAGATCTATAGATACTTGTACCTAGATAGAAGGCCTAGTTCTATAACCTTCTCTATTAGTAGTAGTACTTCTTCTAGTTTAACCTAATCCGGAACTAGCTTTAGGTTTTCTTATAGAAAGGTATATTTCTTAAAGTCTATCCTCTTATAGATATACTCTCGCTTAGAGCTATCTAGTTTCTTAAGTTTATATAATATACCTCTCTATAATACTTTAGATACTCTAAAAAGGCCTTCCTACCTAAACGTAAGCTTATAGGAAAAGCTAGTTTTTAACTTAGAGTAGTATACTAATACGAGATCTCCTTCCTTTAGTATAGTAAGGTCTATATAGCGATATTTATCGAAGTACGCCTTGTTCTATTCTCGAAGACGCTATTAACGTAGCCGTCCTTCTTCTATAGTCGTTTCTATAGCTTCTAGAGCTTAAGCTCGAATCGTAAGAAGCTCTACTCTAGTTTTAACCTTGCCCTAATCTATAATCTAGAAGGTATAGTATTCTAGCTCGATTAGTAGTACTACGTCACGCCTAATTATTATCTCCGATAGTATTAAGCTAGTAGTAGAGACTATTATCGTTCTCTCTACGTATAGAACTACTAGAATATAGTTACGAATTATATAAAGGCTACCGTTAGAGAGCTTTAAGTAAGCGTCTAATATTGTCTTATAGCTAACTTTAACGATAGCGTTAGACTAAAGGTAGTATAGCGAAATATTAATACGTTTAATACTATATAATAGTAGTAGCTTCTCTACGTTACTAAGGTTAGTCTTATAGTTATCGAGGATAACTTCTATAGCGGTACCCTACTAGTAAAAGATCTCTTCTTAAATAAACCTTATTATCTATACTAAGGAGATACTCTTTACTAGGTACTAGAATATACGTACTTCTAGCTAGCGCGATAGAGACTCGCGTATAACTATTAACGAACAGTTCTTCGAGACATATAAGCTATCGATATACTACCTCTAGCCGACCGTAACTTAGAGTAGGATCTATAGTTCTCTAGGCACCTATCGTCTATACCGAAGACTATAAATAGTATATTACTAAATAGCGAGCGAGATTTAAGCCTAGACCCTATCCTACTACTATCGTTTCTAGATAAGATTATACGTCTACTTAGCGCTATAGTAACTGTTCTTATAGTAGTATACCTTGATAATACGAGCCTACGCTTTAGGTTTATCGATAACTCGCTATAAGGGTCTAGCTACTCGCTCTTAACGCTAGAGCTAGTTGTTCTTAATATAAAATAGCTAACACTTCTTCCTTAACTACTTATACTCGTTATTAGAAACTCTCTTAGGTCTTTATATTCGTATAAGTATAAAAGCGATATTTATTAACTCCTAAGAGTAGATTCTATTAATTATAGGTAGCTCGCTCTAAATTACCTATATAGAGAAAGCGTTAACGTAAAAGATATCGAAGAATTACTCGTTAATTATTAGATCTACGTCTTCTTCCTATTCTATAGCCTCTATATCTTTAGGCGTAGTAGGCTTCCTTAATAACGAATCTAGAGCTATATACTTCTTACTAGGAATATATATAACGTTAAAGTCGAAGAGGTAGATCTATACTAGCTAGCGCGTTATTACTATATTCGGTAAATTAGAGGCAGCCTTATTAAGCTAGTAAACGAGAGTATTTATATTAATCTCTAGCTAAAAGTATACTCCGAATAACTATAGCTTTAGCTTCTTTAATACCTTTAGTATACTAAGGTATTCGCGCTTTCTAGTATTATACTTAACTTCTACTAGGTTAAATAGGCCAGACTTATATCGAACTAGATAGTAGAGAAGTAGCTCGTCTCGATTATATTAGGAAAGCGTATATTCTTAACCTTTACTACTCGAATCTACGCCTACGATAATAAGTCCTACTCCTTCTCTATAGTTAAGAGTAACTAGAGCTAGGGCTGAAACTAGTGCCTTTAAGACGACGTCTTTAGCTAGTTAGTGTTCGGTAGTCTATTAAAACTTAGTATCCTTCTATAAGAGTTTAAATAGTAGAGTAAGGATAATCGTAAAACCTTTAACCTAGACGTAGTAGTACGTAACTACGCCGAGGAAGATTCGAACCTTCTTCTAATTCTCTAGAGTCGGCTATTTCTTAATCTTCGCTACTCTTACGAAGTCTAGATAGCGACTATCGATACTAGTAAGGTAACTAACGATTACTAGTTATTCGTAATAAAGCTATAGCTTATTAAAAGCTATAGTTATATTAGCTCGTTCTATATTATAGAGAACGTCGTCTACGGCTATAATATATTTAATAACGTAATAGTAGAGGCTAGGTTCAACCTCTTTACTATCGTACTTCGTCTTAGGCTCTTTAATACCGATATTATTAAGGAACGGCTATACCTTATACGAGATATACTCTATAAGTACTTAATTAATAATACGAACGAACTAGGTAACGGAATTTATAGCTCCTTATAGTAACGTTGTCTACTATAATAGTCCTAGCGGTAAGTCGAAGCCTATAAGGTCTCTATATAATTTATTAAGTAGGATTTAGTTATATCTAGAGAAGATATTAACTAACGAGGCTAGCGCGTAACTAGTAAAGTCCTTAGAGAAACTCTTAGCGTCGAGTAGTAAGTTCGAATCTCTTATAGTAACTTAATTAAACTTCTAAGCTACGTTAATTAACCGATACTTCTTTAGCTTACCTACCTCTATCTTCTTACTAATAAGGAAGTATAGGTTTCGATAGGCACTATAGTATAGCTTAAGAGTTCTAGCTTAGATTCGTTATCTTAGTATATCCTCTATAATATATCGTAGAGATAGGTTTAGCTTAAAGCCTAGATACTACTATAGCTCGTAAGGAACTGTCTAAATCTTCTATAGTAGAGTAATATTAGGATTAATTCGGCCTAAATACGTAAAGTCCTACGTAAAGGTAGCTTCTCGATTCCTTAGTATATAGTATAACAAATCTAGCTCCTTTAGTAGTAGCTCTATACTAGGTTTAAACTTTATAAGCCGTTCGGGCGTAAGATATAATCTAGGCTCGATCGTCGAGAACCTCTTAGTTAGGTACTTACTATTATAAGGTCTAGTACTAGGTAGTATAGCTACTTCCTTCTTAATATAAGTCTGTTACTAGTCCTTTAACCCGCTAGGGTTTAAGCTATTAGTTATAGTAATATCGGCATTTACTAGTTTAATCTTATTAGTAACTCGCTTATAAAGAGTATAGGCGCTAATATAATTATCTAGCTTCTACTACCTCGTAGCTTCTTTATTACGAGCTCTCTCCGCTACTATATTAATAGTAGCTAAGATAACGTACGTCTCTTCGCTAAGCTCGTCGTCTACTTTATTAGAAATAACCTTGTCGTAGGGTCTAGGTTCTTAGATAGCTAGCTCCGCCTCTCTAAGCTTACTACGAGCAATTATCAAGTATTCGCCTCTATAATTCGAACCCTAGCTCGATTAAGGTACTAGTATAGCCTCTTTAAAACTATACCTAATACCTTAGTATAAGTCTCGCTCGTTAGTACAAGCTAGCTTAGCTTCGCTAGTAGCTAGTAAAAGCTTCTTAAGTCGACTATTTTAGCTAAATTTAGCGATATTACTTTCGATAGCCGCTACTACGAGATAGTTATACTATGTTTGAGTCTAGCTATAATTAACCTATCTTAATAGTTCGAGCTACTATCGTAGAGAGGTGCTTTATCTAATTAAGTCCGCTATAAAATAGTCTCCGAAGTAGATTACCTTTATATACGATAACTACTATATAAGATAGTTAAAGACTTAATTCTCTAGGAGTTTAGAGCTGTTAGTAACCGTAAACGAACACTAGTACTAATCGCTTATCTATCTATACTACTAGTATAGTTTAAAGTATAGTATAGGAGGTATAACGTAATTATCGTTTAAAAAGGTAACTATAGAACGTTCTACTAGCTAACCTCTCTAAATAGAGTTTTTACCTCTAACTACTAAACCTTATATAGAAAGGGTAGTAGAAGCTTGAAAAGCTTATAATCCCTCTCCCTACTCCTCGCTATTATAAGATCTAGAGTCCTCGATAGTATACCCTATATTCTTTAGCTAATAATTATTAAAAGTTAGAGTTTAGACGCTAACTTCTATCGAATCTTAATACGATATACGTATTAGAGCCTCTACTATACTCGTGCCGTCGACTAGAGCTAGTTCCTCGGTACTCTAGCTTTTCCTAGAACCTATTCTATAGTTCGTATATTACTATAGCTATTAAAGCTAGTAAATATAATAATATAGCCGTCTAGAGTACTAATTAAGCTCTCCTAAGAGCTATTATCGTAGTTCTTAGAAGCTAGGCGTACCTACTACGCCTATAGTCGGCTAAGTAAGATCGGGCCGTTCGCTAGTAAGACTAGAAATAGTATTATAACTCTTACGCTAAAGGTATCGATTAACACCTCCGAGTAGTACCTAATAAAAGTAACCTTATCTTCGACTTCTCCTATTATAATATTACTAAGAGAGGTTATACCGACTTGAAGCTTTCGAACGTATTCGATCGGTATAATTATTAACTTAGCTCTCTCGTTAATTAAAGACTTATAAGCTATTATTCGAGGTCTGTACTTTATAGGTATATAGATACTTAGAATAATCTAATAGACATTATTAAATAATAGAAGGATATTATCTATTCGCTTATAAAGCTCGGAAGCGGGCCTAGGCTTAACTAAATTAATAGCTATAGTAGTAACTCGGAAGGCCTTAATATTAGTCGCTAAAACAGCTTTCGTTAGCTTCTTCTCTACCTACTCGCTCTTAACGTTAATAAACGATCTATATTTTTAAGATTAATCTTTCTATAGCGCTACTCTAATACTCCTATTAATACGAATAGCTTTAGTAGTTCCTTGTCCTAGTAGTACTATATCTTTTCTATACCTAGACAAGGCGTTCTATAGTATATAATACTAGTCTTTAGATCTCTATATATTAAGCTCTTAGTCTCGAACTACTATAGGTACTCGTAGTTTATAGCTATATAGCCTTCGAGCCTATATATCTAATAATCTAAAATCTTTAGAGCGATCGCTATATAGGCCTTAATTATTAACCTATTATCTATTATAGCTAAGTTAATCGAAATCTCCTAGCTATAAGTAGGCCTTAGAATATATAGATAGTCGTAATCGTAAGACTTCGCCTACTATCCTATCGACGAGCGTAGTAGCTACGAGCCTCCTTCTTCGAGTCGACGAATCGTAGTAATTATAAGGTCTTATATACTAGCGGTAATATTATCGACAGTTACTAGCTTACGGCCTTTATAGACTACCGTTTCTCTAGCCTTGAACTTAGAGTTTAGTCTTAGAGTAGACTTCTTTACTACTTCGTATAACTACTAGACGTCTCTACTACCTTCGTTATATACTTCTAATTTAAAGTCCTTATTACTATTAATCTAACGCTAGGCTATCTTTAAGAGCTTACTATAATCTAAGTCCTTATTATTAAGATCTAACCTAAGATAGGCTTAGAGCCTCTTACTAAAACGAAATAGAAGGCCTTATATAAATAGAAGAGTACGAGAACGCTCGTCTATATACGAAGTAGGTATAGTATTAGAGTAGAGTATAAACTACCTTAAGTACTCTAAGAGATTATTATCCTCGCTATAGTTAACCTTATAAAGGTTTTCTATATAGCGATAGTTTCTAAGTATATATATATTATTATACTTTTAGTATTCCTTAATAATCGACTCTTTAAACTTAGCGTAGTCTTAGTCGTAGAAACTATTAAGGCGCTAGTATCGCCTACGTTAGACAACTATAACCTAAGTAAGTAACTTCTTATAAAGCTACTTATTATTATTAATAAGTAGAATAGTATAGTTCCTATATAGTACTTTAAAGCGCTTAATATACTCGGTTACGTTCTCTCTATTAAAGAAGGGATTCTAGTCCGAGCTAGGTAGTAGTAGAACCTAAGCGATAATTACCTTCTAGCTTTAGGTTACTTAGATAGTCTCTATAAGTAGCTAGAACTACGCTATAGATAGTCTACCTCCTAAGTTCGATCCTCGAAAGATATTAGTATTAGGGTTAAGGTTAGTACCTCCTTAGTCCTCCGCTTCTATAGATATATCGTTGTCTAGTAGAGAGAATAAAGTAAAAGTAGATAGTAGCTTTACTAGAGATCTTCGAATTTACTTATTAAGTAGGTTAGATAAGCTACTATCTAGTGTTTTAGGCTAGGTAATAGAGGCTAATTTACTTATAGAGCTTGTTCGAAGGTATTCTAAGAGTATATTATACTCTCCTTAATTAGGTTTTTAAATAAAATATAGTTATTATTTAAAACGATAACTAAAAAACAAGGGTCTAAAATTTTCTTAGCTATTAGAAGGTAAACGTTAAACTTTTCTTTATAATACTAGAGCTATATTAATTATACCTAATAAGTAAGGTATATCGTGTCGTATAGTTCGACCGTTTATAGCTAGGCGCGTCCGTCTCGCTTATTCGAGTAATTCGCTATATAACTATAGTAGTATAATATTACGTTAGCCTATACTATATACTAGGTCTAGGGCCTTAGACGTAATTAGTATCCTTAGCTAAACGATTAGTATCTAACGCTATACTAGAGCTTATTCTAAGCGATCTATATACTAGAGGATACGAGATTGCCTAGACGAGTCTAGCCTATCCTATAGCCTCTACGCTATCTAAACGAGAGCGTTTTTATACTAAACTAGAGTCTAATCGAAGACTATTATAGGTATAGAGACCCTAAGTAAATCTCCGATATAGTAAGTCGCCTTACTATCTATACGATAATTACTAAATAGATCTATACTAAGAGGTACTAGAGGTTTATAACTTTTCTAGGTTAGAGCGATATCTATATTCTAGGAGCTTCTATATTATTATAGCTCTTTAAGTCGCCTCTTATATAGGCTTCTTTTAGGCCTCTTATTAATGTTTATAGTATATTAGTTCTCGCTTTAAGGCTACTATCTACCCTCTACGCTTCTAGTTCTAGAGTAAGAGAGAAGAGATAGCTCTACCTTCGGCTCTATTAATAGATAATAACTACCCTAATACTAACCCTCTAGGTAGGTATAAGAGTAGTCGCTATAGAATAAGACCTATTCGGATAGTAATAGTCTTATAATACGTTGATTAATCGGTAGTAACGAGCTTAAAATAGTAGTCCTAAGACTAAGAGCCTATACTAGGACCGTAGAACATTAAATTAATTAAGTAGAGTAAATATTTCTATCTTAGAAACGAGCTACTACCTTGCTTTTATACTAAAACTACTAAGTACGGTATATAGGTAAGCCTTTGCCTTACTATTAGATACTATAATAATATAGTAAAGGTATAGAAGTTCTAGGAGCTAGATATAAAGGCTATTAAGTAGTATACTAATATAATCTTCTTTAAAGATAAGCTAGGTAGAGAATTAGACTTAAATATTAAGATTAAGAATCTCTCTAGTTTAGCTCTAGAAAGAAGACCTATTAGTAGGCTAAGAACTATTAGCTAGCCTACTCTATAAGCTAGTAGAAGTACCCTAGGTACTTCTAGTCTAAGCTAGTAGAAGCCTCCTCTCCTCTAGCTATTAGTATAGGTTTAGGAAGGAAAGAAACTCTTTATATAACTTCTACCTCTACTAGAAGATATAGGAGAGTATAGAAAATTCCTAGACTAAAAGAAAGTTAAGAAAGAATCTAAGAATTCTACCTAAGAAACTATAGAGATAGATTATAAATAGATAGCCTTAAGGTAAACTCTTAGAAAGAGAAAAGTATCTTAAGAACTTAATAGATTTAACTAAAAGCTAAAGCTAATTAGGCTTAAGCTAGATTAGAATAGTTAGCTAGATAAGGAAATACTTCTAGAGTATTAGGCTTTCTTCTTAGCTATAAGCTCTATTAACCTAGATATCCTATAGGACTTAGAATTCTTAGAGGAAGTTAAAGAGATTATATTCTCTACTACTAAAGAAGTAGGAATATATAAATAGGAGGTTCTAATCCTAAGGAACTATAAGGAAGTAGTAAGTAATCCTAAGTAGGGTTATCTCTAGTAAGAAGCTATTTAGAAGGAGCTAGATATACTTATAAGTAATAATACCTAGACTATAGTAGTCTTACTAAAAGAGGCTAACTTAGTTACCTTAAGATAGGTCTTTAATATTAAGAGAAAGCTTAGTAGAGCTATTAAAAAGTTTAAGGTAAGACTAGTTATAAGAGAGTTCTTCTAAAAGTATAAAGTAGACTATATAGAAACTTTTACCTCTATAGTTAGGTAGGATACTCTAAGAGGATTTATAGCTATAGTCTATAAGAAGGACCTAGTTCTATACTAAGTAGATATAAATAATATATTTATAGAGAGTATCCTATATAAGGATATCTATATAATCTTACTACTAGGTATTAACCTACTAACTAGTATAGTCTTATAAGTTCTAAGGAGTCTCTATAGGCTAAAGTAAGCTATAAGAGACTAGAATTAGCTATATATATTAAAGCTAAAAGGAATAGGATTTAGATAATTAGAAGTAGACCTATATCTTCTAATCTATAAGAAAAGGAAAGACCTAATAATCCTAATCTATATTAATAATATACCTATTACTATAGAGAGACTAGAAGATATCCTCTAGTTTAAAGACTAACTTAGTAAGGTCTTTAAGATTAAAGATCTTAGAGAGCTAGATAAGATTCTTAGAATAAGACTAATAAGAAATAGATAGTAAGGCTAGCTAAAACTTAACTAGAAGTATTATATCTAAAAGAACCTAGCTAAGATAAGAATAAGCTAAGAAACTATATTACTAAC
Organism: Septoria linicola; assembly: GCA_024114885.1. Lineage (NCBI taxonomy): Eukaryota > Fungi > Ascomycota > Dothideomycetes > Mycosphaerellales > Mycosphaerellaceae > Septoria > Septoria linicola. The sequence goes on along the minus strand of CP099428.1, from coordinate 11,226 downwards.
TCTTTTACTAATAGATAGCTATAAAAGTCTAAAGCCTACTAGACTAAATAATAAAAGGTATAATAAATAAGAGTACTAATCTATTATTAGAATATAGATATAGCTTATAACTATTATAAGACTAGACATTTTATTTGCTCTTAGAAGATTAAGCTCCTATATTAGTAATCTAATAGTAGGATATATAAAGGCTCTAAAGAAGCTAACTAGATACCTAAGATCAAACCTAGACCTTAGTCTAAGATACTTAAGGAATAGTTAAGACTATCTTACTAGATATATAGACTCTAACTATATAATAGACAAGACTAATAGAGTCTTAATCCTTAGATATATCTTCTTCCTTTATAGTATACTAATCTCCTAGATAAGTAAGAAGTAGAAATCTATAGCTATATCTATAATAGAAGCTAAATATATAGCTATAAGAGTATATATAAAACAGTTATAGTTCCTTAGTACTCTTTTAAGAGAGCTTAGATACCTAGAGTTAGTAGAAGAATGTTCTTACTAACTAAGGATCCTTAGTAACTAGGAAACTATTACTAGAATTAGGCTAATTTAGCTAAAAGGTAATAACTAAGCTACTCTTACTCTAGTTAAGGACTTATATATTTATAATAAGTCTAAATATATTAATATCTTATATAATACTATAAGAAAGCTCTAGTAGAATAGACTTATCTCTATAGAATATATAAATATAAAAGAGATAGTAGTAGATAGTCTTACTAAGCTAAAGAATAGACTATAGTTTTAGGAGTTTATAAGGTAGCTCTATCTTATATAAGAGATATATAAAAGATAACTCTAAGCCTTAGAGTTGAACTAAGAGGAGTCTAAAAGAAAGATTTTAGTTACTTAACTCCTCCTTAGTTAGACTTTATAAAGTCCTAAATACTCTTACTAATATTAGACCTATTACTAACTATAATATTACTATATAGTACCTAGCTAAACTAGATATCTCTTAAGGCTAAGTACTAGTTAATATTAAAGACCTCCTCTATAGACGTTAGAATAGGTTAGTACGAGTAGGGTTAGGTCTAAACCTATGTTCTTAGTAATCGATATAGGTTAGGAGAGTAACCTACTAAAGCTTAATAGATAGTATCTATAACTAGAAAATATAGGTTAGGGCGTATACCTACGTAGGTACCTATAGGAGTATAGGTATAGGTATACTAAAATCTATATATTTTAAGTATCTAAGTACGTAAAAAGGACGATAGGCGCCGACTATATATACCGACTATAGAGATAAGAGGAAACGAAGGTTTTATAGTATAAAAGTAGAAAGTAATCTTATATCGTTCGCTATAGTTATAATATAATTTAATACTACGCTTCTACTACGTAGCTAGGTATCTCGAAGTAGCCTAAACGCTATTCCTTACGCTAAATATAATACGTAGTACTATACTACTTTAAATAACTCTTATTATCTATAACGCTCTATATATAAAGTATTCTCCGAACGAGCTATATATCCTTCTACTAGATCGTAACTCGCTTTATATAGATAGCGTAGAGGTTAGCACCTATATAAGTTAGTATAAGCTACTAAATAGTAATATAGAAGGATATATACTCTTAAAAACCTTTATTAAATAGAGCTCTACTACCTCTTATAACGCTTCTAGTATAGTAGCCTAAAAGCGTAGATCCTACTTAAAGCCGTAGGCGACCTCTCTTACTAGTCGCTAGAAGGGAAGCTTACTAATAAGTAGATCTCTAGTCCTCTAAAATATACGAATCTTCTATAGAGCTAAAACTATAGTAGATTAGCGTACCGACTACGTTTACTAACTACGTTTTAACTTACTACCTAGCTTATAGCGATAAGGCTTCCTTACTCTCTTTACTACTAGAGCCTTCTTAGAAAGCCTACTAGCTCGCGCTACGTTCTAAGTATTCGACTATACTTTTAGGATATAGGATTTCTTCTTTATAGTAAGTTTTAGACCGGCTCTTCTCTTCTTCTTCGTTACTATCTTATAAGACGCTTTTTACGTAATAGGCTACTTTCTACTAAGGCCCTTCCTACTAGTAGTAGGCCTATTTAGAGTAGAAGGCTTATTATTCTCCTCTTTAAGCGCGTCTTTATTATTCTCCTCTTTAGGCGCGTATTTATTATTATCCTTATTATTACTATCTTATATATCGATAAGAATTAGATTATTAGCCTATCTTTAAGGCTAGTCGCTAGCTCTCTCTATTTGAATTTACGCTAATAGAGTAGGAGAACGTAATACTTAATTAGTAAGAGCGCGTTATTTAGGCGTAAGTATAGTAGCGTCTTATACGAGACGATTAAAGAAGGCGTAGTTAACTAGAAGTACTATATCGCGCGAGAACGCGAAAGAATATTAATAATATTATATTTATTTAGAGTTATAGTCGTAAGGTTAAAATTATAAGATTTTAATATAAGGCTAGAATGTAGGGTCTAAAGCCTAAGGTACTAACGACCTCTCTATTCCCTAGAGGAACTCGCTATATATCTACTAAGATAATAGATTAGAAATATAGTCGGTATCTATAGTCGGTAGACTTACGCTTCTACTAAACTCTAGAGAATGTCTTTAGGTTTAGGCTTAGATATTCCTACGTACTTCTTATTAAGAAATATATATCTCTATACTCTACGTAAATAGAGCTCTTAAACGTACTCTTCTATTTATCTCTACGACGTAGTATTATTATATAACTACGTCGCGTAGTCGGTAGCTTTTAGCGTCGTAATTAGGTCTAAGTATAATAAAGGGTCGATTACGCTCTAGAATAATATAGTAACGTCGTATACTAGATACTTCTTATTAAGAAATATATATCTCTATACTCTACGTATATAGAGCTCTTAAACGTACTCCTCTATTTATCTCTACGACATAGTATTATTATATAACTACGTCGTATAGTCGGTAGCTTTTAGCGTCGTAATTAGGTCTAAGTATAATAAAGGGTCGATTACGCTCTAGAATAATATAGTAACGTCGTATACTAGATACTTCTTATTAAGAAATATATATCTCTATACTCTACGTATATAGAGCTCTTAAACGTACTCCTCTATTTGTCTCTACGATATAGTATTATTATATAACTACGTCGCGTAGTCGGTAGCTTTTAGCGTCGTAATTAGGTCTAAGTATAATAAAGAGTCGATTACGCTCTAGAATAATATAGTAACGTCGTATACTAGATACTTTTTATTAAGAAATATATATCTCTATACTCTACGTATATAGAGCTCTTAAACGTACTCTTCTATTTGTCTCTACGACGTAGTACTATTATATAACTACGTCGCGTAGTCGGTAGCTTTTAGCGTCGTAATCGAGTCTAAGTATAATAAAGAGTCTAGATATAATAAAGGGCTCGGCTATAACAAATAGCCTAGCTATAATAAAGCGCTTAGCTATAATATAGGAGCCGGCTATAATAAAGAGTCTAGCTATAATAAAGAGCCTAGCTATAATAAAGAGGCTCTAACTCGTAAGAGCCTTTATTTAGAAGACGACCTCTAGTAGATTAGGAGAAGTAGAATACTCGGCTAGCTAGTAATTAAAACTCCTACTAGCTAGTAGAGTATTCTATATTCTTCTTAGTACTATAAGTAGCTACTCTATATACTTTAATTAGCTCCTAATACTACCTATACGCCTCCTATAGTAATAGTAAAATTCTCTTAAATCTAGCTATATCGCTACCTATATTTTCTTTTAGGAAGTTAAGGTCGTATCCTAACTACTACCTTCGAGATATAATATTATTCTAATATACCTCTAAAACGCGGTCGTCTATTATCTTCTAACGTCGTAGCCGAAATAGTATATATACGTCGAGAGCGCGACTAGGAACGATAGCGATAGTTACGTTTATAGCGTACTATATAGAATAGTACTTTAGCCGTAACTACCTATTAGTAATAACAAGGTAATCTTATTATCTACTATCTTAATATAATCGTAGAGTAACTAACTCCTACTCTACTATCTCTCTAACTCTACGTTCTAGATATTCCGCTTCTCGACGATCTTAATAACGCGCGGCTTTTAGAAGGCGCCCTTCTTATTAACAACTATAATAATCTCTACGACGGTAAAATATCTAATAAATATAGAGTAGATCTTTAGTCTAACTTACTAGAAGTACTAGACCTACCTATAGTAGACTCTTCTCTAAGAGATATCGAAGAACTCTTATATAGTCTAATTTCTATATCTAGTAGAGCTAGTAGTATACTACTAACTCGGGACTCTACTAATATATCTTCCTCTATAGACTCTCTATAGATTCGAATAGCCAAGTTCGATAATACTATCGTAAGCTCTAGCGTCGTAAGCTCTAGCGACTAGTTACTAGAGAGTAGTAAAGCTATATATTATACCTATTCTATTAGTATACTAGATAGAGAGAATAAACTAGAAGACGAAAATATAAGAGACTATATCGACGACTAGGACCGCGCTAATAAATAGAATCGTACCGACGACTATAACTATACTAACGACTAGAATCGTACTAACGACTAGGACTACGCTAACGACTAGGACTACGTCGACGACTAGGACCGCGCTAACGACTAGAATCCTACTAACAACTAGGACTAGCCTAATAGCCTAGGTCGTCTCGACGACTAAAATACGACCTACTAACCTAACGACGAAGCTAGAAACTACGATCGGTTAGATAGCGATAATAGTAAGAGTAGCGAAGTTAATAACGATAGCGATAGTAGTAACGTATTATAAGACCTATATAAGTATATAGCTAAGAAGCTATATTAGTAGTTATAAGGTAGATTTTATAGATATATATTAGACGATTATAAAATAGAGCGCCTTCGATATTTAGAGAAAGTAGACGATATAGACTATTATTCGCTATTAGAAGCCTTTAGAAGCGCCCTATTCTCTTCTCTACTTAGAATACTAACGCGAATTACGGCTAACTACCTTCTACGTTATAACGTACCTCGATAAGAGGAAATGTTTTATAGTATATCTTTATAGCTAAATAGAACAAGACCTTCTCTAAAGTATATATATCTCTATAAAGAGTAGACCCTAGCTACTAAAGCTAATATCGCTTTCGATATCGATAGTTTCTTAGAATTTACGTTATATCTTAGTTTCGTACGCTAGAGTATTCGCTACTAGCCTATACTACTTTTAAAGTAGAATATTAGTATAGACCTTTATATCTATACCGATTATTATACTAAGGATTAAGAAGTAGAATAACTATAATCGTAGTTAAATCTACTCTAGGATATTCTTTACTTCTATCTTAGAAGGATTAAAGAAATAATAGAGATATTAGTTTTTATCCTCTTCCTATATATACCTACTACTACTAGGAAATTTATCTCGCTTACTAAGGAATAATATACTCGCTAGCTAGATAGGATCTTCTACTCTACTATCTATATATTCTATAATACTTATTATACTTAATATCTTCCTACTACGTATCGATATACCTATATTAATAGTAAGGTATATTAGATCGAGGATTACTTAGTTAGAGGAGTAGGATATAAAATATAGAGAGCGATTACCTATTATCTATACTCGGAATATCTTAGTAAGGTATAGAGTAAGATTCTTAAAATTATCGAGAAGGAAGCTAGACTTTACGACTTCTAAGAGCCTTAACTATTCTTTTCGGCTAAAGAGACGAAATTATAATTTAAGACAAGTCTTATATATCCTACGTTACTCTATATAATAGAGAACTTTAGGACGTATCTAGAGTAGGTTCTCGATTTTAACGTTATCTAACGCGAACGCCTATTTATTAATATTAGTAAAGAGATTTATACCTAATCCTACCGATTACTAGCCGATAACCGAGATCCTTACGACGAGTAAGTATATGTCTATATATAGAAACGATACTATCTTAAGAAGTATCTCGAGTAGATATATAATAGAGAGCCGCCTCGGAGTAGATAGATATTCTACGAGTAGAATCTACTTTATAAGGCCTATAATCTTACAAGCCTTACTCTACGATAATCGAAACTCTTTAAAGGTAGACTTATCTACTCTTAGTTCTATAGTTCTATAAAAGAGGTTACTAATTCTTCGAAACTATATCCTTTCTCTAACGACGGATTAGAGGAACTTATATTCGACCTAGTAATCCTTAAGGCTACTTAGAGCTAGGCTAAAGGCCGCTACTAAGACGTATATATAATTAAATAGTCATACCTATATAGTAAGCGCCGAGCCTACGTAGTACTTATAGACTCTCGTAGAAAATTATTTAGACTACGTAAGGAATATCGTATTAGTTAGTTAACGTACTATTCGTTATAAACCCGGCTTACTAAAGAAGACTACGTAGAACTCGAGCTAATACTTAATAACTATCTATTATACGTATAGCCGATTAGGACTAAAGAGTACTTATATTTCGTATAGTAGAACTTAAATAAGTTTACTCCTAGGTTCGAGGTCGTCTATACTCGCTATAGAACAGGTATTATTATATAGGAGCAAACTAAAATAATAGCTATATTCTTCTACTATCTTCGATTCGTAGTTAGAGGAATAGAACTCTACTACGAATCGGCTCTCTAGTAGAGCTACTGTAAATGTATAATAGAGACTAGAGATATAAAGAAGTAGATCGGACTTAGCTTTAGTAATACTCTACGTAAGTATAGGTACGCTTAGATAGAGCCTCGGTTTAACTAGATAGAACTCTAATTTTATACTAATATTATAGACTATATTCTTTTTAGTAATAGCGTCTTTCGTTATTAATACCTTCGATATAGTAGTAAAGTTAACGCCTTCTTCGATCTTACGAGGCGTATAGATCTTGCCTATTAATAGCTTAGCGAATACTCTAAATACTAGCGTATTCGTAGTTAAATTATCCTTTAGCTAGTCTACCTAGTATTCGAGTAGTTCTATAAGGATATCCTCGAAGTAGTTAAATACGAGATTAAACCTAGAATACGATAAACTACTCTAGAGAGCGAGCTTAGCTAGTCTATAGAATACTTCGAGGAGATTATAAACGACAAAATCTATCTTATTATAGAAAACTATAGCGACTTCAAGCTTATATAGTCTCTAGTTAGCTTCCTATTCGACTTTAATAATAGTATTCGTTATAAGTATTAGGAAGTAAAGCTATATCGAGTTCTATATTAAAGGATATATACTAGTATATCGATACTCGATAATAGTACTACTCTTAGATATAAGTTTTAGCGACGTTTAAAAGGCTACCTATTAGACTACTACTAGATCTTACCTTATCCTATATATAAGGTTTTAACCTAAACTATAAAGTAGGATTAGCGAATATAGTATTTAGTCGTCTACTAAGAGATATAGAGTACGCCGATATAGATATAGGGCTAGAAGAACTAGTAACCTAGTTAGCCTCTATTACGCCTAGAGTTTATAGACTAGTTAAGAGAAGAATAGGAAAGATAGCTACGTCTATATAGGCCTCTAGGTAGAGAAAGGTAAGTTAAAACTACTTATTAAGGAATGCCTTACTAGCTAGTAATTAGAATATAGACTTACTAGATACTTAGTATATACTTCTAGAAGAACGTACTTTTAGAGAAAGGTACTATTATAGGAATATACTACTAGAGGTACGTACTTTTAGAGGAATATACTACTAGCTAGTAATTAAAGATAACTAGAGCTAGTAAACATTTTAATATCTTAGGTATTATAAGCTTATATAATAATACCTAAGGTATCTCTATATACGTACGAGAAGTAGAATTCTAGTTACTTCTAATAAGCTAAGCCTAATCTAGCTATTACGATCGATAGTTAGGGCTTAATAAAAGCTTATTTCTAATATATAAATCCGGATATAAGATATATATTCCTCTACTACTATCGAATTTAGTAGTAATAAAGAGATTTCCTATCTTACTTATAGATTCCTTTACTTTCCTTTACTTACGCGTAATATCGCTAGCTTATTTATCGCGTATATATAGACATATATACTATAAACGTCGCTTTATTTACGCTAGCTTCTAATAATATTTAATAATCTATCTTCTCTTCTCTTCTTCTTCTTCTTCTTACCTCTAATATCTACCTCTACTTCTGCTCCTCTCTCTATCGCGTTACTAGCTAGTAATTTATTCCTCTATTTGTTCGCTAGCTATATCTATACCTCCTCCGAGTATATTACTATCTAGTAAGTTATTTCCTATTTACTTAGAAGCTACTTAAAGCGAGCCTTAAAGATATATATAATAGTACCTCGTAAGAGACAAGTTTCTAAGTTAGAACCTAATATCTTCTTAAATAAGAGAACTAAGGTCGGCGATACTATAGAGACCCTCGTAGTAGATCTACTCGACGCTCTATTACTATTCGCGACCTCGACTATAAAGAAGGTATAGACTTTATATAAAAAGTAAGGACCGAATACTAAGGTCTTATATAAGAGACTAGCTACTACTTCGCTCGATAATGTTCTAAGCGTAATAGTTTCACGCGACGATTTAGCTAAGAGTAGAGTAGAGACGCGAGTAAACGACTTAACGAGTATCCTAGATTCGAGTATTCGACCTACTCCTACTATACTAACCTAGAGTATATTTACGTATAGTATTAAAGCTATATAGATTACGTAGAAAGACGATAACTTAGCTAGATATATAGAGCTTAATAGCCTAGATTAGTTCCTATTAGTATAGCGTATAGTTTTTTCTACTCTAAGAGAATACTATAAGTATTTTATAGTAAGAGTTACCTCTATATTCCTCGATATTATTTTAGTAGAACGTATTACGTAGTAGAATAAACTACTAGCTAGTAGTCTATATTATCGTATTACTAGCTAGTAGTATATTCTACTAAAGTAACTTATACTCTAATTCTAGTACTAATTTAACTATAGAATAATTTTAGATAGGAAGGCTTAGAGAGGTAAATACTAAGTATTCTCTCTCTAAATACCTATATCGATATTATTATAGAATCTAGAAAGAAGAGAGTTCTATTTAGAAAGGACCTAAAGACTACCGACTAGGACTATTTCGATAAGTTACTCCTCGATCCTCGCTTCTCTCTCTCTACTAGAGGTAGCTTCTCGTACTATATAGTTATTATCGCGCTCTATACTATATATCTTATAAAGTAGGCTATCGATACCTACTAAGTAGATAAAGAATTATAGATAGAGTTATACCTACCTTCTATTTTCTATAGTATACCTATACTAGTAGAAGAGCTACTAGCTCTACTTATCTACTCTATAGACGAGTTCTCGTTATATAGTAAGGATATCTTTTAGGGCTTCTATATTATCTACCTGTTTATATAAAAGAAGAGCTATTAGATAGGAGACTAGAGCGCTAATACTAACTCGAAGATTAACTAGCCTAAGGCGATTACGCTAGTATACTATATTACCTCTAGTTCGATAGCTACTAACTCTATCGAGTAAGCTCGTCGATAAGCTAAAGGTCTTATAATACTAGTAGATATAGTATTTATAAGGATTAACGAAATCGCTAAGGATTTCGTATATACTAAAGAGTAGAACGATATAGGTACTACTATTATAGTATTCGATAGTATTAAGGTCGACGCTTCTACGATCGCTCTAGACCTAGATAACCTAAGCGACGAAGCCCGAATCTATATTATAGATATATTAAGTAAGGACGTCGAGTACTTATATAACGATATTAAGTATATAGATTAGCTTAGCTTTAAAACTATTCTTCTAATATCTTTAGTTAATAAGTAGCGACTCTTCTAAGAGGTATATATAGAATACTCGGACTCTACTATACGAGTAGTCGATAGCTCTAATACTACTATCGATACCTAAATATTCGCTACTCTATACGCGACTATAAATACTCGCTTAGCGATACTACTAATATAGGACGAGTCCGTCGCTATACTTAGGCTAAAGGTTATACTCTTAGAATCTAGAAATATAGACTCTATTACTAGCGAAAACTTCTAGGTCGAACTAGATAGGCTCCTACTTAAGCTCTAGTAACTCGCTAGTATCGCCTAGCTAATAAAAATACTCTAATTAGAGATACGCTATATCGTCCTTAGAGATAATATCGGTCTTAGTAAGACTATCTAGGTACTATATATAGTTGTCTATATAGCTAGAGAAATTAAGTAACGACGATAGTAGTAGAAAGGTAAGTTAGTTTATTAAAGAGTTATATAGAACGATCTACTAGCTAGTAGTTAAGACGTCCGCCTACTAGCTAGTAAATTATTCTATATCTATTACGTAATTTACTAATATTTCTAGACGCTATAGAAACGGCTATAGGAGACGCTACTAATAACGAGGCCGAATAGCTACTTACTAACTTTAAAGTTACTAACCCTAAGCCTCTCTACCGCCCTTATCTTATTATCTATCTACTAAGTATACTCTAGGCTTAGATCGAGCCTATTACTAAGCTGTTTAACGACCTCTCTTCGACGAGATATATCTACCTTATTATATTCTATAGCCTAGGTAGTAATACTAATAGAGTAGCTATAGTAGGATATACTAGTATCTCGAATACTAATCTAGATAGCCTAGAGATATACCTCTCGAATCTATTATTTAACGATCTACGTACTTCTTCTACTATTATCCTTAGTATATTCTAGTCGCTATAGAACAAGATTCTTAAGAAGGGTAAAGTATATATACGCTATAACGTATCTAAGACGCTAGTCGCGGCGTAGGTTAATAACGACGACGACGGTTCTAACGTCGATAAGGAACTCGAAGTAGAACCTATAGTCCTTAAATTAGAGCTTAGCGATAGCGACGATAATAATAACACTAAGACTATAGATCCTTCGCTATATACGTAGTCTATAGATAACGAGATCCTTCTCTATAATAAGTAGAGCTTTAGTATAATCTATATAGACGAGGCTTATTATCTAGGCAATCTATAGGCCCTCTAGACTAACGCCTTATATTAACTAGAACCTACTATAGGGTACGTGCTCGTTATAGTAACTATCTTCTATAATATAGTTAGCGACGGTATAGTATTATTTCGCTTTTTCTAGAAATCGCTTAGGGTTAGGGTTAGGGTAGGGTTTAGGGTTAGGGTTAGGGTTAGGGTTAGGGTTAGGGTTAGGGTTAGGGTTAGGGTTAGGGTTAGGGTTAGGGTTAGGGTTAGGGTTAGGGTTAGGGTTAGGGTTAGGGTTAGGGTTAGGGTTAGGGTTAGGGTTAGGG